>CM060846.1:44645000-45845000 GCA_030762175.1 Metallyticus violacea
CATTGACCAGAAAAATGTTTACCCTCTATCTCACCAAAGCATTTCCTCTTATCTCAGATAAGCCTCTAGTAAGTTTGTGTGTGGAATGCACCTATAAGGCGTTATTGGTTACATTTTCCAGTAGTAAATATTCCCTAGGTGTAACGTTTGTCACGGGTCGAATTCAAAGTGCATTTCGACTAATTTCAACTAATTTCCTCTCTTTCCTCCTATTGCTGTGTACGTATTCTTTTTTGGATAGGCATTTAACAAGTTCTTATTATTGTACTGGTGTCATCAAGTAAAGTACAGTATAGAGTTTATTTGTATTTCATGTACTTATATTGCCAGTGAAGCGTGCTATGAGTTAACTGCAACAAGGCAATTTGTTATAAAGAAAAACAAAATGTCGCTTTTGTACGCTTGTTAAGTGTGACCCCACATTTTCCCGAAATATACACATTATTAGCAAATTCAAATGTAAAAATGTGCAACCAAAAAGGCATTAATGTTGTACATCAGAGGCCGATCAATGCAGCGTTCAGCACAAAACTTTTAAGTACGATCAGCTTCAAATGATGTGTAACATTAAATATGAGATCACATCCTCGTTAGCTAAACCGCCCGAGAAAGAAATCAAGTTTATGCAGGATTACGCTGCTGCACACGTCGAATTTTTCGATTGCCATGACCGGTGGTTGTACCCTAATACGTCTCCCGATTTGATATTGTGTCTCTGACAAAATATCATGAATTTTATTGTAAGTTCCTCATTTTCAAGCGCAAATGTGCCGTAAAATTAAAAGGGAACGCAGCACAGATACGATGCGCAACAGTTATAGAAGTTGTGGGGACCAGGGATTTAACTATGAATCATTATTGCTATGACGGAGTTTATATACATGGATAAAGTATACCACATTTAGCAATAAGCCTCCCCTCTTGGTTTGGCTATGTTTACAATGTCAGACGTTGAATACAAGAAAATGTGTAAGAAAGCATATTTTAGACATGCTTTCTATCTCGACAACAACTGGGTAGTTATGGCTATGGATCTAATTTTGGATGGCATTTGTAGCGAACAAATTCTCTACTTTTGGAGCTTTCTTGCAGTTCTCCGGTTGCTACGATTTCATCCCAACAATGCTTTCTTTTTTTCTCAATTCATAGTTCATCTCAATGGCTAGCTGCCATTATTTCGATTAACATTATGACACTAGTGATTATGGAAGCCTTGTTGATGGGACTTGCAGCGCCGTAGGGTTCATTCTTCTTTAAAATTAATTTCTTCCGTATTCGTACTTTTAAGGCGTATAGTATGAAATTTCCCTCGATAACAAACAACGCATTTTTATTATTAAATGTCTACTTTAAACATTCTCTGATATTTTTAAGTTTTATTATTCCCTCTGCGTTATGAGTTTTGTAATTGAATAAAAAAAAAATAATACGAAAATGTATTAAGATGGGCGGGTCTGTAACCTTAAGGTGTGAAAGGCCAATTAAGGAGATCAACAAGCTATTCACAGTTCTGGCAAAATGTGGGCCGCGCGTTTCCCTAAGGGCGAACCAAACGCAGTGTTGCGAACAATTTCGTTGTCGTGTATAAAGCAATTATCTCATAACGTTACCTTCCGCAATCAAATAGTTATCGGCATCTGAACAACGAAAAAAAATGTGCGCTCAGTTATTTGAAAGTGATAATGCAAGTAGTTTGCCGTGAGCACAACTGGTTGGAAATTAATAGCAGCATACTGCAACAGTATATAACGCAAAAAATTCAAAGGAAAGGATGCATCATCAACACATGCAGATATAAAGCAATACCGAATACTTGGGAAGGGCTTAAAACTCATTAAGAGCAAAGACCAAGTGCTTCAAGGCATCAATGAATATATTAGGATCCGGTAGAAGCAAAGTTATAAAAAAAAAGTTTATGAAGGAATATAATGGAATCTATGCAAGGAAATGCATCACAAAAATACATAATGCAAATATCCATAATAGCCTTTCTCTAAAACCATTAAAAGCAACTATCTGAGAGCAATTCACTCGAGGCTTCTTTGCACAAAGGTTGAGTTTCCAAAAGAAACGAAAGTATAAGACGTTCATAACAAACCGCTGTACACTGAAAAATCGCATCATGGCTATAAAATAAAGCATATTTACAATGATTAACTATCAGCTAACAGATGGTTTGATAGAGATAATGGTAATGATGCAATATAATTATAGTATATAATCACAAATTACATAAATACAAAAAAAAAAAAAAAAAACCAAGAATATCTCTTAACACTACATAGGCTACAGAAGATAAAGTGATGGTGCATAACAGTCTTTAAGCCGCATGCATTAACATTTCTAGTACAGCGCGCTCTTAAAAGTGCAGAGTGTACGCATACCACCCAAGTTTGTTCTTAAAAAACTTAGCGGTTTTATCACGTCACGTGTTTACTAATGAACACATCTTGTAACTCTGAAACGTTTGTTTCAAAGTTATTGGACTTAAAATTTAGAAATGCTTTGGCGTTTTTTTTCATTTTATTGAAGTTAAAAGTTTTCATTTGGAAAAAATACATATTTATATTAACGGCAAGGTATCAGTTCCATATGTGGAATGTCCAAAAAAGGTTATGCGTTTTTTGGAAAAGTATTCTCGGCCCCATGGTCCCACACTAGGATCTCTCGTATGGTGAGCACTCTAAGTTGCTTAATTACGTTACAAAGATTCAATGTGCACACCCTTTACGTTCTTTTCTGCTAAGAAAATTGGCCATTTAAACTTCGTTCTGCATATAAAATCAATCACGTTTGAGAGAGGTTTCTTCGGTGATTTCATTTGGATGCTCTGAATCCTGATCCGAAAGTTGGCCTCATCACTGAACACGATCATGAAAGCAATTTCAACATATTCATGCTGAAGACAGCGGTTCATTGACTGCTTCAGTGAGTGCCTACATAAGTTACTGTCTGTAGTTCGCTTTTCGAACCCCCCTTCATGGGATAGCCTGTAAGGCATGCGGATTTCTATTCATCGTATCCTCCGAACACGAGGACGGCCTTTGCACACGCTACCTCTCTCCCGGATGTTTACTGTTATCAAGTGGATGAATCCAAAACTGTCTGCGAAATTGGCAATGATCTATAACAGACGTTTTCGCATATTCTAAAACAGAAAATGTCTTCTGTTGTTCGGTCGGCGCGTATGCCTGTATAGTAAAATTTCATTGTATATTACCGAAACATTTAATATTATGAGATATAATCAAATATTTACACGGTGTTTTGCAGCTTACCGCAGCCGGCGATACCAAAACTTCAAATCCTTTTCCCCACTTCTGCCCTTTGTCATGACCTTGAAATTCACTTTTTGAAGCTGTTTCTCGCATTCTCAAGAAAATAGGTATGTGTATATATATTTGCAACAACGGTTGGACAGTTTACTATACAGAACGCAATTTTAGTGTACTTTAATTACGACTCAACTTAATGTGCCTATGCAATTTGTTCCGCCTTCCGGAACGGCTATTAATAATATTGTGTGCAAATATCAGTGTATAGTTTCAGTGCAAAACAAAAAGCAAGAGTGATATAATATTGGAAAAAATGGTGGTCCCGACCAAGACTCAAATTACAGCTCTTCGCCTTACCGTGCTGATGCTCTTACTATCTGTGCTATCGTGTCCTGTGTGTCGGTAAATCAGAATATATGTTTATCCGAATGAGTGCAATTCCAACACCTATTGTTTAGTTAACGGGGTTCGGACGTACTTCGCCGGTTGAGGTAGACGTAGTAGCCGGACAAGATTTATAACTAAAATCCGGTGTTTTTTTTTTGTGATTAATTTATTTATGGACGCTCTTTAACATCTCAGGTCATCAGCGTCCCATTCAACTCAGGGCGTGAAACGGCCGACAAATTTTGCTCAGAGGCCTCTCTTTCAGGCTTGAGGTTCTTTTTCGTGCCGTAAATGTGCGACACGGGACCCACGGCTTTACTTCCCTTCCGAAGGAAGCCATACTTAGGATTTTTACCGGTCCTGGACGGGTTCGAACCCGCGTTCTTGGGTGTAGGAGGCAAGTATGATAACCACTACACCACCAGGACCGACAAAATCCGGTGTATGAAGTATGAAGACTGAAATGTAAAATGTTAAAATTAATGACGAGGGCTTTTTAATAATATTACATTTATATTGCATTCCAAGATTTGATGAAAATATACAGAACAAAATATCCTCTCAGACGGCGTTGAATCGTAAAATTCCACGAAATTGGAAATTTTACATTTATTAATCTGTTAACGAAGAATGTTCGTTGAAGTCAGGCGTGTTTAATTCGTTCTGTGGGCCCAAGAAAAAGCCCAGGTGAAAGCCCTTGCCTATATTTCTACCCAAGCCAAAGTCAAAGATGCTTTGGTTTCCGCAACAGTCTCTTTAATGTGACATTTGATTTCTGTTTGGCTTTGTATACAGAGAATTTAAAATTTCATGTGTGAGGTTGTATTTTTATTTTATATATAAATAACTTCATATTTCTACAGTATTGTAATAAATGAATGATTTCACAAATACGACCCATAAAGTGTGAATAATTTAACATGTGCCCTTTTCGTTCAAATGCTGCGGGTGTAGTGAAACAGATATACAAATTCAGTATGAAAGTGGTCCATACATATCCAGAGATGCAATTGTTAAATTAGCGTTTTAAGTTTTGAGGAAAACTTGAGACGAGACATTTTCACATTAATTCTATGCTGATCTTTCGAAAGCTAAATTAATTTTTGAACATCTTCTGGGGTTACCTAATTTAAAGACCATAATTTCAAATTAATTTCTGCAATCTCATAAATCCAACTCCAGAGGCAAATTGCCTTCGTTTTCGCGCTGTAGTACACTTTTTCGCAAAGCGGCGATAATAATGAAACAGAATTAAATCAGCAAGAGCGTGTGCATTGCACTGTACTGGATAAGCTCGTTAGCAGAACGAGCGCTAAAATTAACACAGTCAAAACCTGGAAAGGTAATTAAAAATTATTATTATGGAATTTTATTTCGTAGCTTATGACAGGTTATTTTTCAAAAGTCACTATATTTAGCCATTCTCAAGCAAAATGGCTCCCTTATTATTGTTTATTAATTATATTTAGCAAAAATTGTAAAAAGAAATCTAATGCACGCTGCTTCTTTATGTATGTACACTTGCAACCTGTTTACAGTTTGTTTATTTCCAGGGAACCTACAGCATATTCTTTTGTTCGCCAATTCCATTAAAAGTAATCTGAACAAACCAACGATAGGGTAGAAAACTAAGACGTTAAATCTTTACTGACAGAATGCTGTGATTCTCTGTCAGCTGAAATTCAGTGAAATTCAGTATTTCTATTTTATTATCGAACGTAAAGTAAAATTGTAATAGATTAATATTGTCAGACAGTTTCATTTTGTCGACATACTCATAAAGCGATGGTAAATTTAAGCAAAGGAAACGGAAATCTCGGTGATATTTCATAAGATTATGTTGCTAATAGAATAAATAAACAATTAATAAAATAAAGTTAATGTATACTGTTTTAACAACATTTAATTTACTTACATCTATTTCATATGCGGGAACCACGTACTGTATTCATAAACAAAACAAAAGAATGCCTTCTGAGCTGTTGCCTACAAGTCAGGAAACGAGTGCAAATCAGTAGCGACAATTGAAAGGTGAAAATAAAAATTGAGAGTTTTAGTGATACGCAGCTCTTCTTGATCGAAATCGGATTGGTCACAGGTATATGAACGAAATAAAAGTACAAATTTATGAAATGGTATTAAAAAGATTCCCGCTGTACAAGAAATAAAACGTAAGAGCTGCAATTAGACTTTGCGTGTACAAGCAAACACTCATTAGAGAACATATGAACCAGCTCCTTCCTGTTGGGGAGGATTTCAGCAATCCAGAAATATTTTGGCTTATCGGTCTGGTATATGTGCCAGAAAAGGCCTTTGAATGTTTCTTCCGGAAAATAATAATAATAATAATAATAATAATAATAATAATAATAATAAAATTAATGATTAATTCCAATGTTTTATTGCGAATGAATTTCATTTAGCATAGATAACAAAATACTCTCACATTTAGAGATAAACGAAGTGTTGTGCGAGTTCGCTGATTAGATACAGTATTAGGATACCTGACTAGATAAGAGCAATTTGATCACATATTGCGTGGCTTAGGCGGTAACGGTTTGGACTTGCATTCGGGAGTTCCCGGGTTTAATTACCGTTGTGTCGGCCATTTTGAACTTGGATTTTTTTCGTGGTTTCCCCAAGGCCCTGTTTTACAAATGTATGGTTTAATATACGAGTATTGCAATGTATTAGTACAAGTTTTTTTGTTTTTGTTTTTTTTTTTTTTTTTGTAAAAACTTGTAATTTTCAGTTCCACGAAAGAAGTGCAATACTTGTGAAATATTAGTAAAAAGTTACCAGTAACGTCATATAAGAGCAAGTTGGGGGAATAGCTATTTGCACACATTTCCATGCCTAAAATTAGGTTATGTCCACTCCTTAGTAATAAATTGTATTTTAATGTACATAGTTATTGTAATCATTTCTGCTAAATAGGTTTTGTATTTTTCTCACATATAATGATAAATTACTTTATTATGCATTTATCGATATTCAAGCAGAGTAACTCACTTTGAGACGACGGTCCCATACGGCAACATTTAGAAGCATCAATTACAGTCATCGAGAGATTGCAGAAGAATTGCGTTTTCCGATTGCTTTCAGTCGTTTATTTTATTAGTCCATTTGAGTAGTTATATATTTGTTTATATTGCTTAGCAATCCGCTATCGTTATAAGCAAAAAATTGAGAAATTTGTGTCAAAATAGATTATTTTAAAAGAGAATGAAGAATGAAAAGTGAACATTTTCGTAGCATGTAGCAAGAACCTTAAAAAAACATGAACTAAGATGCTGTACTGAAATATGCATTTGAAACAGAAAACGCCAATATCTGTCATAAGCCGTACATTAACCTCACTTTTTATTGTACACAAGTACTAATTATTCTTTCTTTATACAAATTACTACTCACCATATTCGCTACTAATTCGCATATTTAGTCAACTTACTTCTAAAATCATTGAAAAGATATTACATTTTGCGCTGGTATTTGAAGTTACCAATATTCCTACACTTGTAGAGAAATTTATATACATTACCAGTGCCCTGCTAGTACTAATACTTTTGCATACATACAAATGTGTAAGTGATTTTTCAAGATAACTGCCTAAAACTTTGCACAGACATTTTCTATGTAGTCTGGACATCTATTTTTATCCATTGTAACATTGAAACCTTTTTAAAATTGTTAAAACAGAAAAAAGCTTGTTTAAATTGAAATTTCAGAAACATTATTATATTTACAATGTACTTAAACATTTTAAATGTCGAGATTCAATTTTTAGACTATACCTTTATAATTAAAAGGAGTTATTTAAGTTTAGGTAAAATGTTACTGATGTATTTAATGTATATATGACAATGGTTTTTTGAGAATTATTAATTTAAAACTTTCATAACATAGTGCAATAATGTTCATTTTATAATGTGTGGTCTACTACATTCGAGTTGTAAAGTATAAGTGTATCAGAAACCTTTGTGGAACAGAATTTTACTAATTCAAGTTACAAGTCCATACACTTGTAATTACAGGGCCCTGGTGACTTAGACGAAAGCTGGGGTGGATATTCACATTCTACGAATTTTCTGCTGCCCCATTTCATTTCATAGCATCAGGTCGGAAGCTCCAGGCGAGGCGGGATGGTGCCTTTGCGGTGTGGCGGTGGCTTGAGCTTAGGGAAAATTTCTAGCGTCTGGTGGGACCTCCTAGGGGGAGGAAGCTAAGTGGGACTGGGGTGGTTCTTGGGGGCCCGCCGGCGTTTAGGACTTATTTATGGAAACGCTAGGAACCCCGCCTATGGCCGTGCATCGTCTTCTCGGATTCCAGGCCACCCGATATATCCTGTATTTCACCCCTTTCTCCCGGTGGTGCCTCCTTGAGGACTTTGTACAACAGACCGCGGTGCGAAATTCTCTGTGGTATAGAAGAAAAATGTTGTAATTGATCATTTACCTATTATGCAGTAGAAATATCTACTTCTGCCACATACGAACTTTCACCCTTATTTTGTGTGTATGTTAACAAGGAACTGTTAGCAACGTACTCAATTTAACTGTGAGGATATTGCGATCTGATGATAAAAAGTGGTGAATGTTCCATGGTTGGTGTTTTAAAGGACACTCCTAATAAATTAAGCGTTGTTTACAAATGTAAACCAAGTCCTTTGTGTGCTGTACACATGCATAAAATAAACTTTAGTGAAGTAATACCGATCTTTTTGTAATGGTTGTTCTTATGTTTTATATATTTTTAGTCCTAACAATAAGGATGAATAGCAAGTGGTATTCAGTATTAAAGATTGTATTAAGCATCTGGTTTATTTTTCCTTTAAAATAATTTTCCTTTTTATGATTAAGAGCTTTGTTTACAACAGCCCCTTTCACCTTTCAGTCCCTTAAATAAGAAACAACTCAGTATTTACTCTCAGATAGCCTACAATTTATTTTATTTTATTTTGATCCAAAGCACGCATGAATTTACCCCAATAACATTCCGAAACAACATAAATTTTACTGAATTTTCACCCTTATCCTCAACACCATTTGGAAATCCCGAGATGTAAGTGAAAGGTAACACATAATTGACATAATGGAACATTTGTCCTTTCCTCGGATGGGAAAATCCAAAGGATGGATAACCAACTAGAAATATGGCCCCAGGTGAGACAATTGACAAACAGAAAATACAGCACACTAAACTAATCCTCTACCTTTATTCATTCAAGCCCGTAATTTCTAGTGCTTTTTATTTAATGTAACACTGTTTTACTCCATATATGACAATTTAGTGACACAAAAAGTTGAAGATTAACTTGCGGTTTAGATGTTGGCATATTTTTGTAGTCTCCAGATATTCTTTTTGCATGCGTGTACTTTGAGCGCATTTTCTGTTGTTTAGGGTAAGAATAATTATATTATTTTTGTCCTATATTTTCTTTATGTTTATATTTATATTGATACCGAATGGATTGTTTAATGCAATAGTAGAGTGGATTTAATACATTTCTTTCGAAGACTGAACAGTCCGCAGTTAAGATTTTCTTCTTTCCGTTTAATTTAAATGAAACTGGAAGTGTTTACTGCTGGAGTTTAAGGCAGAGAAACCTTATTTTCCAATATTTATGGTGCACCAGAAACAAGGTTTGTTCTGTTTCAGTTGAAGCCAAACAAAAACAAAACAAAAGACTGACTGCATTTTACAATACACTATTGGCGGAGAACTACAGTCAGTAGTGCCTGTTACAATAATTATAACCCCAATTAGGTTCCAAAGTTAGTTGATAAACTCTTGCACAGATCAAACGAAGATTCATGACTTGTAAACAACAAACATAATTAAAGACAGTGCTCTTTGGTTTTGTTGAGGCAGCAAAACTATCAAATTACAAGGGGAAAAAACATAAAATAACTCCTATGATTTTTATGATCATATTGCCACCATTTACAAGCGTAATATTTGTACTTTCACACTGATAACCTTAACGTCAATGTTATCACGAAAAGGCATACAGCTTTTTTACAAAATGACTGTCTTATCTTTTGTCGACCTTAGTTGATGCGTTCTAGAATACGCTTATTGGAAATAATTTTGAGAGAGAAACTTATTTATTATTTACTTATGTAAACTGTCGCAATTCACGGGAATTTGCAGTAGAGGTGCTCATGCATCGTCAATCCGAAAAATTTCGCGACAAAGGATGTTGCCATTTTTCTTGTAGCGTATAGACAAGAACCCTTCCGTTTCAAAGATACTGCCGGAATTACGAAAATGTATGAAAGAGACGATAAGGACATTGCCGTGTTAAGCGTGGACACATAGGTTTCATTTTAGAGCGCCCGTACCCTTTCAAATGGTATAACATTGTGTATTTGTATTTACTAACACAGTTTTTGAACAGAAATAAAAAATATAAAGTAAAAGAACAAACAAGAAAAACAAATAATAAATATTAATATTGAGAGACTTTTAATTCTGGGGTATTTCCGTAATAAAGATATTAACTTGGAAATATAAATTATGTAATTTTATTCAATAACCGTTAAAAACTCCTTTCTGAACTTTGCACATTAAGAAGAACATAAACAGAGACTTAGGCGAACTGCAATAGCATTTACAATTGCACAGACAAATCATTGTTTTCATATTAATTGGAAGAATTGCCAACACCATTTCATTCATGTATTCACATGGTCGAAAAGTATACTGATAATTTTTTGCTCCTGTTAGCCTAATATCTAAAGAAAAAAAGTTGATTGTCTGATTCAGAGATCCAAAAATTCGTCAAGAACGTTCGACTATTACTAGGCAATGAGCAGATGTAAATAAAGTAAGAAAAACTTAACTTTAATGAAAGAACACAAGAGTTTGCACGGTAAACATCACATATGATGAACTGTGGAAGATTTTGGCAGCAGTATGCTGGGATCATTATTGTGAAATTTTCTATAATTTTTAGAGAGACTTAATCACAGATGAACTTTTAGCTTAAGCCCAAACATTTTTGTTTTTCTATAGAGATTAAGGCTTGTGTTTTTCATACCTCTATGTTTTACTAGACCGTGCAACATTTCCTCTGCATTAGCCTTTTATTTATTTTTAAATGTTCCTGTTCAATCATGAAGCATCTTCTCCAGATTTATCAATTAAGCTATTCGCAAAACTGTCCTTGTGTCTCTTCATTCTTTTGTAGCACTTCTTTATTTTCTATTTTTTAAGCAATTAAAATAATGCTGTTAAAAATTAAGCCTTGTGTAATTTGGATAGTAATGCTCATATATATAAAAGCAGCCGAAAATAATACTTACAAATGAAAATGTTTCATGTGGTATTCCATGAGCCGAAGGAGACAGAAAATGTGTTAAGTGTTGTACTCGATGCTTATCAAAATCCTGAATATTTCCAAATCTAGTGGTGGTCTTTTTTCAACGGTGTTTAACGCCCGTTTATGTTTATGTTTATATATATATATATATGTATATACACATATTACTGCTGAGACATTACAGGCTGTGGACACTGGTAGATGATACACGAGATGAAATAATAATTTGGAAAAGGAGTTATTCTTTTTTAAGGAAGGAAGCGTTCCAGTCCTAAGTTTAGGGTACCTCTCCGGTATTTACCATTTATGAGGACTGAGGAAAACGTGAAAAAAATCCCTCAATAAAGACGATTTTGCCGGATATCGAATCCAAGATCTGCCGCTCATGAGTCGACGCCTTAAAACGGCCTTGGCTACTTGTGGCGATGGTGGTGATATGCTACAGAGTGAGCATGTGAATGAGCAAAATGCTCGTTTTCTCGGTTTGGAAAAACCGGATGAATGTGCACAGATACCATTCCATTCTGAGAAAAATCAGTGGGGGCAGCTGTGTCTTCCCACGGCATCGCTAGTCCATACTTCATTGAGGATGCATGTAGAAACAGAATTAACGTCACATAGAAGTTACTATGAGTAAGTTAATGGCGATTTCAGGGGGATATGAACATTATTTTTTTGTGCGCTGAACAACCTTGATATGCACAAGAAAGTTTTTCAAAAAGATGGGGCAACACGGAATGTGCGCCTACTCCAACAGTTGTTTCCGATTAAAAGTCTATATCCTTCGCGACGATCTGATTTTTAGTGGTGTCATTTGTTTCTGTGAGGGATACTGAAAGAACAGTGCTTCATATTCATTCCTCGTAATTTAAATGAATCTCGAACATCAAAACAGTTCTGTACAGCGTAACAGATGAATGATAAACCGTGTTGAACATGTCGAGCACAATAGTGGAAAATATGTAGAACATGTTTACTATAGATAGAAGTAATTGCTATGTACAAAGTGTACTAAATATTTTTAGACCACCCTGTACAATATGAAATACACACTCTCCAATGGGAAATCACACAATACTCGAGCGAAGAACACAATGTTACCTCCTTAGAGAAAGCCAAGAAATAGCACGCGTCAGAATCGTCTTTCAAGTGTTTTATGCTGCTACGAGCGGAAAAAAACAAAACAAAACAAAAACAAAACAAAACAGAATAAATATACATACACATCCATTTTAAAAGACAAATTAGATATAACAAATTTTGTGAACAAAGACTGAATAGTCGAAAAGAAAGTATAATATTCTTTTTTTAAGGCATGGTATGACGTTGAAATAAAGATGTACTGGCGCACATGGGAAAGTCAGGAAACGAAAAGCAGTCACCTTTATTGCAGCGGAAGGAATGGAAAGCAAACGAACACGATTTGTACTTTTTTTTCGATGCGCAACAAATTGCCTGGTGCGGTTCCATTCAGTTTTTACTTCATCATGAAACGTTGAAAGATTTATGTGGTGTTTACCGTAGCTAGGTCAAGTTCACTGGACCGCGATATTTCCTTTCTTGCCATTTCGTGACTTGGAGTGTAAGTAGCAGGACAAGGAAAGCGAAATCAACAAAAAAAGAAGAAGAAAAAAGGGGGGATGGCTTCTCTGTAGCCTGGAATTCAACAATCACGTTCACCATTTAGGTGAGCCGGTTGCACACGAGACGATCTGCGTGGATTTGGAATGACTTGCAAATAAAAGGCAACTAATGTAAACATCAGAAATTGAGGAGTGGGAGTACAACGGAAATATAAATGTTAATGTCTTGGAAAGGTTTCTATTTAGCAATTAGCAAGCGGAAATAACGGTACTTTCTAAGAGATCATTCGAACCACATTTGGAAATGTCTGAACATTTAGTAGAGCACTGCAGCATCAATTCAAGAGAGATATCACACCAGGGAAAACTAAAAATTGAACATCTAGCAGGTTTTCTTGCCGAAAATATTTCACAACATTGAACTATCCATTACCTGTCCGCGAGAGTCGAAGAAAAATTTAACAATCCCTTCAAACGTTCTAGGTAAGTATTAAAGGGAAGGGGGGTCAAAAACCATGTTTGTTTTTTGCACTATTTTAATATTTGGAATCTTCTGTTTATTTTGATATGTTTTCATTAATGTTTCTTGACTATAAGTACTTTTTAATAATTTTAATTGTGTCACTGCAGAAGCTTGCAAACACTTGTTCAGTTATAAATCTATATCTCAGGAACAATTTGCTCTAGAATGCTGTGATTTGTCTTGAATGATAGAAAAAATTGTATTTCATGAATTGGTAGGATTTGTTTCCATAACATCATCTTTTCTGTTTTATAATGTTGGAGCGTTTTAGCTGGTGTTTCCTTAAAAAAGGTTAGATTTTCTGTAAACACATTTTTAGCTGCAATTATTGAAAAACTACGTTTTTTGATTATTTCCCATTTTTTAGAATCTGTGTTAGCTATAACTTTGAAACTTTTACCACTTATTCATCATATTATTGTAATAATTGGATCTATTATGGTAGAGCAAGGACAAAATATGACAACGAAAAAAAAAAAATTAAATTCGCCGAAAGGTTTTCCAAATTTTATGACGTGATTCCCGAAAATGCCTTTCATCATACAAAGTGATATTTTTCTCAGAATTTAATGCACCAATTTTCCTCTAATGTTCTGCACATGTTTAACAATCGCTTGCGTTTGTTTTAAGTGGAATGTTTGATAAAGTAATTTTTATCGAATTTACATATAGAAAATGACACAAAACTGTAGTAAAACTTGATTACATATAAAAATGTGTTTCTAATGAAAGTATAGTTTTAAAAATACTTCTGTTAAGTTATATTTGTAAATAACCTGTGAGCATATAATCTTTTAACTTTACATAAGATATAAATACAAGTTGACCATTAGACCAGACCAAAAAGCCCGAAAAAGTTTGTTTATGTGCAAGACTCCGGCCATGAAAGCCTAAGATGCTGAGAAAACGTGCCGCTATTTGCTGAGACAAAGTCATTTTATCAATCCCCGACATTTCTCGCTTCGCACATCTACTCCTGGTGATTTCATTTATTTCCTTCTTTGCCCATCAATGCTCCATTCCATCAACGTTGATATTTTTATTTTCTTTATAACTTCCATCATTTCCCTAATAACAGAAACTCCCACGCTTTCTCCTCCTCATTAGCAGCTCTGTTTTAAAAAATAATTTCTGTGACTAATTATAATAACCCAGTCTGCACTGCTCAGAGATAAACATAAAAAGCTATCTTTTGCACATAAGGCGCCTTTCTTCATTCCTATAAGAGTTATTAAAATAAATTTTTCGTGTTTAATATTTAAAACAAGTCTTTATTATTAAATAAAAATATTACACTATGTTGTGAAAATTTTAAAGTAATAATTTTCAAAATAACCATCGTCATATAAACATAAAAAGACATTGGTAACATTATACTTATACTTTTCAAAATTTTCAAATAACTCCTTTTTATTATAAAGGTTACACCCCAATCTACAGATTGGATCTCGGTATTTAAACTGTGTAAGTACATTGCAAATGTAGGGAAATTATTTTTCCGAAATTTCAATTTTAAACACACATTTTCTATTTAATTTTTTTTTAAATGCTTCTATTTAAGGAAAGATAAAGTAATCACATTTAGAAAATGTATATGCAAAGTTTTAGACAATTATTTTAAAATTGCGCAAGTTATATTGCAAACAGTTTTGAAAAATATAATCCTGCGAAAACAAGCGATATACATTAAAGGTTTATTTAATAGCAATTAAGTTTTCAGATTACTTTTCAGCGGTATTGTAGAATTTCTTTAAATTCCCGTTATTTTTTTCTTGCGATATTTAACCTCCCTTTTATACATATTTGGTTATACTTTATCAGCATAACATAAAAAGTTGCCACCTCAAGTGCTCACTTCTAAAATCGACAACAATAAACAGCTAAACAGTTGCTACCTGTGTGTAACTGGCCTACCACACTACTGTAATAAAAATATTTCAGGGACATCACGAAACATAAACTAACAAAGCATTAATAACTTAAAAAGTATGGTTGGGGTTGATTTAAAAATTCAAATGTGATTGTTGAGTGAGTGAGCCAATTTTTACGTCATCACGCTTGCCGACCAGGCTTTAGAGTTTAGAGTTATGCAAAAGAACAAGCGTAGTGCATTTGTAATGTCCACCGATATCTGCGGAGATTATGTTGAATGTGAGGATGGGGATCAGATGATGAGCGGAAGTGCCAAGAGAAAACTCCACCACAAAGGCCACTTAACACGGGCCGAGGCGGCGAACTGTCTCACCATTGGGGCCACCACACAAACATATAGGTAGAATTTTGTTTAAAATAATATAGATTTTTAAGTACATGTAGCTCTTAAACTAACAAGCTAAAAATAAGTTTATTAAATATTTTGTAAACAAAATCTCAGGCATTTAATTTATGAACATTGGCCCCTGTTTACAACTTTACAAGTCCGACACTAACTGAGGAACATGAACTAAGTGAATATCTCAGAGCAGTATAAAATGGATAGAGCGGCATTTGCTGTGTTTCACGAAGAAAAACCTTTAATATTTACTGTAATACAATGCTTATTTTTAAAATATTGTTGAATTAAATTACTGTTTAAACGTAATTTTCTGAAAATAGAAACTTAAATCTACACTGGTGTCCAAAAGTTAAGCATAGTTAGGAAAATGATAAGAGAAAAGGCAAGAAATATTCACCTATGAATCTTATTTGTTCTGTGTGCATAGGAAGGAGTACTCCCTGCTTCAAAGGTCTGTGAATGAAAGATAAAGAAAACCTGAGTATTAGACCCATGATATCTGTCTTGTTTGTACTCTCAGTGTGAGCAGTGGGAAATGCAGGTACTTGCTTAGGTTTATAACGAAATGCCACAAAGATGGCATTTGGACTCTCTTTAGAAGTGTGGAGTAATGGGACACCTTGAAGCAAGACAGACCGAAGTTTTCAGCAGCCTTGAATGTGACACACAGCATTTCCAGGCTTTGGCAACATTTCAGAGACATTCTTAGCATGCGTTTTTTCGTGGTTTCCGAGAGAATGTGACAAGGCGAGATGGGATGGTGCGGTGTGACGGCGGCTCGCGCTTTGGAATAGCTTATGTTCCAGCATCCGTTTGTGGAAGCGGTCCTTCTGAGGGGCTCGAAACTCTAAGAAAAGGGCTTCACCGGCTTCGGAGTGCTGTATGTGGAAACAATGTCTCTTTCCTCATTCCTGCCTCCAGGAGTGAGCATAAGCACAAACGGTCAGCCTTGAGCACAACTGAAGAGGCGAAAATTCCTCTTCCATCCCTGATAATACTATACAAGTTATAGCAAAAAAGCAGAAAAGATTTCAATTTTCATGACTGATAAATATTGGCAGGTTGAATAGAGGCCGCTCTTACGATCAGATATTGAAATATCATAATTTCAGTTTAATTTTGCTTAACAAACACATACCAACACAGGAGAGTATTACGACTTGAAAAATTCAAGTATATTTGAAAATTATTATATGCTTTCACGATTTAACTTTTTTCATAATGGATTAAGTAGTTTTAGGTAATCACAAGTATATTTATATTCAAAATGTGCAGGAGGAGCAAAATGGGAAAGCACACAAGAAACCCTCAACAAAATATACACAAAGCCTCTCACAACTGTTGGAAGTGAAGTAGTAATTGTTGCTCCGAAACATCATTAGAAATACTTCAAAATAATGCACTAAAATTGTAAAAGAAGCAGTAAAAACACCATTATAATTGCATATAACAAATAAATCTATAATTAACAATGCAACAACATGTTGATAGACTGAAAACATAAAACACCTCCAATACAAAAAAATTGAACAAAATTTACATGAAATACACTTCACATTAGAAACAGAAGATACAAATAAACCTATAAATGCACTCCAATTTTTAGAATACGAACCATACCATCTTCGAGAAAAAGTCAAGAAATAAAATACTCTGCGGAAATATTTAAAATTTAAGTATAGAAACAATACATACTAGATTTTCAGAATCATCTGAGTTAAGTGACTCTAAATTGAGTCAGTCATAATGAGAAGAAGCCAGAATGCAATTTTTTTTTTTTTACTAATATTTACCAGAGGGATAAAATACTACCAATTTTGATGCCGAAATAAAAGCTAGAATATACAATGAAGAATCTTATGTTAAAAAAGATAGGTTTCAAAATGCAGTCCTATTAGTAGATTACAAAAATCTGCTATTGCAACAATAAAATCAAACCAAATGGCAAAAATATGAAAATACTTGAAATATATATCCATTAAGACCTTTCATAAAAATAGATAACAGCATGCCCTTACAGCATAAAAGAATCATAATACACCCTTCCATAGCCTCATATCACTTTAACAAAACAAACCCGAACTCATTAAATCAATAGATGGATAAAGAGCAACTTGATCAAACACAAACATCAAGAAATGATATAGTGGCTATGTTCAGACTCAACACACACCAAGGCTTTGACCAGATATCTTTAATATAAAAGATTCACTGCAGGTCAATACAATCACATAAAATGATAGAACGTAATTTACCATCTATTTGGAAGTAAGAAAGAATCACTTCTAAAGCTCGTCTTTGGAATAAACAAACAAAAATTTCTATTCCTTTTCTTTTGTAATTCCCTGTTTATCTTTCTTGCTATTGCTACGTGACAGTTTATAGACAACTGTTAAAACCATCAATGTTTCGAACATGATTCTAGTTTCATTTTTAGAATATCTACATTAAGTATCATGTATTGCTTGAGGTTTTCTGAAACTACCATATGTCAGATATAATTTTAGGTTTAGCTTCCATTGTTATTTTTATTTGCATTTACTTAATTTTTTTTTCCTGTTAAAACTCCGAAAAATGTCGAAAACGCATATCACAGCCGGATATGGCAGTGAAATTATCGAAAAAAATCTTGTGTCTTGTGGTCAATATAGCCAACTCTATACCTCCAGTATATAATTCCTGAGCACATATCACAGGGCACATTTCAATAATTGTAAATTTAACTAATTTCAGGTGTGTTCACTAAAGGAATTGTTTTTGCGTATTCATCCAAACAGTCTGAAATGCTTTTATAAATTATGTACAATATCTGCCTAAGTAGCCACAAATCTAAATAAACACATTGTTCAGAATAGCAAAACTTTTCTCTATTTTGTTTTTCTCAGTTGGCATTAGTAAATCAAACGGTAGCGACTGTAATAGTCGGCTTTCGTATATTTCACTCTCACGGTTTCTGAATAGGTAGATATTCATATGTATAACATTTTATACAATTGTTAATAATCCGTACGTGAATTTCAAATACATATTACTTTTATTCTTATCCTATTCATGAAATAGTCCCAAACCCGTATTTTGCTCTTCTATGTTGGCATTACTGACAATCGACTTTAGTTTGTTTCAAGATGGCTTGAAAAAGAAATCATAATATAAATTTACAATTATTACAATATTGAAAGTCAAGTTTACGGGAATTATGTTTAGATTCTTATTTCATTCGTAAAATAGTCCTAATAAATAATACTCGAGAATCTGAGCTTTCCAGATAAACTCACGCATTATGTTCGTGAATTTATCGGCAATTTCAGACCCTCTTGTGATATTACTTGTGATAAAACAAGTTATGAAAGTAGTTTTGAGCACACACTGGTTCACGTGGGCAAACAAACAAAAATTTCTCATGCGAGAGGCGTCCTAAAAGTTTCCGGCCAGGCCAAGGAAACACAACATTAATTTTTTTACATAATCCCCTTGTAAATCAATACATTTAGTCCCAGGACTTTCCAACTTTTTAATACCCCTAGGAAAGTAAAGATATGCCCAACTGTGTAAAGCAAGCTTCTGTCTCAGTTTCATCCTCATCATTTGATGTGAATCTTCGTCCAGCCTGCCAATTCTTCAGATTAGAATAAAAAAGTAATCGCTGGGAATGGAATATGGCGAATGTGGAAGATAAGGTCATTAACTTTTGCAGCAACCATCCCTGACGCCTGTGAAGGCGCATTATCGTGATAAAGAATACATTCTTTTTCGAAAGGTGTGGTCGTTTAGCCTGAATAGTATCCAGGTTCAGTAGTGAGGCGTAATGTTCCCCGGTGATGGTTCTGCCCTTCTGGAGTAGTCTATAAGCATGACATAACGAAAAACTGTAGCCATGAATTTTGTTGGAGATGGAGCAGTTTTTTCTTTCTTTGGTGCACTTTCACCTGTTTGAACACACTGTTTGAACTGCTCCTTCGTCTCTGGCATGTGCGATGAATCCATGTTTCATCTACTGTTCTAAAACGTCATGGGAACATACTGGAATTACGTTTTACATGTCTAAACACTCTTGCTAAATGTTCATTCAAATGAGTTTTTGGTCGATTGTTAACCAACGCGGCACCCATCGAGAGGAAAGCTTTCTCATACCCAAAGCTTCGTATAAAATATAGTGGACATGGCCTATCGAAGTGTTTGCAATGTTAGCCAATTGACGTACTCTAATCGGCGATCATTGCATACGGCATTCTGAATTTTTGTCACAATCTCGTAGGAGGTACTAGTTTTGGGACGAACTGAGCGCTCATCATCTTGAAGGATGTACGACGAATAAATTCAGCAGCCCACTTTTTAACCGAAGCAAACAAAGGGGAAGAATTGCTTAATGTGTAATCTAACTCCTTTTTATTTATGTTAGGGTTAACGTAGTAATTTATCATAGTTCGTATTTCAATTTTATCCATTTTGTAGAAAATGTTAACACTAGTTTGTTGACACGATCGTCACCAACAAGTGATTATACTTACGCGTCTGAAGCTTTATAGTGCACCATATAAAGGATGATATTTATCAACTATCATAGTATTTTGGTCATCTTCACGACATCTGAGTCAGGCCGAGACATTTTAGAACACCCCTTTTGCTTGTTGGGTCTTCTAACGCTTCATTTTTCTGTTTTAGAAGTGTAGCTTTCTTCATGGATGTGCGTGCAATATAGTAACAAAAAGTACTTGTTAAAATTTCATTTTACCTGGCTGAAGCCTAGGTTTGACTCTCTCTTGTATTGTTCAAAGTTTGTTTTATATAGAAAAAATGAACTGTTGATATATATTTATAAAATTTATTACTTTCCTTAGTTTATAAATTGTTCTAGTGATATACATGTTTCTTTTTGATCCCTATCTTTCATATATGGAATCGTGCATTCTATGTATTAAAATTCTTACACTTTGTTTACCCATAAACTGAATAACATTGGTAAAGTTTCAACTGATTTATTGGGCTAAAATGCAAGTTTTAAAATTGTTTCCATTGTTGGATATAATCACTGATCATTTGCTAATAGGTGTAACACAGAAAGTTTCTTAATATAATAAAATAAAGTACTTCTAATTGACAATCAGTTATCACATGGTGGTTTTCTTTTAAATATCCCTAGAATCGTATTTATATGACGATTAATCACTCCATTTACTTACATATTTGAGGATTATTATTTATTTCAATCTCTACATCCTCCTGCGCTTTTCATAACATGGGTTTAATAGTGATAATCGTTCAGACTTTTAGCTGAGACACCAGTCCCTGGGTGTGCACAATTAGCACCGTTTTCTATATCTAAATCTTACATAATCAGCTGCGTATCTCATTCCCAAGGTAAGAATCCCGCAATGCCGAAACGTCCATTGTAATGCTGTATTTATAAAACATAGTTCTTTTCGGTGAGGCAGGAATTCGCCGCGGTGAAAGGTAAAACTATCAGAATTGCAGACCTTGAGAGCCAAGGTGTATGCGGATTGTTAAGTTTCCATTATCTACACGATTGACATTGAGAGGTAAATGAAAAAAAAACAAAAAAAACTCGTAATACAATGATCACCAGTTTACAGAACAATTGCAATTGTTCATAGTTCATCTTTATGTTTTTGCATAAATATGTAATGGTAGTGTTATTTATATCTCGCATTAAGGTACCTTTATTATGTCTTTGCTTTATGTTCCTATCTAAATTAAATTACTGACGAAATATTCATCCGAAATGTAATAATTATGTAGCTCATTGGAGGGCAAATTATGCTATGACACTATAAAATTGGCAGGAACATTTTTTATTAATTAGTTTCATACATCAAATTTTCGTATGATCTTTAGAAAATTAACACACATGCGTAATGTAGCGTTAAGCATCTTATGCAAAAAATAAATATTCGCTCTTATGAAGTATTTCATTACTATATTTTATTTCAGTTATTATCTTTAAGTGGTGTTGTCATATACCACGGATTTTGCTGAATGTCCGCGAAATTACAGTCCGCGAGTGTGAATGCAGATGAACAGAAATACAGAAAATTGCAATTATGTATGCTAATTTAAGTTCCCCACGTAAGCATATTTGTATACTCCTTAGCCCTAATGTCAGTCCTGGTGGTTTAGTGGTAACCATATTTGCCTTCTAAACCCAAGATCGCGGGTTCAAACCCGGCCAGGGTCGATGGATTTTTTCGGGCGTAAAAATTCTAAGTATGGCTTCCTTCGGAAGGGAAGTAAAGGAGTGGGTTCCGTGTCGTACACTTACGGCACGATAAAGAACCTCAAGCCTGAAAGAAGAGACCTCTGAGCAAAATTTGTTGACCGTTTCACGCCCTGAATTGAATGGGACGCTGATGACCTGTGATGTAAAAGAGCGTCCTTAAATAAAACGAAATAAAAAAAAAAGCTTTAGCATAAGGTTAAAAAGTTGAAATTATTCTTATAGGGTTGCAAGATAATACCTTTTGTAATCCAAATTTGAGCCCTTTTTGAACCCAGTGGTCAAATTGATAGAAGGAGTGTTTAAAAATGCTTTCAAACAAAATTTAGACAATTTTTTACAATATTTGTGTTCTGTTCAAATTTATTCAAAAATGGTAAAAATTGTACAGTTTATTTCTCTGTACCTTGACAATGTTGAAAGAGTGTTTTCTATTGTGAATGTTCAGTGGACAGAAGAAGTAGACGTACCGTATAATATAAAAAATGTACTGAAAGTGATCAGGGACACGTTCCTTTCGTTTGGTTCATTGTTATGAGAAATATGAGTGATACTGTGGTATCGATACAAATGTTTAAATGATCTGCTAAGATAAAAATTATAATAATGCCAAATATATTGATAAATAATTTAATTTAAAGTGTAATTTTGAAGTGTTCTGTGCATATTTAAGTGAACAGATATATTTACGTGTGTATAGTATTGTTATAATGGCTAAATTTAATACCATTATTACATAAACTCTAAGTGGATTTTATTTATTTATTTGCCATTTGAACTGATCTGTTGCCTGTGCACCACATCCTAGTTTTTTATTTCTTTCTTACAGAAACCCTATCCTTAAACAGTACGTTATTAAATTTAAAAATTATTTTTATGTATTAAGTGTACGTAAAAATGAGACAAAATTTTTTTCACGTAATTTGGTTTAATGGTTTCAGAGAAAACGTACATTGTTCGTGGTAATAAGTTAAATTATTTATCATTTATGAACACTTAAGACAAAATAACAAAAATAGTGTATTTTATGAGTTTATTAAATGTTATGTTTTAAGTTTCAATACCATTTTTTTGTAAATCGACTTCTGAACCGATACTTTAAATGTCTCTTTGTATATATGTTTTGACAGTGCTTATTTTACATGTTTTAAGAAGGGACAAGCCGTGACAGCTTCTTATTATCCTTAGTCTTCTTATCATTACGATTTCATCCACGCAGCTGCTTATTTACTAGGAGCATTCTAAAAGTTCTCGGCCTGGCCAATAAAACACAAGATTTAAGTGAATTTTTTTATTTTTCAATTTAGTCAAACGACTTTCCAACTTTTTAATACTCTCAGTAAAATAAGATTTGTCAAACTGTGAAAAAATAAGCGCCTGTCTTAACTTCAATCTCATCATTTGATGTGAATTTTCGTCCACTCAGCCATTTACTCAGGTTTGGGAGCAAAAACTAATCGGTGGGAGCCAAATATGGTGGATGTGGAAGTAAAGTGTCATGCAGTTTTACATGCAACAATCCCAGAAGTGTGTGGAGAAAAGGCGTAGACGTTTAGCCTAAAAAGCGTCCTTCAGTTGCTCAGGTAGTGAAGCGTAATACTCCCCGGTGATGGTTCTGCCCTTCTGGAAGCATCATGCCACGAGAATTCAAAAATAGCAGCTATGATTTTTCCTGCATATGGAACTGTTTTTGCTTTTTTTGTGTGCATTTTTACCTGTTATCACACGTTTGAACTGCTTCTTCGTCTCTGGCGTTTAGTGATGAATCCACGTTTCATCCACTGTTATGAAGCGTCGGAGAAACTCGCCGGAATTACTTTTAAACAAGTCTAAATACTCTTGAACAAACGCGGCACCATCCAGGGGAAAACTTCGTGTAAAATGTGGCGGACACGGCCTGTGTAGGTTTATCCAATGTAAGCCTACTTCAATCGGCGATCACTGAGCACTGACGGCATTGTAATGTTTGACATTGTCGTCGCGTAGCAGTTGTGCGACGCCACGAGTGCTCACCCACTTGAATGAATGTATGACCACGCTAAATTCAGTAGCCCACTTTAAAACTTTCGAAAACAATGCGAGAAAATACTTTAATGTGGAAATTAATCCTTTAGTATTTGTTTTGGGGTTAAACACTTCAAAACGTAGCAATTTATCAGCTAGTATTTCAGTTTAATCCATTTTTTAGAAAAGGTTAACACTAGTTTGTTTACACGATCGTCACAATCAAGTGACTACACTTGCGCGTCTGAAACTTTATACCGCGACATCTATAATACTTAACAACTATCATAGTAATCTGGCGATATCTCTACGTCAGGAGAACTTACAATAGGGGGCGTCAGAATTCGTTCAGGCAAACAACATTATCACGCCTTTGTAATCTTTTCAGTACATATTTGATGCTAATAAAGATCGGGCGTGGAGGTGAAAATAAAATTAATTCATTAAAATACCCTCAGATATTCTCAAAAATACGACAAACAGGAAGTATTCAGTTTTTGCTCATCTTTGATGTACGAAATTAAGAATGGCAGCGCTAGAGAATTTCCAGGTACCTCGTGGTAGTGTCTGTTTAGACGAAACAGAACTAGATACTCGGAATTCGGTGGGAAGGGCGAGGTCATTAAGATTTGTCCCGTTATTTACGTGCACTACACCTGAACTGTTCTAGAAGTAGCATACCACACCTGATTTATATCTGTACGTTACTTTACTAAACTGTTTATTATGTGACAATTTTAAATTAAATTTTATATACTTGCAGCGGTTTTTTTTTAAGTAATGGAATATTATAATATGTATGTAGAATGGCGGCAAGACTTAGAAAGGATTTTACTTTAATGATTGCAATCTCAGGGGCCAATGTTGATTTCTTCCTCTCCGATGATTGGTTTCCGCTAACTTAAAGATTTGCCACTACTGTTGAGACTCTGCTGCTGGATACTTTCATGGTGCTGAGACCATAGGGGAAGGAGTTTAGGAGATTAATAAGATTTCTTATAATAGTTGACGAAATGCAATCCATTTCACTTAAACGTGTCACCGATACTTCTTGGAGAATTTTTGGGCAATATTATGCATCACTTTTGCACTAACTATGGCGATTACTCTTGACGTCCTAATGCACTTCAATAACTCTAATCCTGGACTCTACTAAATTCAATTAATGCTGAAACAGAACTGCCTACTTCTCACTGATAATTCTCCACTTACGATACTTATTGACTGAACTGAACTAAACTGATAATTGGACTGAGCTCGTAATGCCTATCTTCCACACTGACTATGCCTTTCCACTGCTAATGTCCCAATGACTCGAAATGAACGGAGAATGACTGTGTTGTCAGGGCCGCAAAAATACGCATACAAAATAAACACGGCAGTATGCCGGTCTCACAAAGCTATCTTTATTCTTTCAAAGTATGCTTTTAGAAAACTCTAGAATGTTTTCTTCCATCTCCGGGTTTCAATTGAGTAATCTATTGGATAATCTGTTTCCCCCGCTTCTTTTCTGCTATATTATTGGTGAGATGGCTTACGTGACTTCTTGCGTATCAGCCACATCTCTTACTTATATGAAAACGTTAGGATCTCCGTTCGAGAGGTTATCACCTATTCTTTCACCCCCGTAGTGCTATATGTTTTAATACGCCTACCCTACTTTACAATCCTCTATCAGAATACAAAAATAAATAAATAAATAAATAAAATAAATAAAAACTTTCTTTTAGAAATGTATCCAGGAAATATCGGTTCTGCTTGGGTCATCTTTACAAATATTGTTTACAATAGGCAACAAGCATTTCTGTCCTCATCGCCAGGTCAGTTTTTATGGCAAGGATGGATTTCTACACTCTGGTAAGAAAATAACATCACAAACAATAATTCAACTCCTGCACAGGAAATAAAAATATTACACTCTTGAATATTATAAGGACGTTAAATAAAATTAATTCATATAATAAATCTAATTTAATTGGAGGTGATAATTCATGATTACCACTTCATACTCTAATAGCTTCTGTATTATTATTATTATTATTATTATTATTATTAGGAATTTTGTGATTTTAAGGCCTTTTTCATTACTACTGACGATTGCACCACCAGTTATTAAGAATACTTATTTCAATTTGTATATACAGGGCACAAAAACAGTTTGCAAAGATACAAGTTTCAAAAAACGTAATTTTCCAAGACAGCATTTACTAGACATTTTCCTTCCTCTTTTCAACTAAATTGTTTCGAATGCATTGCATGAAAACCGACTTCTTTGTTCTTCAATAGTGTCCTGGCTTTAAAGTTGTAATGCAAAGGTCCGCAACCTCCTCTTTGTGTGGTTTTACGGCTTCTCTGCTAAATTTATCCTCAGTCATTTCTGTACAGAAAGCCGGAAACGAGTTCAGAGAACTTGCTATATCACATCCGCAGCTCCGCCAAGTGACGTAGCTGTGATAATACAGCAGAATTACTCAACGGCAAAAGCAAACCTAACCGCTAGCGATAAAGCAGTCTAAAATATAGATATGGCACAAAAATCTTGCAAACCTCTCAAGAGCTACAGAAACAAAAATAGCTTCTAACTAAAACTGTCGGATATTTTTTATTTACTCAAACTTGCTTTTAAAAAATGAAAACTACAAGCACCAACACCAAACTATGCATGCCAACGAACTGTATCTCCAAATGGGGTGGGCTGTTTTGCTTAACAGACTTCTCCAGCTGTCTTTTGTTTCTCGTTCTTTTGTTTAGTTAACTAAAGCAAGGAAGGCGCAATCTAAAAAAATTGCTCTGTCATACAAAGCCAGGGCGTTGGAAATAAATCAAGTATAGCTGTCACACTGATTTAAAGTCGCTATTTCACTACCAGAATTATTAAGAGAGTAACTTTCAACAGCAAGTGAACAGACAATAAAAACTCCGTAAGAAATGTTTGCTGAATATATCAGCTAAAGCAAATGCCATACAGCAATGTGAATAATTTATGAGGCAAAAAGCGAATTGCTTAACTCTAAAGAGTTTTATGATTTAGAGCTCTTTAAACTTTTATCTCACCTGTTCAATAACAAAGTGAGAGGGAAATATTAAATGTTCGCATTTTATGGATAATATTAGGTCGTTATTGCAAATACAGAACATTAATTACCTCTAAAAAGCTCAATTACAAAAATATTACATTTAGATTGTTCTGGAAATTGAATGTATGGTCATTTAAAGACATTTTATCATCTTTTAATTTTAAACAAATATTGTGAATTTACATATATGTGCATATTCAACTTTTCATTAAATTATTGCTATTGTTTTGGACATTTTTATATTTAAAGTAACTTAAATATTCTACGTAGATATTTAAGTTGCTATGTGTAATAAAGTATTACATGATTTGTAATGAAATCCTTCCTCTGGTACTTTTTTTTTTTTTAATAGTGTTTAACGCCCGTTTTTACTACTGAAGCACCACAGGCGGTTTGTATTTATGTGAGTAACCTTGTATTTGTTTATAATTTTTTTACCTTAGAATGACTTGAAATTTTTGTTCCTTAACTAATCGTAAATTCCTCGTTTAAATATGTTTTTACGTGCTTACTAACATTTTAGTGTTTCTGATAAAATAAAAAAAATTATACAGGGTTTTTAATTTGTTGAATAGTGTTAAAGAATGGTCTTTGAGAAAATTAAACCTAAAGACCAGTCCCAATGGGCAGAAAGTTAAATTCGTGCGCTATAGCCTAAAGTAGTCACAATCAAAAAAACTTCGATGGGAAATCTTACATTTTTGAAAACATTAATTTCATACTTAAATGTCGCCATAGTCTTGACGTACAGAATTAGAATAGTTTCGATCAAAGACCAAAATCAACTAAGAGTTACGATATCTCCCTGAAAGGAAAATAGACACGAAAGCAAAGATAAATATCGGCATGTGCGGAATAATTAATTTGCTGAAAGCAAGGCGCTAACTTAATTAAAGTATATAAGGTATTAGCAGTGCCAACAATTCTTAACATAAAGAGAAAAAGAAAAGTACAGCTACAGAAATGAGACATTTGCGTTTGGAGCTCGGAAAAAGAGTTCTTAGTACAACATTTCGATGCAAATATTTTAATTAGAACGAAAAATGAACAATTTATAAATTATATTAATCAGGGTCTAGACAGGACACATTCGTGAAGAATTCTCTCTCATGCTGAAATGACAAATGCAGGTTAAAAAGCTAGAGAAATAAAATCATACTTTTATACAGATTGGACAAAGTAGGGAAATTAAGGACATTAATTTTGACCAAAATGAAATTTTCCAGACTAATATTTTAAAATATATTAAATAAAATTTTAAATTATAGGGATATTTTATTCTTTTAAAAGAAGAAATTTCAATGGTCTTAATAATGAAACTAGATCGTTGAAATAATGTCAAATCATACACGGATGTATCTGTGGAAAGAAACTGTACCTACAAATTTAGTTTCTCTACGATATGGAGAAGGCATGTTTTTAAAAAACTGCCAGTACTTTAAACCGATTTATTTCTTAACGTTTATTTTATTTGTTTATTTTTGCCTTACGTTCCTTTTCCCTAAAACTATTCATCCTAGAGAATTCAAATCTGCATAGTGTCTTTGTTCCACATACAAATATGATTTGATATATTTTTTTAATTTCTAGTTCCATTATTAAGGGAAATGATATCACCTTCTGCTAAAATGAAAAAAAAGTCCATTATTAAAAAGTGTCAATAAAACATGTTTCAAGGTATCTAAAAAAATGTCATTTTGCTGGAAAAATAATAAGCTATCTGAGAAAGAAAACCATTCTATACTATTAATGGCTCTCTAAAAATAAAATAATGAAAAAGATAAATATAACATGCATGGCATAAAAGGCACCTTTTCCCCTTAAACGTAATATAACTTATACTGCAATTAGATATAGTATGTATATATGTACATTTTTTCTTATTTCAACATGGCCTCCATCAAATTCAAACTGTGGTCAAAATCAGTTAGTCTTGAAAACATTAATGTTTATATATATATATATATATATATATATATACATATACATACATATGCATATACATTTATTTATTTTGGACCAAAATATTTGTTGGGGAACTAGTGACTATTGTCAGTGCTCAATGCAAGAATTTATTCTGAAATTTCGGATGGCATTGGGGATACAGTTGTTGTATTTCAAAATAGTGCAGCATTCACTCATTTTGCATTGGATTTGAGAGAACACCTTAATACCGATTTCTTAAGAGATGAAATGATAAAAGTTGAACTTAAATATGAGCATCGTGTTCATGGAATTTGATGTTCGTACACTTTTTGAATTGGGAATTGGTCATGTGACGAGTGTCCAAAATCAAAATAAGAGATTTCCAGGAGCTGAAGATTCGAGAACCATGTACAGCAATTTTAGAGACATGCCTACAAATGACTTTCAGGCCAATTTGAACATTGGACATATAAAATGGATAGCGATTATGTTAGACTACGATATTAGTATACGAAATGGAATTAAAAAGTTCCCGGAGGAGTTCTGCTGTCGTGAACACAAAGCTGAAACAATGTGCCAACGTGAATTGTGTGTTAAGCTTGGCAAAACGGCCGCAGAGACATTAAGTACGCTTCAGTAACCTGTGAGGATGGTGCAATGGGGCATACGCAATATTTTGAATGATATGGGAGCTTCAAAAGTAGAAGAACTTCCTTGGAGGTTGAAAAATCCGGGGAATTATTCATGAGGAACACAGGACAAACAATAAATTCCCGGAAACTCCCTTTTCCAGAAGATGAAGACCCAACTCACAATTATAAGTTCAATTGACCTTTAGACCGCATTTCAAAAGTGGCAGAAACGCTGGGACGGGTGTATTGATGCCCAAGGATACTATTGACAGCCAGTCCGGGAACTTTTTGATAGTATGTATTATAAATGTAGATATCATATATATTTCATTTACAACAAACAATTACTTCATCAATGTGGATCGTACTTTTATATCCACTTTGTATATCTTAGCCTATTAATAAGTTAATCCGTTTCTCAATGAACTAATACGCTCTCATGCAACAAAATATGTATATGATAGTGACATCATTCTGTTGTTGATTTGGTTCATTTACGGACGCTCTTTAACATCTCAGGTCATCAGCGTCCCAGTCAATTCAGGGCGTGAAACGTCCGACAAATTTTGCTCAGAGGCTTCTTCTTTCAGACTTGGTTATTTTACATGCCGTAAATCTACAATATGGAACCCACAGCTTCACTTTCCTTCCGAAGGAAGCCATAATTAGGATTTTTAGCCCGAAAAAATCCATCGACCCTGGCCACGATTCAGCCCGCGATCTTGAGTTTTTGGAAATTACCACTACACCACCAGGACCGACACATCATTCTGTTGTTTGGCTGCCTCTACAGCTTTCCAACATTCAACAGAGCATGCTGTGAAATCTATTGTTGCGTCAGTGGACATCATCACAGCCGCACCGTCACTGTTGGGCAAGAAAGTGTGTAAATCAATGTGTTAAACGAAACACTAATATCAGTTCAAAAGACAATGCCTTTTGTTCAGGGATGTGTCAACAATTCTGTAAGCTTTGGCATCAACAAATGTAAGGTATTCAGTATGTTCACGTTCTGATAAATCTTTCTAGATGATATGCGCCCGCCATACCATAATCTCAAACACACTGAAAACTCAGAATGGTATGTTAACATATCAGCTGCTGAAAAAAGCATATTTTAGTTTTTAACTTAGACGGTTGAAAGAAAATACAGCAAAAAGTTCTATATACCTTAGGCTAGAGCTGATTGCTGAATAAATAAATAAATAAATTATGAGAAAAAAACTCGTGGATATCTGACAAGGAGAAGTCAGAGAATGCTGGGTTTCTGAACACGACGAAACGAAATGGCTGTTTTAGTTGTTGGTTGTCCACTTGCAGCCCATGTCAAGAACAACAATGTTTATTTTTCTTCCAATAAAAGCAGAAAATTATATTTACCGAACTTAAAATTTAAACTAAACTCTGGTAAACTTCTCGGTGATCACCTCCTTGATCTAGTGGTTAGCGTTGCTGACTGCTGCCCGGGAGGTCTGGGTTCTATTTCGGTACCTACTTAGGAATTTTTCTAAGATAGGAAGGTCTGGAACGGGGTTCACCCAGTCTGGTGAGGACAATTGGGAAGCTGCCTGATGGAGAGGTGGCGATCTCCGATCTAGTAAGCCGCGATATAGCGATCAGCGGGATGCGGCGTGCTGATCACATGCCCCCCTGCAACACTGCACTCTACCAGTGAAAGCATGTGATGGAGGTAGAAGACGCAGTGATTTTTACATGCGGCTGTAAAAATACTTCACAGAGAGAGAAATTTCTTGATATTCCATCATGAAGCGTTAAATCTTAATATGGAGTTTCTTACCTGTGTAGTTTCTCATCTCACGAGGTCTCAACTATTAACTTCCTGCGGGTAAACAAAGAAATGAAGATATATTTCCGGGGTTTTCTAAAATCTACAGGGAAGCTCCAATAACAGTTTATGTATGGAATTTCAAAACTCATATTCCGCATGTGCTAAATCAGAACGACTATTAAATGTGGACACGGAAAACCACCAATTCCTTCGAAATGATTTAATCACATTTTCTGATGTATCACATCTGCTAAGGCGCCAACGATATCATGACCTCCCCGGTGGCATATTTGCTAGCGGAATCTGAGAAGCAGTCTCCAAACCTGTACTTGCAATGTGGAAGTGCATTTTCGATTAAATATTCATCCATTACTGCTGACACCATCACAGACATTAGCCAGATTGATATGTTTTGACCAAAGTGCTTGTTATACAATTATAACTAGAGAGTTTTTTCCAGCACAGGCTCCAATTAGAAAAATAAGTTTTTGAGGTGAAACATGAGCAATGGAACATAATGCCCACTCGTTTGTGCAGTTATGCTCTTTTCTCTATTTTTTCATACGATACAATTAAATCATCTTATATTCTCGTTCTGTTTTATTCCTATTTTTAGCCTAAAATAAATTATTAATAACGCATTTACTCTTACAGGGTTGTCAAGCCGTGAGTGTCGTTGTATTTTCCATAGCCATCTACTTGCTTTAAACTTTTCAGTTTCCTAGCTTTGGGCTAGGAAAAAGTCGGAAATTACTTCTTCCAGAATCTTCTTAAAACCCGATTTCTGCCTTCGCATTTTCCACGTCTCCCTCAATCGTGTAAAAAATGACAATTTGTTATGCAGTTTCTACATATACGAGTACTATAGCCTCCTTTTCTTACTGTGACCAGCTTGCTGGAAACTGTGCTACCGCAACCATATATTAAAGAAGGCCTGTATCACGAATTAAAGAGCTGGATTTTCACGTTCTTGGTCTATTTCTCTTATCCACTGATCACTATGTCCTAGGTAATTAAAATCAGATGCCTTAGAGTTTAGTGGTCATAGAAAGTTTCTCTAAGTTAACAGCTTCTTTCTTATTGACCATTAATTTCAACATTAGGTTCTTTTTTTTAACACAAGGCCTGCATTAAAAAGATAATGCATGACTTAAAGACTCCTATGCAATAAAAGTCGCTGTACATAAACTGTAACCGGTATCTCCTAAATACAGACCCCATTGTTCTGAATGAGCTTAAGTTCCTGGGCCTATTGTGTATTGCCACACAAAATCCTTCGATCACAGAATTTTTGCATCACTCTTTGCAGTGAAATACACGAAAGACTTTATACCTTGCATTAAAGCGTCTGTTATTACACTCGCCACATTTTGAACTTTTTTGAAGTATTTGGTGTATTTGACTGCAGTGAATGCACCGAGTAACTGTGATTAAATTGAAAAGTACAGGGGGAAAACAATCAAAGTTCACTTTGGTGAGATTTTGGTGCCATGTGATTGCACGTATGTAATATTACATTCATACAGGGAAAAATCACATGTAGACCTTAAAAATCAGCATAGAAATAGTGTGTCCATGGGAAAAACAATCAGAGTTCTATGTAAAATATCTACCATGAGACCATAGCAAGAGTGGGAGCTGATTAAGTTGTATCAATGTTGTTTGGCTGTTTCCACCACCTGGATCTATCAGTTCGAAATTTTCAAATTTTCTGTGGTTAGTGCCTCGGCTAAAATAAAAATGATACCATTATTCGCCTCATTACTGCCATGGTTCATAAGTGCAACATATTTGAATTAGTAAAAGTGACTTTTACCATCAGAGGCCACAGTTATATGGAATGTGACAAAGATATGGGTCCAATAAATCTAAAAACGCATGCTGAAACACCCAGCAATTCGAGCACGTCAGAAGATGTCGCATGAAATTAAATCGTGGTCTTCATTTCATAAAAACAATAATGACATGTGCAAAAAGGTTAAGAGAAATACGAGAAATTGTAGCTGACAAGACCCCTTCTACAACTATAACCAGTCGAACAACCTTCAATCCCCATGTTATTGTTGACAAAATGGGTCGCACACAGATTGACGGGAGCCTGCCCCTTCCTATTCAAGTTTAATTCCATTTTCCAAAGCAACATATGATGATGACCTCTACAATGCCTGAAGAGATTCTGTACCGAAAATGCTCAGCTCTATTTTTCAAGGTTACCTGTAATAAACAAAGAATAATTTTGATTGAATGATTATTTTCAATAGTGTTTCATTAATATTTATATTTTCCTCAACAAATATCTATATAATTTGCTACATTCCACAATACAGTTCATTCACTTTGATTGTTTTTATCTACAAGTATTTTTATTTATTTATTTATTTACGGGCGCTCTTGAACATCTCAGGTCATCAGCGTCCCATTCAAATCAGGGCGTGAAATGGCCGACGTATTTTGCTCAGAGGCCTCTTTTTTTCAAGCTAGAGGTTCTTTATCGTACGACACGGGACCCACGGCTGTATTTCTCTCCCGAAGGAAGCCATACTTAAGATTTTTACGCCCCCAAAAAATCCATCGATCCTTGCCAGGTTCAAACCCGCGATCTACAAGTATGTGTACTTTCGAGTTTTTATTGTTAATTAACACGAACAAATAACATGATACTAATTTCAAAAGAAGGGTCTATTAGAAAACTCTCTTAACATTACTCAAGAAAATACAGTTTCTATGTATCTAATATGCTTAATTTTGTAGCGGTTTTAAACTGCAAGTTATTTACGTTGCAGTAAAAAAAATTAAAAATGCATTTTGATTGCTTTTCCTGTATGCTTTAATTGCTGCAGATTCTAAGAAAAATACCTACTTCTCCAGGAATTTAAAAACCTCTTTGGAACTCAGTGGTTATTTTGGAAGATTCATTAATCACTTATCATTAGCTAATTCTATAACAAACCATTGTCGGACTCATGGGGACAAAACTTGTTTTTTCTTCTACACGCATGGTAAAATTTCTGGGTCTATCCTATATTTTGAAACCCCATGTATAAGAATGAGGAATAAAGGCATGTGCATAATAAAAGTAACTGCGCATGGACGCTATTACCAACATTAATAGCTTTGAAATAACAGCATTGTGATGCTCGTAAAACGAAAAACTGTATAAGAAATAAGGTGTATAGTTCAACGCTTGTTTTGTAGCTGTAAAATCTCTGTGCAGACATGATAGAATAGTTAATTGTAAATAATAGTATAGGAAACGATAAAAAAAACAAACAAAACAAAACAAAGATACTTAAAATGAAAATAAAAGGAAATAAAAGAAATTTAATAAGGGTGTATTTGAAGAGTCCCAGAGCAGCCTTGCCCCTTTAGACAGAAGTTGACTGCAGAAAGCAAACAGACAAGAAGGAAAACGAAATGAGATAGGCTCATAATTATGTACAACACTCTGCAGGTACCTAAGATTAACGGTCTCTTCACCATAATGTCACACATCTAAAATGGGAGAATTCAGAACTAAAACCGTGCGATTTTAGCTAAACGATTCGTTATGAAGTTTTGCAAGATCGTCTTTATGGTAGAATAATTCTCTTTTATTGTTAGTTTTTTCTGTGCTTATTGCTGGTATGTCAATTCATTTTAATTTATGTCTAGTAATTTCGAATTTCGTTTCTCTGAGCGCCGCTTTGCTACAGCAAGCGTAAGTAGTTGGCCAAACTTCTATGCACTTTAAACATGTGTTTAAAGACGCATAGACAGTTTAAGGAAACGCCGCATTTCACAATATTCGAATTATTTGTTCTGATTCTCTCTCGGCTATAGTTCCATGACATAATTGAACTGTGGAGTAAATTAAAAATTATGTTAAAGTCCTTTAAAAAAAAAAAAAAATTATCTGTACTAGTTTATAATTTACAAAGACATCGTGTACAAATACACGTTTACAAATACGAAAATACAGTCATTTGCTCAAATCCTCCCAATTTTCAGAAAGTCTGCTGAAAAGAGAAACCCCTGGGGTCGAACGAACAAAACTGCACCAAATTTCGGTTATAGGCCATTTATTCACCTTGGAATTCAATGGTGATATTAACTTTTCTTTAAAAGGCCGCAGTTTCTCACTAGGGGGCTCCGTTTAGTCACTCCTTTGCTCGGTTTCCAACAAATGAAACTACGCCAAAATTCAGTTATAGGCAATTTACTTACTTCTGAATTAAAATGTGATATTCGTTTTTCTGTGAAACGCCGCAGTTCACATGTGTTCACTTCATCGCATGCGATACATGCACCTGCACAATTTCGACTGACGTAGCAGATGGCGAGCGAAGGTAAGTAAATGGAGACATCTTGTGAGAAATTGCAGTGTTTTTCAGAAAAATGAACATCACCTTCGAGTTTAGATGTAATTAAATTACTTTTACCAGAATTTCAGTGCGGTTTGCTTCGTTCGAACGAATGTCTCCATGAATTCAGAGGTAAGTAAAAGACCTATTACAGAATACTGCTATGATATTTTGTTTGAACCGAAGATCGTCTGCAATCTGCAACCTTCCCTTTCAACAACAAAAATCTTATGTCGAGGGAACCTGAATAAGGTTGTATGGAGGTTGGATTTTTTATTATTTAATAACATGTTTCGTCATAAGCGTCGCATTAAACTCAGGGCGTAAAACGGCCAATAAATTTTGCTCAGAGCCTCTTATTTCAGGCTTTAGGTTATTTTACGTGCGGCAAATATACTGCACGGGACTTACTTCCCTTACGAAGGATGCTATATTTAGGATTTTTATGTCCTAAAAACCCCATCAATCCTGGCCGGGTTTGAACCCACGACCTAGGTTACCACTATACCATCGGAACCTATGGTTCTAGGCAGGTTGAAGCTCCTAGTGAATGAGATATTTAGTACATGAAAGGTCTCTCAATGTCGATAGTGCTCCGCGACTGTTTACGCATGAGCAGTAAGATCCCTGGACTAGATGCCAAGCCCGACCAAGGCGGCTCGATAGGTTTGTAAATTACAGGACTATTCAAAACGAAGGAACAGATTTCAAACATTTCTTTCTTCCAAACTACAAAAGATAGAACCATAATTCCAACGTTCCTGGACAGACAAAAGTTTAAAATTTGAACCTTCCAGATAGAAGTTCCAATCACGGCCGATTGGCGCTGTTGCTTGTCATGTTGATTGTCTGTAGTAAAATGGCGACACAATAGGAAAAAGCATATGCTGAGATTAGCAAAACTAGAGTCCATTATTGGAGTTCAACGTGCTTTTCGCTGTCAGTTTAATAAACAACCGCCTGCGCTTAAGCAAATTTACCAGTGGCATCGAACATTCGGAGAAGATGTTGCATCTGCAAACGGAAAAGCACATCGAATGAAAATGTCGAGCACATTTGTACAGTTTACGAATGGAGCCCCAAAAAATCCACAGCACGAGCAAGCAAGGAACTTGACATTCCTCAACCAACGGTATGGCGAGTTCTGAAACACCGTCTGCACCTGACGCCGTTCATACTGCAGTATTTGCAAGCATTGCACCCTGACGACCACAACAAAAGGTATGAATTTTGCATTAGCATGTTAGATAATATGGAAGAAGACAATTTTTCTGAATAATTAATTTTTTCCAATGAATCCACTTTTCATCTTTCCGGTAAAGTTAATGAGTATAACGTTAGAATTTGTACAAGTGAAAATCCTACGTCAGCTATTGAACATGAAAGAGATTCACCGAAGATTAACGTCTTCTGTGCCATATCTGTAAACAAAGATTATGGTCCTTTCTTCTTCATGGAGAACACTATGACAGGACTAACCTAGCTACACATGCTTCAAAACTGGTTATTCCTCAATTTGTAGATGATTCAGATGACTTCATCTTCATGCAAAATGGTGCCCCGCCTCATTTATCTAAGCACGTCCGACGTTACCTGAATGACACCATTCCAGGATTGGAAGAGGAGGAGCAGAAGATCAACTTCATCGCCGGTGGCCTCCCAGGTCTCCAGACCTCGCTCCTTGTGACTTTTATCTGTGGGGTTACGTAAATGACCGTGTTTTTATCTCCCTATGCCTGACACTCTTGAAAGTCTGCGACATCGAATTGCGGAAGCTGTGAATTCGATAACTAGAGACCAGCTGATTCGTGTGTGACATGAAATGAGCACCGTTCTTTTATTTGTCTTTTAACACATTGTGCTCATATTGAATGCTAAAAAGTGAAAATTGATCTTTTCTCTTTCCAGGAACGTTGGAATTGTGTTTCTATCTGTTGTAGTTTGGAAGAAATAAATGTTTGAAATCTGTTCCTTCTTTTGAATAACCCTGTAGTGCAAATGGCTGTATAATTTCCGGACAGTCCTCGTTTAGGGTGTTTTTCTTAAGCGCTACAGGGAAAAAGAAGATTCGTGCAGAAAGTACTTGGGGTTCCTTTAAATTTGCGTTCGTAGTTGGCCGTTGCACGCAAAAGTTTCAATCAGTTTTACCATTGTCAGTTAACACTGCAATTAAAACAATTGAAGAAGCTAACAGTTCAATGAGCTTTAACAGTAATTTTTATAACAACAGAGATAAGATGTTGGAAACAAAACTATCTTTGGAAGTTTTACTGAACGAGCACGAGAAATGCAATAACACAAACAGTGCTTATATCTGCTTAAGTGTATTGCTTTCTCGTCATTTTTATATATTTGAGAAGGCTAGGCATCAAAACCGGAACACAAAACTAGAATCCATTTATATGAAATGGGTGCAAACAAAACAAATCCATTGTATTTGTGAAACGCTACAATTGACGTTTTTTTATTTTTTATTTACTCTCGCTTTGAACTCATTGATCTTCTCGCGGGTTTTGCAGAGTGGAGTGGATACCTTAGTTATAAATCTGTAGTAATGAGTAAAATTTAAATGAATTAATTATGGCGCCAATGAACTTGGAGTCCTTGGCACCTTCACACGGTAAATAAAAACTCCGTAAAACCTTACCCAGACAGCTTTACCTGACTGGGAATCGAGCACAAGACCTCGAGATTAGTAGTTTTAGGTGTTACCACTAAACCACGGAAGTAATCGAACCGTTATTGATGAAACTCATTTCTGCAACGGGGTTAGGAAAGGTTAAAATCCAAGACCAGGTTGAAAATTAAACATAGCTTTCAGGGGGCGATGACGTAAAAGTGAAATATTCTCCTTACATACCCTGTAGACTTTCATTTAATAATTTGAATGGAATCTTCTGCCTGGCGCATTTGCAAGTACATGCAAGCAATTCTCTCGAGACAAAAGACTAACTGCCAACCTGGCTGCACCTATTGCACTCCGGTTTCTAAAATTAGAAACGGCGTTGGTATGGGAGGAAAACGACTGGAAAGGCTGCGAACACTAATCTTCCTCAACTCTCCATGAACTGGACTCTGAGTCAACACAAGGCTTTTTGTCTGGTATTCAAGAGGTAACTTGTATGAAGAAGGATTGAAATATGGTGTAAGGTTTATGCCTACTTTCGTTGTTACTGTTTTTACGTATACTTTATAACTTTTTAACGAACTTTATATATGTGATTATGCCGTAAGGGTTGGGTAAAAGCAACAGCTTATTTAGCAACCGACAATATGTGATTAATGAGAACGTTTTGTTTATTTGGTTTATTTACGGAAGCTCTTTAACATCTCAGGACATCAGCGTCCCATTCAAATCAGTGGCCTCTTTTTCGTACTGTAAATCTACGATACGTGGCCACGGCTTTACTTTCCTTCCGAAGGTAGCCATACTTTGGATTTTTACGCCCGAAACCTGGCCGGGGTCGAACCCGCGATCTTGGGTTTAGGAAGCAAGTATGGTTACCACATTACCACATGGACTGATACTAATTAGATACTTCGTACATATAACTTCTAGACACTAAATTCTGCAGCTCAGAATCATTAACAGCTAATTGCATATAATAAGAGGAGGAAATGAACATATATAAATAGCTGTACAAAGATTGAATATTAGCTATATAACTTATTCGATAGTGAAAGTGTTACAGAGAAAGATTGAAGTAAAGGAACGAGCATAACTAATTATTTCCATCCCTAAAACTTCTTAAAGATGCAACCATGTGGCAAGAAAGTACATGAGGGTATAACTTCAATAAAACTAAAAATAAACTACCTATTGGAACATTGTAGCTAAAATAACAGGAATTAGAGAAGCAATAATGCATAAACACTTAAATAATAACACAAATATCCATATATTTCAAATCGCTTGTGCAATTTTTCAAAGACAGAAGACAACCAATACATTTATGCGTGAGTGCATGGTGCGCGCGCGCGCTGGTGTATGCATATTTTCCAGCTTTACAAAGGCATACTTGTGGAGAGAACATGATGTCCTAATTCCAGGAAATACCAGAGGCACTCGCTCTTACCTGCATACTGTAGCGTAAACAAAACACAATCCAGTTGGTGGTGAGAGGCAAGATGCAAAGACATAATTATACTAAGGCTCCATTCACAATGAAAATTAAACGTGAGGTAAACTTAAAGCGCAAAAGTTGATGCTATGTATTGTAATGGAACCATTCTCAATGAATCGAGTAAACATAATAACAAATGTACAATTAGACGTAGACTTATAAACTTGCTAGGTCCAAGGTTTTGAGTCTACGTCTAACTTAAACTTCAGAAACCAGCCAATCAGAACGCAGCTGCTTTGTGACAGATGAAGATCAGTGGCTCTGTAGACAGAATGGCGTCAATGGACAAAAGATTATTTGCATTATAAGAAAGTTATCCTTGCTCATGTTACTCCATGCAAATTAGTTACTGCACTCTGCATATGCATAAACGCTACCGCCGTCTGCTCAGAAGCAGCCATGTTCAATAAGCTGTTAGTTGATGTTCGCTTGTTATTATTTTTGATTGGCTAATACATACGTTTGCGTCTTTCATCGTGAATGCTTATATATTGCTATATTTACGTGTTGCGTCTTATTTTATCATGTTTACGTTTAATTTTCATTGTGAATGGGGCTTCAAGCTGCATTCACTGGGCCAATGGGAAGTTGTTTTTTTTTCTCCCCCGTTTGTGACTCACAGTAACTGGAGTTGGTTAAATATTGCACTAACTGCAGAATTTTGTTTATACAGTTTCGACTTTATCTGCGGCGTGCTAAATCAGCCTGCGGACGAGAAATCTCATTGGCCTGGATGAAATCTACTAAAGGCATAAACTCGCGCCATCCTCAGCAAGAGTTAAGAGTTAAACAACTGTCCCCTAGGACAAGATGAATTTATTTGTTACAATATTTTATAAGAATATTAACAGCGGTTTCACAATGTTACGTTTAAACATATATAATTTAAAGTGTATGCTAAAAATGTATTGTTAATGACAGTTTCCTGAGAAATAAGTCTAATGAAGACCTTGGCTGATGTTTTCTGTTGGATTCTTCCGTTCATTTTCAGAAAGTTCCAATGCTCTGATATTGGACCGACTACCGTATGTTTACTGTACACAAGTGTGTGCAGGGAAAATTAGGTCCCCAACAGGAGACTGACCCAGTTGCATTGGCAACACCGGAGGAAGGTAAACAGTAAAAGGAATAACAAACAATAGTTCATAATGTTGTTTCGCTTTGCCTATCTGCCATATTTGCTCACAATCTGATGAGTTTTCAGATAAAATGCTTTTTGTGTCGTTAAGCTTTAAGCACATATTCAAATTTGTTATCATTATAGACGAAAAATTACTCTATAACAGAAAATCCAATGACTGTTAAAGTCAATTATATGTTCATCTCAAACAAGTGAATTCATCATTGCGATTCTCCGTTTGCTCATGGAAGCACTTTTCAAGAATCCGTTTTAGCTGCAATATTTTATGTACGTGCAAGAGGTAAGAGGTTTCAACTTCCTCTGCTCTTGCACTGGCTTCATGCAGGTCGCTTGCTCAAACAATGTAGTAGTCATTTTGGGTGTAATTACGGGCGCGTGTAAATGCCCAGATGTTTTTAAACGTAGCTTTACAACGAAGTCATATTTAGACATGTCACCGACTCTTCGTCTTTTCTCAAGCTATTTTTTTTATTGGAAATTACTTATTTATAATAATCATTGTTTATAATCGTGAAAAGGCACTAATTTTATATTTAAATTTATAAATGACATCATTTCACTACAAGCGCATGTTGCAGTTTGCGAAAACGTAAATTTCGGGAAGAAAAGAACTAGAAATCAAGAGCATTGTTTTTTAAATCGTATTATGGATGTGGTCGGAGAAGAATACTTACGGTACTTGAACCTTGCCTACGGCTGGCCGTTTGTGCATATGCCCCCTAAAGAGGGCACCTCTAGCAGGAAGAGTCGTTGAGTTCAGGTTCAGGGAGATACAAGGGCTTAAACATCTTAAGTATGGCTCCCTTCGGTAGAGAAGTAAAACCGTGGGTCCCAGGTCGTTAATTTACGGCACGTAAAAGAACCTCAAGCCTGAAAAAAGAGTCTTCTGAGCAAAATTTTTGGGCGTTTCACGCCCTCAATTGAATGGGATGCTGAGATGTTAAAGAGCGTCCATATATAAAACAAAACAACAAAGGGAGACACAGGGACGCAGATGGGGATCTTAAAATGTTTCCAGATAGAATGCCCCGATGCCGTGAAGCCCCCTCCCGCGTTGTAGGAGCCCGTGGAAAGTGCACTTGCACTTTACACGCCGGGGTGGAAACCTTTCCAAAGCGCAAACCATCGTCACACCGCGTCAGCCCACCTTGGCATTTTTGATCCTTTAACAAAACTAATGGAATGATATGAATTAAGAGAGCGGAAAAAATTCTTGGAATGTAAATACCATTCCAGCATTCCTCTGAATGACCTGAAAAAAAAGAAGATTAGAATGGCCGGTCCAACGGTAACTGAACCCGGGACCTCTCACGAATCACTTTAGTCAAAAACATTTTAAATCGATTTACCACTATTTCAAATACTATTAACTCAAATCGGAACATTTCGCTTTTATCTTATAGCATTTTACTTCTAAAATTCATGCATCGAATAAAACCTTATTATCCACACCGCAACGTATTATATTTAACTTTCTTGATTTTAATTTTTCTAACCCCCATTTTATCCCGCTCTTTTGTTAACAAACCCGTATTTAAGTCTGAAAATGTTAACAGTCCAAAATTGTTTTAAGCCTATAATATGTCTCAGGACAATTGCCGAATTGTAAAACATTAATAAAGGCATCAATAATAGTGGGATACTTTGACGAGAATGGTTATATATGTGAATGTTTTATAGGTACGCAAGTAGTGCAAGAGTTTGAGCCTACTTGTTGCCACAGAAAATTATAAATTTAAATCTGTCACAAATTATATCAAAATTTCTTTGTAAACGATCCTGTGTTTTAAATTTTAATCAGTTGGCTCAAAACGTATTAATTGGCGATTATAAATTAAAATGTCGCATTCTTTATTTATGAATAAATTTTAATTGTTGATCTCGATGCTTTTAATTTTATGGTTGGGAATGAAACGTTTTTCTTAATTTCTGAAAATTTTGCATTGGTGCACTTAATACGTTTTGAAAGCAAATGTTAGCTTACATCTTACTTACCGGAGATACGTGGTCTTCCTCGGTCCCTTACTGGAGAGGGTGTAACTGCTCGCTGCCGCATATCACTTGGGCTTTTCTTGATCTCTGAAATTACACGTGGCTTTTCTATATTCAGGGGCGCCGGTGCGCCAGCTGGAGGGGTGGCTACGACCATCATCCCCGAGGATTCACCATTCCACAGACACTGTCACCCAAGCACACTACAAATTTGTGAGGTTCAACGCCGCCCGTTCATGGCTAGAAGCACGTGGGAACTGTCCAAACGCTAACTGAATGCTTTCCTATCCGCGCGCGTTCAGATGCAGGCTGTTTACTTGCTAGTCCGCAATAATATGTAGCACAGCGCGCTGTCGGTTGGTTTCACTTTCGGGCGTTATTACTTACTGCGCAAGCGAGGAAAACATGTGGCTCTCTCCCTCCCCGCCCAACTTCTCCATTCTACCCCCACCACCGTCGGCTCATCTTATTGGCGCACGCGACCGACATGCCCACCGTCTCGGTTTGTAAGGGGAAATTGACGAAAATGTCACGCTGTGCCAAAAGGGCTCGTAGGCAACCCCAAGTGTGATATCTTAACTTCCTTTTTCACTTTTATAAACTACAACGTGATTTCATGCGTTGAAATGTCTTTTGACCTCAATCAGCCGAGAAATTTTGACAGCATCCATTCACGGCACTGTATGTCCCCATTCCGCCTTTCTTCTTCTTTGTTCTTTCCTTCGTTTGCCACTTCTTTTATTCCTCTTTGCTTCTGTTACTTCTTTCTAAAAATTGTTTGTAAAAGCGTAGCGTTTCATCTGAACCCTTGCCCACCCCAAGTCAGCTTGCTTGCAGTGCGTGAACTATTGCCTGCTCTTAACAGTCGCGTCCTATGCCCATTGCTGCACCAATTTATGCCAATTGGGGTGGGGATCAGTGATTGATCCCAGGGAGTTCATAATGATTTTGCAAATGATACATAAATTGTATATTTTTATAATACTTATGATTTAGGGATTTTATGCATAACTAACTTCCAAATGTTACAAACCAAAGAGTTTATAAAGGAAGTATTTAGAATATGGTTTACTTATTCAGAGAGATCCGTACCGCCACGGGTGGCCGAGGTCGTTAAGGCACGGACTCGTGAGCGGGAGGTCTGCGGTTCGAATCCCGCCAGGACCGTCCTCCCTGACTAGCGTTTTTTCCAGGTTTTCCTTAGTCTTCATAACTGGCAAATGCCGGGGAGGTACCTAAACTTAGGCCTGGAACGCTTCCTTCCTTAAAAAAAAAAATATCCTTTCCCAATTTATCATTTCATCTCATGTATCATCAGTGTCCACCGCCTGTGGTGCCTCAGTAGTAAAAACGGGCGTTAAACACTACTCAAAAAAAAAAAAAAAAAAAAAAGAGTGAAATCATTTACATTCTACAAAAGTCAGATACTTTTTAACAGATACTCAAAAAAGATATAAAAGTCTTCTAAGAAATGTATCATTTAATTTATTTATTATAATCACGAAATATAATAGCGCACTGTAATAGAACATACTAAGAAATGCATATGAAAACAATAATTCAGATTCACACTGCGAACAGCTTCTAATTCTTTATGAGCAGGGCACATTTACTTCCTGCACCAGCGTAGGCCTTCATGTGATTTCGGTTCTTGATTCTTGAGTATAAATAACAACGATCTCTATCTCGCGTCTCTATGAGGAAGTTCCCCTGCTCACTGCACCTTGACCTTGACTGAAGTTATACCTAAAGCTCTTTGTAAACCAAAATAGTTTTTAACACCTCTATTTATATTTATAATACAAAGTTCTCGAACCAGCTCCTTGAAATAATATTTCCTTCCTAAATCTCTCTTTGGTGCCCATTGGTCAATAATTCCAAGAAACGAGATATGAATTATATGCAGCAATTTCAATCAGGATGAATTGAACCACCATTGGCAATCGCATCATTTTATTTTATCATTTTAGGGTGTATTCTATTTAAATATCATTAGCATAAATGTGGAATTAGTTAGAATACCGAGAGGAATGTTTATTATTATTATTATTATTATTATTATTATTATTATTATTATTCGTGACACGCTATGGTGGTCCATGAACGCAAGAGTTCCTAGTCTTGTCATAACAGGACAGTGTCTACAGTGTCGAATACTTTGGAAATGTCTACAAGTGTTATTAACTGAAAGTTGTATCGGCAGTAGGTCAAACGTGATTACAGGGTCAAGTTTAGAGGTGGGAGCATCACCTGCTGTTACAGAACAGGTACAGGACTCAAAGACGTAGGCTGCACACAAATTGTTAACGTTATGTCTCTCTGTAATGAATTATTTGCTATCGCAGCAACGGCCTTTACAAATTAAGAGAAATGTCTTCTTCTGTAACAGTTTCACAATTTTGCTTTCACTTACGCTAATTATTTTTGGATATATTGTATAACTCTTTCAGACCTGAACATTTTATTGCAATATTTGGTGCCTTTTGGTATATAAATACTGGGAAAAAGATATTACACTTCAGCCACTATACAACATTTATATGGGTAGGCTTTATTTAAGAATCATGTGCCTCAGTCAATGCACAGGATTGTGTGAATTAGACTTGTATCTAGAAAAAATCTGGGGAGTCATTTACACATGTAATGCTAAGCTCTTAAACTATAAGTGAAGATAATTACTATATGAAAATATACTTACATAGAATAAATGTATAGTCATGCTTTTTGAATGGTGTTTAATTCCCGTTTTTACTACTGAGGCATCACAGGCGGTGGACACTGAGAATACATGAAATGAAATGATATATTGGGAATATATTTTTTTAATGAAAGGAAGCTTTCCAAGCTTAACTTTTAGGGAACCTCCCCGGCATTTGCCATGTATGAGGAATGAGGAAAACCTGGGAAAACCCTCAGTCAGGTAGAACGGTCCTGATGAGAATTGAACCCCAGGCCTCCCGCTCACGAGTCCGCGCCTTAACGACCAGTGGCGGTATATATAATAATGAATGCCTAATTGTAGTCCGGGAAATTAATGATATATTAAGATTGTGAATCTACAGATACCCTGTTCTTACTCTTTCCCTCTACAAAAAGTTTACTGTCACTTCTGACCTATTGCATTTTCTATCTCTTTTAATACCGTGCGAACAGTTTTGTTTTCCCCCGAAGTGTTTTGCCTATAGTCAAGCACGACGTTCGTTAGCCGGGTCTCGGTGATTAGCTGAAGGTAAAAGAGTAAAACACACCATACAACAAACAATACAAAAACCCATTTAAGATGCTCATTACTTACCAAATTATTAAATGAGGTGCTGAAATGTCAGCCTTCATTCTCCACACATTTTTGCGTCTCTTTAGGAAATTATTATTCACTCGCTGTAGTTCACTTTCAGCAATCCGGACAATTTCCTGACAATATTATCTTTGAGTTCTTGTACGGTGTATGGGTTCGCTTGTACACGGCATTTTTTTAATTTTCCCCAGAGATAATAATCGCAGACTGTTAAATCTAGGGACCCTACTGATAACTCTGTCTTGTGGAAACATTGTGAATTGCTCTCATGGAATTATTCGTAGTGTTAGCAATGCCGGAGTCGTTGAAAAAATGCGTAACAACACGCCCCCTGTCAGTTAATTCTCTGAAAGAAAAAGAGTTAGTATGGATTCAAACAAGCAACAGAATTAAGCGTATGCTCAATAAAATTAGGCCTATGGTTATTTCACCACTAGTTAACACATATGAATCATACTATAGACAGGCTGTGCCGTTGTTAACACACACACACATTTTATGTATACCATTGAATTAAGAAGCGAACAACACAACACACACCCGGGAACAGTTGCGTTATGACTACGACCGTCTCAATAAGTAAGTAAGCGGGCTTGGTATCCTCTCGACGGCACGGGAAACGTGTTGGGGCTCACTCATAGGGAAAAACCCGCGACGCGTGAAATATTGCCAGCATTTAGTGGCCCAGGGCAGGGCTTTCTTATGAACAAGTTTTTGAATATCTTACGTCTAAGAGTAGCTGGTTTTGAAGGTGGAATGCCCGATATATTGTCTTTTGTTGACCAGGCTTTGGTGTTGAGGTAGAAATAGAATGCGAAACAAGCGATGGCAGTAAGGTAATTCTTTTTGTACATCAACTGGTACCTTAGAAGGCATGAGCTCTAGTACGTCGGTGTTTAATGTTGAAAGTAAAGACAATTAATTGCCAATAAATGAATCTTGCACATCAGCTGTAGCAGCATCTCGTGCTGTAGCAGTCACTATGTGTGAATTGATACTTCATAGTCCAATAGTAGCGACCTGCATAGTATCCTTTTCATCGTCACAGTTTAAGCCATCTGAGGATTCTCCAAGTGCTAAAGGTTGATAAGTTGTATTTTGGTCTTCATCGTCATAAGATTATTCAGTTATTTCAGTTTTCTACCAGCTATCAGCAATGCAGCATCCCTGTTTAGATGACATCTGAAGATTAAGAAAAGTATCACTGGATATTAAAGATGTATAGGTGTGTAAAAATGACACAGAAGCAATCAGAGTAAAGAAACGTTGTATTGATGCTGGTCCCAATTACAATACCCTTATCTAAATTAAAAGATTTGTCCGAAGGTGTGATACTAAAGGCCAATCGTGACTTCTACACGATCCAGTAGAACGACACTCTACCAGACATAGAAGTCCTCAGGACACTTTATTAGAAGTATAAAAGCAATTTTTGTGCTAAACTTTTTTTGAAAAACTGTGTTGTATATACAAATAAAATATGTACCACTATTTGAGAAATTATTTCTAAATCGCAAACTATTTAAAATTTTGGCCAGACTTAATTGTAATTATTGTATAGTTATTTTGATAAACTAGAAAAGCATATTAATTTTTAACATCTTTGTTGCTTTAAGTGATTTTTTTATAAACTGTTAAACTCAGCATCATCAGATTTTAAAATCAGTTTGAAAACATATATTGTGAAATAGTATGTAATTTGAAACAAAGATTTATTTTTGGAAAATATTGGTGTATAGTGTCATTATTTTATGCAAATTTCAAACCATAGATTTTTATTTTGAATTTCATAAATTCATAATTATCCCCAACTATATACAGCAATGTGTTTTACATGCACAAAAGAGTTCGTAGCTCTATTTTGCATAGTTTTTAAGAAAAGTGCATCTAAAATTAAAAATATGCAAGTGACAAAAAAGACAAAAGTGTATATTTTGTAACAGCATGGTTACCATATTTAAATTGCCATTTAAACAATTCAAATTCCACAACAAACAAAAATTATATGTGGATGTAATGTCCAAATAATGTAGTTTCATGTTATGCATAAATTTAAAAATAAATTGTTTGATCCAAAATTTCCCCCAAGTGTTCTTAAAAAAATATCGCGATTATAAATTAAAACATTTTGTGAAAATAATGGGCAAAATTTTAATTGATTACACTCGTATATTACAATATGTACGTTAAATACTTTCCTCGTGTCAAATTATGTACAGTTCCCTTAGTGATATTTTCCTCCCAATAAAATAATCTTTGTGTATTAAAACAATGATTTCTGTGAAAGTTTAACAGACGTATTTCCTGGATGTAAACGATATTCTTCTGCCATAAAACCGTATGTTACATTATATTTTTTGTGAAAAGGGTTTTTCAACTTCAAGTGAGATATTAAAAAAGCAGTACCCGAATAAATAGAAATGGTCTAAGTTTCAAGCTCCAGCAAACAAATTTCGATTTTACACAGTTGTTTGAAGTTTTAATCAGTTTCCTGTGAAATGCGACTTTGTGGCAGCGAAGCGACGTCTTAATTTTATTTAGTGCCTTTGTTAACAAGCTCAGCATAAATACTACAACAGAGAAGTATACACATTTCATCATGACAGTGAAATTCAGGGATGCAAAATAGTGTTTCACATGGTTATTACTGCCACGATAATATTAATCGTTCGGTGTATTATTTCTTCAGCTTTCAATATTTTGGCGATGCTATACTACAACAAATTATGGGGCAATTACACACACATTTCCAGGTCAGATTTTCCCTCTACTCTCTTTGATTATCTATATTGTGTTTTGTATTTTTAATTTCAAGCGTTTTAAATTCCATACTTAAACAAATTAGGCAACCGTTGGCAAATGTAGCTATTTAAACAATAAAAATAGCACTTTGACACTAGCACTAAAAGTAAATTACAATTAACTGTTCAAACAACTGACAAACGTCATGGAGTGTTTAGTTTAACGAAAACGGAACATTAAATTAATTACTCCAAAGTCTAATGAACAATGAAGTTATGACACATATAATAACATTTTAATTCTTGAGCAGAAAAATTGAAACATGAAAATTAGAATTTTTAATATACAAACAAAAATCAGTGAAAGAAAACGTATGATTTCCCAATAATAATTCAGATAATACTCGGAATGAGCGAATTAATGCTAATAGTATTTCATATAACATGTTTTTTACATAGTGGCACATTTAAATCCGTTCACTTGCAAGTAAAAACACCCGTTTGAAGCAAGGGATTAAAGAATAATAACAGGAAAAATACCTCGTAGAACTTCGAAAGCAATAAGTTGCAGTGAAACTGTCTGGAAATCAGAGTGCAAAAAAATGCAATCTTATAGAAAACCCGTTTAAAAAAACCGGCTTGAAACTTTCTGAAAATAAACCAAGTTTTTATAACTCTAAATTTGGATGAAAAACCTGAAATTTTAAACAAAATTCTCATTATTCTATAATAGCTTTCTCTGACACGAAAATTTTCTCATGAGCCTCTGGACGAAGCGGCAACTTTGAAACAACTGTGCCAACAACTCTACATCTTCGTAGAACACGCCTGTGTTGAAATTCAGAACTATACTTCATGAAGTTTAACTTGGCGGTATGTCTTAACAGAGACTACCAGCTTTAACCTATCATTTTGTTCCATTTCTCAAAACTTCATTTATGGCAGGTCTTAAGCAGCCCCACCAAAGTAAACATCTGTCAATATACTTCATCTCATGTGCAACTCTAATCTTTACTTACGACATGAGAACTCTGGTCTATGAACCCGTTAAGTACTGCCTCAACACTATCTCGAGTTGGTCTCCGAAGCAATGTGGAAACAGATATGCCTGAAAGGCTGTTAGGTGGGGCTTGTGGCGCCTTAGGGCCCATTCATTCTCGGTTAACATTGTAAGTAGAATTCAAACCTGCTCCCTTCGTACATACAGCAGACCTTGTGCCAAATCACAATTGAGCTATGAAAATTGTAAAAATAGGAGATAAGCAAAATATTTTAACAAGACAAAGTGACAGTACAGCTTAAATAGGGGAACAAAAACGTCTGGATACATTTTGGTCTCTTTTTTCTAAAAAATAAAGTTTTATGCCAAATCATATGACAATACTGCTTAATGTTTCGCAGTGGCTAGCTCATACATCTTGACTGCACCATTGCACATATGCAGTATGTGTTTGTTTGCATAACCTTACTACAAAAAAGTTCATAACTAGCTTTGGTCATTTGAGATCACCAGTGTTATGACAGGAATATTCAGCTCAGTGATGTCAAAACTAATTTTGCTTACCAAAATGATTCACATAAACATTTTCGGGTGCGTTTACGGCAAAAATATTCGAATTATGAAAAATAGGACATTATTTCTTCTATTTCTGTTTTCTACCCATCATTATAATCAGAATATATGAATTTCGACGCATTAATATATTACATTAATGAAAGATAGCACGAAAATTAATATTTTCACCTAAACAAAAATTGCATCAGAGAGTTTTGTTCCATTTACATTTTCAGTATGAATTTTCTGAGAACCAAATTGCAATTATTTCAAACGTCATACTTCGACATTTTCCGCCTGTGACCGTAGGGTCCCTTTTTAAATTTTCTATTTAAGCCTCTCTATTTACAATTAAAATATTTTGGTGTTGTTTATCAACAACCGGTTTGTATATCCACCTGCAAAATGTTTGAATACAACACATTAGATCAGCTCTTGGCGAGAAAAGCTTGTATATTCACACACATCGTGCCCTGTTGAGTCACTTTTCTAATTATGAATAAAATTATAGCAAATCTGATCAATTTTAGGAAGAGTTTTCATTAAATAATGCTACGATTTTGTTTATGAAGCAGTGTTTGTTGGGAAAATATATTTTATCCATTGTTTAGATAATGTGAAATGTTATAGCCTTCATAAAAATATTGTAATGACATATTTTGCCTCGCAAGTGCTCTAAAGTATAACTGAATCTTACACGTGTTGTAAAGTAAACCACACATTGAATCATACGGAAAAAAAGAGGAAAAAATGGAAACCTTACTGCTGGGATGTAATTAATAACAAATGACTGTGAAATGCCGTGCGTGTTTCGTTTCGCCGCAAGTGGTGGTAGCATACAAACGGTTTACCATGTCAGGCAGACTTCCTTTCTACCACATCAAGGCTTAATAAAAGAATAGCTTTTAAGCTCATTTATTACACTATTGACAACATTTTTATTTTGTTAAAGTGATTTCTGCAGATGTTAAAAATATACGTTTAATGACCTCTTTGACAATTTAAATTATGTAATTTCACCCCACGATTTTCGTAACTATAGCTCTTTTGTTTTCGATTGACGTTTCTGCATGGTTTCCTGCAAAAGAACTAGATTTACATCCACCATGTCCCTTTAACGTAGGCATATAAGCATCTGCGTCGGTGAGCAACGAATTGGGAAACCTTCGAAAGCATCGTGCAACTTCTAGATTTTGACAGGCCGAGATACGTTGCAATACCATCGAATGGTTTTATACACACAGGTTGCGATGTGCACTTGCCATTTTTGTAGTACTTAAAAAGCTATCAAACTTTGCAGTTTGCACCAAGTCTCAAGTGAATAATTTAGTTACTTGAGTTCAACACCCTTCCCAAAATTTCAGGCAAATTTCACTTTAGAAACTGCTGTAGGGAAATCCCCTGTATTTCTGGAGAAGAAGATATAGCAATGAATATTTCAATATAATCTTCTGAATTAATGTCCATAACACATGCAAAATAAATATAAAACAAATATAAATTAAACATCCATTAATGAAAAACAGCAAAAATGTTAACATACAATTAAAATAAACGTACAACCGCAATACTCGGTTAAAATATTCATAACAGATTAGAGCATTCACATGCAAACGTTTAATCCTTTAATTTTAAGTCATAAATCTTATAACGATTGCCACATTTAGCACATAATAATCATTTAATTATTGGAAAAGCACATTACAGGTACAAAAACACATAATAAAAATCCTTTGTTTTAAAAAAAATGAACGACTGTAATGTTGTACTTAAATTATTAAGACTTAATGTCTTGGCTTACTTATATACATACCTCGGTTAAAAAAAAATTGCAAAAATGTACCATGAGTGAAACTAACAATACTGAAAATACATTCTACTCGGGTTACTGGGTATACACAGTGAAGGAGTTCCCAACGCTAACATAATAGAAATAACAAGCCAAAAAGTCTACATTCCATCCCTGAGCTGGGGTCTGCTTGCTGCGTCTTGTAAGAAGGGAAGGGAAGAAGTATCTGCATGGACAGAAACCGCTGATTTTGTCAACATATGATTTGTTTCAACTATTGACAAACCAGCCTGCGGATCAACCAAGACATACGTACTAGAATATAGGAAGGGGAAGAGGGGCATAAGGACGAGGAAGAATAAAGGTTCATATAATTATCAGAAGGTTGAAAACGGCACAAGAGGTCGGGCGAAAACGAAAATGTTTTCGGAAGTGCTCCAAACAGGTGGTTGCAAATTTCCTAAGAACTTTGGTTTTTAGTATTTGCTAGTGTAATTTATTTATTATCAGCATCTTTTTGGGGGGGTACAGGCACAAAAATACTATCATCAAGTTACTGTTGTCGTCTGCCTCTAGAGGAATCCTACAAACCCCTCTCTTAAAATGATACTGGATTTCATAGACTTGCACTTCTCGCCTTTTCATTTCAAATGTCTGACAACTGCATTCGCACCCTTTTCATCCCTAACATTGCACACCGTAACATAATAGTGAGCTTAATGAAACTCGACTTTATTTATTTATTTATTTTTTTTTTTTTTCGAATTTTGTGAAAAAGTACGTCAGAAGAACTTTCTCGGGCACACTTTTTATTAATCTTCAAATTTTATACTCTACTTCATACCGTAAGCATATTTTCTCTGGAATCAAAGATTCAATAGCAGCATCTGTTGCAATTTCAATATCCTGATCTGTGTCCCTCATTTTATACTGACTTAGTTATAATAACTATAAAGTTTATTTCGTATTTATAAACAAAATATGTCGCCTTTCGCAAGATGAAGATTGTAAATGTTATAAAAGCCAGAAGTTTAGATTAAATCAATATCCCATTTACCCAATAAAAGTCGATAAAACTTTGTGGACATGCGTATCGTAACTTCATATTATACTCGATGGTTTACCGAGCTCAGCCTATTTTCATAATCTTGTACTGTAATGATACATTACGAAACTAATATCCTACATTACTATTACATGCAGCATTCTGGAATATTACTTCAATACTTTACGCAGTTTTATTGCATCAGTACAGTGTTTTTAAAACGGAGCCTGTAAGAGATGGCGTGAACAAAACAACGAGTCGTCGGGTGTCGTCATTGAAAGACGCTCGAGGCAATCTAATCACATGCCAATAACCCTGTAATAACCAATCAAAATGCTACTCAAGTTGGTGTCTTTATGGGTAGTGTCTGTACCATGCAGAATATTTAAAGGTTAATGGAAAATGAATACCTCGACTCGTAGCTGTCGACTATAAATGTCAAATAGCAACCATATATTCAGAGATGCTTGCTCAATAAATGGCTGGAGATAATGAGATTTGTCCAGCATTGTTAAGGAGAATGAAATAAAAGATTCATCATTCCGAGCTTAGGAAAAATGCATAGAAACTTCTAGGAGAAAGAAAAGCTGGAAAAGACCGCCAGTGTCCTGGAACCTCAAGAAATGATTCTGATTGCCATGTAATCTCGTAGTTAAACCACTCCAAAGAATGTCTAAAAAATCTTCGGAACTACAGGGTGCGGCAGAAAAAATAACCCATTTTAAATCATGGGCTGTTATTGGTCACGGTTTCTTAGAGAGATGATGTTTGCACCTTTGCGTAGTGCAGTTCAAAGCATTTTCTGTAGGCCATATTACAAGACCTTGGCCGCTCGCTCTGTTGCATAATACTAATTGATAGTCAGTATGGGGTGCAGGTCGAACGAACAGTATGCGTTTGCAATTGAAACGTTTTTCAAGTGTGGTGACTGAGCCGTAAGAACGCAGCTTTTGTTTCGGCAATAAACAAGAAGCCACCTGGTAGATCCCCTACGGTTCCCACTCTATAAACGTGGCAACAGTAAGAGCTGCTTTAGAGCAAAGGCCAACACGATCAGTTCGTCGGCATTCATTCCACGCACAGTACTATCCGATATGTTAATGCGAATGTCGACGAACTGGTCGCGTTATATTTTGTTCAAAGGTAGCTCGCACTGTTGACGTGTTTATGGAGTGCGAACCGTTGGTGACCTACCAGTTGGGTTCTTGTTTCAAGCAGATGTTGTCATGAACTGCCTGACCCATCTCGTGATCGCCTTCCGTGATGGAGCTTGTCGATGTCGAAATGTGGCCGAAACAAATGCTGCATTCTTACGACACAGAAAAACGTTTCAATTGCAAACTCACCATGTTCATTCAACCTGCACCCCTTACTGACTGTCAAGTATGTGCAGCGGAGCGAGCGACCAAGGTCATGTAGTATGGGGTACAAAAATGCTTTGAACTGCACTGCGCAATGGTACAAACATCAGCTGTCTAAAAAACCGGGTCCACCAATAGCGCACGATTTAAAATGGGTCATTGGTTCTGCCCCACTCTGTACAAGGAGCCTTTCCGGTGCAGTCATCCCCATAAAGATGCCCTCCATTACAGCGCGAGGCCGTACAAAATTTCGATGCACTCTTCTTCACCCGCACTAGAATCGGATCTTGCACTTTCTGATTTCTATACTGCTGGCCGTTAAATTGCAGCACGTCGTGCGTGTTCCTAATAACCACGCGGAAATGACGCCTGTCTTCTCTTTCGGGACCGTTGATATCCTTTACGTCTGTGTGTTCGTCCTACCTCGATCCATTTGCCTCATATTCGTTTTTTGCTATGGATGCTTTTCGTCCAACAGGAGCACCAATATATATCCCGCACTCTCCGTATGTTGCAATCCTCCAGCGAGCAAATTCAGAAATATTGCTGGCGCATTTCCAAAGAGTCATACCCATTCCTTTTGAGAAAAGGTGAGGTCGGTTAAAAGCGTCTTTTATGGACATTGCAATGTTAATGGCCAGCAGCAATGGCGACTCGGAGCCACTGCAGAAGGATGGGCGAGGGGCATACCCAAATAGCATGGTGGAAGATCTCTTGTATCAAAATATACTCATCTCCGATATTCATAAATGCAACAACATCACACATTTGTGCTATAAACTTCTGGTTTATGTGGAACTCTTCTAATTCAGCTGCTAACGTATGCCTTAAGGTGTCTGCAGTCAATTCAGAGACAGAAGTTCATTTTATGAATCTTTCAATCGATTTACTCCACTGATATATCATAATATCACAACATATTGTGACATGCATGTGATATCTATCGTTTCGTCGGCCTTTACAGAAACGAAATTTGCCTTTTCTATTTCTTTTCTAATTTCATTCCTATAGCAATATTTTTTTTCCACTGCACACGCTGTCAGCCAAGATGTTTTTTTCAAATAAAAAAATTAATTTTGTGCCCTTTTTCTGAGTACGCTCCTGTAGCTTCCGGTTGATGAGGTCCAAATCCTTTCACTTCCAACTTAACAGTTAAACCTGCACGTGAAAATGGGTTCTTCAATAAAACGTCCACTTTATTCACAGCCACAAAATACAAACTCATTTTTGTAACTTAACAGCAATACTGCGAAAGTCAACCTTCCACTGAAAAAGTACGAAAGCAGCCCCTAGTCAGTTAAGCGTGGTGTCAGTAACACCTCAACATCTGGTTCCTAAGAAAAGAGAGAATACCGAGCGTTCGCCATGGGCCGTCTTCCCGCCGGCCTAACAGAACGCCGAAATAAGCGGGAGAAAGGCTAACCAATCTTGGAGTAAGACAACTACAAGTCCTTGTAAACCTTTGCTGACCCATGAAGGTATAAGTTTAAAGCGTACAATTTTACATGAGCTACCCTCGCTAACGGAGTACCTGCATGCTACGGCTGCTACACTAGAGAAGAAATGCGTTTATTGCCTAAGATACAATTAAAAACTAATGGGTTATACAACGATGTCTTTATGCATTTTATTTAAAAGTAGATCGGGAGAAGTGAAAATGGTAAATAATTATGATATTTTCTTTGGGGGGGGGGGCATGGCCCTTATTGACGGGCCGTCCCTGGCCAGCAGTGTATATTTTCCGTTTTCGTAAAGATGCAATACACGGAAAGAGACTTGGTGCGTTGCAGTACGAAAATAACTCGGAGACAAATCTGTGATACCGCAAGGGCACTGAGGCTCTCCTATCTGGCGCAAGACAAGGAGAGTTTGTGGAAAAACACAATTTAGCACCAAAAAGTTAAGAAATAACAATGCATGTTCGAAAATGGAATAGAAAAGCCTTGAATCTGAAAAATATACATCATGCTTGATTTATTGAACGTTCCTCATACATTTTATCTGAAATCCTTGCGTACAAAACGGAGAATAAGACTCTAGGGTTGCCATTGATCCGGTTTTTAAACAATGAATGCGCTGTCGCCTGAAAAGATTTTATGAAACTGATTTCTTTCTCAACTTTTACTGGAAGTATTGCTTTATTTTAAAACTTCAAACCGATTGCATAAGATCAGCGTTGCCAACATGAAAACATATATTTCCATTAAATCGGTGCGTAAAACACGCTAGAATTTTACTAGGTAATGCAAAATAGCCAGTAAAAGCACTAATTTTATTAGTACGAATTTATTCCTAAATTAAACTTTCGTTTCGCTATTTCCTTTGCCTAAATTTTAACTAGACAATATAAACAATTTTAATAAATATATTTTATGTTAAGTCTGAGCTTTCTTAACAGTGTTCTGAGGCCGTTTTAGTAAAGTATAAACAATTCTGTTACTTCCGTTACGAAAGTATATAATAACAATTACTATAACAGAAATTTCACCCTTTTGGCTTTACTTTACCATATTTATCAACAGTTTGAAAAATAAAATTTAACAGCCTTAACATAATTACAAAAACCAAACTGGTCACAGACTACATTAAGTATCAATTTACTGCTTCAAACATTCACGCTTCAAAAATTGTCAGTAGTTATGAGGGTAGACCCATAAGTTTCCGGCCTGATCATTTTCTATGTATGATAAAAACAAAAACAACATTTCACTTTTCAATATAGTTACTCTTTATTGCAATGCACTTCTCTCATTTCTGAATTAACATTTAACCCCCCCCCCCATTAGTCAGAAGTCTTGTTTGCAAATAGGCATAAACAGCATTCATTACTTCTTCGTCACATTTAAATTTCCTTCCGCGAAGGTCCTTCTTGAGTTCTGAGAAGAGAAAATGGTCACTGGGAGCTATATCTGTGCTGTAGGGTGGATGGTCGATCTCCTTGAAGCCACATTTCTTCACAGTTTCCTTTCCAACAAGAGTTGTGTGCATAGGCGCGTTGTCCTGAAGCAGGCGCACACCACCACTCAGCTTTTCTCACCATTTCTCTTTGATGGAAGCACGTAGCCTGTGCAGTAGACCAGCATAGTACTTCCCATTTATTGTGGTGTTCGTCTCCTGGAAGTCAATGAAGAGTATTCCTTCACAGTCCCAAAAGATTGTGGCCATGATCTTCTTGGTCCTTCCTTAAAAATAAAGTCTTTCCCAATATATCATTTCATCTGATGTATCATCAGTGTTCACCGCCTGTGGCGCCTCTGTAGTAAAAACGGGCGTCAAACACCACAAAAAAAAAAAAGAAAGAAAGAAACACCAGGACCGACATAAGTACCAGCAAAAATGGGAGTTTGAGTACAATTGGTTGTACTTCGACCACGGTCGGGGTATGACTTTTTGTAAATTATGTGAACTGCATTTAAAAATTATATTATAAGCTGTTAAAAGCAGACGGAGTGTTCTTTTATGTACCTTTTACTAAATGTGGAAATCTACCGGAATCACGGGAAAACTAGAAAAGCCCGCTAGTCAGAAAAAAACACACAAAAACCTTTGCACTTGAAAATTGTGCATTACAGGAATTAAACGCTCCAGTTCATGCGCAGATAATTCAACAAAACGAAACTAAAAAAGCGTTCAATGGGCAAGCATTGTCCTCTTCAATTCGAAGTGTTTATTTATTTTTAGTAAGGTTCAGACCCCCCACTCATCGAAATATGAACCTCTAATTCGTAATATAGCACCAAAAGGCGACATTAACCTGAAAAGTGGGTAAACTTTCAGAGTGAAAGGTCCACATATATTATCAAATATATTGCTTCAGAATTATTTAATTGTATAAGGTTCCAGACAATCAAGATCTTTATTATACTTTTCCTTAATAGCAGACGAATGTACAAATGTAAACTGTCTTTGGCAGTATTTTCTGGTTGAATTGAAGAGTACCTAAATTACATGCTCTTTCGACAATGCTGCTAATTTTCGTGGTTCTATCGCTGGGGTCCACGCTAGATTAACAGAAAAAATGGGGGGGCACGAATTGCCACATATTCACTGCAAAGCACGTGTTTTATCGATTGCTGTCACCAATTGTAGGAATAAACACCATATAATAAAACGCATATTGCTAAGGACATTTACAAACTTTTACACGATTTTCATAGACGAGAAAATATATTGCATGTAATTCAATGTGCTTTAGTACAACCTGTTTTAAAAATACCCGAAGCCGTTTAGGTGCCTATCGCACAGTTCCTGTACCTTTTTTTTTTTTTTTGAGTAGTGTTTAACGCCCGTTTTTACTACTGAGGCACCACAGGCGGTGGACACTGATGATACATGACATGAAATGATAAATTGGGAAAGGATTTTTTTTTTTTTTTTAAGGAAGGAAGCGTTCCAGGCCTTAGTTTAGGTACCTCCCCGGCATTTGCCAGTTATGAAGACTGAGGAAAACCTGGAAAAAACCCCAGTCAGGGAGGACGGTCCTGGCGGGATTCGAACCGCAGACCTCCCGCTCACGAGTCCGTGCCTTAACGACCTCGGCCACCCGTGGCGGTTCCTGTACCTTAAGTTCATTATAATGATATATGAACAAGGACGATGCGGAATTAGCAAGTTTGGCGAGGGAGGTCTTGTTAAAAATGATCAGGCACAATTCATTGTGGATTTAGTGGTTTTGGACTAAACATCAAATGTCGTCTCAATCATAAGTAAAATCCTGCAAAAACAATAACTCAAAATTTACAACTCCCTGTACTTGTTTCTAGAACATTTAACAAACATCGGCCGCTTTAGCGTGAACATAGTGTGGAAAATGGAGCATTAATAAAATTAAAAATTAGAAGTGGACGCAGCAAAAGTAAAGAATTTGTGAAAAATATTATTAATGAAATGAAGGCTGTGAAAGCGATAGTAGAACTAAGTAAATATTTTAAGGTTTTAAAACATTTCAAGAGTTTAGTGAAAATGATTGTAAAGTACTGTATTTTATGTCAGAACTTGAAAAAAAATATTGACACTTTTTTTTTAAATTTCGTAGCCATTAAAAATCCAAAATATTTGTTTTCTGATGTTGCTCCTTTTATCTTAAGGACCAAGCTGTAACGACACTCGCTGAATATGTACTGTGCATTCCCGTTTCCACTGCTGGTGCAGAAAGACATTCAGTACCATGGATAGAGTGATAATAATATTATAGATCAGGGAACTCTTCATGCTTGTAAGTGTGTGTGTCGGTCCTGGTGATCTAGTGGTACTCATACTTGCCTCGTAAGCCCAAGATCGCGGGTTCAATCCCGGCCACGGTCGATGGATATTTTTTTCGGGCGTAAAAACCCTAAGTGTGACTTCCTTTGGAAGGGAAGTAAAGCCATGGGTCCCGCGTCTGATTTACGGCTCGAAAAAGAAGCTCAAGCCTGAATGAAGAGGCCTCTGTGCAAAATTTATCTGCCGTTTCACTCCCTGAATTGAATGGGACGCTGATAACCTGAGATGTTAAAGATCGTTCGTAAAAATACGAAATCAACAACTAAGCTTGTAATAAGGTGTCAACTGAAATGAAGGAAAGGAAAGTTTTATTGATGTCATTTACATATGTGCTATAAAAATCCTCGAAGCATTAGTTTATTCTAAATGTAAGTTATCTCATCCTGTAATAATATTATCAATTAATTGATTATCATAATTCTTAATGATAATTAAACATAATTAGATTTAATTTAATTACTTATCAGAGATAAAAGGAAATTTAAAAATATTAGTACGGTGTTATTTTGTTAATATTGCGAAAATGTGAATCCTGTAATATTTTCCTCCCCCTTCCAGAGGAAAGCGGCTGGATTCAACACTGGTTACCAATTTTACTACCGGGTAGGGAAGGTTCAAGTTTAATTTTAGCAAAGAACGTGCTCTTATATATGTTGGTAAAAGATAGTGCGCGGAACTGATTGCTGCAGACGCAATAAAATGTCGACCGTCGTCTTGTACTTGGTGTCAGCTGTTCTACTACTAGAGAGCTTTGTGATGTTGAAGAGAATCATTTCACTGCATCGCCCATGTACAGACAGCGCCTGTTTCTCACATGCGCAGGTGTACTGCCTGGCCTGTCGCTGCCGTGACCGACGAAGTTAACATGCTTTGCACTACCAGCACACAAGAGTGGACTGGTAATCACTTAATACCTCTATCCTGCCTAGTGCGAGAAGAGCTTGTTCCCGGTGGGTGCCCCGCGGTTGTCGAAAATTTAAATCTAGAGAAATTTCACTTCATTCAATCTATTTATCATTAATAATTTATTCACAGATGTCTGACACGCTGTTATCTTAAACAGCTGCGTGAGTCATTTCTTGGCCACATGTAAGTCAGTTTGTCTCGACTCAAGAGTGTAGCGATTGCAGTTTGCTTAGCTGTGCCTAACGAGCGAACTGTAATCTTCTCATCAATGAATGGGATATGATGGATGTTCAAGAATCAGGCATTATTATTGTGCTGGTATTATTATTATTTTTTTTTACTTAATTTATAAGGGTTTGAGTACATAAAAACCATTGCAAAATGATTTTAAAAAATATAATTTTAAATTTTACTTACAGGTTTAACTTTGTATTAAATAACGATTAATAACAAATGATATGCTACATATTTTCCTTAATTCATATACTTTTAGTTGCTAATTCTTGACTATTTTTTAAATATGACGTTTTGGTTGCTGTATGACGAACTCACACTATTGTTTTGTGAGATCTTGGTGGAAGAATTACATGAATTAAGTTTTTTAATCTTCTGCTTTCAACAGTGGAGGATAAATCAACTGCGTTTTGTTAGGTTTTAAGAAAAAAACATTTGAAAAAGCTTATAATTCCTATAAAAATGTGGTTAGTGTATCAAAATGTATTTCTCAATGAAATAAAAGACGGGGGAAAAAAAGCACAGAGCGAAAGATATGTTCATTTCTTGGAATCTTAAATAGGAATTCTCTATAGATTAAGATATAAGGAGATAGAAGCAAAATTGATTTATTAATCGATCAGTAAAACCCAGCCATTGTCTTTCAAATGCATCCTATCATCGAGGATTACTGGTGTAAATAGCTTTTAAAATCTTTGTTGTCATTCTTCAAGCAATGGACCGTGGTTTTTCTATTAACACACAAGCTTTTGACCCCTATGCATTAAAGACTGCCAATTTATATTTAAAATATTACTATATAATTATAACTGCATCTGTTCACAGAATTTTCATTTATGGCACCAAGATGATTCTTGGTCAGCTGTCAAAGGAGGCTCAGGAAAAGAGAAATAAAGATTGCCCAGATTCTGAAAGCATCACAGCTGAAAATCATCCCGTCGGAACACACGAAAGATTTAATAAATATGTTATTGTTGACATCTGATCCAAATTAACCAACACCAATCCCGCTGATGAGCAAACAAACGTTTCGGATGATGGCAGTGATGAAAGTTATGATTAGTAAGAGTATTTCTGTAGTTAACAGGCATGAAGTATGCGAATAATCGACACAGGTAGCCGAGGACGTTTAGGCGGAGGTCCGAGGTTCAATTCTCGTAAGGACTGTCCTCCCTATAGATTTTTTCCACTCTTTTCTCAACCCTCATAAAAGGCAAATGCCTGGTAGATACCCTTAACTTAGACCTGGAATGCTACTTTCCTTAAATCATCCTTTCACAATTTAAAATTTCATCTCGTGTATCACCAGTGCCCACCGCGCGTGGTGTCTCAGTAGGAAAAACGGGAGTTAAACACAAAATATGCGGATTAGCAAAAATTTTATTTGTTTTATATTATTTATATTTATATTCAAATCAACACCCCATATATGTATATTTTATAATAACTGAAACATCTAATGATGAATTGAATAAACAATAATAAGTAAGTAATAAATAACAAATTAATAACACTTATTTATATAAATGTAGATAGTTGTGGCATGAGTGAATGTTTGAAGCACGAATGGAAGTGCACGAGTGTTCAGAATGAAGAGTATGCATGTGTTGCATACAACGTTTAATGCAATTTTAAAATTGATTTTTTAAAAAGTATTGAAAATGTACAAAATGTCATGTTATGATATAGTATGTATGACGTATTATTATATTGCATGGTTTCTTAGTATTCGTCTCTATGATGAAGTTATTTTATTTCTGTTTTGAAGAATTCAAATAGAAATAAAGGCTAATTCCGCAAATGCTTGATATTGAAAATATGGATGTAATTCCAGAAAAAATTATAAAGAAATTGAGGGTTTCATAATTCCTCAAAAATCTATACGTGTATACAAAAAGGAAATTCTATACATGCAAAAAAGATAAACATGTTAGATCAACTATTGAAAAAAAAATCTTCTTGTTGGCAGATTTTTCAGAGCTGGTAAATACCGAGGGAGCCAAAAAATGTATGTACACTTTAACAGTACATATACATTTAATATATTTCAAAGTTGAACCGAAAAACAACAGTAATATGTAGTATGATGTTCTGTGAACAGATGTGACTCACATTACATTATGCTAGCGTTGCTACAACAAAATGGAGCCAAGATTATCGTTTGAACAGCGGAAAGAAATTTTGAAGTGGAATTGGAAAACCGAGAATGTTATTGAAGTTCAAAGGCAATGGAGACGTGTGTGCAGAACAGAACCGCCAACGCGAATAACAATTGCACGCATTCGAGACAAATTTGAGACTCATGGTACCGTGTGCGATGTTCACAAGGGAGACCTCTCACAGCAACAAGCTCCACACACTCAAGGCACTATCCAAGGCACTGGATAGGACGAAGAGATCCGATTGAGTTTCCACCGCGTTCTCCGGATCTAACTCCGTTTGACTTCTACCTATGGGAAACTCTTAAGGATGCTGTATACCGTAGAAAACAAACATCACTTCGGGAAGAAATAAAAATAGCATGTGCTGCAGTCGCTGAGAAAAGCTTCGCAAATGTTGCTCAGTCAGTAGTTCAACGTACTCAGAAGTGTATCGACGCCGATGATGGGCATTTTGGGCATCTGTTGTAACTGCAAAAGTCTAAGATTATTAGTGCTCATAATTTTCTGTTTTTGTGAATTCAGTTTTGTTATGTTAACACAGTTTTTTCTTTACTTGAAGTTTGTATGCATTTTGGCACTCTCTGTATATAATATAACGTTTATTGATTATTAATATGTTAAACAATTTAAATTTTCCAGTGAAAGATTTGAATGCCAAAGACGCTCTGGTGTGTGTATTCGAAAGTTAAATGTGTGGTGAAAGTGATAAAAAAAAAAAAAAATCCACTTTTCATCTTTTAGCAAGGTTTTTGATTTCTTGAAGTAGTGTTAAGGCGAAAAAAATAAAATGTGTTCTCTATGTCCGAAATTTATCGATTTGTGATTGAAGTACCTGATGATAGGTATTTATTGATTAAGGCAGTTTTATATTTTGGAATTTTTGGGGTTTGTATATGCCATGAACCACACGATTTACTATACATTGTTGTTGTTGTTGTTGTTGTTTCAAAGCATTTGTTTAATGAAATGATTTCGAGTTTGAATGTTGGTGTGCTCCTTTGGGCGACGATTTTAGCTTTATCTTACTGGTACGTTCTTTAAAATTGCGCTGTGAAGACTTCATGAAACACCAATTGCTAGGTAAGCTATTCGGCACCGGTGCCAGAATTAAGCTAATTGTGAACGATTTATAGCGTCATAAGAAACGGTTTTTAATGCTAGAATTGCATAAAAAGTAGAAATACCTATATAATTAGAGTGTTAAATAGCGATGTTAATGCTAGTTTTGATATTTCGTCCATTGTGCCATCTTCGCTGTGAGAATAACAGAGGAAGCTCGAAGAATTGTATGACTACGAGGGTAAGTCCATAAGTTTCCGGCCTAACCATTTTCTAGGCATGATAAAGACAAAAACTATATTTCACTTTTCAATATAGTTACACTTTATTGCAATACACTTCTCACATCTTAGAATTAATATTCAATCCCCCTACCCCAAAATAGTCAGAAGTCTTGTCTGCAAAATGGGCATAAAGAGCATCCATCACTTTTTCGTCACACTTAAATTTCCTTCTTCGAAGGTCCCTCTTGAATTTTGAGAAGAGGAAATAGTACTGAGAGCTAGATCTGGAATGTAGGGTAGATGGTCGATATCCTTGAAGCCACATTTCTTCACAGCTTCCTTTGCAACAAGAGCTGTGTGCACAGGCGCGTTGTCGCGAAGAAGGCGCACACATCACCACTCAGCTTTTCTAGTCTTTTCCCTTTGATGGAAACACGTAGTCTGTGTAGTAGGCCAACATAGCATTCCCCATTTACTGTGGTGTTCCTCTCCTTGAAGTCAATAAAAAGCATTCCTTCACAGTCCCAAAAGATTGTGGCCATGATCTTCTTGGTTGACTGAGTGACCTTGGTAATTAGAGGCGGTGCTTTGCTAGGTTCACCCCACTACATTGATTCTCTTTTGGATAAGGGATCATAGTTGAGGACCATAGTTTCATCTCCTGTAACAATGGTTTGCAGAACTTCTCTCTTGTTGCCACGGCAGAGCTCCAAAAATGCCTGGCAACAGATGACTCGTTGCTGCTTTTGGACTGAGGAAAGAAGTCTAGGCACCCATCTTGCACGAACCTTTTTCATGTTTAAATGTTCATGAATAATTCGAAGGATTTTTGTTTTAGAAAGGCCCAACCTTGCTGCTATATCTAGAGTTTTGAGCCGACGGTCTTCCATAATTTCTCCTTCCACAAGAGCGATGTTTTCAGGGGTGAGCACTGGGCCAACCTGCACACTCTTCGTCTTCAATGCTTTCTCGACCCATTCGGAAAAGTTTGGGCCATTCTTTTCCGGCAGAATACGAGGGGGATGCTTCCCCATACACACCGTCTAATCGCTGTTTAATTTCATTTGGAGTAAGTCCTTCTCTTCTGAAGAACTTAATAACAGCCCGATACTCCATTTTGAACATGTCACTATCTTCTACACATAGCCTTCTTCATGCAACTATATACAGCGGAACTGAAGTTACAGCTGCCATTATTTACTTAATAGATAAGATGTGACACCAGATAAGGATATCATGAAGGTGATACTCATCGGAGAGGTCGGGGAACTTATGAACCGGCCCTCCTGGATAATCCTGAATGTTTGAAAATAATACATGTAGCAGGTGATGAAAACTGGTTTTATCAGAACGATTTAGAAACCAGTTCCTTATGAGGAAACTACTGCGAAAGTGAAGCCCCTTGTAAAAAAGCAAACATGTGATCACTGTTCCTGTGCAGGAAAGATGATTATGATCGATTATAGTATGTGACAGTTTGCCCTCCAGAAGTTTGTAAGAAAATCAGTGATAGGCAGTGAGTTTCCGAGGTCTTCTAGCCCACCACGATAAAGTCCCAATACAAAATACGACTCGGACAATTCAATTTCTGGGGGAGTCGTGTCTCCAGTTGGTTATTATCTCGATCCAGTACCGTGTCAGTTCTTTTTGTTCCCGAAAGTGAAAGAAACTTCGAGGTTTGGCAGTACAAAGAGGTTGTTGAAGTATACCGGCAAGAAGTCACAAACCTACCCGCAGAAGACTATGGGGGTGGTTATTTGGAGGTTCCCAGTTCTGGTTTTCCTGTCCGGAAATGAAATTAATAATCGTCATAGATTAAGTAAATACACAGAGCGAGAACTTGAAAGTGTGAGGATTTTAGTACGAAATATTATTAAATGGGGTATCTAAGTGTATTTCATTTTATTGATTTTTAAACAATTAAAGATTAATAATAAAAAGGATATACTTAAATAATTTCTTTTATCATATTGTAAAGTTATCTATTCGGCACCGAATGCGTAGACTCCTGAATGTGCTTCGAGCTGCGAAATCTGGCAACCCTACTCACGAAATTGAGGCTCTAGGCCGTGGTTTCTGGTTTTGTTTTACAATCCGTCTCGGGACGTACGATAAAGTGGCAGTTTTTGCTCCAATGCTTCATTTAGCTAATTTGGCTGTCGTAACCAATAATGTTGTTTCAACGAGCATCTAATGAGCACATTAATTCGTTGCACAGTTTAACGACAAAGCTTTTAACATATTCCGTCGTTTGGAATCACTAGTTAATTTGTCTAACGATGAAAGTGTCTGTCGTCAAGAGCTTCCGGGACCCTAATGAGACAATGCACACATTAGCAAGAATTCTCGTCCGGCGCGTGCTATTTTCGCTGGAATTAAATTTTCTCTGTGCATGTATGGTGCATATTAATGCACATTTTGCTAATGTTGATAAAAATTCTTATTTTTAACCATTAGTTTATAATGCTTATTAGCTTCCTTTTATAGAATTTATTTTAGGAATAATATTGGAACTAGCACCCATGAATGGAATTAAATTGTAGCATAACAAAATACCTGATTAGCTAGAACGTTGAATGTGATGAAAAAGGTGCCCCAGGAAGAGAAAAATATAAACACTCGCTTTAATCCTATCTCTGTTTTCAATGCAGGGAAGATCATTCCCACGAAGCAAGAATTACAAGGAGAAAAAGATAAACCTCTCTTGCAATTCCAACATTCATATCTTTCTATCAGTTTTCCGCCGTGTTTTCTGTGCAGTAGTTTAAAATGATTTACTCAGAATTAGGAGTGTAAAGTTTATTAACTTTAAGTGCCGTAGTTGTCATACTTTGAAAAAGTGCCTAAAATAAGAGCAAGTGCACGTTAAAAACTACGCAGCTTTAAAGAAAAATTTAAAAATTAAAAGGGATTTATTCTCAAGCATATGAAAACTAAGAAATCTTTACAAGTGATTCAACCTTTCAACTCCGGTGAGCACAAGTAACCGTGGAGATGAAATCGCCAAAGGTGTTCCTATTCAGAAAATATTCTGGTATCGGTAAAATGCCTCCCAATTTTTTCATGATTAATGTGAAGCTTTCCTAGTAACTGATATTATCCTGTGAAAATTAAGTAAACCAGCTATACGTAATTTTTTTGAAAATTATACACAACACGAATAAACTCTGTGCAAAAACTATGTGATGCAGTGTTATCATAAATGAAACCATTGAGAAGCTTAAAAAACTCTTAAATGCCATTTTGCAAGGATATCGATTGAAATATCAGACTACGAAAGAAGACATATTGCAAACTTTATAATTTATTGCTTAAAAATCTGCTTCTTTTATGCTCGCTACAAAAGAAATCGAAGTTACAAACAACTTCACAATTTCAAATGTTTTCATTGGTTCAGCATATGTATCATGGGCAGATGGCATTCAGTTAGCAAGTATTTCTTTTTGTGCTATTTACACTATCAAGAACGATACGCTTTACAAGTTATATTCTTAAATATGCTATATCTATTTTGTCATGCATCTTGTATCAGAGACAATCAGTGTTCATTTTACACTTGATGATAAACTTATATATTCCGTAAAAACTGTTTTCATAAACGACAAATGATTAAAATAATGGTAAAAGATACACTTCTCCCTAAGAAGTAATTTTAACTCGTTTTGACTCATGGCTGTGCTGCCATCTATTATGCCAAACACATAGAAACAATTTTAAATGCTTTTGATGCCAATGGTGTTGCATCCATCAAAGTAGCTCAAAGAAATCACTTAAACTCAAAAGTGGAGACTAAATTAGTTTCATAACCGAATATCTTCCCTCTGTCATTTCATCTTTGGAAAAAAATAGTAATAAAAAGTGAGTAGTTAAATGCTCTTAAGATAACACATCCAAACTATTGTCAGTTCCCGGTAATATAGTCGAAATTGTTAGAGGTTGAGACAGTTCAAAACACTCTTTACAAAAATGCAGAATATGATCAAATATGTGAAGTACAAGAAATTCTGGAAGAGGTCAAGTGTGCTATAATTCCAAGCAAAAAAGCACCGCGAAATAAGCAGCAGTTTTTATGTACGCTCTTTTATTGTCATGAGAGATCGAAGTTTTACAGCTATCGACATCCTAAGAAGCAACAGAAGAAGATCGGCTTTACAAAATCTAAAACATCTAGTGGCCAAATGCGAAAGAAATAATGAAATGGAACGAGATGCTCCAGAATTTGATACAATAATTTGACTGGAAGCGCATATAAATAATCGAAATGTTGATTTTAACTGCATATTTTTGCATATATTTGAAGTATTAAGGTATAAAATGTATACACATTTCATCAACATTTAGTGAATGAAAATCTCACCGTAGTTATTATGCATATACGAGAAAAATAAATACTTTTTAAAATACCTCTCTAAACATTCTGATATCCTAGGTTTACTTTTCTTGCTTTGAGGAATATCTCTCTACAGCAATGGAAACACAAGAAACACTACAAGAGCCCTTTGGCTTTGATATGGTTTATTTATGGACGCTCTTTAACATCTCGGGTCATCAGCGTCCCATTTTATTCAGGGCGTGAAACGGCCGACAAATTTTGCTCAGATGCCTCTTCTTTCAGGCTTGAGGTTCTTTTTCGTGCCGTAAATGTAGGACACGGGACCCACGGCTTTACTTCCCTTCCGAAGGAAGTCATACTTAGGATTTTTACGCCGGAAAAAATCCATCGATCCTGGCCAGGTTTGAGCCCACAATCTTGGGTTTAGAAGGCAAGTGTGGTTACCACTACACTACCAGGACCGACTATAAGAGTGGTTAAAAAAAAAAAAAAAAAAAAAAAAGTGATCATAAATTTTACGGCATAATTTCTGGCGCTAAATTAAATTTAAAATATTTTTTTTAACTTAATGCATAATGTGGTAAACGTTTCACTGCTGTCACTTCCAGTTCCCTCCTGTGAGAGGTGTGCAAGTTGAGACATGTTCAGTTCAACCAAAGCAAAATGGAGCTGACACGTGACGAACACAATATACGTCGGTCCTGGTGATGTAGTGGTTACCATACTTGCCTTCTAAACCCAAGATCGCGGGTTCGAACCCGGCCAGGACCGATGGATTTTTTCCGGCGTAAAAATGTTAAGTATGGCTTCGTTCGGAAGGGAAGTAAAGCCGTGGGTCCCGTGTCGTACATTTACGGCACGCAAAAGAACCTCAAGCCTGAAAGAGAGGCCTCTGAACAAAATTTGAGGGCCGTTTCACGCCCTGAATTGAATGGGACGCTGATGACCTGAGATGTTAATGAGTGTCCATAAATAAATCAATAAAAAACACAATATGCTACTCTGAAATTCTGCTTTTAGCTGAATAAATTTTCAGCCGAGGCCTAAACAATGTTACAGTAAGCCTATGGAGCATTTTTTCTTCCCCAAGAACAGCTCAAAGATGATTTAACATTTTCAAAGAGATGAGGGGATCGATTTCAAAGGAAGGTGGACCTATGCTCCAGTTTGTGCTCTAACGGGATAAAAAGTTAACACCACTGCTGTCATTGTGAGAGAAGATAATCGAATAACACAGCATTAAGTGGGACTTGTTCGCATCTAAGAGTTTAAGTGCTTCATTTTTAGTGACAACTGTGTCTTCATTTACTTCTATCTTGTTTTTGCTGCGCTTTGCCAAAGCAGCGAACCATGAAAGAGGTGGAACTAACCAGAATACGAAGTGTTTTACAATGGCGTAAGGCTGTAATTTACTATGTACAATGAGAATATGTTTTATTATCTACTGGGTCTATAAATGCACAGAGAAAATAAATAATTTTCTTGTATTTTAGCAAAGACACAAAAATTTGACGAGTCTGTTGTTTTGATACAAACGAGAACCACATTCTTTCCACTATTTTAAACACTGTTTTATACAGAGGTTGAAATATGCCGATATAGTGGCGTATGAATTTTGTCAATGATTTATCAAGATAAGCAAGATTAAGCCCATATCTTCAGCATTTGAGAAGGTTCTTATTACTCGACAAGCGCTCATTTAGTGGTGACATGTCACCCATGATACCCCGCATGATCTTCTGAAATAGTTTAGTCAAAAGCTGATTTTAGCAGGAGCTGCTAGGCGATGAAAGAGTTTTGCAAAACTTGATATATGCTGTTAATAAGCGAAAGCAAACGTTGACAAAGGCAAACTGCATAATAAATACTCTTGGATAATTCGCGCATTATGATTCGTTTACATAATAAGATACAGCAAAATCTATTTTTCACATTATGCTAGAAAAGGAAACCTCAAAGGATGCAATAAATAGCCTCCATTATTCAGGATTTTGTTCGAAATATTGAGACATTACAGCGAAATTAAAAGTCTCTAATGATGAATACAGTTATGATTTTTTTTTTTTTTTTATTTTGGAAGGAAGTAGAAAATGTCATAAGTTAGTTCATTACTCTCCTTTCGCTGCTACAAGTATGACAGAGTAGAAAAAATTCTGTCTCCACTTGAATACTCTGAAATACTGTAATAACATAGCACCGTCAAATACTAAACAAATCTTTGAGAAGTAAAGCATTTGAAATACAGCACACAAATGCTATTGTCATATAAGATGCCTTTGATAATTAAAGCTTAACGAGTAATGACGTATGAAAGATCTAAAAAGAAAATAGTGGACATTTATAATGGAAGCCTTGTCGAGGTTGAGGTGTTGAAGTCGAACAACTGCAGACAGGAAGTTAAAAGCAGTTATTTTTCTCAGAAAAAAAAAACAAAAAACTAAATAATAGGAAAAAGGTCTTAAACCCCATAAAATACTTTGAAATACCAAAAGCAACCAAGTATGTTTAGAAACATTATTAAACATTTTCATTTTTTTATAACTTGGAATGTGAATTTTATTTTGCATTTTGATAAAGAAATATTTATTACTTATGGTTTATATAATTTTTAGTCGTGTACTAACTGAACTCTAATGCAACAATGTGATGTAGTTAATAAAATTGCATTCCTGATCTTATTTATTAACAATAGCTTTAAAATAGTTAAAAAAGTTTTTTGAATGTAAACATTAACAGTAGTTTTAGCTTCCTCTTTGCATTTATCGACTTCTGGAAAAATCAAGTTTCTTTAACATACTATTCTTACATTAGAAGTTAACTTGAAAAAATCAAATTCATAATCAAATTAGTGTTTAAAATAACAATATAAATTGAACCGTTTGTGTTTGTAATATCAATGCTTTATTATGATTTTAAAAATGCATTTCATGAAAAAATTACTTTTTTGCATTTATCAACTTTTGAAAAAGCACTCCCCATTTGTAGCAAGTAAATTAAATCATTAATTTTAGTGCATGACACTTTTCGCCGTCACACACTGCACAATTTTCCGCTGACACACACTGCACAATTTTCCGCTATTTATCTTTTGTATTAATTTTTGGTTGACAAATTAGTGCTTGGGTTAGATGCACTCAATAATTTCTAAATATGACTATTATGCAAACGAATATTAAAATAGTTTAGCATGTACGTATTACTTACCAAAGTATAAATGATTCGGTGCACTGATTCTAGAGCTCCTTCACAGTAATACCTACTTGTGCAACTGATGATAAAATGGCTTTGTTAGCTCTCTCAAGGAAATAATAATAAATAAAAGAAGTACACATTAAACTCCACTGCATCTGCAAACGCAACGAAAACAAGCAAAAAGCAGAAGGGTTTAACAAAAGAAAAGAAATCAACTAGGCCATTAAACGTCTCCTTAGAAGACGTGCCAAAGACACTAAAACCAAATGTATTTCTGTTCGAAAAGCGTGAACGGTAAAATTAATTTTTGTTTATGGCTCAAAGACATTTTCGCTTGAAGCTGATTTATTACTGAGTGCGCTAATTTAATTTTAAATTATTTTCCCTCATGTGTTATGCACTTAGGAACACGTTTCGAATTCGTTAAGGGGCATGGGCGCAACCGGATTCCTTTCCGCGGTCAGGGGTTACTATACCCGTACAGTCAAAGCCAACATAGAACTATGTGCACCTAGAAAGTTCACGTTGTAGACGTGACAAGAGAGATATCGATAGAAAAGTCCGTTGTACTGTGTTAAGTATTCAGTTCGTTCAGCATTACCCAGAAGGCAAAGGTTCTTTCTTTGCAGTTTTAATGCCGTATTCTGATTTATATTATCATAGTACTTAACAGTCATAAAGTTTACTCCAGAGTAATAATGTATCGTCCGTTTTTCTATACAATTACTGCGCGGAGTTTAATTTACAAATGAGATGCTATGAAGTTCATATCTTTAATGACCTTAATAATAACACTGGTATACGCAATTATTGCTGAATGAAAACTGTTCATATTTTATGATTCCTTACCACGTGGAATCTTTCAATTCAGCCTTAGTTTTGTTTCATCTGACTAGAGTTTTTCAGAAATCGGTATTATAGAAAATAATCGTTTTTATTATTTGTTCATTGAACCGATACAAAAATTAAATATTCTAACTGATTTAAACAAGATAATAAATGGTTTACTTTGTGAATGAAACAGCAAGACAAAATCAGAGCATCGGGCCAGAAAAAATTGACCAGGAAGGAGCAATTTAGTTCCTGGAGGAAAAAAAAAAAAAATGTTAAGTATGAACCATTGATTTCTCTTTCTAATGTCCTTCTTCCACCACTCCACAATAAGTTAGGCTTGATGAAGCAATTTGTTACTGTTCTGAATAAGGATAGAGACCGTTTCAACTCTCTTGTTGCAAAGTTCCCATAGAAAACTGAAGCTAAGATAGCAATAGGTATTTTCGAAGTATCCCAGATTCGTGAGCTTATGCAGGATGAGACCTTTCCTCAGTCGATGTCCGTGTTAGAGAATTCAGCATAGTTGCAATAGAAAAAAGTGACAGAAAAGTTTTTTGGTAACAAGAAATCTGAGAACTATAAAGAAATTATGGGGGAAATGTTAAAGGCATTTTGGAAATATAGGGAAATCTAGGGCATTTTGGAAAAAGCACTATCAAGGCCATTGATAGCTGATTACTGTTGGTGTTTGAAAAAGGACACTGGTGAAGGATATATCAGATTTTTTTCTTCTCTCTAGTAGTGAAAAATACTTAGAAATTTATAAGTACTAACCCATAAGTCTCTTTTTTTCAATATATTAATATTTAAGTTAATATGAAACCTACAACAGTTTTGTCTTATCTATACGTCTTAAAACTTAAAAAAAATTATCAAAATATAAGTACATATTATATTTGATGAGATTTTGTTTAGAAAACGTAGCTCGACAGAGTAAAACTGAAAACATATTTGAATTCAGGTTATTCATATGACATATATTGAGGTGGAAAAATTAAAAAAAACAAGCGGTTTTTTTGTTTGTTTTGTAGAGCAGTGGATAGAGAACGTATATAAGAGTAGTAGGTAGTACCTTGTTCAGTTTGTTTGGCAAAAGTTCATTTTTTACTATTTTTATGCCAAGTCACAAGTTATTCTAATTTATATTATCATGGTACTTACATTCATAAAATGTATTCTAGAGTAATAATGTATCGTCAATTTTTCTTTACAATTACTGCATGAAGTTTAATTTACAAATGAAATGTTATAAAGTTCATATCATTAATGAGCTTAATAATATAGGAAATATTCCTGTTCCGTGCTCGGCTCTATATTTATGTAGTCGACCTAATAATTTAATTTTTGGGCGAATTTTTCTTCCAAAGTGATTTATTTATTTATTTATTTATATTTTTGTATCCATTTGTATTTTTGTCAGTAATTCTAAGAAGGTACATACAGGATGTTTCAGTAAAAAAATGCAAAAATGAAACAGGAAATAAAAAATGCTCTACTGTACAATTAAGATGTGGAATGCACTGTATGAAAAGCCATTGCATAAATAGTTAATCGGAGTTTAAGCGCTAAAATTAAACTTCAGTGAAGCTGAACTTATAATTTTGGTTGCATAAAATTAATTCCAAGATCATTTCTCCTTAATCTAAGATTAAACTTAACCGACAAATTTTCTGTAGTCAATCTGGGCGAACCGAAGTTACACAATTACTTGTATTGATCGTTAAAAGAAAGAAGAGTGAAGTGGTGAATCATTATTTTTAATTATATTCATGAATGTTTCGTGCTTTAACTATTCGCTAAATGCATTGCTGTAAGTTTATAACTACTCATAAGGGCGTGATTGTTGGTTGTTATTTTAAGATTTCAGATTACTCCGATATTCATTCGAAAACGAAGGGTTTGAATTTCAACGGGCCCCTCGTATATTTCAGCACAGAAAGCATCCCATCATTTAGCTTGATGGAAAACTGTTAAATGAGATTTCAACTATCGGGACATGAAGTCGAGAAACTGGAACAAAGAATACATCCAGAGCTAAGAACACGAACAAAACAAAATCATGCGTTGAACCCAATGTTTATGGTTCTATTCACACCGCCGTTCTTTGCAGCTGGTAGTTTCCAGATGTTAATAGGGATATATTTAACATGAATAAAGGAACTGCAAATAGAACCACACACAAAGGAGCAAGAGAAATTGCAATTTTAAAACCTCATCAATATGCCCACAGACGAGGATGAAATAAACAGAGACATGCAAGGTTTTTATGATATATGTAATTTCCCCGGAGTAAATGACACTATTATTTTTGTGAATCTGAAGCGGAAATTATCAAATTTAAGACCCTAAACACTCATTGGTAGCAGTTGCTTAGCTATATTAATTTAATAAGTAAATTTTCAAATGTTTTATATTAAGTAAAGGCTATAATGTTCAATATAAAGCCCCATACATTTAATGGTAATTATTATTTAGCTATGTTAATTTAAGAAGTTCATTTGCGTATGTTATTATGTTAGATAAAGGCTATAATATTCCATTTAAAGCTCCAAATATTCCTTCATAATATGTGTTTAATCGTATAAATTTAATAAATTCATTTGCATATATTTTATGTTAGGTAAAGGCTTTAATTGTAATTTCAAATACCGCTTGTGGTGCCACAATAGTAAAAACGGGCGTTAAACACCATTGAAAAAATTGTCATTTCAAATAACAAATATATACTGGTAATATTTTTTTAAATCGTATAAATTTAGTAAACTCATTTGTATAGATGTCGTGTATCATATATGGGCTATTACAATGCATGTCTTAATGTTTGTTATTGGCCTTTATGACAGCACTCAACAATATAAACGTGGCGGTTCAAAGGACCACACGCGAAGTCAAGAATATGAATAGATTAACTACAAATAAAGAAAACATTAATATTAAGAAAATTGGCAAACGTAACAACATAAATAATGTGTAACAAGAATGAAACACGAGACAGACAGCTTTATTGAGATTCAATTTCTATAAGTCGCTATTGAGAGACAGCGCATATCACTGTTGCCACCCTAACCCTTACGATGCACCAAGAAACCCCTCAAGAATGGGCTTACAACAGGGCCCACAACACAAGATGAGTTTAAGATGTTTCTCTCTTCCTTTTTAAAATTTGCCGTTTGAGATCTCCTCTTTTTTCGCCAGTAATTTTGTTATATAATACGTAACAGTAACAGAGTAAAAAGTAAATCTAATAGCACAAACAATTTACATTTGATGCAATATTAAGCTTTTCCCTCACATTTCCCTCATATTTGGCACTGTTGTCACACTATTTCAATGATCTTCGGTTAGCACTAAACCAAATTCGCGTTATATATTATTAGCATTATACAAAGTGAACAGGGAATTAAACTAGGTTCATTTTTGAACGTCGATTAAAATTAACCGCAGTTAGCGATTTTTATGCAACCGGCCCTTGTCACTATTGCTGTTTCGGAATTATTTACAGCTAATTTTTACTTATATTTATTTACATTTAGTATTATAGGTTTTATTTTGAGTTAATTTATATGTATTTATTGGCTATTAGTTTTTAAATTATTTACAGTTATTTCTGTACAGTACCATTATTGACAAATTTTGTCTAACGTACAGTTTTGTACCTCATAAAATTGCGCCACAATACGCAATGCAAGCATGGCATCGACGTACTAGATGTTCTGTCTCACCCCCGAAATATCGCCAATCTATAAAAACAAACATTCGTCGTGACGAATGATGCCTGTTGGGAAATCATTCTCTTCACAACCTTTCAGGGGCATAATTCCTTACACAAAGAGAAAACAACATTGTCAAATCTCTCTCTCCCTCCCTCTCTCTCTCTCTCTCTCTCTCTCTCTCTTTCTCTCTCTCTTTTGAATGGTGTTTAACGCCCGTTTTTACTACTGAGGCACCACAGGTGGTGAACACTGGTGATACATGAGATGAAATGATGTATTGGGAAAGGATTTATTTTTAAGGAAGGAAAAGTTCCAGGCCTAAATTTAGGGTACTCCCCGGCATTTGCCATTTATGAGGACTGAGGAAAACCTCAGTCGGGGAGGACGTTCCTGACGGGTTCGAACCCCAGGCCTCCCGTTCACAAGTATGGAAGTGAGAGTAAACTTTTTATTAACTATTTTTTACTTATTTATTAAGACACCTTAAAATATTCATATTAATATGAGAACGCGAAATATTCACAGTATTTGCTCAATGAAAATGAATACTTACAGTATTACAAGGTATTCCATGGCAGAAAGATCTACTTAGACGAAAGCGATATCCTCTTTTTTTCCTGAAGCATTTTTTTATTTACAGATAACTTGCAAGATTGTTTCACAAACATAAAACATTTACCAAAACCCAAGATCACATTGTAGTTTTATGTATTTTTTATCACACAATTGGCACGACAGATGACTCCATTCATGCACTTGAGTACTAATTCCTAAATATAAATAGCTCTTAATTCACTTTTTCAGAAGTTGGGCCTGACCATCAAGAATGGAATTGCTAGTCCATTTGCAAAGAAAAGAACAAAGTATGCAGTCAGCTTGTAGCGGTTTTAGTGTCAAATGACAAACTCAAAGCCGCAACGCCTCCTCTATCATGTCCATGACTTTGTCTGGCCGCTGCAGCTACGTAATTTGAGATAGCCTTCCCAACATTTTCCTTTACGATGTTCTGTATGTGTACAAGAAAAGCAAAATTGCAACTTTATTGCTGTATCAACCGCAACCCCTTACTGAACACTTTGAAACACGGCGGCATGGGGCGACATTATGAAGGTTTGTTCTGCATTTAAGGTGGAAGTATTAATTTCGAAGTACATCTTTCTGATTACTAAGTTGTTCTTTTATTTTTGATTTCTCTTTCTTACATTCTGCACAAACACTATTTTGTAATATATTCTTAACTGTAAGTAGATTGCCTCTTTGTTTTCTGGATGAGACTAAGAAGTCCAGAGTTCGATTCTTGGTATTTACTCGGAGTCCAGAGTCCAGAGTTTGGTAGGTCTGGGAGGACAATGAAGCGGTATTGTGAGCTTCACCCCCAGTGTTATTATTATTACTATTGTAATTCTTGCAATTAACATTAATATTCCTATAACAATTACTATTGATATTAATAATATCATCACCACTATTATTATTTGTATTATCTACATTGGTATGTATTTATGTGCATGATGTGTAACAATCATGAACAGTGTAATAATTTGTATTATTGCATGTATTTTAGATAGACAAGATTTTTGTAACGTAGGAAGTGCCTGACACCGCTCGCCCATAGTAAAATATTTTACAATAGCAAGCGGGTAAAAACAGGGTTTTGTTTGTCGATGCGACGTCGCTGTGCTATTGTTCGACCTTTTAAAGAGACTTGTTCTTAAGCTAGAGACTACCGTGTTAAGAAAGTTGTGTATATGTGCAGCAGTTAAAAACCATGCTTAGGGGTGAAGCACCCAAACCATCATGGCATTTAAAAACCTTCGTATAAGCAAAGGTGCTCGTTAATACTTGTTAAAGAAGGAATCAGACCAGCCCTGTCAAGTTTAAGAGTAACCAGTCAGGGTGCTCGGTTCATACTTACATTTTTGAAAGCGAGTTTTTGAAAAGTTAGAGGGACATGAACATCTCAGCTCAACAGATTCAAGTTCTGTATATACAGGCCATCTGAAGCCGCGAGCTTCACTTCAAGCTCGATTCCGATAGGCCGTGTTACATTCACTTCAAAATTAACCTCGGCGTATGACGTGTTAAATTCATATTATGGTTTTACTCAGCTTTTTCAGTTGGTTCAGTGCAACTAAGCATTACAAAGTTACGAGTGTAATCTATACATATTCTTTGCTCACATAGTAAACGGCATGGCACTTAAGGATTTACCACCAAGGGTGGCCGAGGTCGTTAAGGCGCGGACTCGTGAGCGGAAGATCTGGGGTTCGAATCCCGCCAGGACCGTCCTCCCTGACTGAGGTTTTTTCCAGGTTTTCCTCAGTCCTCATAAATGGCAAATGCCCGGGGGTACCCGAAACTTAGACCTGGAACCATTTCTTCCTTAAAAACAAATCCTTCCTCCATATATCATTTCATCTCATATATCATCAGTGTCCATCGACTGTGGTGTCTCCGTAGCAAAAACGGACGTTAAATACCATTCATTCATTCACCAAGGAATTTGAAAGTATTTACTTAATAAATTTTGAATGCAACCTAATTTTCGACGCGTCTTCATTTATCTGAGCAACCCGCCTTTCTCTTCCTGTACCATTGACCTAGTGTCAAGAAAATAGGCAGAGTGCCCTGAGATATTTATTACTCCTAATTGGGACGGGAGTAGTAAATGAATTTCGGCAGACTAGGGAATCATGACAACGAGCTTTCGCAGCAGGAGGCAAAATCTCTGCGGGGACACTAATACTGCTGGCCCAACTAACGACGGTCCGCACCTAAATCATCGTAAGTGTGAGACATAAATCAAAATAGTCGCACACCCAATACTGTTTCCCACCTTGACGTCTTCGCCCCCAGTCGATCGACGCATCGGTCTCAACATTAGGGAAAGTAGCATATATTGGAACTAGTAAGGCACGTGATGACTCCTAGCTGTATGCCTGTAGGCGGATCACATTTGGTTAATGCAGTCATATCATGAAGGCCGACCTTGGTCGTTCTAGGGCTGTCGCGCCAATAAGTTCAGACATCTGTGAAAACGATTATAGTATTTAGCCAATCATCTTTGCCATTTTTCCTACGCTACTCTTAGGTGAGGAAGTGTACAACAGTTTTGAATAAATATAAATAAAAAGTTTAAAAATAATACCAAATTTCTACGCTTAAAAGAGTGACAACATTCAGTCGTGATAGGACTATAAATATAAAAACAAAACTAAATAAATATAAATATACAACCATTTTGCACAAGAACTAGTAAAAAAAAAAAAAAAAAAAAAAAAAGCAATTTTCATTCTTGTCATACGTGAACAGCAAAGAGAAGGTGACATTGCGTCTTCCAAATATGAAATTGTATGCTATTTTATAATTTCTAGAATATCAAAGATCATGACGCTTAATTAGTTAGTACAAAATTCATTATTTATTAACATTTCATTTTTTCACTGACTAATATTTACTTTAATGTCTAAATTTGAAGATATTTTATATCATCTATGTATAACAATTTTCCATTAATTAGCTCTTTTCTTCAATTATTTGTTCATTTACGTGTAAACAGAAGTATGTGTTCCTTTACGTATAAACAAAATATGGAGTGAATTTTCTTTCTCTTCACCTTTCCGATTAAAAATCTGTATCTGGAAGCTCATACTTAAAACCCTTTCTTTTGTTCTGAATCTGGTTCTATCTATCCAAAATACTTCTTTTAAATTAATTCTAACTATATTTCTTCATTCTTAAATCATTCTTAATTATTCCATCACCACAATAATTTAATTTTTCATTTCCAAATGCATTTTCTAAGAATATATATTTGCCTTCAAAATGTGTCTTTCAAGAAATAGATATATCCTAAACTAGTGATTTTAACAAGCTCAGGTGTAAGGAATTGATAATTCGTAAGGAATTGATTTCGTAAATAATTGGATAAATTCACGCGTAAATGTTAAGTTTAATCCATTTTGTATTTTTAAAGAATTTTATGTAACTGTTGGTGAGTTTATAATATTTTAGTATTGTAGCAGTTAATTTTAATTATCTGATGTGATCTATAACAAGCATTTGTTGAGTGGTCAATGATAAACAATAAACTGATCAGTAAAACATATTACATATTGCATACATTTCATATTTTAGTCCAAATTCTACTAATGAAGATAAAATTTATACACTAATTATAATTATTTTGATCGGAATTCCTAGTGACAAAAACGTAGATAATTAGCGTTAATATAATCCCTTCAAATACTATGATTACAAAGTTATCATTAGAAAAGATTAAAAAATAACACACTTTAGTCTCAAGGATATGTCTACGATTATTAACTGATAACCAAATTCACAAGAAAAAGAAGCAATAAATTCTTCAATGGAATTTTCAAAACTTTCGGGCGAGCATATGTTTGAGATGAAATCCATCCAATGAACGCTGCTGAAATAACAACAGACAACCCAGAACAAATTGGTTCTCTATGGGAAAATAAAAGCTATTAGGGAGGAAGCATTTTTAACGATGTGGATGAACGTTAATCCACGGCAAGAAACCACTACGCAAAGTAACACGATAAAGTCATAAACATGAGAAAGGTATGTTTCTTCTCGAAATATTAACGTAGAATTATATAATGTGACTGGTTCAGTTCGCTAGATGAGGTAAAATTGAATTTCTGAAACCAAAATACATTCATTTGGGTTTTAGAGAAGCTATTAACGACTTAGCTATGTATTACATTAAAACAAGGAGTTTAATGGTTAAAATCTAATAATTCAACATTTACTAAATCTAATACATTTTATGATGATTTGTCCTTTTTGTTTGCATATATAATGCATGTATCTGTGACGATGAATACGACAATGTTGATTTTCTAAAGTATACTCATGATTTCCCTTTGGGCACTGCTCCCAAGAATCTTCATGAATTAAATTACAAAAAAGTATTGTTAACATAACGGTTTATTGATAGACTGATTGAACACACTCCCTTCGGCATATTTAATATTAAAGTTTAATATTGTTAATGAAGCAAACTTACTACGTTTTTAGATCTGACAACCTCAGTTATACGTATTGGGCAGTAAATTGAATTATATATATTTTTTTCAACCTGCCTAAATAGTTCATAGATTATAAGAGTTTTCTGCGTGTTTATTTTATTCTTGGACAATACACTATTTTTTCAATATTTTACTCTTAAGAGCGTCTTTATAATGAAAAATTAATATTTAAAGGATTAAATTTCCATTTAGACCTTTAGGAGATACATTCAAACCAATTTTAATTCTTACAGGTTCTTTAATATATAAAACAGCCTTATTTTATGTAACTAATGGTAATCAGTTTATTTCAAGCAATAATATTCTTAATTATACTATTACCTATAGGTCTTAATTATAAATCTTGTCCGCTCATGTCAGTTTTATCCCTTGGATACTAGGCGTACTTCAGCTGGTGATATCCGAACTCCGCCACTCCTTCTTTGTCATATCTATTACCTGCCGCTCTCACGGCAGTATACATTAATGCGCGAAGATATAGTAAGGCATTTTTGCGTACAAAATTATTTTAAAGGCAAATCAGCTCGTTGCATGCGAGCGGAATTTACTAAGACTTTATTGAGCAATTCAACATATTTTAATACTGTGGTTAAATGCAAAAAAACGAAACAAAATAATAAAAATTAGCAAAAACGGTTTGGAAATATTGATGAAATTGGCTGATATATTAAACGTTTGTCAAAAAATTACTCCTGAAATTAACAAAAACATTTGAGTGTTTCGGAATACAAAGGAAAATTTAGCAATGAAATCAGAAATATTATGGTGTCCGAAATAATCGTGTCAATCAGAATGTAATTTAATGATACAATCCAGGGGACATGTGCCGAGACGAAAAGCATTGCGTGAATGGACAATGTTTATAACTAAAGACCAGAACAATTAAATACACTAAACCACTGCTTTTAGTGTTAATCTTTTTGTCACTAAATTACGCCTGATGTAGAAATATTAAACAATTCCGTATATTTTTTTGTTTATAATTTTCTTTAGTCTGTAAACCAAAAATTGAGATTTTCAGATGAACGTCTCATTGAGGGAGTTCTTAAGTATTTTTTTTTTTTATGAATTTCTGTCTAATTTGTTGATAGTTAAGTTCCGACACATTAGACTTACGTCGTAGTGCCATAGTGAGATCTTACAGTATTTAAATGGATCTGCGATTTTTCCTAAATCACCCCAAGTAAGTAGGCATTATCAGTAAGAATCCATTTCTTTCATTAAACCCGTTTGCTTATGGAGGGTGAAAAAAATAAATATGTACGAAAAAATGCTTAACTTCTTATTGGCTTGCTTACTTACATTACCATACAACGTTATAAGATAAGATGAAATTTTTATGTTGACATTTTTTGATTATGTGACCTTAAACTAGATAAAACATTATTTACATTTAATAAGTACAATGAATAATCTGGAATCTTTCTGTTTTACAAAAAATAAGAAAGCCGTGCTCCATATTCGGTAACAAAAAGAAAATAGTCGCTAATAATTACAAAGTAATATAAGGGTAAAGACATGGTGGGAGTCGAGGAAAACACTAAAAGAAAGTGAAATTGTGATGGAAAAAATTAAGCAGAAAGAGGTGCCAGCTTGCTAACATACAGCATTTTGATTTTATTATTCTTGAAGTTGAGCAAAAAAATGATAAACAGCTTACTATGTTCATTAATAACACGCTATGTGAACAAATGAAAAACCTGCGTTGATAAAATTACAATGAATGCGGGAAATGTCTGCTGCAGCTGGTGAAATACAAATGTAAATAGATGCAGTTCTTCGTGCTGTAAATGTCATTCAGATTTAAAATCACCTAATAATTAAGCAGAAGATTTTTACATTTTTTGGATAACAGTGAAATATGTATTTTTTTCAAAACGCCCTTTATAAACATTTTACATTAATGGAAAATAAAAAAAATAACGCTATATACACAAAAATAAAAACGAGATATTCAGGGTTTCCACGAGTATGGAATATAGACGTACCTATTGAAGCAACTTTAATTATTAAATATTGTTAATAAGTAATAAAATGTTTTTAAGTTTCAACAAAATTAAAACACTTTATGATTACACTCATTATATCATTAGAATAATATCATTTTTATATTGAACTACTAGAAAAATCTCATTAAGACGCTGTATTATATAGTATTGCCCTTTTCCCTGTTGCTATCATCTGATATAACAATAGGAATGTCTTTTGTCGTTATTACCTAACCAAAGTTTGTGGTGAGGATTCATTCTGTGAGGGCAGTCTAGCAATGAAGCAACGAGTTTTTAACTTTTATTTTTCATTATAATATCTCTTGAGGACAATAAATTTATTTCAGCAATGTTCCAACATTATCATCCCTTCACTGAGGAAGGTCTGCAGACCACACCCCTACAGGTACAATTGCTTCTTATTTGATGAAAAACGCCGACTAGTAAGGGGGAGTTTGAGCTTTGAAAACAGATGTCAGAGTGAGCCAGATCTGGGCAGTAGAGTGGATGCTACAACAATTGTACTTCAAATTTGTAAATTATCCTATTGCTGAAGCATTTCTGTGAGAAGGTCTATTGTCTTGATGAAACATCATTTTTACCTGCTGCACACCTAGTCTTTTTTTTTGTTTTCATCTACACGGTTTAAAAGATTGTGCTATTACCCTGCCAAAGATAATCGACTGTTAACTTAACCCCCCAAAAGACTGTAGCCATAAACTTTTCTGCAGATGGAATCAAGTGTCTTCTTTGCTTCTGAGCAACTGACTTATCTTCACTGTTTCGAGTCTGGTGTGAGAGGGTTCCAAATCTCATCAACGTCGACACACAACAACCAGTTCAGTTGCTATTAAAGGCCACAAACACGTTGCGGAATTTTATACAAATACGTTTTTCATCTGCTGTTAGCAAGTATTGCACCCATCTTGCGCAAAGCTTTTTCATATGTAGCAAAAGATAACCTCCGCGTCCCTTTGAAATGCCTATTAGTCCTATAAGTATTTCACTCAATTTGTCTGGACAGGCCTCTAAATACCATATCATGATTTGCTCAATATGTTCTGCTGTTATACTTTTTAGACGTCCAATATGTGGATCATCTTCAAGGCTGATGGACCATATTAAAATCAGCAACCCATTTTTGTCATTGGAAAAGAAGGGCAACAGCTTCAAAAGCATTTATAAATATGGGATGAATTTCCTTCGGCGTTAAACTACATTTTACAAATAACTATACCACTGCGCGACACTCAGTTTTATCCGTGTTATGGAATGCTCATCAAAGCCCCGCTTTAGAAGGGTTTATTAAATAATCTATTTAAACAATGACTTGATATCTCAAATGAATGATTAAGAGAGACGTATCAACGTAGAAAACAATTATTTTGCTAATTTATTAACCTTCTATTAGTTAAAAAAGCTTCATATATATAAGGGCGTATACACACACACAGTAGGTGATTTTTCCTTCGCGGGACCGCTTCACGCGTATTGGCCAGTCGGTCGGTTCAAGCTGGTATCGCGGTGAATGAGAGTCAGAAAGTCTGCAGCTATGATTGTCGCGTAAGTTATTACTGACACTTCAATTGTACATTTATTCGTCATTATTAAGCAAGAAGATGCTGGAACTGCCTCCCTTCATTTTCCATACATTTCTGACATCTGGCTTATGTTATTAACCATTACCCCCTGTAGTTCCCTCTGAGAAACGGAAGATATTTATTCATGAGTGTTATTTTTCAGTTCATCTAATGTATGTAGATTTGTTTTGAACAATATTAACTTTAATGCCCCCAGAGATAAAAATCGCAGGACGTTAAATCGAGGCACCGAGGGGGCCATATGTTGTTAGTGGCGACTCTCTCATCGAAGAACTCATGAATTGCATGCAAGGAGATATGGACTGTATGTGCAGTTGCACAGTGCTGTTGGGAAGTCGGTAATCTACGTTCCATCACAGTTAATTCAACTAAAAGAGATGCAAAATATTCGATGCATATCTAACAGTATTAAATGTTTCTCCAAAAATAGGGATTTTCTGACGCCGATTATGGCGCACCGCACTTCTATCTTTAGATCATGCAGGAGTTCCTCGTAAAGCAGGTTAAATTTTTCTAAACTCCAGTATCGCCTGTTTTGTGAATTAACATATCCACTTAGATGGACCCAAGGTTCGTAAAGAAAATTAGATTAGGTTAAATGCACACTATTCAAAATCCTTTCTCAAAACCTATTTCTGGATGCAGGGTCACCCGGTTTAGTTCTTGCACTATAGTATAATATTATAGAGTTTTTACTCCAGTAGTTTTGTAGCCGTTCGAACGGAGAAATAAGAAATTCTCGTTTGCTGAGGACATCGAAGTGATTTTTTAGGGAAACGTTCCAGAACATGTTCAATGTTATCTAACTTTTTTCTGTGAGCACTGTACATGGCTGTGAACGTTCTTTTTTTTTTTATTAAAGAATAGTTCTCTTGTCACGACATTCTTTTACTAATCTGTGAATTGAACTTTGACTTGGAAGTTGAAAATCAGGGAATTTTTCATGAAGCAATCTTATACATCATGAGCCGAATTCTATACGCACGTACTTAACGTAAATAAATATTCCTTGGGGAAGAGAATACCTGAATTGAATCATATTAATATAATTAATACACTGGATATAGTGGACTTTATACACTGACACCAACATACAAGAACCGTTCGTACGTTCCTAGAACTAAATGCGTACGTACCTCCCCTCCGGCTCCCCGGCAGGTTCTCAAGCGTGGGAATGAAGCGATAACTTCAGAGCTCGGTCAACTGCGGCCAACTGCAGAGGAAAATTAATACAGTGTAACAGCATACATTATATGCATGCTGTTTTCTTGAAACCTAAAACAAAGATGGTGTAGATATTTACAGCTAGGAAGAACAAAAACTGCATTCTACGATATGTAGTACATTGAAGAAGATTACGCCTTATAAAAAAATCCTGTTGTTCAATAGTTCTTGGATTAATTCACATAATTTAAAATGAAACCAATAAATAAAAAGATAATTAACGTTGTATTTACATCGTTTTAAACAAGACTTTAAAAGTGTTCAAAATTTAAATTTGTAATAAGATATTTTAAAATCTCTGAAGAGTTCTGACTCATTATCTAGTAAAATGTTATATCTTTTAGTAAATAAAGATATTCCAAAAATAACGAATTGGTGTTAGAAAGAGATAAACGTTTTAACTCAAATCTCAAGTGCAAAGAAGTGCATACAGTTTTAAACAAATAAAACAAAATTAAATCTAAATAGTGAAACATCCGGTTTTTGTCCGAACTCTGATTAAATAAACCACAATACTACATTCCATTTTCCTAAATTTAATAGTGTAAAATGTATTAAATTTAATATTTTCCCCTCTTTTTCATTTATATCTGTACCACATTGTGCGATATAATTTGTACGATATTTGCGACTGTTCTTTCCTAAAGGTCTTTTGAATGTGCTTATACCAACTTTCCCCTGTCTTGTATGCTTTTATTTTCACCTTTTTCATACTGATGCTTATATAATTGAATGATAATCAATGCCATACGAGATTGAGTTTCATGCTGCACGCAAGAGATATTATTTCATTCTACATTAATTTATCTGCAGTACCTATTTCAAAGGTTATATTGCTGCCATCATGTAGTCTAGAGTAGTTTTTATTCTCGCGGCACATCATAAATTATTCTGAACTGCAAGTGACAAATCGAACTATTGTCTTGCATTGTTAGGAACGGAGGAGGATATTTCTGTACTTCAGCTTTGATCAGCGACTAGTCGTTTTTGTATAGGCATTCTGTGAGGGCCCTCCGGGAGGAAGAGACAAGTGTGGGAGACATTTGGCGGTTAGAATCCCAGGACGGCGAGCCACGCACGTAAACGGATTCCTAACACGTTTCCAGATGCTCCGACTACGATGACGACGACGGGGCTCCTTTCCAGAGCTCAAGCCACTGTCACGCCGCACCAGTCCACCTCGCCCTGACGCTTTCGATCCTATAGCTGAACGGAATGAAATGAGAGAGCAGAAACACATCAAACATCAAGCCCCTCAAAAACGAATGCTAAGACACCTAAGCTATTGAACATGTTTGATTATATTTGTCCAGCTCGGTACTTTCATTGGCTGTTCGTGAATGGAATGCACTTTACAAAGAACTTCTTCATTTTCAGAAGCAGTGACTGTCAATGAGAAATGTTTGACTGCTAGAAAGCACAGCTGTAATGAAACTGAAATTGCAAGACGCAAGAACAACACCCTATAAAGGAGAATAAGAGGACATATACATATTTTTGTATTGTTCATTTATTCATTGGGAAGGTCTTTTTTGTAAAAAAAAAAAAAAAAAAAAAAAAATTGCTGGCTGGATCTGTCCATTTTGTCAACTGCAACATTAATGTGTCTTGCTAAGAGAGGTGGTTACGAACAAAGGGAGGAAGCCCGCCAAACAGACAGCAGATGTTTTGTTTTCATTTGTTTTATTTACGGACGCTCCTTAACAGCTCAGGTCATCAGCGTCCCATTCAACTCAGGGCGTGAAACGGCCGATAAATTTTGCTCAGAGGCCTCTTCTTTCAGGCTTGAGGTTCTTTTTCGTGCCGTAAATGTACGGCACGGGACCCACAGCTTTACTTCCCTTCCGAAGGAAGTCATACTTAGGATTTTTGCGCCCGAAAAAATCCATCGGTCCTGGCCGGGATCGAACCCGCGATCTTCGGTTTAGGAGGCAAGTATGGTAACTACTACACCACCAGTACCGACTCAGCAGATGTAAATATGCATAGCGGCAGAGTGAAAAGTGGAAAAATATAAGAACTCGGGTGCGAATAAATATTGTAACAGAAGTTTGGAATCGAGATTTATCAGAACTTCGGCAAATAGTCGCTGAGCCAGAAATTGTAGTTTTAAATGTTGACCATAATTTTACAGCACTGTATTAAGATCGTTAAGATTTTGCAAACCTTAAATGATCGACAATACAAATAAATAAATAAAATAAGTAAATAAATAAATAAAAAACAAGAAATTAAAGATAAACAAAGTGACAAATTTGAGTAATTTTATATAATTATAGTAGCTTACATATCAAAATTCATATGATTTGACCTGTTTCGTGTACTTTGTCGTTACAGAAATGGGTATTTTGTTTAAAAAGACAATAATCTAATTATAGTAATTTTAGATGTCTAAAATGACTAATTTTCAGGGGACTAATAAAGTGTTTTCATTATAGTTTCTTTCTTTTTAAGGTCATTTGATCTTTCTTTTGGTTATATTTTATTTTCAATTTACTAATTTGGAATATTTAGAACATATTGACGAGGGTTGGCACATTTTATTTACACCTTCGTTTTTTAAAGAAGTGACTTTACTTTTGTAAAAGTATTATTGGGAACTTGACACATTATCCATACATATTTTTAGAAATAATAAATAGGTTTTTAAAAGACATTTCGCATAACAAATGCTATTTTTATTTTCCAAAACCTTTATTTTCTATGCAAAAGTTAGAAAAAATATAAACAAACAAATAAGTTAACTTCATCCCTCTTGAAAACGCTATATTATGATATATTTACTAGTGAAAGATGGCTGCATATACTTGCGTTTAGTATTTACTTCGAAATATAAAATTTATATTGTGTTTCACAAAAAAGTAACTCCTCTTCCGTTTCTGTAATGCTAAATGTCTATCATTCGCTAAGTGTTTAAAAAAAAAAGCAAGGGTTCCTTTTCCACAAATGATATGAAATGTGTACTTATGTAAAGTGATATTATTTTAACTAGGTTGCTTACAGATACAGCTTTGTGTTCATGAATAAATGACATTCTACAAGTACATTTGTTAGTATAACTCAAAAATAAAACACATTTGTAGTCACGTTTCTGTGCTCCTAAAACGACGTTATATTCTCAAAGATTTTTAATTCCTCAAGCATTCAATGTGATTCTTGTTTATGAGACAATGGTAAACTGCTTTCGCTGCTACTTCCAGCATCACAATTTTCCTAGTCTTTCTTGTTGCTTTTATGAGAGCCCGAAGTCATTTGTTTGCTAATACCCGTTTCTCATCCTCAACAATAGTTCTAGCTTCCCTTTGAATTTATTCCATCATTGAAAGTTATGTGACATCATTAGAGCTGTAGGAACATAGGGGGACTAATATAAATATCACATCTATGCTAGACAAAGATAAAACCGTCCTTCCTGTTCCCCAGATGGTACGAACAATTTAGTCGGCAGCACTGTGGGCTTATCTTAAGTTGATTCATATTTGGAAACAATCTATGAACTTAAATTCTTATCAGAAAATTATTTCAATGTCAGTATGCTGCTAATAGGGCTAAAAGTTTAGAAAATGTAAAGTTTTATGTGCTAAAATATTTAAAATGTATGAAAAAAACCTAAAATATTTCATTAAGTTTCTATGATTTAATGTCAACAAAGAGTATGTCATACCCAACTGCTGAAGAATTTCAGTACACAATGAAACTCATCATTCTATCCAACTAAAATGACTGATGATTATCGTGCAATGTTGACTTAAAATGGGAAAAAGAACGCTCCACGTCTTCAGGGCCCTATCTACAAAAGTATGCTCCAATACAATACAAGTGTATCATACATGTACAAGTACTTGTAAAGTATAGTCTTGTAACTTTCTGTTCCACGATAAAATATACAATACTTATAAGTATTAGAAAAAAAAAAGTACAAGTGACGTCATATAGGAGCAAGATGGATATTGTCATACTTGAATCCATTTCTTGGTAATAGATTCCTGTTTTTTAATATATAAAGAGGATTATTGTCATTCTTATTAAATGGGTCTTATATTTTTCTCAGAAATATTGATAATTTAAACACTCGTCAAGAGATGGCAGTAGAATCAAGCTTCCTGACTGTTCGATCATTTGATAATTTTTTATAAGTTTGTTTATGTTGTTTGGCACTCATATTTTCATTTTTATTAAAAAAAATTGAATTGTTGCCAAATGAGAACGAGGAATGGAATTTTCATGGCATTTAGCAAGAACATTAAAAATATGCTGGACTGAAATATTCATTTCAAACAGAAAAGACAATAAAAGTCATTGGTTAATTGTACTTAACCTAACTTTTTCAACGTACTCAAATGATGAATTATTCTTGGTCTAGACACTTTATTACTCTCATCATTATCATAACTTTAGCTAATAATTCGTACATTTATGTCAAATTATTTAAAATATATTATAAATTGCACTAGTATTTGAAGTTAGCAATATTCCTACACTTGTAGAGGAACCTATCCAAATTACCAGTGCCCGACTAATGCTAATAGTTCTGTAGAACAGATCAAAGAAAAAACACTTGTACACTTGTACATATGCAGCTGTAAAGTACAAGTGAAGCAGCAACCTTTATGGAACAGAATTCTATTAGTAACTGCAAGTTACAAGTGTATATACTTGTAATTTATTATGCCATACATTTTGTGGAACACGGCTCTGAAATCAGTTTAGCAAATTCGTACCTGGACATATAACTCACACTGGCAGTAATGTCCATCTCTTACTGGCCGTCCATCATATTTGCAATTTTATACACAGAGTGTTTAATGCACTATTTTTTAAACAATTCCCTGAATGTTCTGAAACATTTGTGTTTCAGATCTACTATATTCTTAAACTCTGCAACTGACTGCTGCGAACATAACTTGTGGTTGTTGTTGCTTTGATCGTCGATAAACAAACTAAAGAAAGATACTTGTGTCAACTAGCACCTCACAACACCAACATCAACCTTACCTGCAACTGAGTGATCTCAGCTAAAACACTGTTGATGACAGAACGCAACACCACTCTATAGCTTTAGTTCTTTAATGTGAATCGACGGTGTCAAACTGTAGATACTACAAGGATCTGACACCTAAGACGTGCTCTCTTTAACGTAAGACTAGTGCCAAGGTCATGATGGAGACATGGAGGAACAAAGGTGAGTTCGCGCATCTAATGTGGATTCCCATTAAATGACTAAGCCAGGGGTCTGAAAAAAACAGACATTTCCAACAGTATGCTCGCACGGTCGCACATTTACATTTTAGAGTCCACACACCTGATTAGCACTTTATCGCCTGGCAAGGTGAGAAAGAAGCGGAGGGAAGACTTAATTTATACAAAAACCCTTTTAGGAAAAACAGTGATAGCGTTTGAAAGAATAAACAAAGCAGTAGCTATAGTGACTACCCTACCTGACTTCCAGAATGTATCCTCACCGTTCACATGGCACTTTGCGTCTCGGTCAAGGCCGATTCCCCTCTACATTCACGGTCGCCTGTCCCCTCTCCTGTCCTTGAACTTCTGAACAGTTAACAGTCTACATTGATTTGCTAGAGCAAGTAAATGTCGTTATAAATATGAATCAGCTCCTCGCATTTGTGGGGAATTAATTCGGAAGTTCCCTGCTAGAACCGCAATTCACAATCTTGGGAATAAATTTGATATTACGGTGCAGTTTTAACAGAAGATATATTATACAACATTGGCTTAAATCTTAAACGTTCTCCAATAAAATCATTGCCCAAATTAGCACAAGTAGAGGTTTCAATGTCTTCTGCACATACAACAACAAAATTGCTAAAACTCAAAATTTATAAGTGTACCTGTGTCCACTGTCTACGCCAAGTTGATCCTGTAGCACGTGTGTGGTTCCTTTTATCAGTGACTGACTGCTATGGGTAGCCGAGGTCGTTAAGGCGGGGACTCGTGAGCGGAAGGTCCCGCCGGGACCGTCCTTCCTGATTGAGGTTTTTTCAGGTTTTCTTCAGCCCTCATAAATGGCAAATGCCGGAGAGGTACCCTAAACTTAGGCCTGGAACGTTTATTTCCTTAAAAAAAATGTTTTCCCAATATTTCATCTCCGTGGTTCCGTCTAAATGGTCGTGTTGGTGTCATGAAGATTCAAAGTGTATACAAAAAAAATCTCTCTTTATAATTGGCAAAATTGAGTTTGGTGTACGATTAACGCAAAACGCATAAGAGCTCCAATTTTTTACGAGCAGATAGTAAATAGAGAGAGGTACGAAAATGACATTCTGACCCCATTTTTTTTAATCAGCTGATGGAAGAGGATAAATTCTCTGGGTGGTTCCAACAAGATTCTGCCACTGCTCATATAGCAGAGGAGTCCCTGGGCAAAATTAGAAAAGTGTTTAAAGCTAGAGTGATTAATATTGGTGTATGGTCTCTCTCCCCAGATCTAACAATCTGTGATTTTTACTTGCGGGGTATCCTGAAGGATACAGTGTACAAAACAAATTCTCAAACATGGGAAGAACGTAAAGAAAACAAACAAAATGAAATCAGAAACATTACAGTAGTCGAACTAAATGGTTTGCTCTGTATAATGCTTATTTAGTTAATGGAGGAAGACATTTCTACAATTACTAAAAATACTCTTATTTTTAGTATATTTTTAGTATTATTACACTTTTAAGAAACTGCGCTGCCGGCTGTGGCATGTCCAGCTACCGTGACAAAAAAAAATCCTATGCAAGCATTACGGACATAAGCCGTAAAATTTAAAGGGGGAAGTAGTCGGTGGTTTATAACAACGTTACTGTGTGTTAGGCAAAACTGCTGAGCCAGCTAGAAGACATTAAACAAAAGTAATCATGTTCCAGCAAGTAGAAACATTGATTTTTGCTAAAATTATTTTATTAAAACGGAATGTTATGAGTTTTCAGGTAAACATGTTAAAATTTTTACTTACATATTTTTATATGAGATATAAAATTTAAAATATACATGTGCTTAAAATATCATAAAGTTTAAAAGTATTCGCCAATTCCTTTTGCAGTGTAAACAAAATATGTGTTTACCTAAGACGCCGAGCCATGGATAAGAACTGATAATTTTTTTCTCATTTTCTCATTGAAATATATTGATTTCATTCGGAATTTATAGCGGAAAAGTACAATGTGCCAAGATTTCCTCCAAATGTTTCTAATTATTCCTGCAACCCTGTTGGATATCTGAGCAATGCATATTGAACCAGTGCATTTAGTAATGAATTTAATTACTATATATTTTTTTTTGATTGCAAATAACGAAAATAAACATTCGCTTTATGAAAATCCTCTTCGTCCATCGTATTGTGATGGTCAGAAGTAATTTAGAAAACCATAAACTCACGGTCTTTAGAGGCAATTAGTTTTACAGCGTGTCCCTCAAATTTCATTACATAGCGGCATTTGCACAGAGAGGTAAAAAGCGAAATAAAATTTGATTGGCTGTTATGACTCGTTACGGAAGTTAAGACCATACTAACTGACACACAAGCGAAAAGCGTGGTCGCTAATTGTACTCCGAGAACAAAGGGCAGTAAGCATCAGAAATTCAATACATGACAAGGAATAAGGGTTGATTTTGTCTAAGTTTGCTCCGTATAGTATTAGCCGCGTTATTCAGTTTTGTCCAAATTAAATACCTTGCAATACAAAGAGATTAATAAAAGAACTAATAATTGGTACTAATTTCCTTCATCTAGCTGTTCAAATACTTTCAAATCACTCAATTATATTTGCTTTATTGGTTTTACTTATTTAAATCACTAGATAATAAAACAACAAATCTTGTTTCTAGTATGGAACGTACTTTTCGGAATAACATTAATTTGCTTACAGATATGAATAGGCGAGGTACAAATTATATTTGTATTCCGCGGTTAAAAAATCCCTAGATATAAAATTGCATTATACTAAAGGACCACTGCATCTCCATTCGGTTATTATGGGGTAAAATCCTGGAAAACGGAGAATGTACTGAACAGCTAAAATACCCGCATTGTTCTAAAGAGCAAATCCAGTTTGTCTCAGTTGGACTTTGATTAGCAATGTGTTAAAAGTGATGGTGGTTTATGCTTTTCGCCTCATTCTAAAAAATACTCAGAGTGTATAAAAGGTACAGATATTATGTTGCATTGTTTCTTTCTCACACAAGACTTATAAAAAGCAATAATCAATTAGGTAATAACATTTGTATGAAGACTACAAGCCCCTATTAACAATTATAATATTGCTTCAAACAAATGAAAAAACAACTGCAATAGTATCACGTGTCATTTCCAGTGATATACTTAAAGAAGCAAGAAAATGAACCAATACATAATACATACTGTATAATACATAAAATGCTAATGCCAATTTAATTTCACAATCTTTGAACTTGTGAGAAAGTAATTTTAACTGCACACACGACAGGGACAAATAAAGTCAAAAATGTAAACAATAATCTGCAATTTTTTGCTGGAGTATGTAATTCCCTAGCTGTATAAGAACGGATATTTCAGAGCGCAAAATGCAAACAGAAAGGTTTTGTTAGATGATAGTTCTACTCGTGAGGTAAAACAGTATATAAGACAAATGAACAACGAAACAGAAAATGATTTGCAGACAAAAGATAGATGAACAACAAACAAAGGGCAAACGTTCACCCAACGGGTCTGAAACCCATGAACCGGTTCTAAGAAAAAGCATAATAAGCATTATGTATTTCCCCTGTAGCAACATTGGTTGTTAACAGGTTTCATACTGATTCTTCTTTATTTATATTTTATATTCGTTTATTTAAGTACATACATAAAACAGAAGATTACAAAAGTGTGTTGCAAACATGAAAGAGTAAAAGTTTGTGCTCAGGTGCAAATTCAGTTCTATATATACATTGATATTTTGTAGATGTAATTAATATAATGTAGATACAGGAGTAAAATATAATAGTTTTATACATAAAATGGAATTCTTATTCCAGAGATTAATGTAACATAAAAAGACATCATGCCTGTGATATATAGATGAGCTTAAAACTAACACGCATAAACCTGTGGCTAAAACTTTAAAACCTTAAAACAATTTTATACTGAATAAACAAACGCAAAACAATAAATATGTGTCATATGATAAGAATATAAATTTAAAATTTTGAATAAAAATTAGGCGTACAAAGCAGAAAGGATATTTCTAGTTTATAGATGTTTAATATAAGGTTTAATGAGACATCTAAAGAATTAGATATAATTAACTTGAAACGTGAATGTGTGTAAAATATGTGAGTGTGTATGGGCATGGAGAGTGGCGCAAATATGCATAGGAAATTATCTATAACTTTATTAAAGAAAAATAATTAATAACGAGACAAATAATTTAATTCCTTTTTGAAACTATTTGAGATAAGCTCACCCAACACTGGATGAATTTTAATTAGCGGGTTGTATATTCTAGACCCAAAAAATTCTATGCAAAGATCGTGCAGTAGTTTTATTTATTTGGTTTATTTACGAACGCTCTTTAACATCTCAGATCATCAGCGTCTCATTCTATTCAGGGCGTGAAGCGACCGACAAATTTTGCTCCGAGGCCTGTTCCTTCAGGCTTGAGGTTCTTTTTCGTGCCGTAAATCTACGACATGGGACCCACAGCTTTGCTTCCCTTCTGAAGGAAGCCATACTTACGCCCGAAAAAATTCATCGATCCTGGACGGTCGTGAACCTGTGATCTTGGGTTTAGGAGGATGAACTCCTGCAGTAGTATGATATATTGGTTCAATAATTAGGAAACCGCTATTTTATCACGGTGTTCATCTTTAAAAATTTCTCCGTATTTATGAAAATAAGTAACCACAGAAAGTTTATATGTTTGCTCAATAGTTAGAACGTTAAACTGTACGAAGTTTTGACTGTTGAATAGTCCATTATTTTACGTAAACAAACTTTAATAATACACCTTTGTAACAATGATCTAACGGCTTCTTCCCAGCCTAATATTCCATACTGAATTACAGAGTAAAACAGAACTAAATAAACTATACGAAGTACATGATTAGGTAAGAAAGACCTAACGATAAGAGTAAATCGTTTTTCTCATTCTGTCACACATGCATATTCCATCTTAAGTTCTGCACAGAATTTAAAGGAAGCAACATATGAGTGCAATAAATATAAGAATTAATTTTGTTTATACCTGTAACATTAGAGGTAAAGTTAAATTACACGATGAACCGAACAAGTATTGACCGCGCGTGATATACTTGCTCTTATGGTCATTGACATTTAGCAAGCAAGTTAGAAGACGACTGCTCTATGCCAAGTTCATTAATTGTGAAGAATGCTGAGTGAATTTACAAAGGGAGCGCGGTTAATTGGAATAAAATTAGAATAGAAATTTATCCCCAGCTTTAAGAAAATGCATACAAAACAAAATCCCACACAATGGAGAAACTGATAGTTAATATCTGTCTTGAAATTTGCTCCATTTCTCATCGGGAACTGCAGTGTATGAAGTACAGTTTTTTACAGTAGTGTCAGAAATAGTAGATAGTGATGCTGGGGAACCTCGTAATAGTCTTTTCTTAAATGGGCGAGTAACGATATAATTTTTAGTGATTTTCTCCGCTCAAGAAAAATAAACGTCTTTGTTCACGAGACTATTCAAATTAAGGAAATATTTGAAACTTCTGTAAGCATGTTAAGCATTACATTCACAGAAATATTTTGTTCATAAAATTATATTTTTTAATTGTGTTTAACGCCCGTTTTTACTACTGAGGCATCACAGGCGGTGGACACTGATGATACACGCGATGAAATGATAAATTGGGAAAGGATTTTTTAAGAAAGGAAACGTTCCAGGCCAACGTTTTGGGTACTTCTCCGGCATTTACCATTTATTAGGACTGAGGAAAACCTGGAATAAACCTCCGTCGGGGACCCTGGACCTCCCGCTCACGAGTCCTCCGCGCCTTAGCGAACTCGGCCACCCATAGCGGTAACGTAGAAATTAACGGTTATATTTTTAGAATATTCCACATAACCTAGTAATTACTATATGCAGTTTTCAGTATTAGAAGAAAAACCAAGGAAAACTCTATTTTAGGCATTTGCATTGGACGCTCAAATATTTTTCAATATTGTTAGAAATGAGATGGAGGGCCGACTTACATATAGCTAAGGTTTTCAGTTTCACAATTCACAGGTGCGATGTCACATTTTGCAACATTCTAAAACAAAACTTTATTATAACTCATCTTACTTTACGGGATAGCTAGGAACTTGCATTCGGGAGATTTCGGGCTCAAATTCCTTCTGACCTCCTTGGTTGTATCGGCGAATGCAAGGATCTATGTTTCCCTCCCATGAAATATTTTCCGTTGGTTCTGTTGCAGGATTAAAGTGCCAAGCGATGTGGGCTGGTGTTTTGTGAGGTTCGGACATCTGGTGTAGATGCAGCCCTTCTGAGCGGCTCGAATTCCTTGCAGGAGCAACGTGGGCGCTCTGGAGCGCTTAGAGACCCCGGGTACATCCGTGCCTAGCCGCTCCTGGACCTTTGAGCAGTCTGAAGTAAACAAAATACTAACCCCATCTGTAACTGAACATTTTATTTATTTGCCTGCAAAAGTTTATCTTTCTTTTTCGGGATTATTTGAATTTCTGCTGCTGATTGTAAAGCAAAGCGCATAGAAAAAGCTTTGCTTCCTTTTAAAGTTTGTCTTGTAATGTATCGTTACATTCACTTCGCGTTGTACATTGCAAGGTTGAAACATTAATACAATTGGAGTTTTAGATCTTTTCAGTAAGCTGTTAACAGAAGACATACTACCAAAACACGGTCTTACGATTATATAAAGATTGAGAATATAGAACGAAATTGAAAGAGAATGCGTATGATTTATTCAATCCCACCTGCATATATACAACAAGCAGTATTATCTAGCACAGACTTGTCGGTCCTGGTGGTGTAGTGGTAACCATATTTGCCTTCTAAATCCAAGATCGCGGGCTCAAACCCGGACAGGATCGATGAATTTTTTTCGGGCGTAAAAATCTTAAGAATGGCTTCCTTCGGAAGGAAAGTAAAGCCGTGGGTCCTGTGTCGTACATTTACGGCACGATAAAGAACCTCAAGCCTGAAAGAGAGGCCTCTGAGCAAAATTTATCGGCCGTTTCACGCCCTGAATTGAATGGGACGCTGATGACCTGAGATGTTAAAGAGCGTCCGTAAATAAACAAATAAAATAGAAAAAACTGGAGAGAACTATGCATGACTTATTGTGGAATAGCCGGAAGACTCGATATGCCTGCAGAATCTTCAAAGAAGCGCCCTTTCAATGGTTAACTTCAGTACACCACATGCCGAATGTTCCTCTATAGACATTTCAGAACGCTAAAATAACATTTTACAAAATTCTTGCTGGATAGTTATTTTGCTGTCGTAGAAACACATTCTTGAATACAAACGTCTTTGACTTTTCGCGATTTGGTGCAGCGGCGGCTCGTAGCATATAAATATACTGCTGATAATAAATAGCAAGTTTCTATAATCTTATTATCTCTCACACGTGCGTTCTCCAAAAAGAGAATGTTTAATAGTGTTTATAATACCCTTTTTTCTGCTGAGGTGTCGCGGGCTGTGGATACTGATAGGACGTGAGATAAAGTGATTGTTTCTTAAAGGAAGGAAGCGTTCCAGAACCGAGAAAAACGTGGGAAAAAAAAAAAAAAAAAAAAAAAAAAAAATATCAGATTGAACGGTTCTAGCGGGAATCGAACATTAGATCCCCAGCTTACAAGTCTGTGCCTTAACTACCTGGGCCATCCTTGTAGAATGTAGAGACAAAGAGAACTTAATAAAATATCGCTGTGACGCACCTATTTTAACAAAAAACTCAATTTTTTTCTTTCTTTCTTGGCAGAAAACTTCCATGACCCTATGACTAAAGTCTGAAATGCAAGGTGAAATCTGTCTCTACAGAAAGTGTTATATGTTTTGAATTCACAGTTTGACTTAATTTATTCTTGCGTATTGTCTAACTTTTTCTTGCAATGGTCGCTAAGAAAGAAGTTTATAATGTAAGCGTTGTAACTTGTTCATTTTCTTTGCATTTAATTAACATATGCAACTGCTTGTAGTCACGAAACTTCACCGCCTTCCATTCAACAACTCATAAATAACGAAACGACTGATTATTGCTAATGAAGTGTGTCTGCGTAAAAACACTGTTATTTCAAATGTAATGCGTGTGAGATTGAATTAATTGCAAGTTTTCCTAATGTATTATATACCGGGTGTTTCATTTGTATAGTGTTCATTTAAATATTTTGTATAATTTTGTAACACAACAACAATCATCGTGTAAAGATCTGCAGGCATACTTTCCTGGGAACGCACGAAACAAGTGATGATGTTGCAGGTAGTGCATGCACACAATAGCGCTTATGGGAAAGAAGTTCCACCTACCGCTTCCTCTCACTCTCCCAGTCAAAATACTTCACAAGCCCCTATATAGATATTAATCGCACATGCAAACATCAGGCGCAAGATACATCGGGGTTTTTTTTTCCTTTGATGCTTCAAGCATCATTATTTATAGGAAATTAAACGTTCAAACGTTTGCGGTAGCACAAATCAGCAATCCCCAAGAAGAGCCGCCTCTTCCTTGTGATTCCTATTGAACACTTTGGCGATTAGTTCATAACGAAAACACCAAGGTTCATTCTCGTAACCATCAAACATTTTCATTTGAATTTTATTTGAGCAGTTCGAGGAATGTCATTTGAGTAATGGACACTGAAACGGGTTTTTACTGGCGTGTGTCGACGATGTCGCCCCACGTTGGATGTGCCCGATTTGAGGCCGTTTTTATATGCTGGTGTTGATGTTGTTGGACCGAGGGCCTACTTCATACCCCGGGTCGTTCAGGGACCCGAAGTCACCTTTCGTGTTTTATTGGACAAGGAAGGTAGGAGATGGAGAAGGCTAGTTTAAATTACACGACCTTGCTTTATTTAACGCATTGAAATGTTTAATCACACTACACTAGTTATCGGCCACCTGGTTCATTATCTATGACTTTGATGGCGCGTGCTAAATATGCTGGTTCTGTGTGGCTCTTGTCTAACTTCTTGATCTGAATGCTGCTGCCATCTGGTAAAAAACGATCCTGTAAAAATGTGTTTTTGCTAGGTTGTTTCTCTTTATATATGAAATCCAAAAGTTACCACGTGGTTTCAAAACGTTTTGCGGGGTTTACAGCATAGCGCCCACGGCTTCCCTGAGCCTTTGAAATATTAAAATATTATTGGCGAGTTCTTGAGTTCCCCACACGCATTTAAATTCATCGCCTATATGACGCCTATATGGAGAGTTTCTCATCATACGATGTAACGATTTCATCGCCGACACCTGTTCCCTTTCTACCTTCAACGAATTTTGAAGCATCTTCAGCAACTAAGATACAAAAGGATCTATTGTTCAGCCACCTGCATGCACTTCTTTGTTACAGTAGAGAGACCCATCGCTCTAGCCATTTACAGCAGAAAAAGCACAAAAGATGACAAAAGGTAATCTTTTCCCTATTGTCATACAGTCAAACCTCCAGGTAGCCATGAATGCATTTTAGCAATTTATGAAATGTCTCAGTTTGCTAATGTAAACCATATATTTAATAAAAATTACTGTTTACTTTATCTAAAAGCATTTATTCTTGCGCGTGCCTGGGTGTAAGGATCTGTCACATTACTCTCATGATCATCGGCCAATGAATGCGGGACAAATCGAAAATCGACTTTTTTTCTTGTCGAAGTCTTCACTAAGAAATCTTCTTAGATTTAGAGTTACTAATTATACCAACAAAGTTCGAGATAAACAAAAGAGAATCAAGCAGGAAAATGTCTACATAAATAAAAATGTTACAGTATGCTTGTAATACCGGAATTGCTCGCTCACGCCATGTTTTAAATCTCGGCTACTGTAAGTGCAACAGCCCATGCTTCAACTGTGCCTCCTAAAACGTGTATTCAATCTAAACTTATACTGGGTGATTTTTCCTTCGCGGGACCATCTAGTACAGTCAGCCGCAGTTGACAGGGTTCTGCAGTTCTCGTCTCGTTCCTACGCTTGAAAGTCTGCCGGGGGGCCGAAAGGGAGGTCAATACGAGTTTAACTCTTAGAAGGCATGGATGCGTTCTTGCATGTTTGTGACAGTGTATTAAGTATTCATTGTACAGACACTAATATTCAATTTCCAAGACATAGTTCGATTTACAGATTGGCAATTAAATTTCTTGATACGGAAAGTATTCTACATAAAAAGTGCACACAGCCACGTAAGAAGAACCTTTAAATATCATTAAACATGCTCTGGAATGTTGTACTAAAATAATTACTTCTACGTCGTCTTAATCAGTAAACTGGAATTTCCTATCCCTCTGTTGCAAAGATACTGGAGTTAAATCTCTATAATGTTGCTGTAGTGTAAGAACTGAAACCGGGTGATCCTGCATCCAGGAGTAGATGTTGAGACTGAATTTTGAATAGTGTGCATGACGGGGAAATTGATCTTAATCAAATTTTCTTTACGGACGACTCTTGGGTTCCATCTGTGGATATGTTAATTCACAAAACAATCTACACTGTAGTTCAGAAAAACCTAGGAACTCCTGCATGATAAAAAGATGGACTGTGGAGCGCCATTAGCGGCGAAAGAATAATTATTTTTGAGGAAACAATAAATTGTGATGGGTATGTGCAGAATATTTTTCAATTTTTCTGGTAATTAGCTGTGAGGGAACATATTTTCGCGAGTTTCCAACAGGGCTCTGCAACGATACATACAGTCCATGCTTTCTTGCATGCAATTCATGAGTTTTTAGACGATAGAGTCGCCACTAACAACATATGGCTCTCTCGGTTTCCCGGTTTAACGCCCTGCGATCTTTATCTGTGGAGGCATTAAAGTTAAAAGTGTACAAGACAAATCTACACACACAATAGATGAGCTTTAAAATTACATTCGTGAAGAAATGTTTTCCATTTCCCAAAGAGAAATGCAGAGGGCAATGGTTAATGAAATTAACCAATGCCAGAAATGTATGGAAAATGAAGGGTGGCAGTTTCAGTGATCTTCTTGCTATAATGGTGAGTAAATGTATTTTTCAAGTGTTGTAACAACTTCGCGACAATCCTAGCTGCAAACTTGGACTCCCGTTCGGCGCGGTACCAGCTTGAACGGCAGACTGCCCTAGGCATGGAGTGAAAGAAAAATCACTCATCAGAAGGCTAGATTTTTAGTCCTCCCACGGCTAAATAGGCTTTGTATATACGAGGTGTGATCAAAAAGTAACGGGAATATTCCTTTTTCTTAAAGATTATTTATTTATTCATGAACATCAATTCTGTCAGCTTCAAAGTAACCTCCTCCGGATGTAATACACTTGTGTCAACGCTTTTTCCATATTGAAAGCACTTCATGGAACTCACTTTTCGGTTTGCCCTTCAGCTCCTTCAGCGATTGTGTTTTTACCTCATAAGTAGTGGCAAAACGTCGTCTTTCCTGGTTTTCTTCAGCCTCGGGAATAGAAAGAAGTCGCAGGGGGCCATGTACGGTGAACATGGTAGCTGAGGCAACATAACGGTTTTGTTTTTTGCCAAAAAAAAAAAAATCACGAAAAAGCATGAGGTGCGAGGAGCAATCTCTGAACAAACTTTGCTGCCACACGTTTCATGCCTAAAACATCCGAAAAAATTGCTTGGCATGCACCAAATGACATACCGACATCAGCCACCTCTCTGATATGATTCGACGATTTTCCAGAATCATTTTCTTTACTTCTTCGACGTTGGCGGCGGTTACTGATGTGCTAGGACGTCCAGGGCGGTTGTCATCTTTAACGTCTTCACGGCTCTCTTTGAAACGTCTGCACCACTCGTAAGCTCTTGTCCTGCTCAAAGTACATTCGCCAAAAGCCACGTTAACATTTCGAATACTTTGTTGCACTTTATTTCATTTTTCAAGCAAAATTTGATACAAATTCTGTGATCCATCTTTGTCGAAAGTGAAAAATCACCGAGCACACCAAAACACGTCTAACCCTTTCGACTGTCGACAATGAACTAAACATTCAAAACAGTTCAAAACGCTGAGGACACTTTCGCAAACGTTGCTCAATCAGCAGTTCAACGTACTCAGAAGTGTATCGACGCCGATGGTGGACATTTTGAGCAACTGTTTAAACTGTAAAAGTCTAAGATGATTAGTGCTCATCATTTTCTGTTTGTGTAAATTCAGTTTTGTTACATTAACACAGTTTTTTTCTTTGCTTGAAGTGTGTATACATTTTTGGCACCCTGTGTATTATTTTGAACACATTGAATAGGTTTAATGGACAGCTGTTACGCAAGAGGTAGTCTTAACATTAATGGAAATAGATCAGCACAATCCCAAGCATAGACTTATAGCCTGATGATCATTTAGGAAGTGAAAGGATTACTTACACATTACTCGTGAAAAATTTTCCTACAGATCTGAACTGAGCGAGACTCTTATTAAAGTACAAAAACATTTAATATGTTAATTTGGCATTAGTATGTGTTGTTACGGGTTGCACTGGAATTCCGCTCCAAAAATAACTGAAACAGCGCTTAAATAGGAAAGTTATGACACAATAATAAAATTTGCAATCTCTAAAGTCACATTTTATATTTCACACATTTTAATCTATACGAGACACTAAAAAATTGCTTTTTAGATATTTTTAAAATATTTTATACAGTAACATTTCCATGCTGGCTTAAATGACATATTTAAAGGTTAGTTTCAATATTTTAAACAAAATGTGCAGTCTTATCATTGAATATCAAATGAGAGGTTTGAAATAAACAACCACAGATGTTGCAACTGACTTAAGAGTTTATTTTAACTTCCGTCGTATCTCCGTGTTAATAATCACCATATTCTGCATTGAACACACTAAGGAAACAGCTCCTTGCCACTAAATATCTAAAAACATACCCAACTTGAAAGAACTGAAAACAATATATTTAATCGCCTGTGGCCACGGTTCAATATTCCAGCTGTAAGAATGTAATATCAATAGAATAAAAAACGCAAAATTCGCCATTAGGGGAAAAAAAATTGCGAAACCTTTGCAAGATTCCCGAAACCCACAGTTTGTGAAGTCCTTCCTACCTTGGGGTTATCGTTGGTCTTACCCTTACTCCATTACAACTTCCGAGATCGATCTTTCGTAGTATGTAACTTGGTCGTTAGGTAGCAGTGTCAGTCAAGGTTATAGTCATCTTAATCTCAATTTCCTCCGCAAGTTTAGCGCTGTACTGCAGAGAGACAAGTCCATTACAGGTAACCAGTTGTGCCCACCAGATGTCAGGACAAACCTAATCCGCTAGAAAATGAAACAACCGTACGGAATGCAAACAAGGCTAAACACTCTCTATTGTTTTACCAAAGGTAATTAATGTAAACAAGGATTCTGTATAGCTAGAGGCATTGTCCACATTATGATCATTTGGTTGAAAGTTTTGTTAACTAACATAAATCGCAAGTTTTGCTGCAAAATATGAATGAAAATGCTGAAAAGGAACAAGAAATATGAAAAACGTAGTCTTACGTTTAAAAAAAAACCAAAGGAAAAATATAAAAGTGAAAGTGTGCAAGATTTTTAAGAACTTCTCATCTTACACATATTTTGACCGTTTACTAAATTCTAACTTTACTACACATACTGTTTGTGTCAACAAAACACTTGGCTATTTGCTTGAAATTCCATTGGAAAGTAACCATGGCCACACTGATAAAGGTCAATGATACAACGTATACGTCCGAAAGGTGAATGGTTCAAATTATACAGAGGCCGTCACGAGTGACCGACGTCGTTAAGGAGCGGACTCGTGGGCGGGGGTCTGCGGTTCTATTCTCACCAGGACAGTCTTTCCTGGCTGAGGTTTTTTCTGCGTTTTCCTCATTCCTCATAAGTGCCAAATGCCGAGGAGGTACCCTAAACTTAGTCCTAAACACTTCCTTAAAAAAAAATCCTTCCCCAGTTATAACGGGCGTTAAATACTATAAAAATATACAAAAATATTTAAAATTAAAGTGTGTGCCAGTTAAAAAAAAAAAAAAAAAAGAGGGTTCACCATAAGTGAAAGAAAGCCTTGTGGGCATAGGTCTTAAATAAAATACCTGTCTTAATATGGGCTAATTTTTTTTTTAGTCACTAGAGTGGGTGCTCTTGAAGTTCTCTTTTGTGAAATGCAGATCCTTGCGCACTCGTAGAATTCAGACATAAACTTCGAATTTATAACCTGCATGGTTAGGAACTAACATAAGGCAGACTCACAGAACCTTGCATTCTACCGAATACATTACAGGTGTTGCTTATCAAACAAATTATATGTCATACTGGAGAAAGGGTCCTGATGAACATCATGCACGATGGGGCATCGAAATCATTCGACAATACCGATCCCGACATACTGGGTGAGCAATGCTTGACGTAACCGCGGGATCGGCCGGCACCGATATGTCGGCGAAGGCGGGACGTATATTTCCCCTCCGCTGCGTGAGGCTTCAGTATGAGCTGAAATCTTACGCAAGTAGCACGTGTTTGTTAGGAGACGCAATACAGTGATTTGAGTGAATACTCTTCCCCAAAGAGTATTCATGTATGATTCATACGTGCGTACAGAATCAGCGCGTGTTGTAAGAAGATTGTTTCAAGAGAAATTTCCTCATGATTTCCAGCATCTCCTTGCTTAATAAACTGGGTAATTTACTTTTCTTTTTAAGTGTTTATGTTTAGTGTGTTAGAAGTAACTTACTCGACAAACCGTATTATATTTTCTGCCGATTTCCAGTCGCCCGCACCGCCGACATAGAGGCCAGCCTCGCCGGCCGGCCGCACCCGCAAAACCGGTTGCATGAAGGATCGTTCACTCCGTATAATAACCCATGGGCTTACAGAAAGACCAAGTGGTCCCTGAAAATTGCGGCCAATATCTTTCTCTTGGAATTGACAGCCATGGCGTACCTTATTAGCGCCTTATAAGGTTTGCCCTATTCCACGTACTCCCCTTTTTAAAAGTGGTTCATGGTAGAGAACCACAGTTTTATCCCCTGTCATTATTGATTCCAGATCTTCCTTCCATTTTTCTTGAAACAAGGTCAGAAAACCTTCCAATCACTGCGCGTGAGATTGTTTTTGAACTGCCGAGAGATGACGCGGCAACTATCTTGCACTGCCTTTTTCATGTGAAGACGTTCATGCAGAATCGTAAAGATGACTGTTTTTAAAAGGCGTAACCTGTAGTAGTTTCTTATAGTTTTTGTTTCCTGTCACTCAACACAGCCGTTTTAACGAGAGCGAAGGATTCCGGTGTCAGCGCCTCTACCGGTCGATTCTCACATGATTCATCTGAAATGTTTTCTCGTCGAAATCGAAAATGTTTATCCATTTCTTTTACCGTTGAATATGACAGGCAAGCTCCACCATACACTCCAGCTTCGCGGGTTTTTACTTCTGTGGCAGTAAGTAAATCATTTTATTAACATGCGGTACTCAGTTTTCAAAATTTCGAACAACCCTAGTTAATAATACGGCTCTTTACAAGACAATGGGCGAAGTGAATAAACAGAAGTAACTGTAACTTCACAAGTAAACTTTTTTGTTAATACAAGAAGTAAATACTTAAAAGGCAAATAAACCAGAAACTCGAGAATGTACTTTAGAAATCTGTTGAAGCACACGTAAACTCCGCTTATTTACAAGGTGGATCAGGGGCAACCTTATGAACTACACAGGAGCGTCTCTGTTGTAATTAGTGAGGTTATGAGACGAAAATGCAGCAACATAAACTCTTGAAAATGGCGGCGATATCAGAAGAACGAGAATGCAAAAACTTTTCAAATTGTTCATGTTTCATTCAATCACAGTAAAATACCCTACCTAACCTAGAGGCTAAAGGGTTGCTTGTGTACGCTTTAATAAAAGTATTTTTGTAGTTCATTCCTTTATATAAAATAAATTTGTTTAAAAATTCTCTACTTTTAGTAAAAACACTCTTGTAACAGTATAGGAGTATTTTATTGCAATAACTGGCGTAAAATAAACAAGAATTTACATTTAGTGAAAGACATAAGCTTTATCACCTATAGGCGCGCTCTTGTCTCGGCGTTTACATGCATACGTTGCTAATGTTTTTCTTTTGTAACGTTCATTTATTTATTTTTAGTTCTGTAGTCTGATAAGAGAATAAAGACAAGCATATTTTATTAATATAAAATATTAAAATTTAAATTAAAAATACGGTGTAAAACTGTGGAAAGGAATTGTTTTAAACATCATTCTATGTTATTGGAAGCAATGTTCACTTTTTGCCGTTTGACATATCTGGACTGTGTAATGCGAGGTTGAAAATGGGAGAAAAAAAAATAGGAATAAGAATAAAACCTGCATGATATCTGTTTGTTTAATGATCTTGCTGCATTGTTGCGGCCGATTGCAACCGTGGATTTACTGCTACAGTCTTGACATTTTAGCATAGCTGCGGGTGCCTTTATCAAAAAGGCGCCCTAATATTAGAAGTATATACTTGCATTACAATTAGAAAAAGCAGAGATGTAAATACTGTAAAATAAACCGGAAAAATGACGAATATTTAATAGCGAGTATTATTTTTTATTTATTTAAAGCATGTACCAAGTATTTACTTTACATCTTGCAACATTTCACTAGTTATTCCCTGCACTACTAACAATAAGCAAAGTTAAGACTATTTCCCATGCAAACGGCTTTCTGATTATTGAGCTGGAACTTATCGGAGACCGGCAGAGTATGTAATTATATAATAGGCGAACAATGTCATGAAATTGATCACAATCTTTTGATAATAAAGCGATAGAGATTTTCTGTTTTACACACTGATAATATCGTAACTTCAGTCAGTAGAAGTCTCGAATTAACAGCATACAAACCTACAGTTGTGGGAGAGTTTATCGGTGTTATTGTTGAGATATCAAATAAAGGTCATGTATTAAATGTTTGCCGCCTACAGTATGTGATGATTTTGGCATTAATAGACTATTCACTTCTTACCAAGGCGACTCGGGTTTGACCCCAACGGATGCAAATGGGATTTATAGAGGACGATGGGATCTCAGTAGGATTCTCGATAGTTTGTTGGTTTTTATTAGTTCAAAATAGAAAAGAGCGGCAAATGCATGGACTTCTTACATACCCCGAAATAACCTGTTTATGACAAATGTTTTTATGTATTTATTTTGTTCTTAGACGGTGTAGTAAACCTCAGTAACATGTGAAGTAAATGCTTTTCAATTTTAATCTTTAACCCTTAAGTACAATAAACCGTCCCTAAAACCGCTGGAGTTCTTCTTTATTTCTGTATCTCTCACCCCTCAAGCAGGAAGTGGAAACTCCTACATTAGGTGCCAGTTACACACTGTCAAGATCGCCCATTGTTAGCTTCGTTTCCCTAAAACACATTCATTATTGCTGGCGGCGAGAGGTCACGCAGACGCGCCATGCAGTTGCGTTTGTCTTTTTGTTCGCCTACTCTGCAATCCACGGACGTATTGCCTTCCACTGTCATTTACAGCTTACATTTAAACATGTCAGAAATGACGTAGCAAGGCATATTACGTTTCACAGATGCCAATTTTGAACACAACTAGAACTAATTGCTGTAGAATTTATCGACAGTGAGTTTCTGACTTCTAAATAGTGACATTCTCGGAAGAGGAAACAGATGACAGTCAACTATGATCAGACAATGGAATATTTCTACTACAGGAATAAGGCATAAGGAATTGAAGTTTTGACAAAATTAGATTTTATGAAAACTCACTGGGATCCATAGCAACATAGACTTTACACCCCGAAACCTCAGTTTTTCCGTCAAATGGATCCTGTAAGTAGAAGACGAGTTTTAAATCCAACAAGTAGTGTATTTTGAGAAAAGAAAAGCTTCCATTTTCTGCTTTCCGCGTCTGAAGAGGAAAACAAGATATCCTTGTCAGCGATTTGGCCTTTCAATTTGCTTGGAGTGCTCCAAAAAAGCGTGAAGTGCTTACAAGAGCATAGAAACTAATTCCATAGTGCTGTGCTTTGAGGAAATGGGTTATATTCCTTCTGGGACCTAAAATTGTTATTTTATTACATTTATGTATTACTTTCCAATGTGAAATAGGGGGAAAAATTCCCGAAATCTAAGTAATTTTCTTTACGTTTGTAACAATTTAATACTACAATTACTAGTACTGTTTTGAAGTGTATCTACAAACTAAGACAGTATGCTACGAACGCTCATTTCAACAAGTATTTCAATAAGTATTTCAATAAGTATTTCAGGACATAAAATATCAGAAACATATTTAATAATTATATGCTATGAACAAAAAGTGTAGAAATAGAGCAATTTTTGTTATTGTTTATGTCCTAATTGAATAAACGCACGATATGTTAATATTTTCATAAAATGTAACTCATTAGCCATTATAGATCCACATGAACATATAATAAGAGAAAAGTAAATGATCTAAGTGAAACGATTAAAGGCATTAAAAGAGAGAGAGAGAGAGAGAGAGAGAGAGAGAGACAGGGATCTCGCAGACCCCCCCCATAGAGTTACGCAACTATAATGTTCCATAGTACTTAAGGGTTAAATATTTAATTGTATAATTACAAGTTTATTAAACGTGAACTTATTTGTAAATAACTCTAAAAACTATTAGAAAGCAAGCCTATCATCAATGTAAAATCAAAACACTAAGTAAAAATAAAGAGCACATCAAGAAAATACAACAGATATTTAACTAGTGACATTTTCAGATATTCGCTGCCATTTTTTTTCACGTCCATTGTATTAGCAACGATTATAAAATATGCTTTCAAATATTATAAACAAACCATAATTGTTAGAAAAACTTTATTGTACTAACGTGAAACGAAGTACACGTAAATGAAAAAGCGATGTTAATTGCGTCCTTGTGTGGCAGAGGTGTAACCTAAACGGCGACAATGTGTATTGGAACAATCATCCTTGACTTTAAGTGCGAGCTCAATTTGACGCATTAAACTTGTGACCTTTAGACTAAAGGTTATGTGTTCCAACTACAGGTCACATCTGGGAAACACCTACCTCATGCATGCTTTCATTATGTGAGTCGCTCGACAGTTGGAGATCATTTGCGTACTCTAAGCATCAAGTACATAATTTAAATGGAATTTAGATACGTGGGTAAATGTCATGTTCCTACAATGGATAAACAGTTGCACTCTCGTACAATGTCAAAAGCTACTCATATACCTTTTCGTAAGAAAATGGCGGTACAAATATCGAGGAATTGAGTAGCATTGATTAATTTCTAAGTGGGTTGAAAAGCTTCCGAAATAACCTCGCGTGGCTGCAATGCCAAATAACATTGATGCATGCTGTGTGGTAAGTAATAAATATACAAGTTTTGAAATATGCTTAACTTCATATTAATAACATTTCATAAGTTTGTACAATAATTCGAATATAGTTACGAGCTTAAAAACTTAAAAAAAAAAAAAAAAAAAAAAAAAAAAAAAAAAAAAAAAAATGTTCAAGATTATAAAGTTACATAAAAAATTAGAATATGGTGTATATACAGAGTGAAAGGAAACTCAAGAGCCATCATTTTATGCACTAAGTGGAACAAAATATTCTAATGCAATTTTGGCCTTTGACGATTTGTTTGGCGGAGAAAAAGATTTCCTGCATTATATTTCATGTGCTATAATGTGTTAATGAGCCGGAATTAATACATTCTGATTATAATAAATTAATAATGGACAGACAAAGAGAAATAGCACATATAATGTTTTGCCATTTTTTCATAACTCGAAGCGCTTCGACGTAAACGGAACTTAAAAAGTTTATAAATTCCAAGTGTCTTATATGATGAAATGCTTTCTCAAATCAATCGACGGTGCTGAACAAACTAAAAAAGACATTTATTAAATAACGATTCTCACTTATCTTCAAAACCAAGAGAATGTTTTGAACGTCTTTTGAAGTCACAGAAAATATCGTTTAGTGCATTACTAAAAAGTATTTCTGTTTCTGACTAAACGTTGCATGCTTCATATGTGTTTGTGAATTAATAGCCCAAACAAAAATCTCATAATATTGGTGAGGAACTAACGTTACCGGAGTTGAAAAAAAAAGTGAGATTATTTTTAGTGATGCTGCGTAAGGAGAAATGTCAAAAATTCCACTATCGGATAACACTGTTAGTCGCGAAACAAAGGGAATGTCTCATGACATTGCAATTACTGTGAAAAGTAAATTATTGGTAGATACTGTGCTTGCTCTACAGTTGGATGAAGGCCATGACACAAGTGCTAAATGCAAATTAATCACTTAATAGGTTTGAATTTAATTTAGACATTATTGAATAATTTTTATTTTGCCAAGAATTCTAAAGCACTACTACAGGCAAACATATTTACGATTGAGTTAACAGTTATTTTGTTGAAATAATGTTTCCTAAATTGTATCTCTCTTTGCACAGACGGAGCAGCGTCATTAACCGGAAAGATAAAGATTTTATAAGTTTCTTGAGAGTAGTGAACTCGACTATAATGACAACTTATTGGTTCTTGTACAGAGAGGCGCTAATTGTGAGAACTGTTGAAGAGGGACTTTTAGATTCTGTGTTAATTACGGGTATTAAAACGATAAATTATGTAAAAACAAGGCCAGTTAGGTCTAGAGTGTTTGGAAAGTTTACGAGTCTGTGGGGATCGAGCATACCAATTTATTGTTGCATACTAACACCTGTTGGCTTTCTAGGGGTAAATCAATGATGTGAGTAATAGAGCTTCAAAACGATATTATTATTATTATTATTATTATTATTATTAACATTTTAAGAGTGAAAAGCTAGATTATGCTAAACTTTTGGAAGATAATTTTTCTTTTGCGAAGCTAGTATATCTTGCTGAAATTTTCGGGAGACAGAATTCTTTAGAAGTGAAAATACAGCACAAAACAGAAACCATTATTTCATCCACTAAACAAATTTCAAGGGTGTTACAAAAAAAAAAGAAGTTTTGAGAGTCTTCGTTGCTACATTTCGCACGTGATTCTGATTTGAAAACAAAATTTCTAGAGAACTCAGTGCATTCGTTTTGGATTTATAGACCATGTCAGTATTCCACAATTACAAAGGGGGCCATAATTTTGCTGCAGTTTTCAATGTCATACTTGTGCGAATCAGCATTTTGTATCATCAAAGGAACAGACTGCTGCATCTGGAAGATGATTTACATGTTGATTTCAAAAAGAATATTAAAACTCTTTTATCGGATGTTGTACTGGCGGTGAAGTGGTCGCTGGTTTTTTTAGAAATTTTTATTGCATGTTAACATCGGCTTATCTACAATGCCGGATATCCAGTACTGCACATAAGCTGTATATTATTATTATTATTATTATTATTATTATTATTATTGAATATATAAATAAACGTGTCTCGATTTCGCGAGTGTTCAATAAAGTGCGTCGTCAGTCAAAAAGTTTGCAAACCACTGAATTAACAATAAAGAACATTAAGCACGGTTACCATATGTTTCGAGAAAAAATTATTACTTTCTTGAAAACCGTAAGAGATACAGAAAAACGATATTTTTACTTCTTTGTTCCCCTTATTAATCGACATTATCAGCTTATATACGTCATTGAGTTCTCTTCCATACTGTGTGAGCAGACTTAAATTACCTACCTTATATACATTAATATAATGAATTGTATATACAATAAGAAAGTATCTTGCCAATTGCATGGCCAATTATGATCGAGGCCGGTTCTCCCTTGGGAGAGAAGAACGACGTGAAAGGGAGGAAGACGTAATAGGCCAATTAGAGGCCCGATACAAAGAAATCAATGGAAGAATCCTAACAATTGACTACCTAATTATGATGCTGCATCTGGGTGAAGACTGAATAAATAATAGTAAAGTTGCTTTGAAACTTGCAGGAATATGCTAAAACATGTTGCTTCTCTCGTGTTATTTCTAAGTGCACATTAAAACCAGTAATCAGGACAAGGGCTGGTTTCGCGTTTAAGCGCTTAATATCCTATCTTTAAAGTGCAGCTTTTACTCTGTCGCTCCCACAGGTTAGACCTTCCCATCAATAAATAATTAGATTACAAACATTACGATGTAGTACGGTTTCGTCCTTGTTTACTACCTTCCACAAGCTCCGAAACGGCAGTTTTAAACTGTTTTATGTTACCTTTCAGAGACTCTCGGGCATTCCGCTAGCATTGCAGTGCAAGGAAATAAGAGTAGTAGAAAATATATGTGTACTTTTATTTCAGAATACAAAGACTGACAGCAAATGTTTGTCATTTCCTTTTGATGCTGTAAAATTCCGTTTTAATTCCAAAAACTGTTTAAACGTACAATTTGCAAATTGGCGTTTTCAATTGCACATTTCTGCGCTTAAGTATTTAGAATACAACATTCTAAATTGATTGCAAATAACAGTATGGCGTTTAACTTGGTGTTTTGAATGGTGGCGGTCATTATCGGCAGACAAGCTGGCTAATTTTGCTGAAATGAGGATTTATCAAAAGGATCAAGTGATTATAAAAGTGGTTATAATTTATTAATCCAACATAGACTTTCCTTTTGAAATCAATATGAGCATACCAATACACAATAAACAAACAGAGAGTGTCAAAAAATGTATACACACTTCAAGCAAAGAAATAAACTGTGTTAAAATAACAAAACCGAATTCACACAAACAGAATATGATGAGCACTAATCATCTTAGGCCTTTACAGTCACTTATGCAAAAATCTTGGGATGAAAACTTTCAACTTTGCTGTTTTAATAATACGACGTAGGCTGGTTCTGCTAATCCCAGTCTCACGTGCACATTGCTTTGTAGATTTCTGCGGTGAGTGCTCAAAACGTTCCAAAACCATAGCCGAGGACGCGGAGTTTGTTGCTGTGCGGGGTCTCTCATATCTGCCCTTGTGAACATCGCATACGGTACCTGAGTCTCAAATTTGTCTCGAATGCGTGCAAGTGTTACTCGCATTGGCAGTTCTGTTCTGTACACACATCTCCATTCCCTTTGAACTTCAACAACATTCTCGATTTTCCAATACCACTTCAAAATGGCTTTCCGTTGTTCAAACGACAATCTTGGCTCCATTTTGTTGTAGCAACTCTAGGATAACGTAATGTGTGTCATATCTGTTTAAAGAACATCATAACGATAATCTTGGCTTCATTTGTTCATTGTTGATTTATCTGTCGCGTAGTAACGCTATCATAATATATGTGAGTCACATCTGTTTAGAAGTCCTTTCCCAATTAATCATTTCATCTCATGTATCACCAGTGTCCACCGCCTGTGGTGCCTCAGTAGTAAAAACGGGCGTTAAACACTACTCAAAAAAAAAAAAAAAACATCTGTTTAGAGAACATCATACTACACATTACTGTTTGTTTTTCGGCCCAACTTTGAAATGTTTGAAATAGATATGTATCGTGAAAGTATGTACATATTTTTGGCACCCTAGGTATTTACAATTTTCGTGGTTGTTGCATATTTATGAGGTGCCATTATGACAGCACCCAAGATTAAGGCGAAATCTAAACCCTTAATAATTAAATAAATGTATATTATATAAGGGAACACTTGCAATGTTCCATAGCAATGATATTAGCATTGCGCAAAGCAGGCACTCACCAGGTAATATGAAATTAGAAAATAAATTTGAGAATTGGAAAGCTGCAAATGATTTCAACAACCGACACTCATTACAAATAATAGTTCTATTGAAAGAAACTTAACTTGTTAAGTGCTCATTATGTCGTGTTGACAATGTGTAAAGTTAAATGGGTTACTATATCAAAGAGTGCTACATTTTCAGATAATTAAATTGATATATGACACTGCTACAAGAGTTCTTGCGCCTCCACCCCACCACACGTAGTTTTGCTGTACTATGTAAACCACAATAAGCATATAGCATTTGACATCGTATATACCGTGTAATCAATTAGTAACAATTCATAAAACAGGTAAAATAATTTTGTATGAACAACGAATAACTAAAATATGCTTTCCGGTGCTCTCGTTACTTGTCGGAGGCTGTTACAATAGATCAAGTGGACACCAGTGGTAGAAAGGCTGGGACAATGAGCTATTGTATTCAGTGCCTGCGACAAAACCTCTCACACCGTTATAAATTCCAAGTGAGACGTTAGCAAGGCGAATAACCTGAAGAAGTGCTCGAACGTTTGCTTCAAATGCAGTCAATAATGAGACTATCTTCTAAAATTTAATATTAGCGCTGGAAATTGAGTTAGAGCTCACCAATGGTGGATGGAGATTTTAAACGCCCGGAAGCCGTGAGTCCGTTTAGGTGATTCCGTATGAGCTCAAGAACTCACGCTACAGTAGTTTGAATATCATATATAAGTAGGATCATCCTCCGCAAAAGGCATTCGGACCTAAGGTTCGGTTCTTCGCTTACTTCATATTTAGTTCTTCACTTCACTTAAACGTTCAGGTTTAACTCGTCAAGACACTTACTCAAGATTCGGACTCAAGCACTTCGGCGCTTCGTTCGTTCAGACATTCATTTTCACATTCCAGTTCGACATTCAGCTCTTAGTCTTCAGACAGTTATTAGTTACATTAAGTTCTTAGTTTAATTGTGCATAGTCATGCACTCAAGCAAAAAGAAAACCTCGTCGCCTAAAGAAAAGCATCACAAGGCTGGATGAAACTTCTTGATAGAATAAATTCTATAACTCTCAAACGCTCTTGTCCCGTATTCACGAAACGGCGGAATCAGGCGCCTGAGTTAATCATTTGTCGCGGAGTGGGGGCATCAAGAATCAACTACAGTGAGGTGTTGCGGTCGGCAGTTGATAATCGGCGTTCACTTTGCATGGGCGTCTGCCGTCCCTGAGAGCCAGCGCAGAACCGCCTCACTATGTAGACTTGGCCTGCCGCGGCGACCTCTGCTTTCCCTATCTCTTACGTGATCGAAGAAGGTCACCCCTCCATCAGACTTCCCAATGATCCTCAAGAGGCAGGGTGGACCCCATTCCAGTCCTCCCTAACTTAGAAAATTACGTAAGTATGTTATGGGATTTCAACCCGGGTCTCCCGGGCAGCAGTCAGCAACGATAATCGCTAGACCAAGGAACTAATCATAAATAGTAAATGTTAAAAGTGAAATATGAGCTATAAGCAGACTCATTTAACGACTTATAACTGCGATAAGTCTCTGGTTACACATTTAAAAGCACTCTTGGGGTTATATCTTGACTGCATACTGAAGTTATGTACTTTTTGATAAACGGTTTTTCCCCTTTCCTTCTGGTATAAACAAGTAACTACTGCATGGCTTACTTACGAAAGGCATTGTCCCATAAAACAATTAAAATAAAAAAACACCTGAATATCTCTAGAAAATGACGACTTGGAAATCAGACCCTAATAAAAATTTCCTTAATTAAAAGTATTTTGATATACTACAATGCAATTACTATAATTACTAGTATATTGATTGCAATAAATTCCTGAAAATTCTGGACTTGTGTTAGTATGGAGCTTGTTTATCTGCAACATTGAGTTCAGATATTGAAACTTTGATTTGGAAGAGGAATTTACCTTGCACGTCTGAATTTCTTAATTAGCAGCATTAGGAACCTGATTTTATCTTTGAAAATAAGGATTTTTTCAGGCAAATTTAGGGAAATATATTTTCTAATACTCCTAGCTTTAGCAGCTTTCAGGGGAATTTCGTTTGTGTAATCTCTCTCCAGGGTAGCTTTCTCTTTGATCATAAATGCTTCTGTGAATAATCCACTTGATATCTTCTTACTCGCTGTTATGATAAAAATCGATTAGAATTCATTATTTTGTAAAGTGTCACTTTGAATTTTTTTGCTTTTAGCATTGGAAAGAGGTTCATTCTCTTCAGAAAAACTACCTTAAAACATTAATTATACTTGTGCTATTTTAACCACATTATTTTTTACAATTTTGTATTATGCCTATCCAGCCATCATGTGTTTAAAATATATTGTTCAGTTTACTGTTTGTGCAAAGTACCAATCACATGTCATGTACAAGTGCTCTTTTATTGCGGAATATAGTCAAATGTACTGTGATTAGTTAGATAACTGATATCTTTAACATTTCTGTTACTTCTAATTAAACTCGCATTATTTGCCTTTTTTCAAACAAAACATGACAATGGACATGTGGAAATTACTGGAAATTTTATATGGCGATCACTATGATGTAATTACTCATATGGTGTCGATAAGGGGATTTGTGCTGTTATGTAATTCCGTTACGTCATCGTTACAGTTAATCTTGAAGATCTTGCCCGTGAGACGCTAAAGAATTGTTATATACAGCGAGCTGACACATATTTATAACAGAAGAAATATTTTAGAAGGTTTTATCTCGATACACTATTTTTAATAACCATCCAATCTATTATATAAAATGAAAGTAGCATTTGTTATAATTCAGTACAAAAATTTCAGACTTCATAAGTTTTCACGAAGACTTTGAATGATAATGATGAACAACCCAGATATTTTTTGTTTGTTTTAGTGTTTTACGCACCTTAACAAAATGTGAACCATTAACTGTTCTTTGAGGCTTCCGTGGCACGTATTTGGACTCATATTGCTGACCTTTCGCATAAACTTCACTTTGTGCAAATAGTCAGCAGGGTGGATCCAAAGAAGTGGCATAAACCAGAAAAAATAGATCTCACAAAATATAAAGAATTGGGAAAATTAAAGCTTCGAAGCATTGCATTTGTTGTCCATTGTATGAACACTAAAATGCTAATATTTGACACTGTCAAATTAGAAATTTTCTCTAAAATTATTTCATGTTTCAACATTTTCATGCTAAGTTCACTGAATTGACATATTTTTAAACATCATATAACTATGATAGCTATATTATCATATAACTGTGGTCTATAAATGCTATACATTTTTATAATTAATTTAACACGTTACAAAATCTATTTGTTTTTATAAATACTTAGGAAAATGCTAAAAAATGTTTCATCTATTATAGTGATAGAGGATATCAATAAACTAAACCAATGAAATATTAGATGTTTCATGATACAAATTCAAAACTTTCAACAAATGAACAATTTCTTTGGCATTTTATTTGTCTAAATGAACACATTATTCAAAATTGCATCTTTAAATAACTCAAGATTATTTTAGTTGCATAAAAATGTATCACTAGGCATTAAAATTTGCAAACGTCCATAAAGACACGTTAAATCCACCCCACATTTTCTCAGGAGGAACGAGTATAATTCGTCAAAAATACGACAGCAAACCAGCAGGTGTATGAATTTAATGAAGGGAGAGTTGTAGCATACCAAGAATGCGGAATGTCATACCGAGAAAACTTTACTTGTGTCGGACGAAAAGAGTTCACAGCGAAACGAACATGAAATTAGTGGGATCGAGGCCGGACGAACATACAGAGGTGAAGGATCCAAACAGCGGCATTAAACAGCCGAACTAGAAACACACATAATTTATGCATAGCTATTATTAACACGCAAAATGTGTTGCATCTTTAATGGCTAGCAGTGCAATACTTTCTGAGGAAAAATATATTATACAAGTAAAACTAAACATGCAAAAAATTACAAATTGTATATTTTATTATGCAGTTTTACTTCCTGACCAGTTTTCTGCTATTAATCCAACATGGTTCTTTCCTAGATATCTCAGTGTGTACAACAATATGACATTAACTTCAAACTGTTATTTTGTAAAGTAAATAAATTTTATTAAATTCACATTTTGCAAGTCACATGTAGGTACTAACTTTGAACTCCAACAAGAAAGTTTGACTTTTAAAATAGCTGTCTAATATGGCGGACACACAATTTTGTAATTTATTGTTAAGTGTATTTGTGGAAACAAAACTGTATCCTGAGAAATGTTCCAGCTCTTCACCTGGTTTGAACTAAGGCATTATCTTCCATATTTGCATTAGAGCTGTGTTTATTAACCTCAATCGTCAATGTTTACATAGAATTTGGTTCAAATTGAAGCTGTCCCTGAGACCCCTTCAATTACAGAGTAATTAAGATAATTAATATTTGTATTTTTAAATAAACGATTCTGTGATTTTTTACAGATACGTTGTGCTTTCTGCATATAGGAAACTTCAATGACAAAATTCATGTATGTAGAATTAAAATCGTATAGTGTTTAAGACTGAGCACAATGTATATAAAATGTGATTTTAGTAATATTTAAGAGATAACATGTAAATATAACAAAGTAAGGAAAAACTCACATCCTTCTCCGAACACAGTAAGTCCTGGCAAAAGTCAAACAATGCAAGTTAAACCCTTCAGGAATGCAGCAGGCAAAGAATTTTCGCCCCTCTGACGTGGAAACCAGCCACTTTTCGCTAGGGTACGCGACATGTGTGCATTAGCAGGTCATTGACATACCGTATACAAATTGTTTGAAGTGAACTGATTGACGAATAGCGTAACGTGTACTCTGCCAAAATTTGTACAACAAATAGGAATGGATTTCGATAATGTAAACATCAGCCTATGAGCATGGCGAACAAAAAACTGCCGGGAATATTTCGCGTCGCTTTTAGGAGAGAGCGTTAGATTTACTTGAGTATATAAGAATAGATTTTGCCTCTAAAGGGGGCAGTCTCAGAATTCTCCGGGCCAAGACAATGCTGCTGCTTCGCCCGGGCAGTTAGAGGAAGAACGACCTAAGTCCGAGATACAAGATCCGGCGTCAACGAGGTTCGACAATCAATCAACGCGCAAGCCACATTAACTGTGCAGCATTAAACTCCATTGAAGTAGCTCTTTATTTATATTAGGCATCATCTGGGTGAACGCAACCAGATTTACGCGTTTGCCAAGGTTACCTTGCCAATGGTCCGGCGTGAGACGTGAGTTCAACTGATTATTCATATTTGGGAGAATAAGCAACCCCAGCAACTTAATCGCGAGGCGTTATTCATCGTCGCATTCAATATCAAAGCCCCACTCTCTCAGCCCTGGCTAGCTTACAGCTGCCAAAAATCAGCGGAAAGCCCTAAAGAGAGGCAGTCTCATGGAAGCAGAGTTGGTTGGTGATCTGCAGCAGCCGCGGCAAAATGTGGGATCAACGGGCTTAAATTAATTCATACAGATGTCATACGGCCCGATTCCCAACCTCCACCAACAATGCCGCCAATTTTAAAATGTAATGTATCAATAGAGACTGCAAAATTCAAAATGTATGAAAAAACAAAATCCATCTTTTACGAACAATTATTATTTTAGAAACTCACAAACATATGTACAGGCTGTCTCAGAATCAATGCATTTTTTCAAGTTACATCCTCGTGTAATTTCCAGGCCATAGTTTGCATCTTGTATAGGTGTTATGGATGGACAAAGTTAGATGTTACATAAATGTTTCCTTCCTTTAGTTTGCTCTATAATATTTTCATTAATGAATAAGGTACTTAATATTCAATTGATGCACAGTTCCTAATACAAAAACATTTGCTCCTCTAGTTGCGAACGTATGTTAAATATATATTTCCATGTTTGTTAGTGATTCTGATCTGCTGAATTTACAATCTGTTGGTGAGTAAATTATTTGGCTATGATAGTGAAACACTGTGAAATATTTTCTAAGGAAATGACATATGCATTGTCTGTAATACTTTGTCGGTATTCAGATATTGACGGTTGTTTATTCAGCTGCTGCTTTATCCAACCCTTAGAGCGTAATGAGGGTTGCCTATTGCAGCAAATTATACGGCGATTCCGGAACACAACATATGCATGTATGTATATATTCCGCTATTTAAGTTAATGTTCCCTGCATCGAAATTTTAAACAAAAACGATTACATATTTTTAAATCCATGACGCAAAATTGAACGGAGAACTAAGGAAGTATACAGAGTTATTTTTGAGGTTGCGCTCTGCTCCGGACGCACGCCTAAAATAGCTCTTTGTATTCATTTTGTAGTTCTAGCACAATAAAAAAAAAGAAAAAAGAAAAAAGGGAAAAATAACTTTCATTCCATTGTTTTACTTGTATGTCCTATGCTCTGGGGGTGGTTAGATAAGTAACTTGCTTCGCATACTAATAGGCAGCAACTGCAACATCGTATATGCGGTTATGAAGTTTGTTTTCTATGTATCAATATTATACGGTCACAAGACATCATTATTTGACATTTTTTTAAACACGAGCGATTTGAGTAAACATTGGATCACGCTTGCCCTTCTATGAAACCGTTCGACTTTGAATAAACGAGCTCGAGCTTGGCAGAACAAGCATTGAAGACGCACCACATCCTGGAGCTCCAAAATCGTCTATTAAGCCGGAAATCATCGTTAAAGTCCATGATATTGTTTTGACTGAGAGACGAGTGAAAGTGTGCAAGTTAGCACAGGACATGGACAACTCAACTGAGCGGGTATAAAATATTTTGCATGATATATTATGCATTAAAAAACTTAGCGCATGATGTCTGTCGCGTCTGCTCATTTCGGAGCAAAAGCGAAATAACATGCAAACATCGGCCGAATGTTTGGAAATGTTTTAAAATAAACAAACAAACCGATTTTATCGCTTTTTGTGACTATGGACGAAACAGAGATTCATTACTATACATAAAAAAACGAAACGGCCTATACAGTTGATCGCACAAGGAAAACCGGCTCCGAAAAAGGCGAAATCCGTTCCATCAACTGGATAGGTGATGGATTCTGTTTTTGGAAAACTCAAAAGGAATTCCTTTGATTGACTACTTGGAGAAAAATACATTGCTGCAGAATACAACGCATCACTTTTAGTGAGACTGAAAATAGCGAATACGGAAAAATTAAAAAGAAGGTGCTGTTTTACTATGACAATGCTCCGATGTATTCCAACTGTGTCTCTCAGGGTAAATTGACTGAATTACGATTTGAAATGCTTCCGCATCCACCCTCTTAACCTGATCTCACTCCCTCAGATTAGCATCTGTTCCCAAAACTGGAAAATTTCCTGGTAAGACAAAAATTGAAGTCAAATGAACAGGCCAGATAGGAAGTAAAAAAGTATTTTAAGCGTTTCGCAGAAACGCAGTTTCACGAGAGAATCGCGAACTAGGAGAAACATTAAATAAGTGCGTTGAACTTCTAGGGGACTATATCGAAAAATAAAGTAGGTTGCAAGACTCAACTTATTCTCTTTAATATCAAGTTACTTATCAAACTGCCCCGTGACATCTGAGCCAAGCAATACACTCAATCCACACTTACGTTAAAAATGACTCGATTCATGTCTTTTTCAGATATAGGTAAAGGCAATTAGACGTTTTGCTTTTCTTATAAAATGGCAGAAGGAGAGGTTAAAAACTCAAAATTTATTGTGGACACACAATCAGAACCGAGGAAATCTGAGGTTGCTGAGCAACTTTCCGCAGAATAAGTGACACACCATCTGATGTGCAGGGAACTGTGGAATATCGCTGTATCTTTTGGCATGAGTCGACTGTAACTTTTGATATATCTAGAGAAAGAAAATAACAGCGCAATTCCTGCCAAATATGGCTCTGCTAACCAACATAATACGCAGAAAGCCAAGCAGAGACGATATTATTCCATTTTTACGCTTTCACTGGTTTGTTGTGTGACATAGACTCGAATCTTGAGAAAGAATGAAAACGGCAAGAGACGCAGTGTTTATGCAGGTTATGTTAGAGATGCATGGCCGATGCTAAATACTTGAAATTATGTTCATTTAGAGCTCTCTTTTTCTGGGGATTATGTCTTTGTTTGCTAGGCTTAGAAAATCAACTTTCACTGATAAAAAGCGTGGGGGCAAATGCGGGTTACATAGTGTAGAGAGGGAATGCGATACGTCCAGGTGGAGCAGTAATCTGTTGAAACTACCTGGATGTCCAAAAACATCCTGTTGAAATTGCCTGGATGTTCAAAACTTCTGTTGAAATTGTCTGAATGTTCAAAAGCATCCTGTTGAAATTGATTGGATGCTCAAAACATCCTGTTGAAATTGTCTGGATGTTCAAAAGCATCCTGTTGAAATTGATTGGATGCTCAAAACATCCTGTTGAAATTGTATGGATGCTCAAAACATCCTGTTGAAATTGTATGGATGCTCAAAACATCCTGTTGAAATTGCCTGGATGTTCAAAACTTCTGTTGAAATTGTCCAGATATTCAAAAACACCCTGTTGAGATTGTACGGATGTTCATAAAATATCCAGTGTTTGACAGATGCATTCCGGCATCTTTCTCCTTCAAGTGCCACAGCTTTCCAAAGGTTCGTGGAAGATAAAAGGAAAGGTGGATGGATACCAGAATTGTGGCTGTAAACGGGCTTCTCTAGTAAGAAGATACAAGGGCAGCCTGTATATACACTGAGTTTTCCTCAAAAAGTATTTCACCGAGCGCTTCCACCATTCTAATAGGGTTGGAAAGTAAGTAATGGTAACATAAAGAGAATACATCCTGGAAAGCATGTATAGAACTCATACCAACATTTCTTGACAATAAGAATCCAGATTATAAAAACGTTGTTGGTAACGGTAGAAGCATTAAAGGAACTTGGATGCAAAATTAGTCTAAAAATTCACGTTTCTCCCACACCTTGATTACTTTCCAAAAAACTTGTATTCTCCTAGTAGAGAATAAGGTAAAAGATTCCATAAACATTTAAAGCAGTGTGAGACAAGATATCAGAGACGCTGGGACATCAATATGCTTTCTGACTATTGTTGGATGCTCAAGGAAGAAAATCTAGAAACCTTACATATAGTGAAAGATAGCAGAACTTTTACAATTGCAATAGTGTATTGGCAAAAGGATTGAAGTAAAGCCTATAGATATTGTGTAATTACAATATTTGCAGGATTAAATACTGTAAATGGTGCATAAATTATTAACTTGGAATCACTAATTATCGTCTCTGCAATGCGGGTAACATTACTCAGAGATTTAGATATAGTTTCTTCCATGTTCGTCTTAGTGATAATACGTGAATTGCTTCTCTGGAACAATGGAATGGCTGTTACAAATTGAATTTATAATCACCAATTTACTGATGCACGTTGAGAGCTGTGTAAAAAGTGTTAAAATTGTTTTATTTTGATCATAAGTTCCTACTTACATGATAAAATGTAATTTATTACTCTTACTATGCTCATAACAGGATAAAATGTAAGCAGAATTTTCAAAGTATTTATATGCAGTTTGACTGTACGAATGTGACAGGTGGAAATGGACAAGATGACATTAATGAAATAAAATGTAACATATTGTTTCTACAACATTGTCCTTCTGACAGCCAAAACTTAACCGAAAGACGAGTAACTAATATTAAAAGCTAAAGAAATAACACTAAAAAAGTAAATACAAATAAAATTTAAGTCTTGAAAAATCCATTTTACTAACCATTTACCTCAAAAACTAACAATGAAGATAAGAGAAATCCCATACGGTCGAACTGTAACCATAACAAATTCACTCGTAACTTGTCTATAAACAACTTTATTCGTGGAATCACCATGATCGTGTAGGGAGAAGCGAATATTGACTGTTCAGAAGTTGCAGCTGGTGTTCAACACTAGAGGACCAGGAGTACAGGTACTGGAACTACTCCAGTCTTTCCGTGGAGAACAATAACTTGTAGCAATACCACCATTCCCATAAAATGACAACATTCACCATCTTTTATGTGGTGTTTCGTTCTACAGCTTTCCTGCTGTGAAACCCTTCAATGTCGTGTTGGGGTTTTTATTCCTTTTACAGTTGTATCTATCTGTGTATAGAGAAGTTTACATTCGGACTGTCTGATGAGCAAATCTGAGAAAGCAATATATAGTTATCAGCGATTTTATGACATAGACGAGAACAGTGATGTTTGGTTCTAACTTATGACCGTATTGTACAGCGTGATTCAAAGGTCCCGATCCATTTTACAAAACGACTTTGACAAAGTTAAAGAATGTTAGATATCGCACATCTTTACTTGTTATGTAAGATAATTAACAGAAATCAATGTTACAGAAATGAAGCGAGTCGTTGCTAGGCAGCCAACCATCTGCTATATAAATCAATGTAGTACATAATTAATGTAATTTTGTTAGCAAATAATTTCATGATTGGATATCATTTTATTTATATATTAAAATTTTAACTGCTACCTAAAAGAATAACACATGATAGTATGTAAGCCAATTAGCAGGTCATTAAGGAGACAAGGTCGACTTGCTCTAAACTCCTCATATACCTGCATGTATTGTGTTGGGAATACTTTGTAAAAATAAGCAAGGAGAAGATACGTGTTTGTTAAAGAAACATCTTCAAAAGAAAGTCATTAGCAGGAAGAATGCACAAAAGAATAAGATGCGAAAGAGGGCAAAACCAAACTTTCTTTGTGAATGTTGTACTATTTGTAATGCAACATATAAAAGGGACATGTCATGTAGTTTTAGAGCATAGGGAATTTTCTTGTTATTCAAAAGATGTTTGTCCTCACCACAATGATAAAATGTTGTTATTCAGTGACATTTAAGTAGAACATGCTAAATTATTGGAATTCGCACAAAAAGCCCCGTAGTATCGGAATTTCCAATTAGTAGCCAATAAAATGTAAAACCATGACGCTACAGCATTACGAAATGTATGAAATGCCAGGATGAATGCCACGTAAATGCACGCTTGGAATGAATAACCCATGAGCAAATAACACACTTTTTTTGCAGGTAGAAAGTTAAAGTTACATGCGAATCACTCTGTTAGGGGCGTGTATGGAGAATATAGAAGAATATTTCGAGAAGCTACAGGACATTCTAAGGGATATTCTAGGAGACACGCACGTGGGATCTTAGGGGAGAACCAAGGACGGTAGCGAGGGAAGAACACACAACAAGGAGACGCCCGCCAGACGCGGTAAGAAAGCAACGCTCTTGGGAGATTTTTCTGGACTTCTACGGTGACGCTGTTATGACTAGGGAGTTTTCGGCAGCGCTATGGGCATAATTAGATATCCCAGCTATAAATTATCTAAGACAACTGCTCTGAAACCTCAAGCACGATACCTGCTTCCAATCCTACCAATACACCGTAAAGCGTATTTACCATCCTACCAATACACCGTAAAGTGTATATCCCATCCTACCAATACACCGTAAAGCGTATTTACCATCCTACCAATACACCGTAAAGCGTATTTACCATCCTACCAATACACCGTAAAGCGTATTTACCATCCTACCAATACACCGTAAACGTATTTACCATCCTACCAATACACCGTAAAGCGTATATCCCGTACTACCAATACACCGTAAAGTGTATATCCCATCCTACCAATACACCGTAAAGCGTATTTACCATCCTACCAATACACCGTAAAGCGTATTTACCATCCTACCAATACACCGTAAAGCGTATTTACCATCCTACCAATACACCGTAAACGTATTTACCATCCTACCAATACACCGTAAAGCGTATATCCCGTACTACCAATACACCGTAAAGCGTATTTACCATCCTACCAATACACCGTAAACGTATTTACCATCCTACCAATACACCGTAAAGCGTATATCCCGTACTACCAATACACCGTAAAGCGTATTTACCATCCTACCAATACACCGTAAAGCGTATATCCCATCCTACCAATACACCGTAAAGCGTATATCCCATCCTACCAAAACACCGTAAAGCGTATATCCCATCCTACCAATACGCCGTAAAGCGTATTTACCATCCTACCAATACACCGTAAAGCGTATATCCCATCCTACTAATACACTATAAAGCGTATTTACCATCCTACCAATACGCCATAAAGCGTATTTACCATCCTACCAATACACCGTAAAGCGTATATCTCATCCTACCAATACACCGTAAAGCGTATTTACCATCCTACCTGTCGGTCCTGGTGGTGTAGTGGTTATCATATTTGACTTCTAAACCCAAGATCGCGGGTTCGAACCCGGCCAGGAGCGATGGATTTTTTCGGGCGTAAAACTCCTAAGTATAGCTTCCTTCGGAAGGGAAGTAAAGCCGTGGGTCCCGTGTCGTACATTTACGGCACGAAAAAGAACCTCAAGCCTGAAAGAGAGGCCTCTGAGCAAAATTTGTCGGCCGTTTCACGCCCTGAGATGAATGGGACGCTGATGATCTGAGCTGTTAAAGAAGGTCCATAAATAAATCAATCAAAAAAAAATCCCACCAATACACCGTAAAGCGTATTTACCATCCTACCAATACACCGTAAAGCGTATATACCATCCTACCAATACACGTAAAGCGTATATACCATCCTACTAATACACTGTAAAGCGTATGTTGAATGCAACGCGAGGAGGAAAACTGTGCCTTACAAAGGTGTTGCAAAGTCTGCGGCATAGGACATAATGCAAACTCTGCGTCAATTAACAAAGAACGTGTCAAAGGCTTCAATTTGCTTACTTTGCATATTAGTTGTAACTGTTTCCTATACTTCGTAAATGCGTTATCTTAGATAAAGAAAATTAAGGATCTTTTATATGCACACCTCAAAAATAATAAAATCTAAGGTAAAGAAGTGCAAAGGTGTGAACTGGGGTAATTGTAGTGACCAATGTTGCGGTTCCTTGCATTTTCACCGTTTCTAATGCTTTTTTTTTTTTTTTTTTTTTTTTTTTTTAGATAGTTAAGCACATCAATTGGACAATGGGGAGAAAGCCATCCTGCTGGAAAATAGCCGACTGTAGATAAACTGTGATTCTAAGAATTGCCTTAACAGTTCATTCGTAATTGAGGGTTCTATAAGCATGAAGAAACGCAGATTGTTGTTTTCATTAGACAAGTAAAACATCATGTTAAATCGCCAGATTCTACGTGTCCATTGGAGAACTTCAGGGACGCTCTTAAACGCGGTATTGGTGGCCGATGCTTTAGAAGGCATTACTGTTCTACGTAAACTTCTGGTTCAAATCCCATGCAACATTTTTATTGGTTTTATAGACGCATATGAGAACATGATATTGACTTAATATGATATTATATTTTAACATATCATTTGAGTTTTATAACATTACCTATGCACACACAAAAGCGTAATCACAAACTAACATATTATTTACAAATATCTAAATAAATATATGAACCGAAAAATTACTTCTAAAGTGAAAACACATAGAAATAAAAACAAAGTGATATCGTATATGAATCCTCAGCATGCCCTCAATTTTCGGGACAGAAATGTCAAATTTTCAGAGTAGTGTGAACGAGAGGCTACAAATCCCAGGCTTCTTGATTTTGTGCCCATAAGTCATGGTTTGTCCTTCGTTAATGTGCAGCGTATTGCATTTAAATAGAATGAAATACTGAAGGAAGTATTATAATATTCACACACACACAAGGGTAGATCCACAAGTTTCCGGCCATATCATTTTCTAGGTATGATAAGACAAAAACTATATTTCATTTTTCAATATAGTTACCCTTTATTGCAATATACTTCTCACATCTTTAAATTAACATTTCAATCCCCCTCCCCAAATAGTCAGAAGTTTTGTCTGCAAAATGGACATAAACAACATCCATTACTTCTTCGTCACACTTAAATTTCCTTCCTCGAAAGTCCTTCTTGATTTTTGAGGAGAAGAAATAGTCACTGGGAGCTAGATCTCGGTTGTAGGGTGAATGGTTAATCTACTCGAAGCCACCTTTCTTCACAGCTTCCTTTGCAACAAGAGCTGTGTGCACAGGCGTGTTGCGGTGAAGAAGGCTCACACCACCCTCAGCTTTCCTCGCCTTTTCACTTTGATGGAAGCACGTAGTCAGTGCAGTAAACCAGCATAATACTCCCCATTTACTGTGGTGTTCCTCTTCTTGAAATCAATGAAGAGTATTCCTTCACAGTCCCAAAAGATTGTGCCCATGATCTTCTTGGTTGAATGAGTGACCTTCGTTTTTAGAGGCGGTGCTTTTTCAGGTTTACGCCACTCCATTGATTCTCTTTTAAACAAGGGATCATAATAGAGGACCATAGTTTCATTCCCTATAACAATGGTTTGCAGAACTTCTCTCTCGTTGCCATGGCAGAGCTCCAAAAATGCCTGACAACAGATGACTCATTGCTGCTTTTGGATTGAGGAAAGAAGTCTAAGCACCCATTTTGCACTAACCTTATTCATATTTAAATGTTCATGAATAATTCGAAGAACTGTTGTTTTAGAAAGGCCCAACCTTGTTGCCACTTCTGAAACGTTGAGCCATAATTTCTCCTTCCACAAGAGCGATCTTTTCAGGAGTGAATACGTCCAAGGGCCGACCTGCACACTCTTCTTCTTCAATGCTTTCTCGACCATTCGAAAATGTTTGGCCCATTCTTTTACGGTAGAATATGAGGGGGATGCTTTCCCGTCCAATTGCTGTTTAATTTCATTTGGAGTAAGTCCTTCTTTTGTGAAGAAGCTAATAACAGCTCAATACTCGATCTTGAATATGTCATAATCTTCTACATATAGACTTCTTTATGTAACTATATCTGAACAGCTGAACTCAGCGGAGCGGAAGTTACAGCTGCAATTATGTGCTTAGCAGATAAGGCATGACACCAGATAAGGTTTTGTGAAGGCGATAATCCTTATTGGCGAGGCCGGAAACTTATGGACCTACCCTCGTATATATACTGTGTATTGCGAAACAATATTAAGAAATTAACTTGCCATGATAGATATTACAAAGGTTTATTAAAAACAAACTGTGCATGGCACATAACACAACTGCTGCAGTGGCTACACAGCCTTGCTGGATACCTTGTGAACCTCGCGCTGTATCGGGTAGGACATAGAACAATTTTGCGTTCAAGAGATAACTCATTTTTTTTTTGTCAAAGTGACTGTTCTTCCGTCCACAATCGAAACTTGGGTTCAAAATGTTTTACCTGTAAATAGTTAAATGCTCGCAGTGTGGCATGAACTAAAGTTTTTCTCTCTTTGGTTCTCATAATTAGTCTGAAAACACACAAAAATAAATAAAATAAAATAAACAATTGCACATGTATTTGTTTTCTTTGTCATAAACTCTTTGGTCACCTAGGGCAGGTAACAGTGTGTGGATATCCCATTTGGCCCAAGAGCATAGGTGTGTATAATAATATCAATATTTCAAACCAATTACTTATGAAATGAATGGACGAATGAATAAATAAATAAATTAATTAATCGTGTTTACAGCCCGTTATTTCTACAGAGGTACCACAAGCAGTGAACATTGATGATACATGAGATGCAATGATATATTGGGAAAAGATTTTTTTAAGGAAGGAATCGTTCCAGGCCTAAGTTTAGGGTACCTCCCCGGCATTTGTCATTTATGAGGACTGAGTAAAACCTGGAAAAAACCTCAGTCGGGGAGGACGGTCCTGGCGGTATTCGAATCCAGACCTCCCGCTCACGAGTCCATGCCTTAACGATCTCTGCCACCCGTGACGGTACAATTACTTATGACTTAACCTGCGGTTTTCGTATGCTTTAGTTAACGATCATGGAAAACGCAAGGAATTAAACTGAAAGGAACGTAGGAAAGCAACACACGCGATCATGCTGCAAGTTAAACACGTTTAACTGACAAAATTGTGACAGTTAGAAAAAGTACGTCACCAGCATTAATAAAGTAACAAAACAACTTTATTTTTACTGCACTATGAGGTGCAAATGTAATAACAAATGGAACGTTGTGTGCAAGTAATTATGCCAAGGTTACTTAGGTAGTCATGGGAGAAATTCCTGATAACTACGAGGATTAGAAAGAAACAAAAAGTTTCAGATGAAACAAAAAAAACCTTCCAGCAACGACTTTAATTATCTCAGTATGTTTAGTTTAATTCTAGATTTTAACCATAGATCTTATTTATCAGAATTATTCCAGAATATATGCCTATTTTACTTCCAATATGATGGTGTCAGTTAATATAGCAAATTTTCATTATATTTATGAGAAGTTCGTGTGGAGTTATTAGCTACATTAAACGCAATAAAACAAAACACCAAACCGGCATGACTGGCCGATTTAATAAGGCAGGACTCGTGAGCGGGAGATCTGGAGTTTGATTCTATCAGCGGCCGTCCTCCTGAGTATTCGATCCAGTATAATACTTCATAGGCTTTCACGGCCAGTGTTGTAATTAAAACAGTTAAAATATTCCGGACTGTTTTGTCGTGGTCAATGGTTTAATATGCTACCATAGCTTTCTCAAACTACTTCGGTAGGCATCATCAGTGGACGGTGTATTCAGGGGACTACGGCGAAACAGCCCGGGAGGTTTTAACTGTTTTAATTATTCCATTTAGGTTTTCCTCAGTCCTTATAAAAGGGAAATACCAAAAAGGCACCCTAAACTTTGGATTGGAACGTTTCCTTACATTAATATTCAATTCTTTCCTAATTTATTATTTCACCTCATGTAATACCGTTGTCCACCACCTGTGATGCCTGCATTAAAAATGGTAGTTAAATATTATGAAAATCTTTATGTTCATAGTTGTTAAAAAATTATAAGGTTTTCACTAGAACATATTCTTAAGGCTTAGTTTACAGAAAATTAATATATACTTTAATAAATTAACGTTAATAAGCTTATTGTTTATGTCGCTTATTAATGCATAAATAGATACTTTAATAAATTAACGTTAATAAGCTTAATTGTTTATGTCACTTATTACAGGAATACCAAAATTGGGTAACACGCATTTAATCAATTATCAAAGTAGAGAAGTCTACCCAACTATCAAATATGGGATTTATAAGACCAGGATTTCCTCATTCTTACCTTAAAGATGTAATCTGAACCTAATCTAAAAGAAAAATAACATATTGCGTTATAGAGTTCTTCGATAAGAACATTTTGAGATATGCTTTTGACCCTGTGAAGGAAAAAGAGAAATAGAAATAAGTGAGGAACTTTAAATCTTGATGCTTTATATTAAAATCTATCAATGGGAGTAGACATGTGCACAGGCCTTCATCCAAGAAGGCTGTAGAAGCCAAAACTAAATGCTGGAGATCGGTAGAGGCCAAGGCTAAGGTGGGAAGGAATTTGTGAGAATGTATGCTGCCATAGTTCTTTCCTATTCGGAACCGGAAGTTGAAGGCCTAAGATATGGGAAGGCCAGTCTGGACTACGAACTGTGTTTACTAGGAGGAGATTAAGGATGTTGAATTGCTATATAACTTGCGCATGTGCTAGTGTAATTTGACCAGTAGCTTGATTTGATAATTAAGAACAGTCTTACAACATAGTTTATTTTCGATATAGTCCCTTCGTGTAGCAGGGTAAGTATTCTTGAATTATATCTGAAAACATTTTCCTCAGCCACGTTTTCCACTTTCACAGATATGCTGCTAGAACCCTATCTATGTTTGTGGACAGTTTTTCCTGCTATGGACAAAACCAAGAGAACAGGAAGAAATCTCATTGGTGAAGTAATTTAAAGAATGATTTTAGAATTATAAGTGCTCAGCTAAATCAACCAAATATTGCATTTATTTTAGCAGTAAGATGTGTCAAAAGTCTAATATCACCGATGCCAGAGTCACCGATCAATAAATATGTGTACATTATTGTAAATATTAAAATATTTCAATATAGTTTATACCAGTGACAGTACAATTTAACAATTTGTAAACAGTGTGTAATAGAAATCGCAGAAAGAGCCGCCAGACAGAAGTGCAAATGGGGAGGCCACATAGCGAGGATGAAGGACGACAGATGAACGTATAAGACCACCATGTGGGACACGCGCTTAGGCAAACGACACAGATGTAGGACAAGACGAACGTCAATTTGAAACGAGTTAAATCTGATGAACAAGAGTGTAGTATACAGGGTAATACTACTGTACACAACCCTGATGCGAATTAGTTCATCGCATTAGCGAATAAGACCTACCCTCTTGTAGGAGGCCTTTGGCATTCTTAGGAACATTCGGGCTTATTATTATTATTATTATTATTATTATTATTATTATTATTATTATTATTATTATTATTATTATTATTATTATTATTATTATTATTAATATATTGCATTATGATAATGCATGGTTAATACCATCAAATGCTACCTAATTTCATACACTTAAGAATAATTTAGTATAAATTTATCAAACCCATGAAAGAAAACCCTAAAACTGAACCATAAGTCGATATTTCGCAGCATTAACAACATAGCTAGTTGCCTCTGAGTGGATTCCTACTCGGGCTTGCCTGCAACCCGTCAGCATTGTTCTTGCTTACTCATGAGGGCAGCTGAGTTGGTCAGCGCTGACGCAGACAATACCGATCTTAATTAATAAACCAACTGACAATGTCTTTTCTAAAATGTTTGTTGCGTTTCTGATGGATTACAATTGTACAGCTGATGTTACCTTCCTAACTACTCCAAATATACATATCTTCTCTTTCCGTTTTATCCAACAAATAGGTCGTGAAACAAGGTGTGACACTGTTAGCACTGAATCCAAGGTCCCGTTCGCACAGGTATGGTCCTAAAGGTAAGAGTCACATTTTTGTATTTTGAGTGCCTATCAGTAAGGGACATTGTACAATTTATGACCCGGTTTTGTTTGAATCCTGTTTTTTGAAGATAAGTCTTTTAGGGTTTTAGAGCTTTAGGGTGAAGACATGGTGCTTTCTTGAAACCGGTTTATGTTCAGGTGATAGTAAAATTTGTTTCATAGTAAAGGAATGCTGTTGCCATGTGGTTGAATAAAACTTCAATATCACACTCCATCATGCTTGGTGAATGGCTTATTAAAACATTGTTTTGGGTGCTTGAGGAAATATCAGAACTTTTAGATAAATATCATCTTTGAAACGTTCTTCATCTTATAAAAGAACTATTTCAAATAAAGTTTTTTCTCTGACTTTTGAACCGCCATGGATGGCCGAGGTCGTTAAGACGCGGACTCGTGAGCAGGAGGTTTGGGTTCGAATTCCGCCAGGACCGTCCTTCCTGACTGAGGTTTTTTCCAGGTTTTCCTCAGTCCTCATAAATGGCAAAAGCCGGGGAGGTACGCTAAACATAGGCATGGAACGTTTCCTTCCTTAAAAAAAATATATCCTTTCCCAATATGAAATTTCATCTCATTTATCATCAGTGTCCATCGCCTGTGGTGCCTCTGTAGCAAAAACGTGCGTTGAACACCATTCATTCATTTATTCATTCTGACTTTTGAAAAACGTCTGCAATGGGTAAAAGACAAGAGAACGTATATAGATATTGTAACATGTAATTTTCTCAAAAATTTATCACATCCTTATCTCAAACTTGTATATAAGCTAACTGGGAATCGATAAGAAAAGTGTTGTTAATAGTTTTAAGCGTCTTGTGATATATATGAAAGCATTCATGCTTTTATTGCGTTAACCCTACAGAATCTAGGCAGCAAGGTATCATAAGAACGACGAATAGACCAATGTGTGCTAAGCATTTGATAAAAAAGGGGTAGCCATGTCAGAGAACTCAAAAGGGATATTTCAATAAATAGCGCTTCTTGCTCAATCATTTGTTAGGGTTTGTTTCTAGTTTGAACTCCACTTGGAGTCCTACACCTTGTTGCAACATTTCCCTCTACTTTGTATATCTCAGTTTTTTTTCGGAACTATGAAAATAACGGTTGCAATATCAATCATGCGAAAGGTAGAAACGATAGTAACTACAAGAAGGCTGAAAGAAGAGGCCTCTCAGCAAAATTTGTCGGCCGTTTCATGCTCTGATTTGAATGGGACGCTGATGACTTATGATGTTGAAGAGCGTCCGTAAATAAACTAAATCAACAACAATTGAGAGTAGAACAAAACGTGGCAACAGGATACATGGATCGCCCTTGTTGTGCGCCCCGTTACACCCCTAATAAGGACATGTTTAGGTTAGAGTAAATAAGCACATTATCTTCAAACAATTGCCGCTTATTAACCGATGCACACTTCCTCTCTTACAAGCGGCTGGTTGTTTATAGCTCACTGTTGTGACGTCTGTATTTTTTGACTGACATACTAAAGCTTCTTCTCTGCTTCGTGCTCCTGTTCCTTAAAAAGGGTTATTTAAATTTATTTCGTTGTGAAATTTTCATATTGTGTCCGTTTTGTGGCGATTTCAGTCTTTTCATTCAGCTGTTTGGAGAAATTTTCAGTATATCAATGAATCACGTTTGTGTTATGTATTATGAGACAAGTAATTGAAAATTTTGTTAATGAAAACGAATCATTTGGGAGATTTCTACTTTAGACAAAATAAACAAAAAATATAAGGGCTACTATTCTGTTGCAGTGCATATTTGAAGAGCCTGTTACGAAATTAGAATCTGAACCTAGTGCATCAACGAGTGAGTATAAAGTCAAAATATACGAAAATCAACGCAAATTGAGCCACATTACGCCACGAGTGGCCGAGGTTAAGTCGGACTTGTGAGCGAGACAGTCCTCCCTGATTGAGGTTTTCCTCAGTCCTCATTAATGGCAAATGCCGGGAAGTACTCTAAATTGAAGCGAATTATCCAATTTTAACCCCCATGGTAATAAGGCTTATTGGAAATATTAATTACAATTAATTTAGTCAGAACTGTGTATTTCTTCCTATGCAATACTATCAGTACCATTGATATTAACAAACTGATTGAACAAGTGTATGTATATGACATGAAATTAAGTAACTGCTTGAACAAGTGCATATAATATAAAATACTTCACAATGTATGTGATGTTAAAACTACAGGGAAAGTGTTTGTGCCCTTCTGAAATGCCATATGTCTTCCGGTCTGGAGCCGCTTGCAAGGTTTTCCTTTGTATATTGTATAGAAACCCTGCATTGTGTTATTTTTAAAGCGACAGTGTTCGTTGGAGTAAACAAAAAGCAGCTAGCGTCTGTAAACGAGAAAGAGGGAGTGCCCGTTATTGGATCCGCATTATCATTGGGGAGCGGAGTTAAATATTTGCTGGGTTTTAATGTGATGTTGTATAATTTTTGGAATACTGAATAATTATTTAGATTGAAGGATTAGATGATCTTCTTGCGTTGCTTGGGTTCTTGAAGTCTTGAGTTCGATGCTTTCTATTTCTCTAGTTCCAATGCAAAGGGGAAGTTGGACTGTTTTTACTAACGTGATTCTTCACTGGAATAATACAAATTCGGCTCTAGTTGAGCTGTTAATTTGTTGTGCAAATGAAGGTTTTAGGCACAATCTGAGCGTCTGTCGTGTGGTTATAATTCTGGTTTTCATATTTACTGTACAGTTGCCCTTAGGCTAAAATTCACCGCTTGAAGATTTAAATACAATATTCGTGTAACTTTAAATTTAACTTTGCTGCACTTCTCCGTAACAGATTCACGCATGACTGTCGCCTATAATTATAAGAATAACCTGACTCTTGTAACTTTAACACTGGTTTAATGAGACTCGTATATTATCTCAATGACGACGTATTTCTTTCACTGAACTGTAGTGTTATATCTTTCAATTGACTGTCTTACTAATATCACTGTATTATACTGCCCGGTGTCGTGATCGCTGGTACTCTCCCGTTGCTCTATGTCTTCTCACCTCTATTACTGTTACACTTCTGTTACTGTAATTCTGCGTTATCATCGCTCAAACTTACTTCTTATATTAAATCTATTACACGAACTTGCTCCACCCCTCCCGAAAGTTTATTTCTTTTAAATATTATTGATTTGGTTCACTTCTAGTTCCTTATTGGACCACAATAGATATTATTTATATTACATGCTCGCTCCTATTTGTTAGGTTTTGAAATGTGTTCATTGGTTGAAGTTTTTCTTCGTTTTTCTACTTTTTTTTTTTTTTTTTTTTTTTAATTTCCTAACACTTAGATCCTCACACTAAAGTTTTGAGATAAAGCACGTTTCGGCCATGTAACCGGAATTCCCTTGAAATTGTCGGAAATAGCTGAAATTTTGGTTTCTTTCAAGACTCGTGTTTCTGCATGTGGAGCTTCTATTGAACGTGGCAAGTTGTAATCATTATTCTTGCAAAGTCCGGGCATAAAGTGTAATAAAACATTTGGCGGCTCGAGTTGGCGGATCTGTCTGGGAGGATTTTCGGAAAGGTAAAGTGGGTGTAGCCTTAAAAAAAAGGATACCTTCCTTCGAGGCGAAGTCATGGTTCTCTACCTAATCATTCGCACAAAAGATCAGCATGTTCCATTGTTATACAGTTTGGCCTTTTGACAGATGTTTAGAAATGTAACCCTTTCCTGAACAAAAAGACATACATACCTCTATATACATACACCAACAATTATAATATTAAAATCCTGATCATAATCATAATATTGATACTATTGATTATTACGTCATTCTTGACCTTGTTAAACAATACCCGAAATTAAATGCAATTATTATTATTATTATTATTATTATTATTATTATTATTATTATTATTATTATTATTATTATTGTCATCAGGAGGAATTGTTATTAAAATAGGAATTTTTGAGACAACAATTCCTGCTTCAACATTTAAAAAGTTAAATTCCCACGAATACAAACTCTGGTTACGTCAAAGCTGTTTTCAAGCCGTGTTAGAGAAAGTTTAATGACCATTCAGAAGTCGAGCTTTATACAGGTTTTCTAGAAGCTTCGATGCGTTTAAATCTTAGAGCGAGTTAGAGGACAGGACAGGCAAAATTGTTCCAGAAGCTTCTATCGAAGAAATTTTTAGCCAATGAGATGACTAAATTTAAGAGAACGCTGCTAGAAGCTCCTGGCAGTCAAATTCAAAGAGTAGCGTGACGTTTAAACAGTTGACGTTCAAAATTCGTATAAAGAGGCCACTTTTGGAGCAATCTAGTTAGTTGGTGTGGAGACTTCAAGTTAGTTAACGTTTTGTAACTACGTTAGTTGCATCTAAGATGTTGGCGTGAAAGTAAGATAGCCAGTATTTTAATTTCGACATTCTTTAGTTAGTGCTCAGATTTCACTAGAGTTGCCTTTTAGAAATCAAGCTATTCAATAAAATTTCGCAGTTAGGCGACGCAGTTGCAGTTTTATAAAGTATTAGATTTTCAGCCGTTTTTCTAGTTTGCGATAAGTGAAAACCGCGCCCGTATATAAAAAGGTTTAAATATGTTCATTCATTTATAGCGTTGCTATAAGTGTTCACATAAATTGATAACCACGGCGTCGAGGTATATAACCATCGCAGGTGAACTGTGTTCGATGAATTCTCCATTGTTTATCATAAAGCAGTATGTTTTCCAGTTAACAATTATTAAGTAGAGGATCGGCCTATTAGAACATCCCAAACTTAATAAAAATCTAAGGCCTCCTTTGTTTGAAAGACTCACGGCGTGGCAGTATCAATCGTAGAACATTTTAATAAATCGATTGTGCATATTAAATTGCTTAAAGACTCATCAACTAGCCAGTTCACACGACTCTCTTCCGCCCCTCTATTTAGATTCGAGGAAAGCTCAAAAACTTCTCTGATGGAAACACCTTAACCGATTGGAACCGGAAGTGGTGATTTCAGATTACATCGACCAAGGCATTTAGCGATAGACTAGATCTACGAGAGGAGCAACGACAGGAAGGAACTCCAAGACAGCCGGCTCAGGAAACATCGGCCCGCTTCACTAATAAAATAACAATAAATCCTTCCCAATATCCAATTAAAATCCACCGTCCACCAATATAAATAAACCAACTAATTAAAAACCCCTACCATCAAATCATCCAGAATAATTAATTAATTAATTAAAAATCAAACCTTCCAATCATAATCCAATCAAATTAGTTACCCTGAGACAAAAAGTAATATATCCTGGTACCCTCTGCCGGAAGAATACTGTCAGAATTGTTATTTTATACAATAATGTATTCCTTTTCATTGTGAATTAGTAGTTTTAGAAGTATTAAAAATAAACGACGTAAAGAACAGTGCTAAGAGGGCAATAAACAAAAGACGTGTACATTGCGCCTCTGAACACGCAGCACCTCCCACCGTCCATTATCAGCGAACCATAGAACAGATGACATCATAAGTCTGAACTAGGCGCCAGAAATGTTGCGCAGGAGCACATTTTTTGTGTACCTGGTTCCATTGTAGCAAAATTACACAGTCTTTTTAATGTTTGTAGAACGTGACATTTCTAAGTAATGGCATTATACACTGAATTGCTTAGTTGAGAGAAGTTCAAATTTATAATAACTTTATATATAATCAAACGCCACTTGACTTGTGAAACAAATTCGCCTCTTATAAGCCGCTGAACAGAAAAAAAAAGCACATCGTGTACTGTTTCAGTCAAGCAAAGAAGTGTTTTGCTTCCTTTGTGAGTAATGTTCCAATAGTACCGGCATTCAAAAATTAAATATTGCGGAGTTTCCTTAATTTGATGAGAATTTACGTATATTGAAATTGCATCGCTTTACCTTATATGCATTCACGATATATTCTGCTTTCAAGCTCACTCTTTCGTATACGGGGCTGAACTTCAGTGAAATTCAATCCTCAAGTTAGTGTCAGCAGTAAAGCGAGTGAGGGCATCTTTTGCACTTGTGCATTTAAATAATTACAACAGAGATAGGGAGTCACACCCTCTTCGCTTCCTATTCTATATTTCGTGTAGGCTTTGGAGGAAAAAAGCGATGACCGTCACTATGTTTAAATTTTAACGCATATCAGCGACAAGTCTTAAGAAACAACTTTGCTTTGAGGTAACAATTTATCTTCATAAGCAAAATGGCGTTTCAGAATGTATTTTTATTTTGAAAACAATTAAGGTATCTCAAAATGGTTGTGATTCTCCCGAAACTGCCGTGAAAATTTATTTAAAATGCTATTTATCTGTTAGGAAAAATTAAAACATTTTCATGCAGGATCTTTCCTGCAAAAGTCCTGAGAGTATTATTTGGTACAGCCTACAGCCATTCGGAGAAACAAGAAATTGCTTAAGCAGCAAATTTATGTTTGGAGACCTGAGGAGAGTTGGAAAAGAGTGAATTTGAAAGACAGAGCTTTTCAAAGGTAAATACCGGGTATGTCGAAAGCTTCATCCTATAGGGTATTGACGGGATTTTTAGCATGCGGACATTTTTGAAAGAAATTGGAATGTGCAAGGCTTTGTGGGAGAAGGAAAGAAATGGCAGATTGTTTTCTAGCTAGATGTAAAATCGAGATGTAAAAATTGAGAAGAAGAGAAAAATACATAAATTTTTAATTTTCCGAAATTGTATGGTGAATGGAAAAATGAGAGCGAACAAAAAGGCTGTTGATATTTCTGATAAATTATTAAAGAAGGAATTTGTGTGATGGAGTTTTTACTAAACATTAGAATGTAAAGAAACCAGTTTACAATCAATCAAGTAGGATTAAAGCAGTAGGCATGGTAAAGGAAACATGAATAGAGAAATTCGATAAATAGGAAGTAGATGGCAATATTCCGGGTGCAGATATTAAGTGATATTAATTGAACTGAGAAACAATTGACAACAGTCATATTATGTAAACAAATGTTATGTCCACCACTAAGGAAATATGATATATAGAGACAAACGAACTCAAACATACAAGGGTAGATTATATATAAGTAGAAAATCAGAAAAGGATAAAATATTTAGAAAAAGTCACAGATAAGTAATTACTATATTTCGATTCCTTGAGTTCTTCTATGGCAAGAAGATAAGTGAAGATAGAGTCACACATTAGAAATCAGATATTAGAATTTTTTGTTATACCTTCACTTGTTTTCTTGCCATAGAAGAACTCGAACAGTTCGAAATATAGCGATTACTTATCTGTGACTTTTTCTAAATGTTTCGTCCTTTTCTGATTTTCTAGTTATTGTTAGTTTAGTTACCTGTTAATAGTGTCACATTATTTTTCATATATAAAGTTTTAGCGAAATTAGGTAAAATGTATTAAATTTTATAATAAAAAGAGAAGATATACAAATAGATAAATCATCAGATTTTAATGCAATACACATATAGATTATATATAAGATGTTGCTAGGTTTTGAACTTAGTAACTAAACATTTTGCATGATTTATAACAGCATTTGTTTTAACTTATTTGACAGCCTTTATTATTGGTTTTGTTTGCTGTAATTCATTCAATAATTTCATAATAATTCTCATATTCCAATATACCGATGTCAACGACCACTTTCCAAAGCCCTATAAAGTTCTTTTTATAGATTGCATCGTTAGTTCGACAACGGCAAGTAGCACACAAAGGAATCACAAAGCGTTAGATACGAATCTGATTTTGTCAAAGAACACAGACTCTAATTGGCGCATGTTGTTGCAGCTTAAATTCATTACACATTCTATAAATCATTTGTTTAGTTTCAAATGACCGACGCGCAACTGATTACGTAACACTAAGTCGGCTCCACTGAGAACAACTGAGAAACGCTAAAGAGAAATCATACAAACAAAACAAAATCAATCCCATGAATTTTCCACACACCATCATTTGTTAACAAGAACGCATTTTCTTTAAATAACTGAGGAGTGTGATCCCAAAACTTGCCCAATCAGTTTCTATCATTTTGTTATACCTTCGTACATGCAAGACCAACTCCAACACTCAGATCATAATGACAGTATCGATAGTACATAAAATAGCCACATCGACGTTCAAGCATGTTGCTGCTATTAAGCACATGGATTTATTTATTTAGTTCGTTGCGGTTTGTTTATTATGGCGATATATAGTTGGAATTAAATCTAGTAGCGTGTTAGTTCTTTGGTTTATTATTAAGTTAATATTCATTCAGTAAAATTACACCAGGCACCTGTGTAACAGAAAGTGCTGAAACATGTGTCGCCCTTGTCATGTGCCCTGTTACACACCAAATTATGGCAGTGCACTTCGTACTATCACATTTTAATTTCCTATAGAGCAATCATTAAAAAAGATATAGTGTAAAATTTTAAGTTAATGATAAAACCCAGTGTGTATTAAACATTTGGAACCAAAATTTGTGTTCAGGAACCACAATTTCCCTTTGTAAAATGTTGAATAAATACATGTTCTTAGAAAAATGAAAAAATTAATAATGGCGCTTATTCCACAATTTACCCTAATCTACCATCATATGTGACGGTGAGGCTTAGCTAAAGAAGAAAGCCGCCACCGCCGCTACCGCCACCGCCAATAATAATAATAATAATAATAATAATAATAATAATAATAATAATAATAATAATAATAATAATAATAATTCGCTCATTGAAAGAGTAACTACATTAATGAATGTTGTCAAGGAAGGTTTACCACTATATCCATTCTCTATATCCATGATTTGGATATAGAGAATGCTGGTAAAATAAATTTTGCATTACAATAATTGAAGTTTTCTTATGCAATTCAAATTACATATTCATCAGAACTTTTGATATGCATCTTTTTCTAACACACATATTATGCGAATTGTGTTATGAATCTCATTTTCTTTTCTAGTAGGTTAGTTAAATTGTTTGTCCTCCTTGTAGAAAGCATTGTAGTTACCTGTAAATGGCTAACCATTTCATATTTGTATAGATGATCCATTAATTTTGCATTGCAGTAAATTGGCTTAATTTTTTTTTTTTTGCATGTTACACAAGTAAAAATACTTTATTAAGTTATTCCTATTTATGTGTTGTTGGAGTTATAATTGTTGTCTTGTTATTATTTAATTACTTATTGCACTGCAGTAAATGGAAATGTGCAGTAGTTGATTAACCATTTTTTTGTACATGGATGATTTTATGTAAGCGGAATTTATATTGTTTTATGTTTCGTTTATATATGAGAAATATTGTTTGGAAACAATTTCAGATTATGAAAAACCGTCGTAATATTTTCTAATGGCAAATAATATTATCTTGTAAGCACAATACTGCATAAAAGTTTCGTGTGTGTTATTGACAGTAGTTGGGGACTGTGGCCGCCATTAGTTTCTGCATCATGGTCCGGGTAGTGAAGTCGGTGTTTGTGCATACGCACCGCACCCATGTCGCAGTATATACTCTCAATTCTTTAGAATTTTGCTTTGACTGAGGTGCATTAAAATTCACTTAATCTTCTGAGCGCATACTGACCATTCTTACCATCAAACAAGTGCTTCGTTGGATTTCGTGAGCATTGTTGTGTAAATTTATATCCTAGCACACAGCAGGCATCTTGTTGAGCATTATAAGGCAATAAAGATATGTTAGTAACCTATATGGTTTAAACATAAAATATTATTAAAAGTTCAAGTTAATAAGGAGTTTCTCAACAAGGACAAAGAAATTCATTATATTACAAAAAAATAAAGTAGTGTCCGATCATGTAACATTAAGTGCTAAGATTGCAGAATCAATAAAATGAAATAAAATAATATATTAATTTTCGATAACAGTAACATGTAATCACATAATGTATCTGGACCCTGGAGAAACACTCAATAAGTAAGAACGTATTTTTAATGGCCCCAGGAATTTATTGCACGTTATTTCAATATCACGGTGTTGGAAAAGTGTTTAACGTACATTTTTACTATTGAGGCACCACAGGCGGTGGACACTGATGATGCATGAGATGATAAGGGAAAAACTTGGAAAAAATCTCAGTCAGGGAGGAAGGCCCTGGCAGCAAAGGAATCCGAGATCCCCCACTCGTGCATAAACGACCTTGGCAATATTCTGTATTAAGTGTAGTTATAATCTAAACATTAAGTATACTTTCTAAATTTTTATATTTATAAATAAGTTACAATTATTTAATTTTTCATTACAAAGAAGGGGTTAAACGGAAGAGATATCTACAACATGAACTTAGCTAATTTTCATAAATACCTTTGTATTAAATATTTAAAACACAGCATAAATTATTTCATTTATTTAAATGTAAGAGAAAAATAGATAACTACTATCCTGAAGTAAACGAAGGAAATTGGTGACTATAATTCACACTGCACATTACACATTTTGCATACAAATGAGAAATAGCCATATAATTATATGCTATAAAATAACTGCCGGGTCTTCTATTCGGAGCGCTATGAACACTGGGAATTTTCCACTATCCTTGAGCGAGCCGCCGTTTCCCGCCACTTGTTTATTGCCTTTAACCGTAGGGATAGTTGCGTCTTGGTGCTCCAGTCCCGAGCGGCAACGAAGAAAGCCGAAGGTAGTGCTGACTTCAACAAAGGCACGAAATAATTAGCTAAACTATTAAACGGAATGTTAACTCAGTTGGATGGAGCGACGTGCTATACATGGGAAAGTCATGGGTTCGATCCCTCAATTTTTTCTCTCTTGTAGTCGTGGTAATTGTTCCGAATAGGTCATCCAGCACTTAAGATTCATGTTGCACTTATTTTGTGACAGATTGCTTATGATTTCTGTTGTTAGATGACACTAGGTCCTTCTGTAGTTAAAGATGATTTGCCATCATAATAACGATTTACCTGCTAACACAATAGCACACATTCCACTATCAAATTATATTTACGGCAAGGAAAGGAGCGTAGGCCGTCAGGCCATAGCGAGCCTCAACAAATCACTGGGTTCATTAGTTTCTACGATTTACCCGAGGTTTGAAGGAGTTATGGGACGGGGGATTTTTAATATATTCGAAGATTATAATGTTCCACGTTGGTAGAAAAAAGTTGGAGTTATAGGTGGCGGGAAGAATGGTAATGGAAGTTTAATGATATGCAGATACAGCTCACCATTCAGTAACACTTCTTTTTGATGTACAGGAATGTAGCTGGTTTTTGGGCTCTCATAGTGCCGGGTTGAGTGAGGGGAATTAAAGGTAATGCGTTGACGAGAAAGCACACCTTGTTATCTGCCAGTTGACGTCGTTTATTCAACAAAAAGTGCATACCAGGGCGTATCTCTTCGGATCGCAGTAATGAGACATTTGGCAGACACGCGGAGCTATAACAGTTGACAAACAATAGTTTTCTGACTGCTGAACAGAAGCGCCGAGCAGAAGTGAAGCTCGAACATTGACGTTCGAATTCCCCAGACTAGGTTCTGACTTTCGAAGGCTGAATATCTTAAAAAAGGGCGATTTCATGTTCTTAAATACTCGCTTGACCACGTGACACAGAGACGCTCTATTTTTCCCACCACTGTGGATTTAGACATTCTTATAGGCTATCGGTGACTTCTTGCAACTCTCATATTATTGACTAGTCAGATTATCTGAGCGTAACAATTTGGCTATTCGCCCGCTGTTCAATTTCAACTTCTGCCGTACGATAGAGTTCAACGTGCCTTAAAGGTGGCACAGGTGTTAAGAGCGTTCTTCTTTGCAAACATACTCGTCTGGGGGCAAGCAACCCCCTTTCAATGAACAAAAGAAAAAAAATTCTATTGTCTGCCAAAACGGTCCCTCTGCTGTCCGAGCAAGAATTTCTGCTTTTCCCGACATTTTAACACTCTTAGAGAGTCGGTCCTGGTGGTGTAGTGGTAACCATACTTGCCTTCTAAACCCAAGATCGCGGGTTCAAACCCGGGCAGGATCGATGGATTTTTTCGGGCGTAAAAATCCTTCGGAAGGGAAATAAAGCCGTGGGTCCCGTGTCGTACATTTACGGCACGATAAAGAACCTCAAGCCTGAAAGAGAGGCCTCTGAGCAAAATTTGTCGGCTGTTTCACGCCCTGAGTTGAATGGGACGCTGTTGACCTGAGATGTTAAAGAGCGCCCGTAAATAATAATAATAATAAAAAAAAAGAAAAAGAAAAAAACAAATTCTTACAGAACCCCCCTTCACTTACAGCTAGCAGAAATGTAATGCTACATACATTCTAATTAATTCCTCACAATTGGTGGGGTACCAAGGACGGTATCAAGTTAGGTTAAGGTTAATGCGTGTTGTGAATTTATTGCGAATTCCAATAAGAAAACGCGTGGTAAATAGTGATGAAGTTTAAACATAACTGAAAATCTCAGTTTTGCAATAAGGAACAACATTTTGCAGTCAGAAAGTTAGGGAGAACACCGCATAGGTTGCAATTTTAGGTTCGGTTAGGTTTAACTAAAAAAATAATACACGCAAAACTTGTGTTAAAAGTAGATGTCTTTTTCACTTTGGTTGCGGCTGCAGTCACTTCTTCCGCTGCCGTTCGGGACTGCGACATTCGGTTTTCTCCGCCATGATGTTTATGTTAACAATGAGGTATAATTTAGAAACCATTTTATTCATGACGCATTTGTTCGAGGTAGACGTTGGAGTAGAAAATATCCGATTATCCAGCTCCTAGCGAATGCACCATCTACAGATTAGTGAATAAAGTTCGTTCTTCGGGGCCGTTTTTGGATTTGACGCGCAACAAATCGGCATATCACAAAGGACTAGCGCATGTGACTATAAAACTGCTGAAATTAAAACAGTGTGCTGCAAAAGCTTACATCTCCTTATAGTGAAGCAAGAATAAATTATTGCAATTGTTTCAGCGCTTCTTGTCGGAACATTTAAACTGTCCAAACAGCGGTATTGGAGCTCTGCAACCCCGCAAGCATCGTTGGAAATATCATTACATGTCATAAAAGTTGTATTTTGATGCGCTGTATCTGAAATGCGAATCATTGACCCCAAATTCTTTGGAAGCATAATAAATTCAGAGCAATACAGTTACGAAATACTATTCCCATTTTTTTCCAGCCCTGACAGATTACGAAAAAAAAAAAAAAAAAAAACAACTGTAAATCGCCACAGCTCAAACAGCCAATGACTCAATGGCAGATATTGAATACATATTTGCAGAAGACAGGATAATATTCGGTGATTTGTGGCCCCCGCGACTTTGTGATTTACAGTCTTGCGATTTTTATTTATGGGAACAATTCAAGGATACGGTATGAGAAAATAATCTTCATACTCTTACTGAAAACATTTCACAAGAACTGCATAGTTTTTGCACTAATGTGTTCCGAAGGGTTGAAGTTGACTGCGAGCAGTGTCGACATTTCTATTGTATTTTAAGATGCGTTACTTTGTGTGGTTTGTAACCGATAACTCGGTTTTCGAGTTGCCGGTAAAGAGAGCTGCGTTACAACATACTAAAGCTGCGCGGGCTTCGGACTCCAGCCGCGTTGCTAACGGAAGACACTGTAGAATTAAATAAACATGCTTTTATTTATAATATTAATCACAGATTGTAACTTGCCTAGCTCGGTCTTATTTTCTCGTACTGTACTGTTAGAAAAACCCTTAATGATTACCTAGATCTTCCATCTGTCATATTCCGAAAGTGTTCAAAAACTATTCAAACAATTCACTATGATCAGGTCACAGCAAATCAGATCAACAAACGAAAAGTATCAAAAGATAAACGTAATAAATATCAAGCAATAGTTAGGTCTTTCTTTTCTTGTTTTTTTTTTTTCATCTCCGCTGTTGGCGCGATATTTGTGGAAATTAATAAACACCATCATACTTAGTAACATTATTGCATATATTGACAGAAGGTTCGGATTCATCATATACACAAAACACTATTAGTCGTTAAGAGGTTGCAATCGTAGTGTTATTGGAAACTTCAGAAACTAATCTAAAATTGTGTTGAAAAAAACACACTTCGTTGAGATAAGAGGAAATGGAATTTTCCACCCCTTTTGGTACCTCCACACTCCCTCAGGAGAGGAAATCAGGGACAACAGGAGCCACAAAACGGAAATGTCCTGCATGGTTCCAGACTAAACCTGCAATTTTGTCCAGAATAATTAATCGGTCGAAGCCAAATTCTGATATTTCATTTGTGAAAGAGAATGAAATAGGGGAGAATGTGGTGTATCGAAAATAATGCTTTAAATTATATTTTTCACCTGATACAAAATTTGTTTTAGATGTTTGAGTTCAACTGTCACACATTTTTACAGCAGGTAGAGCCGGTCAAAATAGGAAAAAGGTTCTTTTGAGCATATGCCCAGAAATAAAATTGTTTTGGCATGTTGGACACGTGGTAGTCCATTGAATTAGTCGCTATACCAGGATTATATTGTCACACTCCTTCAACCCTACTTTTCAGAGAATCAAATAATCAGATTTGATGACATGCTATGAACACAAGCATATGCAATGTTTGCTAGTTGTCAATGAGTGCGGCATACACCAAAGTCTTGAAGCGTTCCCTACGATTAAGGCTAGGTTAACGTAAAGATCATGCTATTGAACCTACTCAACCAACCCTACACCAAATAAAATTTTGGGTTAGATGTTTTCGCCTAATGTGTAGAAAATGGGGTGCTGCTCTATCGTGCATGTACCACACAAGTTTCTAGCTACAGTTTTAGCTGATTGGGATACAAAATGCCATGTAGCACCGAGAACGTACTGCGGAGTTAAAACACCACAAATAAGAAAATAACAATGAGTAAAAATAGAAAGAAGTAAGTAAGTAAGAACATAACCTATTATTCTGGATCCATATTTACTGGATTATAGTCGCAATTATGAATGGGCCACATCTAAACAGATTTTGTTTCCGGATATTTATACAAAGGGATTTTTTGCCAGATTTTACCCACATTTTCTGTTGTGAAAAATGTGTGACACATTATTTAAACACCCTGTAAATCGAGCATACATAAATAATTGTGCTTGATACACATAGTAAAATTCCTTCCCTTTTAAACACTAGTCTGTTATATAAAGTAAATGGAATTATCAGCTCCGCGGTGTGGTTTTTGTTACCAGATGTTGCCAGCAAGCGAATGACTCCTGTCTAGTGTAAACATGTCGGAACATTTGCTTAGTCTCTCTGTCTGATAACAGCACGCTTGAGATAAACAGGAAATGGCACCGGTGTAATGAAATAGTCACTGTAACGTTTGCATCTCATGATGTTTTATACAAACGTTTAATTCAGGTTTGTATATACATAGTCCCAGTTATCCTACCGCCACTCTGCTAATGCATCGATATCGCCTGTAAAGTAGTTTTTAATGTTATAAAAAATACAGTAACTTTGTTGAAATTGAATTATTTAATTTCTTTTATTGATAATATCTTAAAATATTTAAACAGAATTTAACAATTATGTTCATATTTTGCACTTATGGCTGGAAAATATTATCCATATCTATATAATTGGGAAAAATATTTTTTTAATTTTAATAACGAAAGTATTGCACAGAAATAGGGAATATATTTAATTTGTATAATAATTATAAGGCAGAATTATATTAATAAACTCTTTACCTCTTTTCACCATTGCTTAAAATACATTAAGAATAAGTGATATTTAATATCGTATAAATAAAAAAGTTTAAATCTTTTTTTATTTATAAATCGTCAAATGGTCCATAATGTAGGTAATACACTTCAAGAAAAGGGAAATGTTTGGGATAACTATTCGTGAATAGAACTCAATTAGAGATCACTTACAATTTTCTTTTACTGGACGATGATTGCCTAACATGAGATCAAACTGCACAAAATGTATCTTTAGTAGCCATTTCCAATAATTCGGTAGCATATTCTTCATTTTTGTTTTCAGTGCCCGGTTATACACTTTCTGTAATTAACTCGCCAAGCTTTCATTCGCGGAAGAAGAACCTGCACTTTATTTCAAATCAGTACAACTTTTGTATTTGAAAATTGCTACATCTCATCATGTTTCAACTTCAAAAACTTCATACTCCTTTCATGATGGAACCTAGAAGTTTGCTTGTAAACATAACTCTGTATGTTTTTTTGAATTCTGTTCTCCTTCTCAAAAATCTGTGACGTTATTGCGTTTTAACAGCAAATAACAAAGCGGAAATGATATGTTGCTGAGGTATTGGAAAAAGGCTCTAACGTAGTCATGCGGTCGACCATGCCGCTTTGTATTTTCCAATTTTTAGATCTTTCAATGTGTGAGTTAACTTCACTTTTACTTGGCACTATGCAAGCAAATAAAATTGATGCTGAAACGATGTACGGCTCTCATCCAGTAAGTAAGTTTCCTATTTTTTTTTATCATTAATACAATTTTTTAGATAAAATATTTCATAGAAGAAGCTAACCAGGTATATGGAAGTGCCGTTACAAAACTTCTGCGATTATTCATTATAAATTAACCTCTGTTTATGAAGAAGTGTGTATGATCATGCAGTAGTTCATGAAATGACGTGTTGTTATTATATACTATTTAGGTATACATTCTAAGTGCATCATGCTATTTTTTTTTTATGAATTTAGTTATTATTTCTAAGATATTTGAAATTTGTAGTTTACTAATTTCCAAATTTTTTTAATGATGCAATGGACTATATTCGACTAGCGGCCTTAAAAGTGTCATCTCTGCCGATTCTATCCTTTGTTTTTGTCTTTTGTCAGAGATCAAACCTCTGAACCACAAAACACAGTTGTTCCAATTAACTGTTGGAATTTAGGTAGTTTCATATCAATATCGTTTATATGTTCTTAAGATATACTGCGATCCAAGTAAGTGAACTAGTAACTTATCCTATAACTTCATTGTTAATTATAATTTTTGATTTCAATGGACCTTTACCCTGAAAGTCATACTCTTCAGTTATACAAATCAGTTTAAATACAGCTCTCTGTAGATTATTTGAGTATAAACATCCGGTCCTCCAGAATGAGGCTATGTATGGGCTGGTAACATGACCATATAAAACAATTCTTATTCATAATCTCCACACAAAGCGAAATAGCCGAACCGGTTAGGAAATTCAGATGGAAAATTTTCCTCCATTTACCTTATTGCGCTTATCTTGCCAATGATTTGAAAACAATGATGAAAAGATCATCGCACTGAACAGACGTCTGTGCAAACAGGATAGCTAGGTTAGGTTAGATTAGATTAGATACACGCAAGATATTGAAAAATCAGTGCTTATGTGGAAAAATAACGTAGCAGTTGTAGAATACTGCTAAATTCATTTCAAAATAAAATAATGAAAGGAACATTTTCCTGCAATAAAGAAATGCACTTATTCGATGACCCTGTACACAACACTCCAAACAAAATCATTTAACTTCCGCCAAAGCTTTGCGAAATAACAGCTTTGTGTTTTATTGGCGTTCTCTAGACTGTGTGAGGGGAGGTAGTTTTGGAAAGTGATTGTGTTGGGGACAACAGGAAGTGGCCAGTAACGTATTGAGGTTTTCTCGTGGCTAACAGAAATTAAGAGTCTGTGACAACAGCCATGGTGCTCAATAATGTACAAAATGCAGCGCAGAAATAAATCAACCTACTCGAGTGTTGCAATGTGCTAGTCCAGCTCTGTTGATTAGAGTTGAAAGCTACTGGCCGAAACCAAATTTATCTCCCATGTGGTCCATTTAGCAAGAAATGCCATTTTCATGCCGCGTTCACCATGGAAGCTGCACTAAATCACGTTGTACTGTTGGACGTAACATGGCACAATAACTACACAGTGCTTGTCAGTTCGTCGTTTTCATTTTCATTATGTGCGCTTTATGTAGGCCGCTATATTAGCTCACTAATTTGAACCTTGCTTTGCTATTTCAAAATTCACACCTGAACACCGTCTCCCTTTCAGTGAAAAAATGCCCAATATTTAACAATGTCAGGACTAAAATGAATGTTATATATCTGTAAGCATATTCAATGTGCAAGATATTACTAAAGTTACACCCTACAGACAAATTTCCGAAACTGGATAATGTCCTATAGCTGCTTAGAGTTTAGAGACATTTCTGTTAACGCACCGAACGGCAGATGTACTTGCAGAAACTGGCAATTTCTAGGCATAAAGTAGTATTCCGATGTTTATGACCTGAAATTTGCACCATGTCATGATAATATAAGGCTGCTAATTGCAATTAGCCAAATAAATTGTCGCCACAGTCAAGCAATTCCAATAGACACACCTCCTTTATTAGCGGAACCTAACTCCAGTACTCTCGGAACTTATTATTGGTATATGGAAGGTAAATATGTACTTGCATCCCAAGAGACAACAGAAATAACGCCCATATGAATGCGGCTGAATATGAAGATATACTGAGCAACGTGTTTGCAGTCGAAGAAATTCCACAACAAAGCGCTACTCCGTCCCGACATCCACTTCTTGTTTCGGTTCCGTAAATGAACCAATTTTAAAATAATAGAGCATATTTTGGTTCGAATGGTTAATAGCTGTGTCCCTGAGCGAGAGCATTAACCAGTGCACTCCCTTGGTGAGTTTTTCCAATAGGACAGTACCTTGCTTCCTAAAGCAACCCGCCTCTTAAGAGGTGGAAGCAAATCAATTTGCTTACCCACGCCTTTGCCTTCCGGCTGAACTAGCAGCATGACGCTTTGAGTCTTCTCACTCTGCGGGTGAGCAACCTGAGTTCTTTTAGGTGGCTCACCACCCCGCCACGAGGCAGGAGCGCCACTGCGCCGCAGCACAGGTTGGGGAATATCTGCAAAATAAATGAGTTTTATTTTAGCATTTACTAATTCAATTCCAATAGACCTGCATGAAGCAATAGATACAAGTTGCGCCTGGACTAGCTACTAAATCTAATTTATTATTGATGCATCACATATAATTATATACCTAGAAAAATATCGAAGTAAAATATGTTCTCTATTTTTCATCCATTCCATTCAAAACTCTTGATGCCAACTTAGTAAGAACTGGCGTAACTCGAAATAAAGAGAGAAGGTCATAATATTTGAGATACTAGTTATAAAACTGAGTAATAATAATTATTATTACCATATCTACAGTATACCAGTTACGTTGTAAATAAATATTAAAAGGATACATTATAAGAGGTACTAAGTCATGTGTTTATGTATTTTGCATTATTTTGCTATTTAAAAATTATGACATTCTTGTCCTTAAATGGGAACTAATACAGTGTATAATTATTAATACAATGTTTAATAATTATGTTACATTAATTAATCATGATTTAATCTATCCTGAACTACCAGCTCGCCATTGTATTCGAAGGTGCATGACATTATCCTAATGCATTTACTTTTCCTGTGTTTGATGAGGAGGGTAACAGCTGTTTTATTTACATCGCCCGACTATTAATGAACATGCGTGAACATGACGAGGAATGCTCCGGACTTAACAATTTAGAATGAAGAGCCGAAATGTCTCATACTCCTGGAGTTTTCATTCTCTCTGTTAAGGAAATGCCTCCCCCTTGATTACGATACGGTTTTAGGCCTGGTCGGTGCACTATGCTGAAGTGGTCAGTGAGAGGGAAAGCGGAAGGGAGAGGCTGGTGCATCGGCCGGTAAGGAAAGGAATGAGCGCAGAATGGCACAAAATTTTAGAAATATTTACGATCAAAATGTGTGACAATATGACAATAATTTGACCTACTCGTACATACTTTCTGACATTTTCAAAATTTTACTTTTGTTTAATTTAAACTTTTACTGAATACTTTCAAAATTAAATTTAATTGTCTTTATTATTAACTTTTTAATTTATTTAATTACTCAAGGAATAACACTCAACAATATACACAATGAAAACGAAATATTACAACATTATGAACTTTCACAGAGAATTGCAGTATCAAATCATATACATTTTGACGTTTTCAAATAAGAACGATCCTCTATTGTCACTCGGCATTGACTTGTATGGGGAAAAACTCCGCTCCACATCGCAGGATGTTACTGGGACACATTTTAAATTGGTCAATCATTACTATTGCCGATTTACCATTGAAAATATGTAGTTGTTTCCCCAACTCTCCTCGGACAGTAGATCGCCTCCCAGAGAAGTTAACACAGTACCGGCTTACAGAAGCAATTTACTTTCGTAAGGTAATTGAAAATAACATCCTAAATTACTCGTTCTCTTGCTATTTATTTGTTCCTTTCTATGCAAGCATCTCTGTCAATACAATAAGAAAACTTACTCTTTTAATTCATTGAAAGAGATAATTTGTAGAAGTATTTTTAAAAATGAAAATTGTGAGAAATTAACAAGAAAAAATTCAAGCATGTACGAAATCAGTCTTTGAGACAACTGTAAGTAAATGCTTGAAAAGGGAATAAAATATTTAAAATGTTACTAAATTATGAAAACTTTAAAAAAGGGCCAAAATGTGGCATACTAGCACCATTGCACTAGCAATGAAAGGTACACAATTTTAGGTGAAACCACGCATATGTAAGTTTAAAATAACCAAAAGAAAAAATATAATATGTAATTAAAATATAAATATTATCAAAGGGTATAGACATTGATATTAGCATCGCTTATAATTAGTGCATATGCTTCTTTGTTAACTAACCTAGCTTACCACTTATTTTAAAGAGCTTATAATTCTATTCTCAACACAGCTTTCTATTTCTTTAAAATATTATTTTCTGCATGAATTACACTTGCTTTGTAACGATCTCCAACACAGCACTTTAACTGAACTGATAACCATATGTTGTTATTTAGAACAATTCATTCCAGAGCATAAACCGCCATGCTCAATAAGCATTAAACCAAAAGCAATATGAAACCAAGAATCTTTATATACAAAATTACATCACGTCACTGTCGTCGCACTCTATAACGGAGGAAATGCGGCAGTGATGTACACATATGTGATACTGTCACCTAAACCATTTGGGTACACTAAGTTTATGAAACTGGTGTGAAGTATATGAGTGAAACCAACATTTGTTATTACAGGCCATGTAGTATTTAACAGTATACTTAATTACCTAAGAGAGTGTTTATTATTTTTTTCCTAACATGCACTGACCAACTTTACATCAACTAGTAAATTATTGAATAATCTCCTAAATATTCATAGTGTGACAATTAGTTTATTTGTATACCGAGGCGTAGACTCATGTTTGTTCCATAGTTGTGAACGTTTATTGTTTCTTTTTTTATCGAGTTTGAAACTTCTGTTCGAATTGGTGCTGTGAAAATCAATAAATCTTTTGCTTGCTTAATTAATAGGTGAGCATTTAGATATTTTATCAATGTTACCTTAATCTTACATTATTTATACAGGGTGTACTTAAAGTTTGGACATACACAACATGGCACAACAGGCGGTGATTACTGGTGATAAATGAAATGATATACTGGTAAAGGATTTTTTAAGGAAGGAAACGTTCCAGGCCTACGTTTAGGGTACCTCTCTGGCATTTAACATTTATGAGGACTGAGGAAAATGTGGAAAAAACCTCAATCAGGGATGACGGTCCTGGCGGGATTCAAACCCCAGAACTCCCGCTCACGAGTCCGCGCCTTAACGACCTCGGCCACTCGTGGCGGTACAACATAAAAATGAGAAGATAATATAATTATAGTATACTCATGTGATTATTCTGTGCACACTTAGGCTATGCTTGTTCCTTTTTTTTAAAATTATTTTTATTTCTTCTCCCTCTTTATGCTCAAGAGTTATTGCTTCATAATTTTTATCTGTGTCAGTGCTAAAGTTAATATACACTCCATATAGTAAATAGTTTTACTTAAGGGGAGAATACTTTGTAGACAGTGAGATGGCCCAAGAAATTTTGGAGGAAATAGTCCCTTTAAATGTCATTTTAAATGGATATATATATAGCAAAATGATAAGAACCAGAAAAGCAGAAATGTATTAAAACCCTTAAATAGCCTCACAAAAAAATCGCTATATTTCGAACAGCTCGTGCTCTTAGACTAGAAGACATATGAAGGCGGTAAAATCAAATATTACACCTAGAAAGTAACATAATAGGCGGAAATAGATACAACAAGGGGAAAACTTCGGGGGAAGGAAAAATAAGAAAGATGAATATATTAAGAACTGAAAAAATGATAAATAATAATTTAAAAAAAAAGTTAAAAGGCAATATTAACACATTATTTTAGCTACTGCATTGTTTCAAGAGCTACTTTTTTACACTTCCCAATTTGCATTACTCTATCTTAGAAATGTAGCCAATTTTCGATTGCAGATAATATTATAATTAAAATGTTTTAATATATTTATTTATATATTTAATGCTTTTCTGGGATTACAAGGCTTTAATTGACAACCTCATACTAATAGTAAAATATAAGTTGTGCATATTGTGAACTTTTAATTGCTACTTCTACATTATAATGCGAATATACTGTTTGAGTATTTATAGTAAAACAGTAATTAGTGATATTTAAATACAGACGTATAGTATAAAATATAAATGTTTCTTATGAGTTGTGACAATGTACAAATGAACTAAAGAAGTTAAACATTCTGAATTAAACATATTTCGACTGGAGATGGGAGGTTTATTATAAATATGCAAGAGGAAATTTCCAGCAGAATGCATAAAGCTCTCGAAACTCGACGAAAATGTAGTTAACGAAAGTTTGCTAATTAGACTGACGGTACAATGAAAACTATAGTTTGCATAGCAGAACATATGTTTTATCCTCTGGTAGTCAAGCAGCCTTAAAGGCAATCCAAATTGTACGTGTTGAGTTTTCCTAGGGTCTGAAGATAAAACAAAACTGTTATGGGAACCAAGCTACGAGGTAATAGAAGCCAACGGAAAAGCACATTATTAAGCAAAAAAATAATAAGAGACTTTTATAGGCTGAACCCTTCCTGAAATCCGAACGGGATAAAGGAGAACGAGGACCAGCAGGATAAGGAAATTTATTGATAACTTGCAAGGGACATTGTTTGAAAAAAAGTTGGAGCTCGTCAGGAATATTTTTGTCACCCGATAATGCTGCACGCTGGTTGCATCACCACCTTACGGGTGTTCATAAATGACACCTTTACATCCTTGCAGACTGTTAAGGGCTTACATTTATTGATAGCATCGTTGCAATGGATGAAACGTAGGCACAATATAATTAGCAAAGACAGAAATATCAGTCCACTGAAAGGCAACTTCCATCATCTCTCTATTCAGATACCTACGCCAAGTACACAGAAAAGTGATAATGGAATATGATGTTCAAGGTGTGATGATCGTAAGTGTACTACATCAAGTATTTGTTCATCCGCCTTGCGAAGAAAACGGCAACAGTTTCAAACCTGTCTTGCACGAAAATGTCTGGCACCACGCTGCTATTAGTGTGAAGGATATTCTGTTACTGAAAGAGGGGCAACTTACTCCATATTGGCGAGCTTACTAGGTGACAGCTAATTGCTCTCCTGTCTGGTGTCAAAAGCGATAAGAATTCAGTAGAGATACTTGATGGTGTGTCTGAAAAACGCTGGCATATGGGATTATGGTGCCATAAGGTTCATTCTCCCCCAAACCTCCGCAGTCAACAGCCTCGCCTATCCAGCTCTAGCGCAGATTAAATTATCTTACACGTGATGCATCTTTTTCATACAACTACGTCCTTGCCGAAAAACAGACACCCAATGTGTCACTGTCCGCTATGACGAGATATCATTGCCTCATACTTCTCGTGGACCCTCACGACATTGTTTAGTATTCATTCCACGGACACCTTAGTTTTGATCTAAAATCGTTGTTAAAAAATTATAAAGGTGTCTTTATAGCTCTTTGATACTATCACTTCATACCCTCGAAGTTATCTATCTGCAAACCCTGATTTGTACAATAGGAGCACCGAATAGAGAGCGAAACAGCGTAAGCCCTGTGCAATACGACAAACATTTTCAAACTTCACACATAAACAAGTAGTGAACAAGTGTAGAAGAGTATACAACATGCAGCTGTTGAGCAAATTATCGTGAACAGATATAGGAATGTGCAGATTTCAAGTTCCATGAAATATTGGCAATGAAAGCACGCCGTCAGAAGTTGCGTTTAACAAACTGTACTTGAGTGTTCACTTTATCCAGCCTACCAAAAGTGAATTCTCCTCTCTTCGATCTTTGGAACGAAATGCTAGGTCTAGAGGAGAAACTCTTATCACGGCAACACTAGTCGTTCAAAAGGTCGCTTACAACGTTATAGGATGACAGAGCAGGTCAACAGGAGGTCACTTTTCCCACTGAAGACGCTGAAAAGATGGATCGTTTAGGGATGATAATGAGAAAGTCGCTGTTTGCTGTGATCAGCTTGCTTCATTACAAAGATGATCTTTGTCTCGTGTTTGGCAAAACGGTGCATGACACTGCTGCATAGAAAGGTATCGTGTTGTTCTGTTTAATGTATTGTACATGCTATGCTTGTCTAATTTCAGTTTCTGTCAGTTAATATGTACAATTCGGTTTTCTTTTGTGATCGCTTCTAATGGCAGACTTTAATTTCTCCGAGCTGGCGGACTTACATCTCATTTATGCAGAGACACGGCGCAAGAGCCTGTATGCCGAACGCTTTCAGTTCCACGTCTTCTTCAAGATCAATTTCGTGAGACAGAATCCCTACGAACACCTCTGTAATCAGTTTAATGGAATTCTATTCCTACAAATTCTGTAAATGGAACAGGTAAGCTTGCTTTTAGTGGAAGTGAAATAATACTTAGTGAGTAGAGCCCGATATTTGAGTACATCCCTCAGCGGGAATACGGTGGAACCACAAGCTTTTTGGCGCATAATAATTGTACCATTTGCTTTCCTCTGCCTTTTCTCAAACGTTCTGTCTGTATTGTCTTCATCTGCAGAGAAACATGTATCATTTAAAATGCATTTGGATATGTGAGAACAAAATGGGCAATACAAACAAATCAGCGAGGTTTGCTAAATAGTACGCATCCTTACAAATATTAGGGTATATAATCAAGGGACGTTTGCAGTTGTAACTCTTTAGCGTTAGAATACAATCGGACCTAACCGTATTGCTTACGAAATTAATGATATTTAAAGTATCCTAAAACATGTTTTCAACATATTAGTTCAGAAATGTATACCGCAAAGAACTACTAACAAAATGTTAATGTAGTTAACAACATATTTTTAAGAAATGTTCATTCAGATTCTAAGGAAATGCAATACAGCTAAGTTACAATTGATAATGTGGCGCATTTTACTGTTTGGTGTGTAAACCTTTTTTGCTACTGTTTAACATCCCCTTTCAAGTGCCGAGATGATCAAGATGTTGCAGTGAATGAATTAATGAAGACACAAATAGCACTGAAAAAAGTACCAAAGCGAATTTCCTCGAGCAGGACTCGAAACTACGCCGTGCAGACAGCAACATCACCTATCTTTAAGTACTACTTATAAATGTGTATGATGTCATAACTCAGAGTACCGCCACGGGTGACCAAGGTCGTTAAAGCGCGGACTCGTGAGCGGGAAGTCTGCAGTTCGAATCCCGCCAGGACCGTCCTCCCTGACTGGGTTTTTTTTTCCAAGTTTACCTCAGTCCCCTAACACTACTCAAAAAAAAATAATAATAATAACTCAGAGCAATGATCGTGAATATAATTCGTTTTTGCAAAAATAAAACCTTGACGTGTCTAAGTGTATTTCAGATTTTTAAAAAATTCATTTAATTTTATTGCAATTATTAGTTACTTTTGAAAAACTATTATGTGTTCCAGAAATCTCCTTTTAGAGAATGTGGTTAGTGTGAAAATGGGCCAATATAAACTTTAAAATGTATATTTTTCTAAATAGACTACAGTTTGAAATCAATAAATTAAGTTTAACCGACTGAAAGGTATAGATGCCATCCTTTGAATCAGAAAGAGACCTCGACGATGACAATGAGAAAGGTTATTAACAATCATTTGTAGAAATTCATTTTGAAAAAAGAAAAGAAAAAGGAAACGTTTGACAATCGCGTTTTTCTCTTGTAGTTATTGCGCAGGAGTGTTTAAGGATGGAAGGCTCGCGGTGGAGTCCGCCCCATAGTACTGAATGCCGGAAAGCGGCTGCAATCACTTTGCCCATTACATTACGATAATGGTATTAAGAGTGATGCTGCTAAAAGAAGATACCTTCGTGTATTTCCAGCAAAATTTTTAACGTTTAAAGAAAGAATCTAAAAACCAAACACACGTTTATTTAAACTTTGCATGAAAAATGAAAGAAAATAAGAGTTTTGCACTTCAACATTTCCTTATACGTACCTAAAATAAACTTCAAATATGTACAATACGAGATATTAGTGAAATAAAACATAAAAAATTATGTCTTTACTTAGCCGTTCAACAAATCCAAATAAAATCCAAATATTACTGTTAAGTTATTTAGAGCAACACAAAAAATCAATAAAATGATTGCATTTATTAAAAAAATGTGCAAGGATTGCCACCATTGTATGCGCATGTGTAAAGGTGCAAGCTGTAACTGAACAACCACCACCATGTTTCAAACTACTGTTTAAAACCTTAACCCACACATTTAAATATTTAGTCTCCACAACGCGCTCGTCTCTTATACCAAACCGGTTTGGAGCGTGTACAAGGTCAAGAAGCACGTGTCTTTCAACGCCCTCAGACACTGTCGCAACATCGAACTCCGGTGAAAAATTACGATTTATAAAAACCTAACACACTAAATAGTGACAAAACGAAGTACTTAAGGAAGAAAACGAAGAGAACAAAAAATGCTGATTAGTTGTATACCATCATGTGCTTTTAATATGTCTACTTGTAATCAACCGTATATTAATTAATAATGAGGCCATGGAAAGTGCACAAAACTTATTTTTATGTTGTTTAAATACGATTTCGAAGTCTAAAGTAATTGAATTTTTCTTACATATAGAATCATATCCTTGACTGATAATATCTATAATTCTTCCTACCAGTATATTCACAATATATTGGATTTCATATTTCTTTCCTCAAAAAAATTATGTTTTACACATCAACTTTATGACATTTCACTATAGAGGTATACAAAATTAGATTTTTTTTCTTTAGATATTCTGGCATTTTAGGATAATAATTGCACACACTTCTCAAATATTTCCAAATCCATTTACCCGTAACGATAACAGCAGAGCTCAGGTCTCAGATAACAACTTTTCAGAAGCTGAGAAATTTTGTTGAATACAGGTCTGACATATAATATTGATAATAATTTGAAACTAGAGCAAACAGTCAATCTGGAATATGCACAGCGATTGGTTTTGGAAAGCAATTGCTGCCCATGCCAGATCTCATGCTGAAACAAATTTAAAAATAGGTATAATTTTGAAGGTTTTTTGGGGGGGGGTGTTCCAGACGGTAAAACCCGAAGCATTAATCTAAGTTTTGAAGATGTGCACTAAATTTACATGATGGACCATAAGAATTCTTGTCCACCACAGTAGTCAATGACAGATTTCACATACAAACCGAAATACACTGCAAACTACAATGAATTTAAGTGAATGTTTCTGGCCGGAGAGGAAGAAACAATGGGCGACTGAATTTTCCTATCAGTTCCTCGTGCTACGAATATAATTAATTGGTTTCCACCAATCGTCCATAATGAACTCATATTTAAAGACCATTGGAATGTAATTATTTTGCAAAGATTACAGCATATAGAACAGCATGTTTGTTGTGCTTGGCTAATAATAAAATAGATATTTATAAAGTCCTGTTCAAATTAAGTTGAAGCTAAAAAGTGTTTGTTCAAACATGACAAACAAACAAAAAAAAAAAAAACTGCGAATCTCAATATTTATGACAGCTTGGTGGGAATAAAAAAAAAAAATACGATTCATGTTCTATAGTCCATTGTGTTTGCTATACCTAAACTGGAGTTTCTCCCTTTCTAATTAATTAGATCTCCAATCTATGAACTATTTCTTCACAAGAAATCAGACCAGAGTGAATTCCATCGATCAACAAGGCAAATTAGATTTATTTGAAGTTCGGTGCTTAGCAGGTAAATGTATCTGTAAACAAATCCTATGAAAACTGCCTCTCATTTGGGCAAGACTGAATTAAATATCTTTTCAGAGATCCTACATTGTAGATGCAACTAAGGTTCCCATATAATCTCTGAGTGGTGTGCTTTCTAGAACAAACTGTCAAAAGCTGTAGAATCAGGTCAAGGTAACACTTAAGCCCTGCAGGTGTTTGTATACCCGTCTAAATATATATGTCTTTAGTCCTGTTCTATTTTCTGTAACCACAGTAAATAACCCTTGCACATTCATGCTAATGTTGTACTCCAGACACTACTTTGAAGTAATTACTTGAGAATCAACCAAAATGTTTAATACAAATACCGTACATCGTTATCGATTTTGCTGACCCAATATTCTCAGGAAAAAAGATGCGTTTAGCGTTAAGACCGAAGCAGATTTACGTCTAAAATATGGGGACCTCATTAAGATTCGCAAATACATCTAATTATTATGAAAACAGAAATATATGGCAAGAAATTACGCTAAGTTTTTTCGCTATAACAGAAAAGTACTTTTTGCATTGAAATGCTAAGAAGTATATTTTCTATTTTTATAACTATTTGTGAAAAAGTACTTTTACTTTGAGGGTGTATGAATTAATCTTTTAAAAATATTATTCGAGCTTTTATTAAAAAATGATAGCTCATAATTAACACAACCTCAATGGTAAAACACATGTCAGCAAAACTGGCTTTTATATTCTCTTGCAGTGAGTGCATATTTTTGACTTGTTTACTTCACACAAAGTGCATCAATATCACTCCCGTTCCCTAAAGCGCAAATGAATCGTTTTTCCATATTTAATAACTGCAAGCATGATTATTAAATATACATAATTTATAGACGGTGTGAAACGTATTGGCTCTAACTGTGTTTTTATTAAGAAGTTTCCTTGTCATGTCCACAGTTGGTGTACGACTGCGAAGTTTGCTAGTGTGTGTATCGGTTATTAACCAGCCAGTTCGCCGATTTTCAGGATTGCTATTGGCAGATGCCTGAGATTCATGTATCCTGTAATATATGACTAAAATGTTAGATAAATAAGCACAACTACGTGAAACCCATAAGTCTTGCAAAGTTAACACACACAAACACACGCGCGCGCGTGTAGGTTTTAAAGCGTACTTCTATTTTTTCGAAATATTGTGCAATATTGTGCACAATATACAAAATTCAATTATGTGTTCTTTACGTAAATACTAAACTTCCTGATTCATTTATACAACTCGTATGTACATATACATGCACAGTGAGGTTATTTGAGTTACGGGTTCATTGTGGCTACTTACTGGTGAAGTGTAGCCGCTGCAACCCAAAAACGGTAGCAATGTCCTTACTTATGTTACAAGAAATGAAGAAAATGTTGCCCCTCAGGTGCAATACATTGCCGGCATCTGCTTAGAGATTTCCTGTATTTTATCCAATTATTTTTTCATAAGGGCACACAGTTCCGAATTTTTTCTTGTCATTGAGAGATCCCTTCTCTCGTAATTGTACACGATTGTCAGGATCTTTTCTTCCGAATCGCGTTTCAACTTCTCTGCACGTATCCGTTTTCACATATGTATCATACATAAAAAAGACCTTCTTCAAAATTTATTTATGTAGCGGCATAACTAATGAAGAGCAATCAACACACAATGAAAGCGCCGAGTAACATACAATCGCAATCACTCGCCCAAAAACTCTCAACTAGCTATAAGTTGTCATCTGCACATGCGTTATACGGTTTTGACGATTGACTTCTCCCAATAAGAAGGCGTGCTCTGCAGGACCGTTACTCAAATAACCTCACTGTAAATTATATGTTTAGTTTTCATTGTAGCCTAATCAGTTTGCATTTGGACAGTATAAATACGACTGAATTGCAACAAAGCTAGAAACATCAGGGTTTCTCTCCTATAAAGTCCGAAAAGTGCCTATGCACTGAATGTACTATTGTATTAATGGTACAATGCTATAATACAGGTACTTAAAGGAAATGGAATTTATGAACTCTTTTTGCAATCGTCTTGTTTATCCCTTTTCGAATACGAGTCCCAAGCATTACTGCCTTTGTTAACCCGCTCAGTTTAATTGTGTTTTTGGCTTCAATTCCGAAATTTAATTTTGTTATTTTTGGAACACCCGGTATATATGAATAACATAGACGAAGTTTATGTACTCTTTTCGAATACGAGTCCCAAGCGTTACTGCCTTTGTTAACCCGCTCAGTTTAATTGTGTTTTTGGCTTGAATTCCGAAATTTAATTTTGTTATTTTTGAAACACCTGGTATATAAGAATACTATATATGAAGTTTATGCATTCTTTTCGAATACGAGTCCCAAACGTTACTGCCTTTGCTAACCCGCTGAGTTTAATTTTATTTTTGGCTTCAATTCCGAAATTTAATACTGTTATTTTTGGAGCACCCGGTATATATACGAAGTTTATATATTCCTGTTGTTGCGAATCGAATCCGAAGGCAGCGAAATACCCACACACTTTGAGGGGTGGGATTTCAATATCATACTCTCGGAAGCAGTCGGCAGACATTTTTACTGCTGTAACCAGAAACATAAAACGAATATGACATTTTCCGCTTCGCTACGCAAGGAGAACGCGCTGAAGTGACAGAAAATCTGGAAGGAAGCCATTCCCAGGAGTCATCTGTAAGGAGTGATTTAAGAAGGACATTGGTTGACTCGGAAACTTATCATTATAACACCTCTCGAGGTACTGCTGTCTTGTCTTATAGTTGTGGGTTTCTGAAATTGAATGAGCGTTTGAAATCGCGAATAGAACTTCTCAACATCCCCCCTTCTTTCTGCGACAACAGTCACTGCCTCACACTCCTTCTTCGCCTTTTTTCATCCTTTGGTTTCTGCTATTTTTGCCCCGGGAGCAAGAGCCCTTATCCAGCTAGCTCTACTCTCCTCTATGCCTTGTCTCTATGGTTCTTATGTTTGGCTTTTGTTTCCAAATCCTTTGTAGTCGGTCAATTGATGGCATCATTTCTTATTGACTTTTGCCGTGCCTTTCCACATTTTCCTTCCAACCTCCTGCTATGAATTGCTTTCCTGGAAGTACTTTCTTTTCGTTCTAGTTATTAATATGTATTCATATACCAAAAGTATCGTCTGTCAATTATTGGGATTTTTTAATGATGAGAAGTATTTAGAAACTAAACTTTTGCAAGGAGGAGGGAATCGTAACTCTGAAAATTAAACCCAACTCCGTCGGTATACCGGTAGTGCTTCTAATATGGATTTAAATTTCGTTCAAGCCATTTCGCCTCCTTGAAATGTTATCGGAAAGACGCAACCTAAAGGAATATGACAAGTGTGGGCGGGTAATTAACGGCATTCAACGAGAAGAGGTAAACTGCAAGATGGAACCACTACAGGGTACCCGTAGATATCAAGGAACACATTTTAAAAATTGTTCAGCGCATGAGCAAGAAGTTATCGCTCAAAGAATTAGCTAATGGTGCCTTGTACTACTGACAAGATTACGGGATCTAAGCGCAAAATGGGAAATTATACAGGGTGTTTAAATAAAAGTGTCGCACTTTTACATCTGAAGGAGATGGTCAAAACTGGCAAAAAGAGTATATACATTAGTAAATATCTATTGAGATATAACTCATAGATTTTTACTGATAAACAGATCTAGTAAACACAGTTGCAATATAGAGGCGGTTCCTCTAGAAAGTTGATGGTTTGCATTACCCTCTAAAAGCTGAACGTTTAACTTCCTATAACTATTGCTTAACGCGTTTTTATACTAAAAAGAGCTTTAGGGGACTTCCATCCTGCATCTGATTTTTATATTTGTGGTAGGAGGCCATAAAAACCATTACGTGCTTGAACCCCCTCAAGTGTCACCTAGTCGTCTAACACTTTCCTCTTAAACCCAAGATCGCGGGTTCAATCCCAGGCAGGGTCGATGGATTTTTTTCGGGCGAAATAATCCTAGCTATGGTATTCTTCGGAAGGGAACTAAAGACATGGGTCCCATGTCGTCTATTTACGGCACGTAATAGAACATCAAGCCTGAAAGAAGAGGCCTCTTAGCAAAATTTGTCAGCAGTTTCACGCCCTGAATTGAATGGGAAGCTAATGACCTGAAATGTTAAAGAGCGTTCATAAATAAACAAAATAAACAATAAGAAACGTCACTTTTCGTTCTCAAGAAAGCCTCCAGTTTTACATGACTGATTGTTACTGAGTTACAAAGTTGAACGAAACTTAAAATACTATTTGATAATTATAGTGGAACAATACATTAATCACAACACAGTCATATTTATTAAACATGGGGAGATTTGACATAACAGTAGACACCCTTCATCAGCGATAATCAATTGTTTGGTCACAGTACTAGGGTATCTCTTTACACTGCGGCTTGATTAGCAGTAAGCGGTTTCTAAATGACAGGCTTATGCTGTTTTGTGAAATAGTTGCTTTGTATTGTTTTGTGTAGTTAAATGTAAAGGAAATGGCCACTAACAAAACTTACATTCTAAGCTTTTTTTCTTTGTGACCACTGGAAGTGAAAGCCGTAATCAGAAAACTGGGTAGATCAACTTGAAGTATTAATATCAAACAAACTGTGAATCCAAAACATAAGAAGTGTACATTGTTTCCTGTATATTCCAGGTGGTCGATAAGTTGATGGTACGTTTAAAATAATTCTCTCTCTATCTCTTCACCAAAGCACATATGAGCACTAATTGTGGTTATTAAAAACTTGCAACTTACATTCTACAATAGCAGTAGTGGAAGTAGGTACCCCGGATTTATGTTGCCGCGAACCGCAGCTGCTCTAAGATAATATACTTATCTTATTTTACTTGTGTCTTTCAGTTTTCACCCATTATACCCCTCTTATTACTTATGATTATTTCTGAAGTACACTAACAATGCAGTGTTGTTATTCGTAAGCCACCCAGTTGAGGTTGCGGTACCACTGTGTGGTTCATCTACGATGGGGCGCTACTTCATTTTCTATATATAGTCGACAGCACCTAACCCAGACCTTTAGTGAGCGATGGATTGGTAGAAGAGATCCAGTATCATGGCCTCCTCGATCACTTGACCTCAATCCTTTTGATTTTCGACTATTCGGCACTTAAAGAACTTATTTTATATCACCTCTCGATAACACACAAATATAGCAGGGGTATATATCAGTGCATTATAACAGCCAGGTGTGTTCGCATGAAACGTGAGTCTGAAATCCTGGTAAATGTATACAGAACCTCCGCAACAACTGCATGCACTAAGCCCAAGGCTCTATAGCTGGTGAGTGCTACCCTAGCCAATCCGAGGTTCTAGATTCAGGTAAAGTTTCAGACCAGCTGAGGAGGCTTGCCAGTCACAGAAATGCACCTGTGGCCCTGGACCAAGAGTTATTTATAAAACAAATGCTAGTAGATTAGATGTAAATGGGGAAACATGATGTGGGGAATGGTAGTGGAATAAAATCGGAAAATTGGGAAACCCCAAGCAAAACTTGAAACTCATGGTAAACACAAAAGTGTTATTTGAACTAATAACTATTTAGGAATGTTTTAAAGAAAAAATTAGAATAAATTAAAGCCTAGCTACACACTGCCATTCAACTAAATGAATATTTAAAAAAAATACCATTTAACGTTCTGTATTGAAACGATTTGTAGGAACCCGTTCCAATATTTCAAATTTAAATGCAGGCTTTGTATCGATTTCTATTCAAACACACAAGAGAAGTCCAGTTCATGGAAATTTATTAAAAGCAATAAAACCACAATTTAATGCTGCAACCAAACGCATTAGTTTTTGGCTCTTTTTGAGCGAATTAAGTTTCCATCACTTTGTATGTGGTGCAAATAAACAATAAATTATAAGATAAAGTAATGTTTTGTTTTACAGGTAAACAGCGTTAGGTGAGTTTCATAAAGGTCATCAATCACATCTGTGGGTATGACAAAATGGAACAAGTATTACTTAATCTACTTATTTTTAATAAGTTTTCCCATGGGGTAGCTGTTAATAATCTCTACAGATCGCAGTCTACCCTTCAAATATGAGTAAAAAAATTAAATGTATTGAAATTAGTGTAGTTAGGTTTCTTATCAGATATTTTCCTAATCATTCTCAGGTTAAATAAGAAAAGCTAAAGGTAATAAATCTCACGATAATTGAGAGTGGAGGAAAGAATGGTAAACTGTTTTATATATCATGCTCTACTTTTAAACTTTCCTTAATATTTATATAAATTAGTAATTATAAACAAATTTATTCCCGTAATTCTAAAAGTTGTCTTGCTTAAAACTATAGTTTGCTAATTTCCCTATAAGCGTAGCATGAAAGAAACGTAATCGAAATTTATGCATAACGTTTTCAATATCGCCGCTGCTTTTAAACGAATTTTGGTGGGATAAAATTATACATTTAAATTTATTATTATAATTACTAACTATTATATTTTCTTTATAAGGGGCTTTCCAAAACAAGTGTAAGGGTTTTGTGAATTACTCGTGGGTAAATGAATTCAGTACGTCAGATTATTTTTGCACGAATGGAAACTGTCAAAGTTTATTTTTTGCTGCTCTGTGCTATAGTTACGGTTGTTGCCGTCAGGTTTCAGCTTTTGCAACATGGTGGTTGTTGTTGATTTGGTTTATTTACGGACGCTGTTTAACATCTCAGGTCATCAGCGTCCCATTCAACTCAGGGCGTGAAATGGCCAACAAATTTTGCTTAGAGGCCTCTTCTTTCAGGCTTGAGGTTCTTTATCGTGCCGTAAATGTACGACACGGGACCCACAGCTTTACTTCCCTCCGGAAGGAAGCCATACTTAGAATTTTTACGCCCGAATAAATCCATCGGTGCTGGCCGGGTTCGAACCGGCATCCTGACCGAGTTTGAACCCGCAAAGGCTAGTATTGTTACTACTACACCACCATGACTGACCTCAACAAGGTGATGACCATTGAGGACAAGAGGTTTATTACTCTTAAATTTTGGTTCGTTACTATTGTTTGAAAATTGTTTCGATTTGGAAAAATCCTGTTTCCAAAAAATTAAATTTTCTTATGGTTTATGGAGACGGCGTACTTGTTAAGGAAAAAGTACAGAGCGTCTCTTTGTGTCGGAGGAAACAGAAGACTAGGTGACAGAAGTTACTGCAGCAGTCCTAGGAAGTCAATTGCAAAGGGTAGCAGAGAGCGTGTACTTTAACACTTCGTAACAAGTACCGATGGGAGAATTTTCGCATCAGCGGATGGAAAACCATGGTATTAGTGATAAACTGAATTTTAGTGATGAATGAACCATGCATTTAAGTGAAAAAGTCAATAAGCAATGTTCGTATATGTTCATAGAAAATTTTCATTGTTACGTTGAACATGAGTGAGAATCCGAAAGTTAATTGCCACGGGTGGGTTTACGCAAGTAAACCCATCATCGTTCACCCGTGGCGGTGAGACGGCTAGCATGACCTTGACCCAGAACCCACTGTGTTCAGTTTTGAATGCAAGTCAAAAATAGCACTCGATAACATGAATAGGAAAGGGAAGTGGACAAAATAGGAGAAATTGGAGAACTACGTGAAAATTCTGACTTCATCCACAATAAATCGCAAACCTACATCGCACTCCAACAAAATGAAGTAAGGGATGGCTCGGCGAGTAATTTCTTCTGTGTCATTTTGCGACCCCTGTAAGCATCGTTAAACACTGAGCAAAGTTAAAACTTGAAGAAACGAATGTTGGTTAGGAATGAGAATTGGACTGTATGGGTGCTGTGGTAAATGATTTATCCCCGCTGATGCTAGATTTCGCCACGGTTGGTGCAGTCCACCCCCACTCTTCTTCGATGAGACTCTCTCGAGGGCGTTTCGCTGGATTTTGGCGACTGTGAGCTAACCACCAGGCCTGAGTGAAACGGGACTCCGAAGGTGATGACAAATAACGCTTCGTTATTTACTTGTTGATATCAATTATTCTCCTAACTGTATATTCGGGCAAACTCATGTCTCACGTCGAACTACGGGCAAGGTAATCTTGGAAAATGCGTACGTTTATTGTGTTGACCAAAAGGAGCCGAGGACAAAGAAATTGTCAATTTAACTGAATTCTTAATGCAGCTCAATGATATATCGGCAGTTAACGTAGTGACTGGCGCTCAAGCTTCGTCGCCCGAATTGGTCCTTGGTAGTTAGGCCGCTCTTCCGCTGATCTCCGGGAGACGGCACCCACACGTATCTGGGCCTAGAAAATTCTGAAACTGCCCCTTTTGGGCAAAATCTGTTCCTTTTATACAAAACACGAAATGACGCTATCCATGAGCAACGGCGCGAAATACTCTCGCTAATTTTGTGTAAACGTGTTTCATAGGTCAGTGCTTACCTCACTGAATTTCATTTCTATTTACTGGAAAATTTTGTTCAAGCCAAGTGCTTCGCTATTCGTCATTAAGATCAATTTAAACAGATTTCGTACGTTACCGTTAACGACTCATTTTTCTCGGACACTTGCAGCTATGCCGCGTGTTTGCCCTGAGGCGGGACATTTTCAACCCTAGCTGCATACCAGAAGGGATACCTTGCATTGTCTCACTTTTGGCGAAGTCTTTTGCATTCGGAGTAAGACGAGAGCTGTTCCTTATTTTGTTACATTTCTACACGTTATTTCAAATATTACAAAAGTCACACTATATGAATTCATTTAAACGCAATACAATATTATTCCACATATGCGAGTTGTGTCATTAAAGTTCCTGCACTGAAAGCAAATGCACAACATACTTGCACATAATTACTGAGTTGCTGATTCTAAAATTACACTTATTAATTATTTCCATTACTCTGTAATTGACGGAGATCCAGGGACATCTTCAAATTCTTTTCACTCTAAGGCATCGCTTCTACACTCTTTGCTATAAGTATATAATTAACTTCATAATGCTCCTAAGAGAACTTTTTATCTTGTTGAATATTCGTAGCAAAAATGCTGACTCTTGCAAACTTCTTTGTGTTTGTGCCATGGTTACTATCTTTGTGAGATTTTACATCTGATACAATTGAACAGCTGAACAATTGAAATTTTATTAAATATTTAGCATTCTCTATAGTGCAAGAGATTTTTTTTTAGTTTTTGCATACAGCCGAGCAATATCTACATCTATACTATTCTACTTTATCACGTATGTAGTACAAAAGAAACTTGCAGTTTTTACTTTAGATTTGCTTTAATGTTTGGATTTCGATAAAGAGAACTTATTTTCTGTATACAAATTTTACTATATAGCACTTATACCATACCCGGCAATTCTGTCGAGCGAAGCTATGTGAAATAAACGTCTTCCTTTTACTGGTATTAGTAGTAGAAAAGAAGTAAATTATACGTGTGATCATTGCCGCGACCCGTTCACTGTGAAACATGAATTTCTACATTGTACTTCCTTATTTTATTTTCGACCAATGCATCAGTTGCATAGTACGTTACTTGAATTACTTCGCAAAGATTCAGCAGTACTTTAATGTGGTCCTAGGGTTTGTGCATGTCAGCCCTTTGAACTTTCCTATTTTAATGATGTGTTGCTCTTTTACTTTTTCTGCGATTCATCATTTCTAAGAAAGTCTTGCTCTGAGACGCTGATGATCTTTGATTTTGAGCCGCGCTTAAACCTAATTCACCCACACTCACTCACACATCATGTACTCCTTATAAAATTCTTAACTATAGAGAAATGGGTGGTTTGAAAAGCCCATTATATCCAAGAAATAGTGTGAAAATGTATAAACGACTTCATTGTTGATAAGCACTATTTTTATAACTATCCATGATAAAGTTTTAGATACGTTTGATTCTCTCTTAATGTCTGACAGCCATTTGAGTAGACCCTTGACTCATCTGCCCTGAAAAAAATACTTCTGTGCAGTAATTAAATAGTTTTAGTTGAAGTGCATTCCCACGCAGATAAAAATTGAGTTATATTAAGTTTATAAAGGCTCCGCAATATTTTTTAAGAATATTTTTTACAAACGAATTTTGGCCGTGTATGCACCGAATATGAATCACGCTTTGAAGACTCGTTTGAAGCCACCAGGAGAATATAATTGAAAAATAGTATCTCTTAATGAAAGGGTGAAATAGCTGAGCCTTGAAGAAAAGTCGCGTATGAGTAACACTCTCTGTGCGGTGGGTACCTAATTACACACGTAAAGAACTTCTGGGGACATTTAACTGCAACCCACACGACTTTCTGATCAATTAGTGGCCGTGCACAAAACTTGGATCCAGCATCACCCTTCCGAGTGACTGTTTGTTCCTGAACTGTAAGAAGTTTTTGTCAAAGGAAGACGCCATTAATGCTGCCATTGATTGTTTTACAGATCTGACAGACCCTCTTTTTTCCGACTGGATGAAATAATTGGCAACTCCCAGGACCCGTCGATATAGACGAAAAATGGATTATTTCTAAAAAGTGTTTAACTTGCTTTTCATCGAGATTTTTAAACGACTTTCTTTTATTAACTGTAAAACATTTCTTCAATTCTATATAAAAGTAGTATTTTTCTCAAGGCATTCCAGTATTACCACCATTGGTTTAACACGGAATGCGGAGAGTAATGGATATAAATTATGTATTTTTTTTAATTTTTACATTCCACAAGACTGTTTCGAAATCATGCAATAGTGCAATTAGTGAATTTACTTAATAACTATTAAATTTGTTTCTAATATTTATTTGTAACTATAAGTAATCATGTTGGCAACCCTGTAACAAACATGTCCGGCTGGAAGTACATCAATAATAGGAAGCCCATCATTGTGCGTACGGCCGACAAATTCTGCTCAGAGGCCTCTCTTTCAGGCTTGAGGTTCTTTTTCGTGTCATAAATGTACGACACGGGACCCACGGCTTTAGTTCCCTTCCGAAGGAAGCCATACTTAGGATTTTTACGCCCGAAAAAATCCATCGGTCCTGACCGGATTCGAAACCGCGATCTTGAGTTTAGGATGCCAGTATGGTAACCACTACACCACCAGGACCGACATTAAAAGATGTGAGAAATGTTTGACTGTCTATGGACACAACTTCGAACACAGGTAAGAGATTATAAAACATGACTAATATTGTGTGCATGCTTTTATTGATCAAAGTTGTGCGAGTAGAAACGCGAGGGGAACTTGTCTAATGACAAGGCCGGCAACTGGTACGACATCGATTCGGCGCGATTTACATTCAGCTCCGGATAAACGAGAGGCAGAGCTCTAAACGGGTTTCCCCATCTGCCTGCCTCACCTAGCCTTGAGCTCTTAGTGAAAACTTGCCTCATGCCTAGACAGAGTGTAAAATTGCGCTGCATCCATCAAGTACTCAAGTCTAGTGGAGGTGACATTGCTTTGGAACCACTGAGTTACTGAGGGGCTGCTACAGAGTGCCTTACTTTGCACTGGACTCGCCAACGTTGGGCAATACGGGCCATCCGGCTCCCCGATACATTCTTTGCTTGCAATTAAACACTCCGTGCATGTTTAATAACTGAACACCAACCCGTAACGTACAGAATACCTATAAGTATCGGGAACTCACTGCCACACCCAGTTCAACCCACCAGGACAACTCCCCAAAGATTTGACTTCGGGTGTACATCCCGGTGTAGTTCTGGTAACGTCAGAGGTACGGCGGGTGCATTGTGGTCAGCAACACTGTAAGATTTCTTTTTTCATTTCGTTCAACATTGAGCTTAGTGCAATAGACTCAAGAGGTCGCACAGCTTAGCAGTTGTTCCCTTCTGGCCTCAGGTAAACAACGATAAAATCATAGTCCAGGAACGCGCTGTCATGAACGGTTTCCTATTCCTATGACCACTAAATTTGACGAGGAATTCAACTATAATATGTTGCATTATGGAACGTAATACTGCACACTATCTAAGAACTGTGGAATTATAAACGCATCGGGATTCCTTAAAATCTACCAGGTCAATACAAACCAAACATGAACGGAAGGTAACGTAAACATGAACCGAAGGGTGACAGTAAGGGGGAGAGAGTGGCCTCTAGTAAAGCTCTCTGTTATACAAACATGGACATGCTTTGCGGCGGAATTTGTCGAAAACCGAGCTCCGTGATTGGTTCGCCAGCATCAGCCGCCGTTTTGGGCCTGGTGTCTGTATGTTGTGCCATATGCTTATTTGGAGAACATTTTTTAAAAAATTATTTTAATTTAGTCTGAGTGTTGTGCATTTTGTTGTACCTACAACTCAAGGAAAGAAAGGCGTTACGTTATATCACATTCAAGGTTTAATTTGACATGTAAATTGCATTCAAAATAACTCATGCAATGCAATAAAATATTTGTCAACATGGCTACGTTGTATTTAGCAGTGACTATTACTAAGTGCATTATACTTACAATATTATTACTGCATTACAGCATACTCTGCGGTTATTCTCGAATACATTTGTCATAGCTTTCAAAAATTAGATGAATGTATGTAATTTGTGAAGGTGTTTTGATTTTTTTTTTTTTTTTACATAAAATTAGTTTGCCACAATCATGTAGTTCATTTGCAATGCCACTATTGCAGAAAAAAGAATTTAAAAATGCAACGTGCTACTGTAACATAATTAAATGCACGTTCATAATTGGAAGAAAAGAAACAGAAAATGGCTGATCTATGGATCTTGAATAGTTTAAATTTTCAGGCTTACCATTTATTTAATTTATCTCTTGTTTTCACACACCAATTAAAAATATGGGTTTCTGGTTGTCATAGCCATTCTCATTGGACTAATTTAGAGCAGAGAAATGTTAAACTACACGAAGATTTTGTTCTAAATTGAATTTAGTAGGCAGCCCTCTAAGCCCTATAATTCTTATAATTCATTCTTAACTTATAGGTTAACTGTGGGCCTTATACAGTTTATGTCAACAATTTCGCATGTTAAAAGGATGAAATTAATAAGGCCTACGTTTAATATTGCGATTTCTGCTTTAACTGATGATAGCCTTTTCTTCTGCCGGCAAACGACCCGTCATTGACCACTGAGTTCGGATGGGGTACTACGCGAAAGTGCTGTAACTATAACAGAAATAGTCTCAAAAGTTGAATTTTCTGTTTGACCTAGACCTTCTAATGCAAAAAGAAGAACACGTGCAGAAGCAGAAGGTATCACTCAACAGTATAACACAAATATTTTAGGAATTTGTATGGAGTCGAGTATAACGACAGAAAATTACCACGAAGTCTTATGGGAGTTAGAGACGGTTTGGTCCAAAATGGAGCGTGTCCATACTTGTATAATAGAAGACTTTAGCTTGTAGCTGCTATTTTTCCCAACTGTTGTCCACAGCGCAGTACTAACTTTACTTCATTCTGGTTTTAGTGATAGGGACTGACTGGGAGAGCATAATTACTTTCATTAGCGTAAGGCTAGATGTCATGTGTTTCAAGAGTGCAGCGTGTCATTTTTTTAACCTTCTTCCCCTTCTTGCTTACTCTTGTGCATGCACCAGATCCCTGATCTTGCAAATATTTTAATAATTTGTTATACAGATAAACGACAATGAATATGAGAGGTATAATGCTTATATGTAAAGCACCTGCTAAAGGTGCAAGAACTAGCTGTGGCATGTGTTAGCGTTAGCAGTTCTTACTATAGAGTCTCCTTTTGGACGCATGGCCGGTTTAACGGGGATTTGCCTGCCCAGTTCTGTTCCTCCCTCTACTTTCTTTCCTCTCCGTGTATTGACGCGAAGTCTTTGTGCTGTACAGGAGTTGAACGTTGTAAGAGCACGTGTTTCCGCGTTATAGTGTGTTAGTACTGTTATAATGCTAAAAAGTCTGCACATAGAATCTTCTTGTATGGTTCCTATGGGATAACAAGCTCTTGTAGAGAAGTGAGAAGGCGATTTATAGACGGATTCCCTGCTGTTCCTGCGTCTCATAGAGAAACGGCTCGTAATCTTGTGAATAGATTTAAGGAAAAGGGATCTGTTCTTGGTAAGAAACCGAAAGTAAAACGCCGTGTTCTTACAGATGAAAAACTCGATGACATTAGAAAAAGATGCAAATAAATCTCTGATAAAGCTTGCAAAGCTGGAATTGTGCAAATCTCGGCTTGAAGTGCCACTAAACTTTTAAATTTAAACCCCTATAAGATAACTGAAGTCCAGGCGATCATGCGCGTAGAGTAATTTCTGCAATCGGGTGCTAACTAATGTTTTGTTCGCTATTGATCCGCGTTTATTTTATTATTTTTACGGACGAACCATGGTTTTATTTACATGGCTATGTAGAGAAATAAAACAATAGACAATGGGGTGCGGAAAAAACCCGATCTTGTACACGAAATGCCATTTTATGTCAAAAAATAGATATTTGGTGTGCTGTAAAAATTTATGCGCTTGAATGTAAGGGGTTCTGAATATTCGACTCTATCTACCGGTACTAAACAATTCCCTGTTTGCCGGCTACGCGTACATCAAGTATATTGACAGCTGCATTTTTCATATTAGTGTTCCTCTTATAAAATTGTTACATGGTCATTGCGTTTTCTTGCATATCTGTACGCATTTTATTTTGGAAAAACTGTATAAGTCTTTTGAGTTTCTCGGTGAAGGCATTTGTAGGGTCTTGAGAAATTTTAGCTCTATTTATTTGCTATTTGTGCGTAACCAGAGAAACTGTTTGTGAAGTGAATGATATTATATTAAAAATCTCTCTACTGATACAGAGAGTTATGTTTTTCCAGTGTTCGCAGCTGAACGCAAGTCGAATGGGGTCAAGGTCGCTTAAGTCGTTGACCTCATTGATAGGCAACTTCCCCTCGTATTTCCACTAACACAATTTTCATCAATAGTAACATGCAACACAATTAGTTTTATTTCTTATTGAGAGCTTAGTTATTTGAAGGATGTACACATTTAAATTCCTCAAAAGTAGACTTACTTTGTCTCTGATCTGAAGATACTATTTCAGTACAAACAGCATGGCGGAATTAACTGACGCACCAATAGGCTGTAAGAACACAAATGCTTGAGTTATACCGATCTGTCAACGGCAAACTTAGTTGCAATAACACAAAGAAACAATGCTTACTCTCATGACATCAAACTGCGACTGACTGTCAACGTAAAGACATCATTATGGGAACTCTCTGATATTATGATACGCGACTGGATTATCTTGGCCCAGCAAGCGCTGCGCTCACCTGCAAACGCAGGCCGGAAATAGCTCTGGGTAATAATGCCATTTTTATTTTTATATCGCAGTGAAAATGTCCACTATGGTAGTGTCTCTTTACTGTCTTAATTAGGGGACAAAACCACTGGATGTGATATTAGATAAATTAAATTTCTTAGAAAAATATTGTGGAAGTAAAAATAGATATGTGTATCTAAAATGCTTTGGGAGACCTGGGCTCTGCAAATATTTTATGGGCATATCTCATTAAACTACACGTATGTAATTTATTAGGCGAGAAGATTGTAAAATAAGTTTATAGGAAAGAGTCAAAGTATGCGCGATATAAAGATTGCATTCATTTGGATATGTCGTAATATCGCTCTGCTTCCAAGGTACATGATGGATAATTCCTTGACGTTTACCAACCCGAGTACTTAATGTAAACCCCTCATTTTCGTTTGTTGAATTAACACCTTCTGTGCTTTGGGTTTCAGTTCTCTTTATCCTCTAAATTAACGAGAATTAAACACAGAAAATAAGCGAAAATGAACTAGGAGATTACATTTGAATGAGCCAGACGCTACTGAATACCAAATTACTCTAGTGTCTGGGGAATGAGCAAGTACAAATAAGATGAAAGGCGAAGTCAAGCTTGTGGTGTTTAGACGGAAATGAAGATAAATTGGAAGATAGCAAAGAAACTTTTGAATGTTACTGAAACTGTCGAGGTTTTAAGCGATTGAGAAATATTTTAAAAAGACTGGATACTTGAGCTGGTTACGAGTTTCCATTGTTGGAACTAGATTAATATTAAATTGAAAACAGGTCAGGTAGCTCTGTGATACATGCAGTGGATACAAGAATTCAATATTCACAGTACATGCTGTTGATGCGCATATTATACAATAGATGGTACTAGAGTCGAGATTACTTGTGAAGGTGCAATCATTCGTGGAAACAAGTGATGCATGCAGCTGTTCATTCAGAATCTTTCCACTTAATATTAGTAGGTTCATTGTTTTCAACCCAAAAGTGTGTTAATTCCTTTTGAATCAAAAGAGTGCGCTTCTTGTCGAATTTCGTGAGGAGGAAAGCCGTTACAGAAACATCAAGACGACTGCGACATGAAAAGTTTCCCAAAGCGGTCAAAGTTCCTTTTCCTAAGGCCAGGATTGGGCAAGGCGTCCTCCACAAATTCAGGTATGAGCCACTAAATCACCCTCCATATAGCCGTGATACGAAAGCTACGTGACGAAAACTTGAGATCCGATGGTGTAGCGATAAAAGGTATCACATTTCGCACGAAAAGTTCTGATTGGTCTAAACACCAGGAAATAACGTATAAATATTTTAAGATATGTTATTCACATGGGTAAATTCCGCACAAGAAATTATGAGTAATTCTTGTGCCACAGGCGTATTCCGCAACAGATAGTTGGTACTATATACTCTGTGGTAATCTCTTGTTTTATGTGCTTGTTCAGTCGTCGTCTTGTAAGTGAAACATTGAAACATTGTGGGCCGGTTTCATCAACAGATGTTAAAAGTTAAGAAGGTGTTAGATTGCTTTATCATTCAAAGTAACAAACATTCTGTTCATCAATCAATGTTAACTTTAACAACGTGTTAAATTTCGTGTTAAGTTAACATCACATTCTCCTTTTGTTAAAAGCTAAACACTTATAATAGTTCGAAAATGTGAACCGTAACCCAGCTGCACATGTCGAAATTCTATATTTGGATTTATTAAGTCGTTCTCAACAGAGAAAGGGCTCTAAGATATAATGACCTTGAAATATTTACTTAAAAGAGCAATATTTACAAAGGCACACATTTAGAATTAGAATCATAGAGTTAAAGAATTTCAAGTGAGCGCGTTTGGGAGCATAAGAGCTCACCAATAATGTTTGGTTATTCTGAAGGCTCAGTAATTCGTGGGCGCTATTCTGTGAACCCCGTGAGTTCTCACGAACAAGTAGGGCCTTTTTGAAATTATTATACAGGGGAAACAACTTTGCAACAGCACGCTTTTCCAGATCACATTTCCTACCTTCAATTTACGCATTCTCATAACCTCAAAGCTTTACCATCCGACCTTCAGTTTACGCTTTTTCATAACTTCAACGTAGTTCCAGATACAATTTTGAACTTGAGTTTACGCATTTTCCAGATTTCACGTCAGCAGTGTAGGCAAGTGAAAGACGAAAGGCACACAATATAGTTTTAGGGCGGTAGATGCAATGTAGCTCTTGGGGCAGAGGAGTCGCTTTTTGACAACCTCAGTACAGATACAGTTCAGTCAGTTCTTGGGACAGCGAGGCACGTAGTGGTGTGAAGCATTTCCAGATTTCAGTTCAGGCAGCGTGCGAGTTCTTGATGTTAATGTCAAAGAAGTAAAGAACCATTTGACCGCTAACAAATTATGGTGTGAATAAACCTTCTAGGTGTTGAATGAAGAACTGTCGTGTGATTTGAACCATTTGCTTTATCTCCCTTCTCCCGTGACTACGAGGGCACAAAAGGCCACTTCGGGCCCTTAAAAGACCCGGGGTACGAAGTGGGACCCTAGGATAGATATTCAAAAACTACAACAATATCATACTAAACGCAATTCAGTATTAAAAAGTGGTGAAACATTTTGGAGATGCAGTACAGTAAAAACATGTAATGCTAAAATGTATACAGTTTTGGAGAACATATTCTTTCGCGTGATACACATCATTGCCATGAACGTGTTGATAAAAACATTCAGAGGAAACTTGCGAGAAGTACTGCAAATAGAAAGGCGTGAGAAAATATATCGGAATGTCCATCAAAAATAATTCACGCAGCGATTGAAGAAAGCGGTACCGTTCGGATAATTTGACTGTTAGTGACGTCTATACAACGAAAGACGAAAGAAACAGCCTGCACTGACAGCAAGCAGTGAAAAATATGGATTTCAAAACGGTAAGATCAGAATGTTTGTTATTATGTGCTGAGAAAGAGTCTGGAATTGTAGTCTTTCTTGTGAGTCAAATTTAAAATCTTTTGAGTCAACGCAAAAAATGTATATGGATGGAAAATGTAGATATTGCACAAGATGTTGGTTACAGCTATTCACTATTCATGCTATTTACAATGAGCGTTACATACCATACTCTTTTGTTTACTGCCCGATAAGAAAGAAGCTATTCTAAATTTTTCGATATTGTTAGGAACAAATGTGAATAGGTAAATGCTACTTTTGAACCTGAAATCGTGATAGTAGACTTTGAAACTGTAATCCATAACGATATTCGTATTTCTTGGCTCAAAGTTGTATTATTCGGCTGTAAATTTCACTTGACTTCAAGCGTCAAGTTGGAGTCAAGTCCATTGGAAATGTCAAACGTTCTAAGTGCCATTTTGCAAATTTTACTGGATAAGCAAAAAAAAAAAAAAAAAAAAATTAAAAAAAAAAATAAATAAATAAAAAAAATAAAAAAAATAAATAAATAAAAAATAAAAAAATAAATAAATAAAAAATAAAAAAAACTCCTCTCTGTTATCATTTAACTTATTACACCCAAAATCATTGTGAAGACTTTTTACTACAAAATTATTTTGGGTAACAAATTATTGCCAAAAGAACAATGACCAGGGAGGGAAAAATGAATAACAATAAGAAGGTTCTATGTACCATGATGCAAGAATCGATTACAAGTGCCAATCAAACTTTGTATTATGAAGTTTGTACAACAATACCAATCTTCAATTTTCTCTTCACAACTGACAGGAAGAGATTAGTTTTTAAATTATTACACAGGGGTTGAAATTTGTGTCTCATAAAATGCTCTGTGCTCTTCAGGAAGGAATGGTAACATGACGAGAGGTTTTTCTTTTCTTTGTTTAACTAATTAACCGAGGTTGATCTTTCAGACGAAGTACAGGTTGCTGTATATCAACCACTGATTTTCATCTGTTTAAAACTTCAAAAACCCTCCACCCTTCTATTAGTGCGTAAGTTTTTTAGTAGCTATTTGGCATGGACGAGATCGAGCATTGTGCAATTTGAAATGTTGCTCTTATTTAATCTTAACAATGAATCAAATAAAAGAAATCCCTTGACTTCATTGGAACTACATGAAAAAGATTTATAGCTTTAAATATAAAAAAAGACTCTTTCCAATTCGGGACAGAATGGTAACAAAATAAGTTCAAGAATAAATGTCTATTTCTTAAAATTATATTTACAAGATGCAAATTTCACTCCTGAAATTCTATATGCACTGCCCAATTCATGGTGCTTTTCCCAACCTTCTAATATGTTCTGTTGTCTCAATGAAACTTTTGAGTAGCTGTAGCGTTTTTGCCTCATTCATACTGGAGCTTTTTACAAAGCACCAAGTTTGATATTGCATTTATGTGTGTATAAAAAGGTAAGAATTAGGGTGTGTATTATAAAAACTGGTATTAAATCTAGAATGAAATGATTCGCATACATTTGTAGTAAATTCTACAGTGGCATCAGCTTTGGCCCACACGACTAGGAATATGCATTTGAGCATAAGATGCACTTTTGATATAAAACAATTAAATTTAAAAATGGCACTAAGAACGTTTGACATTTCTACTCTTCAATTGCATAAACTGACTTAAGTCAAGAATACAATAACAAGTAAAGTGAAATATCGCAGTAGTTGCTATAGATATTTCTAGATTATCATACTTGAAACTAGAGGATGCTGAAGATGTTGAAAATGGTTACATGCAAAATCCATAGTGTAGCAATCTCCAACATCCTCTAGTTTCAAGTATGATAATCTAAAAATACATAACAACCACAGTCCTATTTCACTTTGCTTGTTGCTGGTCCTGATGGTGCAGTGGTAACCATACTTACCTTCTAAACCCAAGATCGCGGGTTCAATCGGGGCCAGTTCAGGCGTAAAAATCCTAAGTATGACTTCCTTCGGAAGGGAAGTAAAGCCGTGTCGTACATTTACGGCACGAAAAAGAATCTCAAGCCTAAAAGAGGCATTTGAGCAAAATTTATCGGCTGTTTCACGCCCTGAATTGAAAGGGACGCTGATGACCTGAGATGTTAAGAGCGTTCGTAAATAAAACAAATCAACTTTGCTTGTTATTGTATTCTGGATTTAAGCCCAATTTCTGCAATTGAAGAGGGAAATGCCAAACGTTCTAAGTGCCATTTTTAAATTTAACTATTTTATTTTAAAAGTACATTCTGTGTGCCCAGATGCACCCTAGTCGTGTTCTAAGTGCCTAAACAGGTATGAAGTAGTTCAAATATCCTTTAACAGATAGCGCAGTTTCAAATGCTGCCATCTGGTGTTTTAAGTGCCATGCCATGATAACATTAGTTTCCTGTTCAACATTGTGAGGAACTTGCCTATGGGTATTAGCAATGAACGTTTTATTGTTGCGGAATTTACTTATGGTGTTATCGTACTGCCCAACCTTTATGCAAAAATTGCCCACGCCCCAGAAACCCAGCGGTCGTTGACCTGTTGTAGAGGTACAGGTACCGAGATTTACTTTAGGGTAGGTCATAGAGTAATCGCGTTATATAGGGTGACCGGTTTTCAATTGACTTGCCCTTCTACGTGCATATTTTACCAGAGCAAAACTTTTAATGAAGATTTACCTCAGAAAGAAATCCTTTCAACTAGCAGCGGGCGGGCTGAAAAAGTTACTACCTTCCAGGTACATTCATAGCTGCCGTTATGCCAGAGAAACTTTTCTTCTCAAACTACACCGTTGTGGTTTCATTCTCACAGGCCTTTTATAAAAGAAATACAGAACTACTAAAACTTGCCTTGCCACTTTTTATTTTCCTGACTTGTTTTCACTTTCCCACCAGATGAAACTTGGTAAGTAATGGCGCTGAATCCTTTTATAGCAAGAAACCAAGTTTGTTAAATCGAAACTTTCACTTTTGTATAAATGTTTGACTATATACGTTCCTTTAAAAAAAATTCTAAAGGCCTCCTAATGTGTTTATATAAAGGCACAGTATGCTCTTTCGTTTATTAAAGCTGTGAAAACATTTAACTGCACTGTGCCGCCTTTAGAATGTACACAGGGTTTGCTGTCTTTTTCTCTGGCTATCACAGCAGCAGTAGCATTAATATCATATACACAAAAGATTTGCTAAAATGCTGATACACTTGACTTTACTATGTTACAACTAAACTTCGAATAGTTGGGTAATACCTGTTTAGTTCCTGTACGAAAATGTGCAAATTATGGCAAATTATACCTACTGGGAGTGCTTTTACAGCACCTAAAATTACCTAAAATGAGGGTTAGTGCCTATTTATGACTTGTATGCCTAAAAAGTAATTTTTAACAAGTAATATAGTTTACTTAGAAAGTACTTATTTTTAAATTTTTATCAAGTACCGAATGTCACCACATTGTCACGTGAAGTGTACAGGCGAATTCGTGTCAATAATGAAACGCTAACCATTGACTGCTTCTGATTAACCGTGTTGAATGCTTCAATAACAATGCACAATATATAGTTTAAATTTCATTTTTGGTTTTCTTTTCTGTGTGTATGGTTTGGTGCTCATAGAAAGTTTTTTTTTTTTTTTTTTTAAATTCGTTCCTGGCTGGTGGATTACGGCGATCTTATTTACGACAGGGATATACTTTTTAATCTTTATGTAGCAAGCCGGCTAGAATTAGACATTTTGTTTGTTATGTAGGCAAGTCGTTAACTCATTTTTAGGAAATGTAAAATCATGGACCTTTTCTTCTTTGGAGTTATTAAAATTTAATAATAATAATAATAATAATAATAATAAATGTTATTAATATTATTCAATAGGTTAGGCTATACAGTTATTCGAATCTTAATTTGAAGGAAAATTAATTCAATTAAAACTATTCATTCCGAATCATACTTACAAATGTCATCCGTTCTTTCAGATTTCACACGAAAGAAAGCTTACATATAGATGGTGCAGGACACACAGAAAGAGCTAAAATTTTGCCGGAATAAACTCTTAGAGCCACGAACTTCTGCGAGTTTGGCAGCAACTGATGATTTCAATTCAGATCTTTGCATCAGCTAATATTTCACTAAACTCGCTGACAAATCAGGTATTCAGTAAATTTTTGGACAACTACTGCCAAAACTCATTAAATCTAAATACACACCCAGTAGACAAATTTGAATATTGAATATCAGAAAACACTTGCTGCAATTAGGAGATACCTGCATCTGGGTAGGTGTCGACGAGATAAAGAGTGCTCTCAACATATATATTGCAAACATAGTAGTTGGTAAACTCGATGATGATACACCTTCCCCTTCACATCTTGTAGCGATCAGAAATCTGCATAAAGTATGGTTAGTCCATTGCCTTCATTGTAAACGATGTTTACGTTATTTCCTGATGGTGTTCAACAGATTTTTTTTTGATTGATTTATTTATGGACGCTCTTTAACAGCTCAGGTCATCAGCGTCCCATTCAATTCAGGGCGTGAAACGGCCGACAAATTTTGCCCAGAGGCCTCTCTTTCAGGCTTGAGGTTCTTTTTCGTGCCGTAAATGTACGACACGGGACCCACGGCTTTACTTCCCTTCCGAAGGAAGCCATACTTAGGATTTTTACGCCCCGAAAAAATCCATCCGTGTTGGCCGGGTTCGAACCCGCGATCTTGGGTTTAGGAGGCAAGTATGGTAACCCCTACACCACCAGGACCGACGTGTTCAACAGAGATAGGGTTCTTCTCTGCACAGACGTTGCATTCTCTATGATCTCAGACTCTTTGACTCGTGAAAACATTCTACCATAACCTTATAGCCCCATGCCTTTCACCGGATCTCAGATACCATAAGGAATGAATTTCCGCAACCTGATCTCCGATATGCAGAACATTTTCTGAAACGCTCCATCCCGCATTGTAATCTTCAAGGAAAAACTTCCAGAAACGCTTCTTCCTCCTCAACCTGTTTTAACACTCTGGAGCAACTAGGTAGAGTCTGCTCTATATTAAGCGCAACATAGGAATGGCATCGCTTCCTACTGAGAGAACAGCTTGTTTTTGGTCTGCACAGGAACTGGTGCAAGAAGCTGAAGTGAAAATTAGTGCTGCTAAGGGTAGAAGTTGGGGACAAAATAGGTGCAAAAGGGACAGTGTAATGGCAAGGGATAAAAATAAATAATCCCGGATAGGCTGTAATGGTTCTTGTGGTAAATGTTTCGCCGGGAAAATTCCAGAACAAGTGTTTCTATAACATTTTTGTCATTGGAAAGGTCATTTTCAACCTTTAAAATGATTGTAACAGAAAAACGACATAGCCTAATGGTTTAAAATTTGGAGAAAATTTTGATAATATATTGCGCTGTAAGTTATAAAATAAAATAACATGTGATGCTTATAGTTATACATATAAAAATGTAAAAATACGCACTTTGCTGCATAATTAAAACAATAGTACCTAATGTGATCATTTTGTGGCCCATTTTTTTATGACAAAATATAAATAAAATATTGCGTAAAATTACAAATTAGTGCATAAATAAATTATTTAGTTTCCTATTTTAGGTGACAGAAATATACATTTTTCATGCCTAAAATTCCGAGGTCTATACTTGATGTATAGATCTACTAAGACATGGATTTTTCGTTATACTTGGTAACGTCACCATTACTACATATTTTCGTTTCAGTCATTTCTAAATCAAATGTGCAAGTTCTATAGGGTCCTAAATCGGCGAAAACGAATTAAGAACCTAAAAAAATACAAAGTCAACATTATTATATGCAACTGTACTGTTAATAGGCAAAAGATATGTATTTGTTTCCAACTTTCTTTCACTCTTTGCTGTTTTGTTGTTCTTTTCATTGAGTACATGGAAATCGTGCACATTTGTGCAGCTGCGTAGTACCTTTTCTGTGTTAAAAAAGGAAATTTTTTCATTTTAATCCAGCTTAACAATAAATACAGCGGTAAAAATAGATGTAGTTTTTGCTGTAATCCAACGGATTAAACTTTAAAGTAATAAAAGGCAGTGCAGTTCGTGTTTAACATGTTTGAGTGCTGCTGCAAGCTTTTGTTGCTGCAACATGTCTAAAGTAAAAGCGGCAAAAAGTGATTTATTTCGATAATAAATTCTTAGCTATTTCAACAGATGGAAAGATTTGTCAAAAATAATTCACTTGTGCCAAAAAATCACATTTCGAATGGCATAAGAAATCCTGCACAGATAAAACAATGTCTCAAGAAAGAAAAAATTATTAATTTAACAGTTCGTTTTTATTTTCTATGACAAATTTTACGTTGGATATTTTCATATGAGTTTGCGCGAGGCACTTGTTTAAGCAAATGTGCCGTGGAATGTGCTAAAGAACGGGTGCTTCTCAGTTTCCTGGTGGTCGCAAAGTTAGAGATAATTCTACTTTGCATAAGAATCATTTGAGGCCCCTCAATGAGAAAACATTGGAAACCATACGTGAACATTATATATGACTTTGTATTGCTGAGATGCTAATGCTATCATCGGTAAACTGGAACCAACAGAACCGGGAAGCAGCATCTAGTCCTTTTTAAAGAACTAGAGAAGACAAATAGCTTGTGTGGTTAGATAAGCTCTTCGTATCTTGAGGCCTGAAGGAAACAAGAGATGAAATTTTTCTCCTGTTCCTCAGTGACAGTATTGCTTACATAATTAAAGCAGGAGGCGTCTCACAAGTCCCTATGTAAATATGATTCTCGTTAAGTAGTGTATGAGTTACTTCCTTTGGCAGAAGTAAAATAAATTGTTTCATTTGTCAAGAAAGTTTTTAAGTCACCTCTCGCATTCAGACACACAGAGAGATGCTGTCCGAAATAAAACTTTCTCCAGAGCCAATCATCACTCAACATGGTTGTCAACCGCATTCCACTGCGCCGATTATTATGAGAAAATAAAAAGTGAAATAGACAAATTCGACATGGTGGAAATTGCCTGCCTTACCAAGCATTTATCAAAGCAAACGTGCTGACTTTCCTCCTACCACTGAAAACCTGGAGGGTGCATCATCTCTTCCACCAAACGAAGCAAGGAAACTCTTTAAAGTAGTATCGAAGAAGGAAGAAAATATGCTATGTCAAATCCTGGGATTTTTTCCCTGTCAGTTGGCTATTTAACCCAGAAAAGTAAAATCTAACAATTCAATTCTACAGCATTAATTGAAACCCGCAGTTGAGTAATTGCTGATGTAATTTATGGGCAATTGTCTAAAGCAATAAATGAATCCTGTTCGATAAACGGGGAAAGTAGGAATACATTATAATTAAGAAAATTTCGGCAGAAGAAAAACTTCTTACAATTGGAAGCAATGAGAATACTCATGAAAATGAGAAACAGTCAAGAATAAGTTTGTAGTCTGCTGTCCGAAATTCGGGAAAAGGTTTTTCGGGTTTGAACAGAAAAGTTCAAGAAGAAATGCATTGGACAGTTAAGGATAACTAAATATTTCCTCTTCGCTGATATTTAAAAAATTGGTCTGTTGTTTTATTTATGTTGCCCATCTATACTGCTAACTTCAATTATGACCTTGTGTTCTCAAGTTACTAAAGAAAGAGCCAATCAAATCACAATTTTACAAAGCTTTATCATACACCATTTATTAAATTATATTTGTTTGCATATTTCGTATATTGTACATTTGTTCAGCAAGTTGACACAATTGTTCTTCAGTTTTTTGCTTAAGAAAACAACAAGAACGAATATGAAAAGAAAATGAATTAATCTGCACCTTTTGTAATCATGAGTGTCGAATGTGCAATGAGTTCGTTTCTTTGAAAAGTTCAACTTTGGTCGATGAACGATAGATAGATTAGAGACACAACTTTTAAACTGTTAAACATATTGATCTGTTTCTGTTTACCCAAGGTTTAATCCATTAACCTACATACGGTTCATGCGATAAGATCAACAGTAATAACTGAAGTTCTTTCAAAGCGGCCTGGGGTTATGTTTACAATGGAAGGCCACCAAAAGCATTTCAAAATGACTAAGTCCGTAGCTAGTTATGTTACCTTAATATTAATCTCGCGATATGGTTCCCTTATCCTCACAGGCTAGTAGTGTTTCTGTCAGCGCAATTTCCATCCTGTAGTCCGCCATTTCTCAAAATTACCTTGACTTTAAAATCTCTTGCTGTTCAGAACCCCTAAAATTAAACTCAAAGCTTCAACTTCTAAATTTGCCTCCTATACATTTTTTAAAGTTGTTCATCGCTGGTTTATAACTTTAAATACAGATGGGCCAAAAGTCACTACCCATTGTGAACAGACATTGATAAGTTTGGTTGTGATCTTCACATCGATTTAAATGACGCGTCTTTTGTTTGTATTTGATAGTTTCTTATGTAACCAGTAGAGCGCATTGGTATTCAATCAAACAGACGATGTTCATTGGGAAAATTTTTTTTAGTAGTGTTTAACGCCCGTTTTTATTACTGAGGCACCAAAGGCGGTGGACACTGATGATACATGCGATGAAATGATATATTGGGAAAGGATATTTTTTTTAAGGAAGGAAACGTTCCAGGCCTAAGTTTAGGGTATTTGCCAGCTATGAGTACTGCGGAAAACCTGGAAATAGCCCCAGTTTGGGAGGACGGTCCTGGTGGGATTCGAACCCCAGACCTGCCGCTCACGAGTCCGCGCCTTAACGACCTCGGCCACCCGTGGCGGTTTATGCTGCTATTATCCATATATACTTACGATCAAATCTCCACATAGGATATAAATAGAAGCGGTTGTTCGTGTAATCTTGGAGGCAAACATTGTGACAGCAGACGAAAAGGTATAGTTTATGAAAATACGCCATTATTTATTATGATTATACAGGAAAACATAAATGGAAAGAAACACGGGCAAATAACATAAAAGAATAAAACGGGTCATATACATTCTATTACGTAATAAAAAGAACTGCAGAATTTATGTTGAAACTGTAAAGCAGTTTGTCAAGTCATCTTTTAAAAACTTTATATAATAGGACTAGATACATTGAGCTATCCGTAATATTATACAAGAAAGAGACCAAACAGATTTCAAATCAAAATTAATTAGTATAATATAATGAGGAAATATGACCTCATACAGACACGAAAAAATACTATACGAATAAACTTAAGCTCGTTTATTTACTCATTTAAGATTCGTAATTAAAATTGGTTTGGAAAAACATTTATCTTCTTAAGCAGGTAATGCTGTATTACCTTTTTGTGTCGTGTATTTGCGGATAAATTGTTCATTGCTGTGATTTGATCATTATTTTTTAAATAGTGTAAATGTTAGTTTTGATTCTGATTATCCTCTATAATACTCTGCGATAGTAACCTTCTATATGAAATGACATTTTATAGCCACGCGTATATGTGCACGCTTTTTATGGTTACCTTTATGAACTGAGCTGGAAAATTGAAAATCAAAGAGAATGCGTCAACATTGATTACCTTATTACTATCATATTTTCAGAAACAAAATTCTATAAAATGAACTGAGCAAAATGGTGTGCCTTGTTGTACAAAGCTGTCACGCTTAACAGCACGTAGCCAACCACTTTGCAAATCGGGATGTTGCGATGAAAACCTAAAGTGGGAGTCTGTTGTTTTTTATTTAATGTACTCCCTGGTATTACCATAATGAATTAATGCTTATATCTAGAGAGCGGAAAAATATGAAGATTTCCTTTGACGAAAAATGAAATTCACATCACTAAAATATTAAAGTGTACAAACACAACGAATAACACTTATTATTAAGTATTTAATAATTTTATACATCAAAGTGTCATAATAAATTAATTAGAATCACACAGTATACAATTCTGACGGTAATTTACAAGCATTTTTTCCGTGTTTTCTGTCAGTGCAATTTCTGTGCAATGAACAGTTGTGGCAGAAGCGGACATATATTGTTCTACATTTTGTAACTATATATTTGATGCAATAGATTTTATCTTACCCTCTAGTCATCAGCAGTTTGCTTTACTCCAAGAAATGAATTTCAACCATCCGAAATCATTTTTACATAACGTGATTTCACTGTCGCCTTTTTTATGCATTTTATACAGTGATATAAATTCTGACAACAAATTGTTTTTATTATTTATGAATTATCAAAATGAATTTTTTAGAAATGTCACAAAATTTGTAGACTGTAATTCAATCGCTCGAAAAGAATTGCATATTTTTAATATCATATATTTTTCATTAGATAAGTGTTTGATGTAGAAATTAAATATATATTTGCTCACTTCCTCAATTCAGTATTTCCATATAAATTTTCTATCTGTTGTATAGCACTTAGGATGAACACCTATCCCTAACACTTCCTTTTGGCATCTTGATGAATACCGATTGCGTTAATCAATATATATGCAGAGGTTGGCAAACATGTATACATACTTGAAGCAAAGAAATAAAGTATTAACATAACAAAACTGAATTCACACAAACAGAAAATGATGACTTTTAGTTACAATAGTTGCTTAAAATGCCCACCATCGGCATCGATACACTACTGAGTACGTTGAGTGGAAACTCAATCGGACCTCTTCGTTCTGCAGTGCCTGGGAAGATTGTTATCAAGGTACACACGTACATCTCGGTGGTAATGTGGTGGTGCACCATTCTGCTGGAAGTGAGAGTATATGAACGTCGGGTAAGACAGATATGCATATCATGTTCAGCTGCACTGGGCCAGTTACTGTTTCTTCAAAAAAATGGTGCAATTAGACCCTAGATTAATTAACCCATATTGATTCCCGGTAATTAACAGCCTTTTCTAAAACAACATGTGGATTGTTTGCACACCAGTAGACACAGTTATGCATGTTAATAGTTCCGTTCAAGTTAAATTGTGCCTCATCGAACCAAACAACTTTCCTTATGAAAGCCTCATCCTCTTGCACCATGTTCCGAAACCACTCACGGTACTGCATTCTCCGATCAAGGCCATCTTCATTTAATGCATGCAAAAGTCATGGGATGAAAACTTTCAACTTTGCTGTTTTAATAATACGACGTACGCTGATTCTGCTAATTCCAGTCTCACGTGCACATTGCTTTGTAGATTTCTGCGGTGAGTGCTCAAAACGTTCCAAAACCATAGTCGAGGATGCGCGGCTTGTTGCTATTCGGGATCTCCCAGATCTGTCCTTTTGATCACCGCATACGGTACCAGGAGTCTCAAATTTGTCTCGAATGCAAGCAATTGTTACCCACGTTGGTGGTTCTGTTCTGTACACACGTCTCCATTGCCTTTGAATTTCAACAAAATTCTCGGTTTTCCAATACGACTTCAAAATTGCTTTCCGCTATTCAAACGGTAATCTTGACTCCATTTTGTTGTAGCAACGCTAGCATAACGTAATGTGAGTGACATCTGTTTACAGAACATCATACGATAATCTTCGCTTCATTTGTTCATTGTTGATTTACTTGTCACGTAGCAACGCTATCATAATGTATGTGAGTCACATTTTACAGAACATCATACTACACATTACTGTATATTTCGGTCCAACTTTGAAATATATTAAATAGATATCTATTTAATTTAGTGTGCATACATTTTTGGCACCCTCGGTATATTGCTCTGGTATTAAAGATTTACTTATCACAACTACATCATTGTTGTAGGATTGCTTATGATTGGAGTATGAGCAAAGCTACCAGAATATTTGTGGTTTTAATTGTAAAATAAATCCTTCCCACTATTTTACGAAATAAAATTCGGATGTTTCTGATTATTTTACGTATGTAATTTTTAAATAATGGAGAGGGGCGTTTGAAAAAATGCACATATTTTGGTTCTGTACTTTCCATTTCAAAATATCGAAACTCAGATTCACTGCTTTCAAATTCATCGGCAGATCAGGACAGCATCAAAGGGGGAAATGTCGATAACTCCTTACAGTGGAGAGCTAATATTGCAAAAGGTTAATAGGAAGAATACAACGCATAAGTCAAAACATAAAAAAATATACCATTTGATTTTTTCACAAATGTTGCTGAATTTACTGAAGAATGTAAAATAAGAACGAAAAACCATACAAAATCATTTTATGTAAAAATATAAAACAAAACACGAAGATATGAACATTAAGATTTTAAAAGATATTATCTTTTACAAAATATGAAAGATTAAATAGCAATTATTGCATTACATACACACCATAACTCAGTACAGTACAATTTATGGTGTAAAATGTGAAAATTCATATTTCCGATCTCTACTTCCAATAAACACACCTATATTCCGACGATTTGTAGCAAAAGTATGTGATTAGGGATATTTAACGCGAATAAAACTAAAATAACTAAACAGATCTATAAAAGTAACGTGCTTTTTCATTGTAATATTGCTCACTTAAAATACGTGCTTGCATAAATCTAGCGATCATGGCCTCCCAATGGCGATGCTCAAGAGTGTATCAACATTTCCCGCGCTCAATCCCCACTTGTGAGTCCAGGTTTGTACCATTATAAAGTTTTTACACATGTATTAAAGTTTACGTACGCAGGTGTTGCCAACACCTTCTGTAACTGGAGAAGTGAGAGCTCTTCAAAGAGTCGAAACATTCAAGAAATGCTTCAGCATTCAGAGGTAATGACTGGAGTTTGACAACCACTAGTGAAGCTCTTCTGCAAGGTAGGATAAAATTTTCGTATATTTGCATGAAAATTTATGTTAGTAGATCATGAAGTACGGAAATATTTAAATAAGTACCATGCTCCATTCTAGTGAATAAGATTATACATTTTGTTCCTAAATGAGTACAATAAATGATAATATAGCAACCAATTTTTAAAATTATTGTTTTTTAAACTTCCTAATGGAGTTAAAATTATATGTGAATAAAGGATATTTGAGAAACATTAGTCCCAGTTTAAACAACAGGTCCAAAGTGTGCCTATTTGTGGTATATATCCATATTTGATCCCCGTTTAATTTAATGAACAAATTAAAAATCACTATTAATACGGGCCTTGATAATGAAGCCGAAATAATTAGTTTCGATCCTCAAATAAATAATAATTAGCATATTAATTAATTCCAGGTAATTCCTATATTGAAATCATTAGTGCAGTGTCATATTTATTTAAAGCACTATGATTGCAGTGTTATATTTGTTCGTATACATGGGTCGCACATTGAGTATAATGTTATTTTCTCACCTGAGTGTAAACAGACCGGACCTAGCCGAGGATCAGAAGTCGGTTGTCTATTTGTAAACATGTTTGTATAGCAGACCCAAACAAGCGGGAAAAGCGGTCCGTTATTTCGTGGAAAATTCGCATAGCAGTGTCCTTGAAGATGTTTATTTTATATAAGTTAGACAGTTTTTGCTTTGTTGTATCCGATAAACGAATAGAGCAATAAACCAGATGATGTAACAAATATGGGGAAGAAATTAGACCATCGAACTTACGAAAGCCCCAGCTAACGGTACAAAGTTCCACGACATGTAAAGAGTCACGTAGTTAACACTATCCAATATGAAAATGAGAAAGACTCTATATAAATATATTAACCAATAGAAGCTGTTAAATAAGAAACGATATTCGAGATTTTACTAGAAAAAAGGGAAGTTAGCGTCTGAAGAATGACCGACTATAGTGTTTATTTAAGCTTTAATTCTGAGACTCAGGAGACACAAAAGAAGTTATTATTAAGGAAGATAGTCATCAGGTAGTTAGTTACTGTAATGAAGAGTCTGCTTTGTAACGAAAACCTGGTATTATAAGGAATCGTATCAAGAACATAATATTGTGTAAGAGCACGCTGTATATCCTAGTTAGTGAAACGTACTGTATAAACCCAAACATAGTAAGACGTAGACATAATAATTATTAGCGGTGACTTGCCTTGCCACGCAGAGGTGACGTGACCTGAAAGAGAAACACTTACATAAACAAAAAGGAACCCTCTTTTCCACTCACTTAAAATATTTTGTCTACGTGTGCATGTTATAGACTGACAGAATTATTGTGCTGTTGAAGTATTGTTTAGTTTTAAGCTTAACAAACCCAAACCATGAACCTCTTAGAACTTATGATGTCAGGACCTGGTGAATGTTGATCTCATGGTGGTGGGAAGTGTTTGACAATAACTCTTATGTCTAGACTAGGTGATTATTACCCCTCCTTGGGCATTACAATTGTATAAAAGTTCCCTGAATTTATTCAGAGACAGGAGAGAGGCTTTGCTGCTTGGAGGACCCACGTCTCACTGTATAAGAAAGCCCTTTAAGTAATATTTATACTTTTAACAGGGTTGGTTGAGTTATTCAGCATTCGTCTGGAAACACCTCGTCTTTCCTGGAGGAGTCGACCTAGCTCGATTCTCCGAAGTGACACCTATTATCTCAATATAACATCCCTTCTCGTCTTAGCCATCGAGACTGAATAGGGAAATTGTAGCACCGCATTAAACAGAAGAACATCACCATGTTGTAAACATCACAGGTTGGGCTTGGATTAATAACATGCTGGTGGCATCTCGGCAGGCGGTATTACATTACGCAATAATAAGAGGGTTAATCAGTGGTGAAATAGCTACTCATTATATCAGGAATCAGTGCGTCAGTGTTGGTTACAAACAGTGCTATTATTAGCTAGTTGTTAGTCACTTCTTATACATTACTTGTTGGGGAGTTATTCAATATTCATTATTAGTTATATAATCATTGTTATCAATGACAGTAGCGAACATTAAAATTCGTCAGGGGCGAGCAGTGAAATAGAAAGAATAGTCGCAGGTGGAACATTATTAGTGAACTAGTTAGGAAACTATAATAGTCAGAGCAAGAGTGGCACATAAAGCGCAATAAATTCTCCACAAAGTAACATTGACTCCATTAAGTGCAACAAACTGTGGACAATAAATCACATCTCATCTCACAATACAACAAATCCGGTTATTCTCCTGTTAAGGTCTTATTCTCCTTTCCCTTTGATCTCCGGATCATAAAAATTCCAGCAGAAAGAAGAGTCACCGGTAAGTCAGTGGAAAAATTGCCGGGAGAGGAAGAAGAGATATCTCTGAGATTCAAACCATAAACCATTAATCAATCAACTCTTCCCCCTCGACTATTATTAATTAATCAACCCCCGATCGGCAATTGCCGCTGCAATAATTGTTGTCTGTAGATGACCAGGTTTAAAAATACTCATATAAATATTGATGATGTAATACTGAGTCAAAACTCGTTATAACTGTGCTTTACAAGAGTGAGATAGAATTATCAAACCATTTCAGTCTCTTGATATTGCCTTTCACCACGATCCTTTGTTTACCCTTACCACCAATTTAATTATGACAGGCAGGTAGATAGGCAGTGAAAGGTACCTTATTTACGCTAATATTGCAGCAGTGACGGCTGAGTTTAATTTCACAAAAACTAAAGCACCGAAATATACATTTCACTTTAAATGTTAGGAAGAATAATGTGGTAAAGTTCTTTATTTTCAATAAATATTTTACCATGTCTCCCGTTGTAGCATTGAAAGAAATTTTAGTAGATGCTGTGACAAGACCCTCACAACCATGCTTACCCGTGAGAGAACGTCTATCTATAATTTAAATAGCAATAATTATTAAATCTTTTATATAGCCTGTAGTAACAAGTAAGATCATTTCATGTATCAGAAAAATATATTTAGGCTACCTAGACGCATACCTTTTTGACTCGAGGGAAAGGCTGCCTATTGTAATCTCTTGTATTCACACTTACTGATAATGGATCGAGCAATAAGTCTCTCTATTGCGACAAAACTGTGCATGCAGGTTGAACAAATGATCTTTTGTATCCTTACTTGCTGGAGATTCTAGAAAATTTCGTTAAAGATACCACAGGAGCAGGTGTCGGCGATGACGTCATTACATGGAATGATTATGAGCTCTCCAATTAGAAGTCAAAGAGTTGATGAATTTAAATGAGCACTAGAGGTCGCAAATAATATTTGAATACTTTGAAGGCTCAGTATTGCATGGGCGCTACTCTGTGAACCCCGTGAGTTCTCACCAACACGTAGGGACACATTGAGATTAGCATATATGGGGAAACAACTTTGCAAAAGCACGCAGTCCCAGATATAGTAGAGTAATTTTCCAGAAGGCTGTTCTAGATACAGTCTGGACCTTGAGTTTACACATTTCCTAGATTTCAAGTCAGCAGTGTAGCCAAGTGAAAGACGAGAGGCACACAACGTAATGTTAGGGCGGTAGATGCAAATTCAGGTAGTGTATGTAACTTATGGTGTAAATGTCATAGAGGTAATGCACCAGGTAGCAAATTATCGTGTGATAAACACTTCTAGGTGTTTAAAGAAGCACTGTCGTGTGATTTAAACGTTTTCCTTTCGAGCACAAAAGGCGTCTTCGCACCCCTGAAAGACCCGGAGTACGAAGTGGAACCCTAGAGTAGATGTTCTACAACTACTACCATGTCGTCAACACAACGTCATACTTGAAACCCGCTTCAATACTATCACAATGAATGTGGTAAACATACTGTGTTAGTTGTTGCTTGGTTATATTAAACTTAATCTGATATTCATTGAAAATTTTCTTTACGTTTGACGGTGATTTTTTTTTTGATTTGGTTTATTTATGGACACTATTTAACATCTCAGGTCATCAGCGTCCTATTCAATTCAGGGTGTGAAACGGCCGACTAATTTTGCTCAGAGGCCTCTCTTTCAGGCTCGAGGTTCTTTTTCGTGCCGTAAATGTACGACACGGGACCCACGGCTTTACTTCCCTTCCGAAGGAAGCCATACTTGGGATTTTTACGCCTGAAAAAAGCCAACCTTGGGTTTAGGAGGCAAATATGGTTACCACTACACCACCAGGACCAACACGTTTGACGGTGGATAATAAAATCTTAGGAGTTGTAAGTACTTATTATGACACTAATGTCAAGAATGTTGTAAACGTATTTTAAAGATACAAGGAACTTATTTATAAAAGATAAATCCATTTAGTTTAGGCGATTTTATCAGAGAATGCTTCAAAAGAGGGGCTAAGGAAATGTGTAAAGCTATCTGTAGCCAGGAGCATCGATGACCTTGGTGCGATCTGGAAAATTAATTAAAGAAATGAAATCACTAACCTTGTGAATGAAATATTAATGAAGAGCTAGATATAACTTCTTTTAACACTGAGAAGAAATTTTCAAAGCTGGTCATAGTATTGCAAACAAATTTGATTGTTTGATTGTTTATATGTTTGCCATGTAGTAAATTTTCTATGTTACGTTTTTTTTTTATTTTTTTGCATAAAAGTAATGGCAATATTTGGTTCCACGTACATTTGTGGGCAAACATTTGCAAAAATGAATATCGCAACATCTTAAGTGACAACCATTTGGTTTACCTTCTGAGGTTCGGCGCTAATTTTTTACGTATAAAACTAACTAATTAGTTAAATCATGTCATAGAAGATATCTTCAGAAACATAAGCTTGTTTAAAAATATAATTATTTAGGCTTTCACGACCGGCGTTAATCCAATAAAATGATGTTTCCGGGCTTGTTGGCCGTGGTCCAAAGACTGTAAACATACCTGACGTTTCGCCCGTGACTCCGCCGGGCATCTTCAGAGGAATGTAGCTACAACAACGAGAGGTGATAGTCATTCCTCTGAAGATGCTCGGCGGATTCACGGGCGAAACGTCTGGTGTGTTTACAGCCTTTGGACCACGGCCAACAAGCCCGGAAACATTATTTTATTTGATGAAAAATATTCTGTAAGTAAAGGTTTTAGTTGTGAATTTTTCATTCACAAAAATGAAGAATGGCTTTGTAACTTCCTGATGTGCCACTGGAACAAAGTGATCACGGGAGACTTTTATAAACATTGTGGCGTATGCAGAGTGGTTCTTTCACATTGAGAGGAAGATGATTTTGCCCTTCTCTCTCCTGGCAATGTTTGGACAATGCTGGTTTAGAGCAAGCAGATTATTGGAGTTCACAAATTCCTTCAAGTTTAGGAAGACTACGCAGCATTCATATGTAATCAAATTTGCAAGGCTGGAACACAGAATAATCGTAAAAACAAAAAACCTTATTGGGGATATGACATTACCCAAATGATCTATATCTCTCATCATCAAAGTTTAGAAGCCTACATAAAAATATTTAACGATGTTGCAGATAAAACAATACAAAATTAAAACACATAAAATGCTAAAGGAAATTAGCCAAAATTCTATTATTTTGGAAGAAAGCATCGCAAAAGTAAGCAAGTTGTAGGCCGTGTACTAATATATCATGAGAAGATGTTGCAACTGTCTAATTGCCTGAGAAAGAATGAACAAGAAGAACCATTCTGGGTAAAGCTGTGAAGCGTAAACAAAGCCTTGATAAAAATACGTCAAACAATTTTCAGCTCAATATTCGCTTTTATATGAACAAACATGGTGATAAAGTACCTCGTTGATCAAGGCATGACACTTATGGTTGAATTAAACATTAGTTTAGTGTTTCATAAGTGATGGTACAGATTTAAAGGGTAGAAAGTACACTACAGTGTGCGGCAATTTTATATGTCAGGAATGGGGAGGAATAATTAATTGGTGTTAATTTGTTGATTAAATGAAACCTCCCCGTTGGTATGCCATTTGGGGGCCATTTTTATATGTGGGGACGGTGAATTTGATTAAAGAGGGGGAAGGAAAGGAATTGATTGATGGATGAATTAATTGGTGTTGAGTGTATTCGTAATTAGCCTCTTCTTCCCGATGTCCTCTCTGATTTGACGTCATTACCTTGGTTATTCCTCTATGGGAAGCTGGTGTTTCGTGACTTGTTTGAGTCAGAGGGAAGGGCAAGGTATCAAACACACTGCACAGAAATTCGCAGGATTGCATTTGACTCAATTTATTAATAAGCTATTCAATGTCTTTTCATACGTCTGGGTATCCATAGCGTCTTTAGTCCACTCTTGCACTGTCTAAACTAAGCTAACCTGCAAGAAGACACAGTTTTCATAATACTCAATATTTCTAGTCAATATTTTCCTCTGATTGTTCTCTGACGATTGTTCACTATCTACTCGTTATGCACTAACATAACACTCTGTAGCTGACAGGTGAATTTAACTACTCTGAATTTTATTATTGGACGTTGACTTATAACTTAATTACTCTCTTTACAGAAGTTTTCCCGTCGGTAGAAATCTAACAGATGTTTTTCACCCTCCGCAACACTTGCGTCATAGATCAGTTTATGGTTATATTATTTTAACGAAGGTATCTTTCGGCACTTCCAACAAAAGCGAACAATGAGTTTCCTGTTTTTACAATCGTCTGTTTTCTAGACGTAGCCAGTCCTTAAGGCTAGCAGAACCCTTGTTATAAATACAGGCATATACAATAAACATGGGTCTGGTCGCTTATCCTTATAAAAATATATGACAGCAATTCCTTAAAAGGTCCTTGCACAAGTGTTTCCTGTCAAAACATGAGAATAAATACGTTGACCTAAATAGATGTCAAGTTTCATACAGGTCATATACGTACATCAAATTAGATTTATAAAATATTAATGTTAATTATAACCATATTATAAATTTATGGAAATGAAGCTTTGAGTTTTGGTCTCAAGTGAAAGCGAAAGCGCATCATAAATAGGGATTCACAAATTAACCTTGTGCCAGACAATTATAAACAAATGGTTAACATTTGCCTCTGACTCGATTGTTTGTACGCTTAAACTCATCGTGCGCTTTTACCCTTTGTGATCTATGTGCCATAGACCTGGTTAATATAAAAAGACAAAACTCTTTGTTAAAAATAGTTTTGTAAAACATAAAGTGTTTGTGTCTACTGATTTTTAACAAGCGAGATATCACTTGTTACTATACAGTCGTACTTGTTAAAGGAGGTGTTCAAAACGTGTTCCATGCATATGTACGCATTAAGTTGCAAGTTCTTTAGAATACCCTATTAGTTTTTTTTTAAATTTTGACCAGTAAAGGTACTTCTCTGCTCCAGTTCTTCAATTGTGTCAAAGGTAGACATTTGCAGATAACTTCAAACAAAGGAATTCATCAAATAATCTTGGAGGCCATACAAGACAGCCTCTATTTATGCATCGTTGATCATAACTTCAAGATCTTTTACCGCCACCGGTGACCGAGGTCGTTAAGGCGCGGACTCGTGAGCGGGAAGTCTGTGGTTTGAATCCTGCCTGGACCGTCCTGCCTGACTGAGGTTTTTTCCAGGTTTTCCTCAGTCCTCATAAAGGGCAAATGCCGGGGAGGTACCCTAAACTTAGGCCTGGGACGATTCCTTCCTTAAAAATAAATCCTGTTCCCAATATATCATTTCATCTTATGTATCATCAGTGTCCATTGCCTGTGGTGCCTCTGTAGCGAAAACTGGCGTTAAACACCATTCATTCATTCATTCATTCATTCATTCATTCATTCATTCATTCATTCATTCATTCAATTCAAGATTTTTCACAGTTGCAGCGTCGATCCTGGTGGTCTAGTGGTAGTAATACTTTGCTCGTAGACCCAAGATCGCGGGTTCAATCCAGGTCAGGGTTAATTGATGTATTTTTTTGGGGGGTAAAAATCCTAAGTATGGCTTCTTTCGGAAGGGAAGCGAAGCCGTGGTTCCCGTGTCATAGATTTACAACATGTAAAAGAACCTCAAGCCTGAAAGAGGAGATCATTAAGCAAAATTTATCTGCCGTTTCACGCCCTGAATTGAATGGGACGCTGTTTACCTGAGATATTGCGTTCGAAAAAAAAAAAAAAAAAGGGTTGTAGAAAAATGTGCCAGCGTACCGTCATGCATAAACCACATATTCTGACGTTGCTTTGATCTCACATCCTCAATAATCTCGCAATGTGGTTCCATATTTACTGAAACTTCTTTGCATCTACTACAGTAGACTTTTCATCTTTTCAATTTGTACCATCATTTATGAAGCATTTTTTACAATGTATAAATTAATATCCTCAATTAGGAACTCTTCATTAAGTTACTCCCTTTGATAGATGCATAGTAAGGTTACCTTAAGAGCAGTGTAAATGAATTCTGTTCTCGTATTTAATGGTTGTTGGTTTTATTTTATATAGAACATACCATTTCAAAATTTCCTTTTGTTTTTATAGTATACCGGCGAAGAAAAATGTGGCGTACAAATATAGAGCTAAATAATGAAATGAATTGCTGCTACAGGTATCGAATAAGTGTAACAACATATTATTTAAAATTAATGTAATTATTTTAAAAGTGTAAAAGTATTATTTTAGTACTATCACCCTTATAAGTAACACTACACCAGTATCCTGGGATTTGTAGAGGGAATACTGTGATCAGGGTCTGATTTAATGAAGACCACAAAGTAAGTCACGGCCCCAATACTCCCTCGATTCAGACAGAGAGGGATATAATGTTTACTTAAGCATAACGTGACAATGTCATCAGAGGCACAAAAGCTAAAATCAGCAAACTCAGTGGTTAGTCAACATGTGTGGTATTTCAGAGGAATTCATGCATGTTAACTAAGAGACCGAGTGTAAAATCAACCAACATAAGCTTTAGTAAACATGAGAAAGAAGAAACATACCCACATACTCTTAAAATATTGTGAAAGAAGTTTTCAAATGTATTACCTTTAAATAAATCAAAACAGGCTTTCATTTTGTTCAAATATTGGCGTTCGTAGATTTAATCGAAGTAGAGGACAGTTTACAGAAGCATTTTGTATTAAACTATTTAATAGAAATATTAAGGTAAACTTGTTTATTAAGATATGTAATTTACTTATCTGCTATGTTTTAAATATTGTATTTATACACAGAAAAGAATGTCAAAAAATCCAGGAAATTATCTATGGATTGCTATTGTAGTATACCTGGGAAGTATGTGAATACAAGATCCTGTCACAACTAATTTATTTTTAATAAAATATTATTATTCATTGACTACATTGGTTGATATAAGCCAGGCCTTTGAATGCATACCACATGCTCTGCTATTAAACATTAGATTATAATGAAATAAATGGTAATGAATGTAATTTTTTCAGTTCAATTTGGAACTGAACTAGCCATATGGAAGAAGCGTTAAGGAAGAGTCCATAATCATCGAGTTCTCCAAGGACCTACTTTAGGGTCTATATTTTTACTTATAATGGTTAACGATTTACCTTGTAATATATCTGTTAAGTCAGTATTATATTCAGATGATTTAAAATTAGTTATGATGCACAACGATATCTAATCGTACATCTAACTGTGTAATGAATTGTATTAATCGATGGTTTACATGGAACGGTTTTTCAATATATATATAGATACCATGCCAAAAATTGTTTCCTGTCTTAAATAGATTCTGGAACATTTCGTTACAGAAAATATTAAACTACCTGGATTGAATTATCACATTCAGGCAGTAAATATATGTAAAAGGCTTTCAAGAGTTGTATATTTTATAAATAAACTTCTTTTACATTTTATCACTCAAATGTGTTATGGGATGCTATTGGGCGGTAATAGTCAGTCCTTAATATTTATTCTGCAAAAAATTCTTTGGAATTTAACTAATTCTTCTTCTAGGACACATTGGAGAAGAGAAAGGTACTTTGACTTTATAACTTTATTATATGCTGGAATTTTCACTATATGCACATAAAATGTTATGGAAACTGTATTAAAATTATATACATATTTACTGCATTAGAGATAATGATAAATTGTATGTGCTATATACAAGATTAGAAATAATAAAATCTAGGCACTTTTATTATGAGAATGATACTTTATAACAAATTACTAAATCCAGTAAGATAATGATTAAATGATAAGAGTTTAAAACCACAATTAAATTCATGGTTTTATAACAATCGTTTCTATAATCTGAGCATTTGAACTGTCCACTTACTATATTATCCTTTGTATCTTGGCTTTGTTTATAGAACATTGTATTTAGGGCCTATAATAAATTATTATTATTATTATTATTATTATTATTTTATTGGTCTATCAAAATTTTAAGCAACAATTGAATTATTTATTTACAAACATATTCAGCGTCATCTACCTTAAATACCAGAGGGACGTAAAACAATAATGAAATAGCAGATAATTGTATTAGAATTAAAACACATTTATATCACACAAAGGTAAAATTGATTAAACGTAACCTATGTGAAATTAAAACTAATTGAATGTACCTAATGCAGGGAAAATGTTGACTGAAGTTGAACGTATTCTTATAAAGGCTGTTGATCGTTGATACATGACCGAAATAGTCATGGAAACTTATGCTTCCGATGTTTCACCTCGATTGCTCTAAGAAATGTAAACTTAGAAAATTGTTAACAAAGTGTCAGGTTTCGTGATGGGTAAATTTTCTTAGATCATTGAAAATAATAAAATTTGTTCACTACAAAATATGAATTCTGTCAGTAAACAAGGACTTCTTAATTAGAAAGTAAGTTTTTGATATTATTTCACGCTGCACTTCAACCGCGGATCGTATTTCTTTAAGAATAGACGAAGAACCGCGGTGAAAAGTGTTAATTTAGAATGTCACAAGAATACATGATAACACAATTTTATAAACGTGTAAAGAAAACCTTTATTTTTATGCTAGACGTTAACCTATCTCATAATTATAATTTAGAAGGAATGAGGAAGAAACTTCTAATAACCACATTTTTCTAACATCTGGCCTCCTTGATTACAAAACATAATATCGATTTCTGAAAGAAAGAGCTCAACTTTGTCGCTCCTTTAATAGGGCTGCATTAATTTACTCAGCATATCCTGCAAAATTCCTTTTTTAATGTTCTACATTCCCTGGAAGAAAAGCTTTCAATGACTGAAAAAAAGAACGACAGCCTCGTTTAAAATCTTTTTTGTGGACAATATATCCATTTTTTTCTTTTGTTAAGGTAACTGTTACAAGAATCTCTGAAAAATCATATTTTACAACTACTTCAATGCAAAATACGGACAGAATATTTACGATACAAGCATAGATGTGTTTACCTTCCTCTTCTTCATGTGAGAGAAGTTGCTGACCTCGTAAGCTGGGTAAACAAGCAGTTGTGTGCTGTATAGCTTCGAGTACCTCCGCTGTGCGTCTGTGTGTGTATCCAGCTTTTTGTAGACGTTGCGAGTCAAGTAATAATTAATATTTCCCACGTTATCGCTCTTCTCTTCCTTTTTAAGTTTCCGGATTAATCCCGCTTTGTCGCTTTACAATTTTTTTTAAAAAATATTCTTATCAGAGTACATCTTAATGGAGCTTTAGTTTTTGCAGAAATGTCATGAAACAAGTTCCTCCTCTATTTCCTCGTGTTTCCTTAAGATTAGATGCAATTACAGAAAATATCCTAAGCCTGGCCAGCACTACAGTTCGGAATAACCAATACCAACTATTGAAGTTGTAACAAGTGTCAAACCTTTCACTTTTGTATCTTTCAATAATACATTTACACAATGGTATTCTTAATATTTTTAATTAATTTTCCATTTTACTAAACTCTACATTAATTTAATAAGGAGAACACGGCTATTGATAACTTCTTTATTTCCGTTTCATATTTCATCCATTTTCGTTTATATCATGCATAGAATTTGCAGTACTGCACTGATTTGAATATTATCTTCAAAGTTTGTACTTTCATATTTAGTTTGCGATATCACAAATTGGGACACTCAAAACCAAAGATTTCAATTTTGCAATGAAATGAAACGACATTCTTTTGGTCACCATGGCATCGAAATTAAGGAATCTAGCCTTAAAGATTGTTTTTTAATGGTATTTAACGCTCGTTTTTACTACTGAGGCACTATAGGCGGTGGACACTGATAATACACGAGATGAAATTATATACTGGGAAAGGATTTTTTTAACGAAGGAAACGATTCAGGCCTAAGTTTAGGATAGCTCCCCGGCATTTGCCATTTATGAGGACTAAGGAAAACCTGAAAAATACCTCAATCACGGAGGACAGTCTTGGTGGGATTCGAATCCCAGACCTCCCGCTCACAATTCCACGCCTTAACGACCCGTGGTGGTTACAATTAGTTTGAGAGCACGTTTTGTCTGAGAAAATGCAGTTCCTGTAACAAGAGGGTTGAATGAAAACAAGTAGCACTAAAATTAAGTTTTGGGCTATTTACTTACTTCTGAATTCAATGGGAAACATTCGTTTTACTGTTAAACGCCGCAGTTTCTCACTATGGAGCTGCGTTTAGTGACCCTTCGCTCGCCTTTCACAAGCGCTTCACTTGCTTTAAAGTCACACTTGATTTCAGAGACCACTGCAGATCAATCGCTGCATTTTCCAGACAAAACTAATATTGCCATTGAATTTAGAGGTATATAACGGAATTTTAGTGTGGTTTTATTTCAAACCCTGAGGCTTTCCTTGCAAGAGAATATCTCATTGCATAGGCATTGTGGTTTAATGTTACTTATCACAGAAATAAAAAAATAACCATGTTTGGCATACTTTGTAATCAGATCTATGCAAGCAGTTTAAAACAGCAGTATATATGATACATACCTCCACCCAATAATGTTTCATAGAATAATATTTCGAAGCAACTCTAGAAACCATAAAGAAATATTCAAACAATTACAATTATAGTAGAACCAAGTCTAAACAATCATCTACATGTTTGGAAACAACCTAAAATTTCTCATGCTTATAGGGCTATATTTATAAATCTTGTCCGCTTACGCAATACTAAGCGTATCGCAGCCGGCGCCTTCCATAATTCACATCCGCTTCTCCCTCTTTATTATCTTCAAACGTCCGGTTTCCTGCTAGCATACATTCATTCGCTAAGATGGCCAGTTGACTCTAGAGCAATACAAATGTGCTGATTGCGTGCTTTCAGGATTTATTCAGAACTTTTCAGATGTATTGCTTTTTCCAGAAAACACTCCACGTTATTCTACACAAATCTGAGTCCACAAAAAACCGAACGAAAACATTCAGTTTTAACACAGGAGAAACCAAACAAAATGGCACAAATTCTGAACATTTGCCAACAAAATCACTCCCGAAATTAACACTAGTGGCGGTTTCCGTAGAACATTAATAATGAAATCAGAGACACTTACGGGTAGCTGAGGTCGTTAAGACATGAACTTGTGGGCGGAAAGTTTGGGGTTCGATTCCCGCGAGGACGCCCTCCTTCAATGAGTTCTCTTTTTCTTCCCCCCCCCCCAGGTTTTTCTCACTACTATAAATGGAAAAGTACCAAACTTAGGCCTGGAACGTTTCCTTCCTTTCAAAAATTCCATTCCCGAATTATCATTTATCATTTTATCTCATGAGTGTTCACCGTTTGTGATGCTTTAGCAGAAAAAAAAATGGGTGTTAAACACTATTAAAAAATGAAAAGAAACATTACAGTGACCGAACTTCAGAATGTGTTTTACCAGTACAAAGTTTGTTAACGTCTTTTATAAGGTAAAGTAAGAAACCTTTAGGAAACAGATTAAAATGTAAATGTCACGACGCTCAGTAGCCCCGTAGTAAAATATAGAACAAAATTTATAACTAGCTCCTGGAAGTTTTATAGTTAAACTGTTTCCTAATTAATGTTTAAAATTTCTTTATACACAGCAAGCTATTTCCATACACTACTATCCACTCTAAAATATGGAAAATGGAAGCATTATATGTCAGCTAAACATTGAATATCCTTTCCGTGAAAACAAAACAGAACATCAAACTATTACGTACAAGTTTAAAGATGTGAGTAATTTTTAACATGCATTCTCAATATTCTAACATTTTCAATGAATATTATTCTATTGAACCTCTTTAATTGTATTTAAATAAACATATTTAACTTTATGATCAATATTTTAGTGCATTTATCAGTTAGATAAGGAAAATTAAAAGTCATGGTCGGGACTCATACAACGATATTCGGCCTACTGTACCGATAGTCTGGTCACAACAGCAAATTTACCTCATTTGAATCTATATATCCCTGCGGTTAATTCCTTACAGAGATTTATTCTCTAAGAGGCGACTAGAAGTCTTAGGGCAGTTGTATAAAGAGTTAGAGCATAAAATTAAGCACCAGTTATACTTAACTTGGAAATGTTGGTTGTGTAAGCACTAATCTATGATTATTTTATCTTAACCTCAAATTAAGTTTAACTCGCGAACTTTCGCAAGTTAAACACTAACTAGAGTTTAGTAATTGTTAAATAAAACATTTCTCAGAGTACAGAAGCATAACAACTTCATTTGTAAATAAAATGGTTAGTTATGTTTATTTTAAGTTCGTAAAGATAAAGTTTCTTGAATGTTTTACTCTTCATTTCCGCGTAATAACACACAAGCTTACGTTTGATTTAGGTTATGTTAGATTAACCTCACAAGCGGTATATTCTACAGATTTCTGATTTCCGACATCTCATCTGAAGATGAATTTCGCCGTGTTCCTTGTGTATTTTATGAGATAAATAATCCGTTCTTATAAATGAATGACAAAAAAAGTCAAAATGCGATTTCGCTTAGCAAAAGATGTCGAAGAACTGGAATAGACGCTACAATCACAACTAATCGAAATGATGCTTTGAATTTGGTGTTCATAGTACCATTAACTTAAAGTTCTACGCGACAGGGAGTTTCCAAAAATGTTATTGAAAATATATTCTAAGTGGAGAAAGGGACGGCCAGTGGAAACTTCCATAACTTACTACAGCAACAGCAGCTCCGAGACTTCAGTTCATTAAAATGGTAACTGAAGAGGGTGATGCTAGGCTTGTATAACATTCACAAATTCCTGGAGTTTTAGGTGCTATAGAATGCACACATATCGTCTCTGGGTTATACTGCAGAAGTCTTCAGAATACTTTTGACAATTTCTCCCATGTACGTTCTTTATCCTTACTTGAGATCGGGTCTATTTTTTTATTTAAGTATTCCCTGATATTTTAGCATAAGATCAATTATAATATCCCTCTCACGCTTGCTAAACTTTGTCGTTCGCGTTCTCTTTGGCTCCGCCTTATCCGCATTTGAAGACACATTAAGGAGGGGGAAAAAGTCTAGGAGGCGGTAAAACTGAATAATTATTTCTTTTCTCAGTTTGAACAGTTGAACATCGACTAGCTGTAAACAGGAATTTCTCTATTGTTTCGAGATTTTGCCATAGGTTTGGCGGTTTTTACAAACTCGAGCTTACGTAGTCTGAGGTTATTTTTATGCAACAGATGTAATCACTAAACTCTAATTACTTTTTAAATTATAGTTAAAAGTAATCTCCAGTTAGCAATGACTTTATAGTTAGCCACTCTTTAGGGCAGATTTATATTAATTGTGAATTTTTCTGATTTCATATCTTAGGCTAGCATATGACTTAGTGTTATAAACGACATTTTTATAGTATGGATATAAAGAAAAATGTTTATATTCTATAATCTAGGTGAAAAGCGATTTTATAAATCTTAAGGAATGCAAACAAAATATGTGATGATTAAATGTGTTATTCTTTTACATATTAACATTAATGAACATTTTTAACCAGAAAACTACTTTTGAAGTTATCAAGGCAGTGAACTAGTTACTAGAAGGTAGCAAAATCCTAATTTTGAAGGCAATTAATGCCTTAATAAAGTTTTTTGTGCTTATGAAACATGAAAAACATATCAAGGGATAACATTTTATTTCGTCTGCAGAATAATAACATTCATATCTTATTACTGACTTTTCAAAACAAAAATATTGTTCGGAAATCCTCTTGCAATGAATACCTCTTTTGCCCACGAGAACGTAAAGGTTCCCTTCAGAGAGAGAGAGAGAGTTTCTAGCTATATCAACAACGGTCACATCTCATAATTAATACATGAACGGTCAGTACCCGGCCTAAGGCCATCTGGTGCTGGGCACTCACAATTTCTAACGCCCCGAGTGCTGTTTGCATTCATGTAATAGCAATGCAAAACAAAGATTGCAACGAAACTGATTTCTATTTGCACAATACTTCTTTAGCGAACAGTTCGAAAAGTAACGAGAAATAGATATCTTAATCCAACATAACCCACCTAATTCTGGCACACAATATGCCGCTAACTTTCCAGCAATTAATAAGACATAATTAGGGCTTTGACATAAAGGACGTTAATTTATCTTCTTGAACGTTTTCAACATTTAAATCTTTCATTTGAACAATCTTTGAATTATCTGTACTTGAAACTGCTCAAGCCATGCGTTACATCATTTAGTGCAAAGTTGTAAAATTATGGCATCTGCACGCAAGACTGAAGGCAGAATCAAGGTGACCTTCTATCTGCATCTTAAATTACAATATATATATATATATATATATATATATATATATATAAATTAACACTAATAATAAAAGTAGATAAAGATAAAACACAGAGAAAGAGTCACACTTGAAAAAGACTGAAGGCAGAATCAAGGTGACCTTCTATCTGCATCTTAAATTACAATATATATATATATAAATTAACACTAATAATAAAAGTAGATAAAGATAAAACACAGAGAAAGAGTCACACTTGAAATATAGCGCTATATTTCAAGTGTGACTCTTTCTCTGTGTTTTATCTTTATCTACTTTTATTATTAATGTTAATTTGTTACATTGTTAATAGTGTTTCTTTATTTTTATTTTTCATTAATATATATATATATATATATTATTTCCACTTCATTTTTGCTTTCTATCTCCATCTGTAATGTTCTCTGCACTCGCACAAGAAAAAAATATAGGGAAGAGATTTGTACAGAAAATAGAATATTGAGCATGCATCTTGAATATAGTAATAATAATAATAATAATAGTCCTAGCTGTAGTTTCATATGGACTACTAGATATTTGAGGCGAGAATAGTCCATTCCTTTAAAAGTAATATCTAAATCATATGTTTATGTATATAGGGTGGACAAAAAATCCGCTTTAGTTTATATCTATGTAACTCTTAAACTGTTATGTCAGGAGGGAAAGTTCTAGTACTAATTCTAAAATAACTTTCTATTATAACATAAAAGCTACATTTTTGCAAACTTTGTTAGCAAACTAACTGTAGATATAGCAATACTTATTGCGTCTTTAAATACACTACAAATATTTAAATATCATGACGTATGTCATCAGGAGATATCCATTTTAAGATCTGGACAAGCTTTCTGAACAAACTGAATGTGTAGCCATTAGAATTTCAGGTCAGAATCAGATATTAAAGAGAAGAGTATAATAATAGCACGCTTTTAACAATCACTTTCCGAAACTCTAGACGGTAGTTATTTTTCCGGTTCATTTGAAACACAATAACATCTTGTTACTTTAGGTGTTCACACCCGGGACTAAAGCAGACAACGTAGCCCGAACGTGGGTTGGGGAGAATGGATCAGTTGAGATCGTCTCTTCGAGAAGGCTTCATAATAAAGACATCGATCTGGAATGATCGATAATATTACACGAAAGTGAGGAAAATTCGCTCACACTACTAATGTGAATAGCAAAGGCTGGAAAATGGATTTCACATGTGCAGCGCTTCGTTTTAAGAGGTTATCTCCTTTGTGCTTTCCTTTACTTTATTTAGAAATCGATTTTACAATGAGGTGGAGGGACAACACAATTGACTTTCTCTGCCTAAGCTCGCTTTCCTACACAATGCGCGATGGGGGACAAAAGCTGGAATGGGAAACGGTTTTATGTGCCTGTACTTTGCATGACTGTCACCGAGGTTTCCCATCCTTTCTGCAGATTTACCTGGACAAGCACTAAGTCAAAATCGGAAATGTGTATCTGAAGACCCAGCATTTTACAATAGTGACACGTACACATGGTTTCACTTTGGGAGCATGGCATTGTGACGCCGGTCAAATTAGCATTATCTATTTCGAGGTTGGGTCTTTTGTTTCTGCTTCAAAGGAAGTTATGTCCAAAAGCCATTGCTATGGCTTAATGATCGATAATCTCATGTTTGTTTTAAGAACGGAGGCCGGCATTCGTTGGACAAGAGTAAAGGATATTCTCCGCATGGCGGATATTCAGTTTTTCCCTGTTATCCGGAATTATAATCTGGTTCATGAGGGTATAACCAGATAGCGGACTGAGAAAATTCATTTTTCTTGCCTCTATTGCTGGTGTATATTTTTCTTTTAGGCACCATAAAGGTAAACCATTAATTAACGTTAATTTCGCGTTTCTAGCAGTTCCTCTTATGTTTTCTTGATTTCAATAAATTAATTTACTTCAGCCTTTATAACTATATTTTTTGAATATGAAGTGTTTAAACTTTAATAAAGTTTAATTTCTTTTCCTTTAAAAGCTACTTTTTTTCTTTCAAGAGGTCTTTCAATTAAAATTCTCTATAAATAGTAATTAATTTGCTAATTTTTGTTACTTATATGCTGTATTAAATTAAATTGTCTAATCATCAACGAATAATGATGCATTTCAAATTACGATACTTATGTAGCTGAAAATGCTTTGTTAACTCACCAATCTTTGATATTCCGGTCATATAGATATTAAAAACAGATTATTCATTGATTTCTACGACTAACAATACAGGAAAATAACGGGAATAACGAGTCAACCCTTACTTGATAGTCCCAAGGAGAGTATAAAACTTAGACCGTAATTTTTTTTTGCAACGTGAGAACGGGGTTATAGAACACCCAAAGCCCCTCCGCGAGATCGAACCCGGAGTCCTGCAGTATCAGTGGAGGGAGCGTTTGGCCAGGGGATGCAGTCTGTGAAGTGACGCTCCTTCCGCTCTCCCAGCCCGCCTCGCCCAAAACTCGTCATGTACCATGGTATTGATCCTACTGCTGCATTCCGCGCCCATGACGTCATCACTACGTCACCATATGACGTCATATCTCGCGCAGCAGTAACGTACAGGGATGCTTTCACTGCAGATCTATTTTTGGTGGTCTTTATGTCTTAACCTTTTTTGGAGGAAACGGTTCAAATCCTTTGGCATTATTCAGAGATATGTAGGCCTCGATGCTCAAAATTGCTTGCAGCAATGCCACTGATAAAGAAGCACGTGTGATAAATAGAAAGGTAAAGAGATGTATATTACATTATATCTCAAGGGGCATCATTTAATTGTCACAGTTCAAGAATGGGAGGGAATGAAATAAATATTCCTTTGTTTATAATGCTTTACTGATTAAGGGTTAGAAGTTTATGGAAGAAAAATAAATGACAAATTACTGATAAAATTATCATACAGTTATTAAAATATTTTTGATTTCCCACCTTAGGTTTAAAAATAATGTAATTGTATATACATTGTTACTTAATAGTAAAATTATTATATATGTACAACGTAAATTCAAAGACCTAGAGAAATTGAAATGTGTACGTGTCTTATTTAACATTACAATTGAAGATATCCAAAGGTTCTTGACTTTCTCACTTCAATTGATGCCAGAGTCACATGCTTAAAAACAATAAGATTCACCATGGAACAAATCCTACTCGAAATGTTTAACGTTGCAGATTTTGCAGTTTTCCAGTTTTTCTAATACACAATAGCAATACTCACAAATGCTCTTTGACTTCCTATCGTTCAAGAACTGCAGGAACAGGGTTATTTGGCACCTCGTGAGATATTGCAATGAAAACAGCTCTTACCTTGTCAAACCTTCGATTTGCTGTTTTCACTCTATGAAACAGTGGCATTACAAGTGATCCAGCGTGTACTCTTGTAGATATGCTTCCATCCATATTTCCAAGAATATGCAAACTTGTCTCTCTTCTTTGTTCCTACAGATTTACACATAAGACTATTGGTGGCTGCTCAATTCCTGTTCATGAATAAAGGTGTTCTTGCCATGTCTAACGTATACTGCATATACTGTATACTGTATATATTTGAATGGTGTTTAACGCCCATTTTTACTACTGTGGCGGTTTGTCGGTCCTCGTGGTATAGTGGTAACCATACTTGCCTTCTAAACCCAAGTTCGCGGGTTCAAACCCGGCCAGGATCGATGGATTTTTTCGGGCGTAAAAATCCTAAGTATGGCTTTCTTCGAAAGGGAAGTAAAGTCGTGGGTCCCGTGTCGTACATTTACGGCACGAAAAAGAACCTCAAGCCTGAAAGAAGAGGCCTCTGAGAAAAATTTGTCGGCCGTTTCATGCCCTGAATAGAATGGGACGCCGATGACCTGAGATGTTAAAGAGGGTAAAAAAAAAAAAAAAAAAATACTGAGGCGCCGCAGGCGATGGACACTGATGATGCATGAGAAGAAATGATATATTGGGAAAGCATTTTTTTAAGGAAGGAAACGTTCCAGGGCTAAGTTTAGGGTACCTCCCCGACATTTGCCATTTATGGGGACTGAGGAAAACCTGGAAAAAACCTCAGTCAAGGAGAACGACCCTGGTGGGATTCGAACCCCAGACCTCCCGCTCACGAGTCGGCGCCAACGGCGCCAACGGTATATATATACTCCGTTTGTACCTGTGGTGTTGCTCTTAACTTAGCTTATTTATTTAAATTTGCTTTTGACTTCTTTACTATTTATCTATTATTCTTTTACCTGTATTTCTTACTTTCTCTGTGCTTTTAATATGCTTTATTGTTATTATTAAGAATTTCTTATTTAATACTTCTATTACTATGACATCTATCTAACGTTATGTTATGAAATTTTGATTGACTTGTCTTCTTGCCAAAGAAGAACTCAAGCAGTTCGAAATATAGCGATTACTTATTTGTGACTTTTTCTCAGTGTTTCCTCCTTTTATGCTTTTCTAGTTATCTAGCTGTTGTTATTTTAGTTACATTATATATATTTGGTAGTGTATGAACACGCCATTCTTTTTTCGACAGTAGTCAAGTGACAAGAAAACTTGCCAATATTTAGCAGATGACTGAGATCTTTCTGGTCCGACATTTGAAAGAATCTCAATCAAAAAAAGGAAAATTGTCATGTGTAAAGATGCGAAGCTTATAAAACAAGTTATTAAATGGTTCAAAATGTGAAGTATTTAAAAAGGGAGTGTTCGATCATCAAAATATCTCAAACAATTGGCTGTTTATGCTATTAATGTTAAAACATTTTAAATATCAGAAAGCTAGAGAGTTAGCACACCCCAACAAAAGAGCAAACAAATCTCAAATAATAGCTGTAAGCTTCTCTATGGAAATAAGAGTACTAATTAGGCTAATTAGTAATGTGGAATAATTGAGAAACATTTATGGATAAAAAGCATGTGCTAGAATACTTAAGATTCGTATTCTGCAGTAATTGTAAAACAAGTTCAAGAATGTAATTATTACATAGCTGGTGTAAAGCTAACTACAAAAACAAAATAACATTGACATAAAAAGGTGAAAATTAATGTTTAAACATTTCAGTTGCGTACAGATAAATAATAATAATAATAATAATAATAATAATAATAATAATTCTGCTGGTAGTTCAGTTACATTCAATTCCTAGCCGTAGTTACATAAAGCAAAAGATATGACAACGCTGTCAAACACGATCATTGTTGTTGATTTGTTTTATTTACGGACCCTCTTTGACATTTCAGGCCATCAGCACCCCATTCAATTCAGGGCTTGAAACGGCTCAGAGACCCCTTCTTTCAGGCTTGAGGTTCTTTTACATGCCGTAAATTTACGATACAGGACCCACGCCTTTACTTCCCTTCCGAAGGAAGCCAAAATTAGGATTTTTACGCCCGAAAAAAATCCATCGATTCTGGCAGGAATTGAACCCGCGATTTTGAATTTAGGGGGCAAGTATAGTTATCATTGCACCACCAAGACCGACAAATACAATCGTCAGCAATCGCTTGACGCTCAAAGAGCAAGGAGATGAGGTAAGGTTAAAACATGTCCACATATATAAGGTAGTACAGGCAGAGAATACAAGGTGCATTCTGTGAAATTCCTTGTTGTTAAAAGTTATTTTATGAACATGTTTTTAGATAGGAATTAGTAAAGCTAAGGACATTTTCCGTGCACATGTATACATGTATAACTGCGACACTAATTTGTCAACAACAAACAGCTGAACTTCGTTACGTCTGATGCAATTATAAACAGACATTTCGAGGATTGGACGGGCCTTTGTATACGCTGCAGTTAACCGGAATCGCGTTGACACGATTCAAAACAGCTTGGAAGACTATTCTTTGGTGCGAGAAATATAAAATGCACAAAAGTGGAAGAATGAGCTTCTTCAGCATTAAAAACATAATGGAGGCTTTGTGTTGCTCTCAACAATGCTTCTTGGGGTAAAAGAAGTTCTTCCGTCCTCTTTTTTTCCGTTTTTTGTGACAGCCTTGCTTTAATTATGGATCTATGACTCGCTTTGCTTTTCTTTACCTCTCAGGAAGAGCTATACAGCTTTGCGTAACAAAATACGCCATTAATTCAATGAAAGGAACTGAGTTAGTGTTTATCTTCAGTAACTGTGTTTTGTTTTCTAAAATGTAGAATTCGTTCTTAATGTCATTACAAAAGAGTTTGTCTTGCTTTTACTTGTATATAACCATCTATCGCAATACAGCATTCTTCGCAAGGGGATCTTTGTTTCTAGAACGTTGCGATTAGTGGACTAGTTGAAAAACAAATCAGCGGTTTGGTTTCATTAACAGTTTCCAGCTCGTAACGTGTTGTCTGAAGAATATATGAATCAATTACATGTTTGTATTATGACTTTTTTGGAAGGACTGGGGCCACTTTAGTTTGTAATAACATATGACACTACAAAAATAACGTATTTTCTTTAAACCATTTTAATAAATCAAAGTATAGATCACACACAATTAATACTTAATATTGTATGATTTTTCTAAATTCTTTGCTGTTATAAACAATAAATAATTCAAAAGATGTTATACACAATTTAATATCTTATCATATTTAACATACCCTTCTCAAAAAATATGGGGACAAATGAACTTTGTTCACCCTTTGTAGATGGGAAGAAGAACACTACACTGAATTACCTCGAATTTTGTTACTGTCACAATTATTAAAAAAATGTTTAATTTGTGAAAAATATTAACAAAATATTTTATGGCTACTTATTAATTTTTCAAAAGAATACCTTACTCAATATTGAAATTTAAAAATGTTTTAAGATTTTTAATGCACTGAAAAATTAATACAAAATGTCAAATTATTAGACTGAACAGTGTGTGAGAAGAGGCAAATTATACAAGTAAATCTTAAGTTTGTAAAAAGTGGCCAAAAATGCTGCATTAGGTAATATAATTTTGCAAAATATTTGTGGTTTCCATAATTATGATTTTCTTCATCTTATTTACTCATAATTGCTCTTTATTATCTCTTCTTTCTTGCTGGACTAGATGTCTGTGAATTCTTGCCTCGTCCTGTTTTTGTAATGTTTGGACACACCCATTCCCTAGAATAATTCCCATTTTTCTTAGATGTTTACTCCTTGTTTTATTCTCATCGCTTGAAACAAACTCATTAACAGCTATTTTTAATGTGCGATCAGTGATGCTTTCCTCCGGGGCGCAGGTTTTTTCCTATGAGCGAGCCCCCACTCGTTTTTCGCGCCATGGAAGGGGTAGAAGCGTGCTTGCTTACTTTTTGACCTGGCTGACTGTTGCAGTCGTAGCGCAGCTGTTCCCGGGTGTGTGTGTTTTGTTGTTTGTTTCTTAATTCGACAGTATACATATAATATTTTGTGCCAACGGCACAGCATCTTTTTATGTACGATTCATGCGTGTTAACTCAGTTGTGAAAGAATCATAGGGCAATTTTTTTAAGCATACAGTTGATTCTGTTACTTATGTGAATAGCATACTTAATCGACAGGGGGAGTAATCATGGGTTTTGCAACAGGACTCTGCCACTGTTCACACTGCAAATAATTCCATAAGAGAAATTCACTATGATTTTTCACAAGTCTGAGTTATTGATAAGTGTTTGTGGCCCGCGGTCCCCCGATTTTACAGCCTGAGATTATTATCTCCGAGGTAAGTTTAAAAATACCGTGTACAAGACGAACCCGCCCACCATACACGAACTCAAAGGTAATATTTGTCAGGAATTGTTCGGATTTCTCAAATTTAGCTACAGCGAGTGATGCATAATTTTCCAAAGATATGTCAAAATGTGTGGAGAATGAAGGCGGGCATTTTCAACACCTCATTTGATAATTTTGTAAGTAATGGGCCTCTTAAATCGGTTTGTATATTGTTTGGTTTGTTTTATTTTACCCTGCCGCTAATCATCGAGACCCGGCTGGCCGGCTAAACGGCTGACGATCGGCGCTATCGCCAGAGGCAATACAAAACTGATCACAGAGTACTATTGACTGGAATACTAAACTTGTCTTAAGAGTATTTATTTCATATCATGGTATTAAGAGATTCGTTTATATTTTTGGTTTTCCTCATTGAAAACCGCTTTTTCAGAAGTTCTGGGGTACAGGGATCTCTATAAATGGGCCAGTTGTTTCCAAGGTAGGCAAATAACCAGTTAAGCAACATATAATACATACTAAGTATTCAAATGCGCTCATAATATACAGGAGCTCAAGTTCTGTGTTACAGTGATTTGAATGTTAGGTGCTTTAAACTTTAAATCCCTAAATAAAAACTTGTGTGCTGAAATCTCTTGCTTGCAATGCTTATTGATATTAAACATGTACCTAAGAGAACCAGTCAAGCATTTTTCTTAGAACATATGTGAACTGACAATTATTGTGTTAAATACCGTACCGAGAGTATAGTGTGTTATTACCTAATTTCAAGACAGGATATGAGAGGTTCGATTTCCAAGCTTTCAGAAATGTTTCCCCGGTTTTACATGTATGCCTTTTAGTAGAGTCCTTTACACTTTCTAATCTGGCGTTTAGTTTGTCTTTCTCCTTTAATTACAAGCCCCGATTCTACATATTGGAGTAGGTATCGCCATTGTCTCACAGATAGCGATATTGCTTTTTGTATGATTCACAAACACGTAGATACCTATTAAACCCATCAATAGTACCGTAATCAATACATATCCGATATTGTTATTTGGGAACTTTTCAATACATTGTCCATTAAGAATAATTTTGAAACCTATCACTTCATAACAGGGACTAATGCTCCTCGCACGTTTCAGAGTACAAAGGCTAATACTACTAGGCACAACTAAAACCGTCCTTTCGTAAGTCGGCCGTATACCGGCACGACCCCGCTCGTCATCGCCGGCAACTGATGCCGCGAACTAACGACGCCACAGCATTTTTACTGTACTTCTGTACTCACAGGCTGTAGTCAAGAATTACTGCTTTTCATCCGAGAACATTAATAGAATTTGACTTCAGACAATGAATCAGCACAAGCAAACAAGGGAAAACTACTTATACATTTTGTATCAGTAGCATGATTATTTTTCTGGATAATTATTAACTTCAAACTTAGAGTCTATTTTACTAAGGTTTATTATCATTCAACATTAACTGTATGCAACTGTATCTACTTTAACAGTTTCATTAAACCAAAAATAATAAATAATGTTATCTAACCTTTCATAGTTTAATTTTACAATTCTGTAATACATGCTATTTAAATATTTGTGTAAATAACTGAAGGAAAATGCAAATTTCTAACCAAATCCATAGTCCTATATTCTGTCGAAAGATCTTCTAGATGTAAAATGCAACATTGGTTTTGAGATTCGTTTTATGCTACATATTATATTTATTACAATATCCGCTGTAAGTCTTTCGCTCATGTACATGATCTGTTTTACTCCGCACCTAAGATACTTAGTTCTGTGTTTATTCTGTCATATTGTCGATTTTTCTATTTAAAACATTGTAAATAATTTTCCATTCATTGCTAAAAGTTGAGGTGGCTTTTGATAAACTTTTAGGTTTTTCCTCGATATCATTAATATTGGAGCCATTTTACAGCTGTCTGTAGTATCTTTTCATTAAATCCAATCACATCTACCCGTTTTGTCTCTCAGTTTTTAAAGGTGTATTTAATTACAAATTATGCCTGTCATTTTAACATGTATTAATCCATCCTAACCTAACTTGACGTAACCTAACCTTATATAACCTAACCTAATATGTGTCTTGGAATACCTTCTTGTTTTACAATACATTTCATTTAGAAGACAACTGTACAATTTCCCCATACCATGTTTTAGAGTAGTTATTTCAGCGTAATTTATTTTTTCTACCTCTAACAAGGTCGTTTTCTTTTTATCTGTTATACAGTAGAAAACTAAATAACAGGATATGATGACATTTGTTTGTTAGGGGAGACGATAAATAGCTGGAAAGGTTTAAAAACGGAAGAGAAAGAATTCGTGATGAACGCTGGAGTGAGAGATCAGTTTTCGTTGCAACTGAGAAAGTGAAACAGTGAAGCAGTAAAACCGCGACTACAGGCGAGTCACAGTAGAATATAGATGAAATTGCCTTGGGAAAGTGTGATCCCCCAAAAGGTCCCGGCATGTTAGTCAACCTCTACTTGCCTTAACATTTTTTCTGAAAACATCGTTTTCCTCAGGTGCTCCTAGTGGGTAGATTCGGCCAGAATATCTACCCATTCCTCAACCCTCTTACAAAATGGGCATATTCCCTTATTGTAACTACCCGTTATTGCTTTAGCCTTCCAACCTCCCAGTCTAAACCAGGCCATTCCTGATCTTGCCTTTCTCCATAGAATGAACATATATACCTCTTTCTTCCAGGTTAATTTAATTTCATTTAATAGGCTCAAGGAGATTTTCGTGCCACATTTTGACTCGATTTCCTGCCTGGTGATATCCTCTAGTCGTCCTGGTGGTGTAGTGGTTACCATACTTGCCTCCTACACCCAAGAACGGGTTCGAACCCGGCCAGGACTGATGAATTTTTTCGGGCGTCAAAATCCTAAGTATGGCTTCCTTCTGAAGGGAAGTAAAGCCGTGGGTCCCGTGTCGTACATTTACGGCACGAAAAAGAACCTGAAGCCTGAAAGAGAGGCCTCTGAGCAAAATTTGTCGGCCGTTTCACGCCCTGAGTTGAATGGGACGCTGATGACCTGAGGTGTTAAAGAGCGTCCATAAATAAATCAATCAAAAAAAAAAGATATCCTCTAGCATTGTTCTCACTTTTTTCCTTACGTTCCATAAATAAATAAATAAAAAAAAAAAGATATCCTCTAGCACTGTTCTCACTTTTTTCCTTACATTTTAAATATTTTCATTATCTTGTTGCTAAATTGAACCCAGGCCAATTCCTCTGAGTCCTCTTTCCTTCTCTGCAGACGAAAACGTTGGTGTTATATTTTGTATCTGATGTTTATGTCATTTAGCGCATAGTGTGCATTAATGCATTAGCCTAAGCCAGTACTTCACTGTCTTTGTTTTACCATTAACCGTAGTAATCCACCTCCCTCAAGACCCAACAGTTTGACATTCCTTTAGAGAGCCCGAGAACCCTTTTCCAAAACTAGACTTGAATTTTCTTCACATGTTCATCTCTCTTCAATATTGCATTTAATTTAATTAATAACTGATAAATGCTTACTCCATTTCCCACTCACATTAAAGGTTACTTCAAAATAACAAAACCTTTTTAACATTTTGTATTTCTTGTCCACTGTAGTACCATTTTCTCTGCCTATATGTTGTCGTTTTTAAAAATCATTGTTTTGGTTTTGTTAACATTTACTACCATACTCCATTTCAGGCAATACTCTTCTAGGGTGTGAATGCTTTCTGTAAATTCTTTTGTTAGAAATAAAATAATTAGATCGCCAGCATACAAAAGACAGGAATGCATGTACCGTCCAGTTCAAGAGCACTCATTTCCTCCCTAACACGTCATCCGAGATATCATCTAAAAAAAATTAAAGAATAACGGAGATAGAATACATCCCTGACGAACTCTTCTACATTCCGATAGTGGCTTGGTCTGTCTTTAACACCGAATTTCACGTCGCTATATATCTGCACCAGAGCTTTTATCATTTGTATGTTACTAAGCAGGTTGACCGTTCAAAAAATAAATCACAAAAAACTTCTGTAAGTGCATTACAAAATAGTTATACAATTCCTGTTATGTAATAGCTTTCCTCCTAATATTAACTGATTGTTCACATAATTACCAAACATTTTATTATTAGTCTTAGTAATTATATTTTTCGCTCTGTTTGGTGTCAGAGCTGTCTTTTATAAGCTTGCTTTTATTTTTTACTTTTTGCTTAGTTTTTCCATTCTGCGAGGAGATTAATTTTTGAAGCCATTACTTTGTACCTTCCATTTGTGGATCTAGTTTTTTATTCACATTTAATGCGCTTATTCATATTTTACACTTTCGAGTAGAGAAAGTCAAAAATTTGATGTAAAATAGGCATATACATTTTTTTAAAGCTTCAATAATATGTATTGAACCCAATAATATTTATCGAGCCCAATATTGTTACATATTTAACCCAATATTACAATTAACTTTACCATTCTAGTCTTTTCAAGGAGATTATATTTTCATGTTAGCCATGTTCTGTATGCTGTTCATTGACTTTTTAAGTTTTATCATTTTATTACTATTCATCAAAAGCTCATTCACATGATGAACATGGGATCGTCAGTGTTTGCAGGGTTGACTGTATGATATTTATTATCAAAAGAATATCTCAGTTAAAAATTATTTAACTGCAATCCCAGTCGTGTTTCTCATCTGAAACTTGCAGACCCCAACTCTCTATACTTTTCTGAGCTTGGCATTGCAAAATTAAAATCCTTTTGGTGGTTTAAGGATAGTATTATAAATGTCTTTTTATGTCTAGCATATTGCACTAATTGAAAACGATCTTTCCCCCGACTTTCTTCTCATAGGGGTAGGTCATGTGATATGATTCACATTTTCTATACTCAGCAGCATTAGAACTTACCGTAAAAGTCCCTCAGATGATGCAGGTCATACGGTTATGATTTTCTGGGGAAAATGTGGCATAGACAGTCGCTAGTTTTAAAACCAAATAATGGATCGATTTCTAAGCATCGAGTTACACAAAAAATTCTGATTGAAATATCGATCATTCTGAGCCCTTAAGTTATGCAATTAGTGATTCATTTTATAGAGTTATACACTTCTTACTAACTAAGCATTAGTAACTTTCCAGGAATTAAATGCGTTAAAGTTTAAAAAGAGTTAGCGTTTTCATTTAATTTTTCTCCAAACTTTCCGATTTTAAGTTCCAACTCCTGGATTTAAATATCACCCATTTTTGGATAATTAAGAAGAAATAAGTGTAATAAAATTCAGTTATTACAAAAAATAACAGATATTAACTTTTTAGGTATCCAAGTTAATAAACATATAAATTGGAAAGTACGTGTAGAATAATATAATATTTCAAAAACAAATTTTGTGATCTATGAACTTAGATAATTGTATCATTTCATCTCCGACAGTATACTAAAATGGGTTATCATACTTATTTCCACATAATTATGATATATGGCTTAATATTTTGTGGTAATTCTGTGAAAAGAAAATAGGTTTTATAGTATAAAAGAGAGCCATTCGGATAATTTATAGTACTAATAACACCTTCATGTAAGGACCTATGTAGAAAAAAACGGTTATCTTTTAACTTTGTTATGCTCGAATGCACGTTCATAGCACGAACGCCAAATTGCTCGCATCTTGCAAGGGCTTTTAGGGATGGACAAAATTTGTTCTTTTTTATGTTCTCTGTAATTTTTTCATTGCCGAATAAGCGACAACAATAATACTCAATCGATGTACAGTTATAAATATCCTCCTCTAATAATATTCGTAGTGTTCACATATAAAATATAGTTTCTTTTAGTTGTTAATGATTCTGACCTGTTGAATTTAGTGCTAGTTCACGTGGGTAAGATATTTACGCAATGGCTGTTAGTGAAGCAAAGGGAACTAGTTCAAACTTAATATGTGCACAAAATATAGGTAGTATGTTCTCGATAGTCAGATATTGACAACTGTTGCTTTACTTAGCCCTCACGGCAAAACGTAGGTTGTCCATTCTGGAAAAATGTACGGAGATCCTGGGACACCCTGTATAGTTACCACTAATATTAGAAAAACAATTCAAGAGCCAGTTGCTGTAGACAGTTCATTCGTAAGAATGTTCTGAAATGACGACTGTCTTCTAGTGAAAAATGCATTAACTTTGCTTTATGAAATATATTTTGTAAAGTATCAAAAATTTTTGATTTATTACTGTTCAATGAAACAGTGACTAATATTACTTAAATATTTGATTTGATTTTGTATTTTTTATAACTTTGATAGTATTTTATTTGTAATTCTTGAAATATGACAAATTATTTTATGTGCAATAAAAATCGTATAATGTAAATGCGTGTAATACTTGTAATTGGTGATGTAAAACTTTACGCGTTGTATGTTCAAATATTATTCATAAACCCATGCAAAGCACTTAATGTTATGTCTCTCAGCTCAATCAAATTATGTTTATATTTTATCATTTATACACGTTTAAGGATTGATTTATTTTGTACTTCTTGGGCACTGGCTTAAGTGCTCTTCTGAGCAATGTCTTCCTTAAGAGCACGTAGTCTGATGCTATCCACCCTTTAGACCTGATAAAACTAACGAATGCCAGAGGTTGCTGATGCAACTTTTCAGTGCAATGGACTTTTGACAAGCTTCCAGATACAATGCGCGCTTTGTGCTATTCATGTTCTTTCTCTGTGTTGAGGGAAAACAAGATAGTTGAGGATAAAATCAGAATATGTAGATTGAACAGCAGGAACTGTGAGTTACAGACCTGGGGAAAGGTTTATCGAGATCCCGCAGTAAGCCAGCCGTCTCTGTTTATCCTGGCTTCAAATTATAATGCGTATTCCGATCGGAGTTTTTCCCTCTCTGGGAAAAATATCTGCGGCATAGATGAAACGGAATGAGCCTACCATAAGAGGATCAATGTGGAAATGAATTAGTTTTTACGGAAATGAAAGGGAGTAGGGGAGAGAGAGATACAGAGAGAGAGAGAGATGTTTATCGAACTCAAAATCGCAACTGTTTTAACAACACCTACCATCGACGTTACACTCAGGATGGTTGAAAAGTTAATCAAACTTAACCACATTTATTATTGTTCTGTGTATAGAAACTATTACACGTCCATTGCAATGCTACAACAATTGTTTGAATAATTATTGCACATTATTAATAAAATCCATTTGAAAAAGTTTCCACTACTTGATTAACCTCCAACAACTAAATGATTAGGTTACAATAAAGATGAAAAAAGATCTTATTTCAATGTGCATTCGTAAAGTAACTTAAAATATACAGAGAGGTTATTTGAGTTACGGGCCTGAAGAATGTGGCTGCTTATTGCGAGAAGTCAATTGTCAGGGCCGCATTATGCACGTACAGATGGTACCTTGTATTTACTATGAGTGAGGTTTTTCAGCGAGTTGTTGTGCTTTCGTGTGTTACTCGGTGCTCCCATGTGAGTAAATTGTGTGTTAATAGTTTTTAGTTAGTTATACCCCTACATATATATATTCTTGAATAACGGGCTTTATGTACGTTACATATGTAAAACAGATTCTTGCAGAGAAGGAGTTAGGCAAATGACAATCGTGTAAAGTTTACAGAACATCTTAATGACAAGAAAAGTATTCCGAACCACCGTGTTCTTATTTGAGTTAGATAAAATACAGGAATTTCCTACACAAATGCCGGTAATAATTTGACGTTGAGGGGCATCATTTTTAAAACAGGTTACTATCTATTACCAGAAAAAAAATATCTTCTTCTCATTTGGCACTACAGCCGGGCTGAGCCTTAGCCTGCCGCAGCGACCTCTGCTTCCTCTATTTCCGTCTTACGACTTCATTGATAAAGAGCAGTAATGCAGGGGGCATGTGATCACCCGGCAGGTCACCTTTTACGCGGCTTTCGTGATCGAAGGACGCCACCTCTCCGTCAGTCAGCTCCCCAATTGTCCTCACGAGGCTGGGTGGACCCTGTTCCAGACCTCCCTTAGAAAATTCTTAAGTAGGTGCCGCGAATCGAACCTGGACCTCCCAATCAGCAGTCAGTAACGCCAACCACTAGACCAAGAAGGTGGTTTCAGTAAAAATATAAATATTATAATGAAATTACAAACTTTACGCGAAACAACTCTATCTCCTTTCTCCGGTAGCGGGAAATAAATGTATTTAAGCAACATTATATAAGAAAATAGCATAAGTGAAGTGAGTTTCAATGTTGGCTATCGATTACGTGATAGATTAAAGCTGTAGATGGAGCTGCATTGTTATACCTGCAATTAAAATAATTGCCTGATTTACCGAGAATTACTTCTGGCTTGCGACTACAGATGAGTGCAGCGTGCGTTGTGCTAAGGTCACGCTAGTCGGCTGACTTTCCGTTTCACGCAGAACAATTGTGAGCTCCAGTCCCGAGCGCCAGCGAGAGAGCCGAGCTTCGCAGTCCCGAACGGAAGATGATGCTTGTAACGGGTAAATGTATTATTTTTTGTTAAACATAACGTAACCTATACGTTGTCTTCCTTAACTTTCTGGGTGCAATATGTTGTTCCTTATTACAAAAATGAATTTTTCACTTTTTACCAGGCATTGTCTTATTAGAATTCGCAGTTAATTCATATACACACTAACCTTAACATTAGCCAGGATTAATCCTAGAAACCGGTGAATCCAGTGAATTGCTGCGGCGAGCTATGGCCTGATGGTCTGCGCTCGCCTCCTTTTCGTAAATATAAGTGTATAGGGGATTATGTGTTACTAAATAGGAGGGTAAATCATTATAATGATTGCAAATCTCCTTTAACTCCAAAAGAATAGAAGAAAAAAGACAAAAAAAAACCTTTAGGACGTGAAGATTCAAACCCATTACCTCTATACCAATAGCATGACGCCCTAACCATCTGAACTACCAAACCGTTGCATTAAAATGCCGTATTTTCTAGCCTTATCTCTGGAATTCCACTACCCTCGGCTTTCTCCGCTACCACTCGGGAGTGGCTCGGGACTGGAGCCCCAGAATTATTCTTCCGTTTATGAAAACTGCCGTCTGTCATAATAACAGTTACCGCACAGATGGCTGCACTTGAACAGTGAGTCGCAGTTTGCTGTTACAAAAAACAAGCATTGTATAGAGCTCTATGTCCAGGATGAAAAATAACGTAGTTTTACATGTATCATGATAATAGAGTTGAAATACGTCAGTTTTGAAGCAAAATGTGTACTTTTTTGCTTCAAACCTGCTTCACGAGCGAGGAAATCATGATCTTCAATAGCTTATCATAAGCGTTTTCAAAATTCATTACCAAAAATGTCTTTAAAATCTTGAACTAGTCATATGATAGTACGACACTGAACAACGGTAACTTATGAGCAAGGCGACAGTCTCAAGATTCGGCGATCGTGGGTTAAGGTCCTGGATAACAAATTTTTTCACTATTTTTTATTTTAAGTTGGCGCATTACATAAGATGAAGAACAAGTAATTAACAAGACTCGAACTCGATAACAATGATCCGCTTTAACTTGACGCCAGTATCATACCGACTACGCGAGACTGTTCGTTATTGTGTTGTATATTTCCAATGGGATTTTCATTTGTCAGTGGCGTACTGGTCCTTTAGAAACTAAATGCTATTACGTTGAAATTTGAGCAAGCAGACCAAAGATTCTCTGTTAAAACCTCTCTTGAATCTCTGAAATGATTACGGTGTTGTTCATTAACGTTCTGTATAAGATACTGCATTTATAATTATCCTTAATATCAGACACTATCACAGAGTGTGCGAGACAATATCAACAACAACTTCTACTTTATTTCCTGGGCCGCTCTTTTGCCATTGCTTAAGTTCGACTAGGTAAGTGGTAGGATATACACAGAAGGTCTTGAAGGAAGAAATACGTTCTAACTTTATACCTGCATTCAGTGAATCCCCGTATTCATTTTACATCGAGCAGGAAGAGCAAGAAATTTCTGCGCTCCCTAACGCCTTGAAACATTCAGGGGAACTGGAAAGTCAATATCATACTTTTTCTTCGCGTTAATAAAGACATTTTAGTTTAAAATGCAGAAAACAGGTAAATCTCAAGTCACGTATATGTGTAGATACAGCGTTTCGTTTATTTATATGTAAATGTTAGGAAATTAACGCGTTTTGAAAGTATTTCCGTTTATTGGTAAATTTGCTGCTGTTAAAGTGATGTAAAATTATATGTAAAATAACAAATGTCAAATACAGAGCCCTCATTTGCCGGCGGAGTCGGATATTCATAGCTCCTTAAATTCAAGTGCATAGATCTGCACAGCAGAACAAACATAATTTTTTTTGGGTCATACAATGGCATTTTGTGTACATATCGGTTTTTTAGCCCTCCAGTACCTATTGTTTTGTGTTTCTACATGGCCATGTAAATAAAACCGTGCTTTGTTGATAAAAAATATTAAACGCGGGTCAATAGAGCGAACATAAACATTATCAAACACCCAATTGCAGAAATTAACTCTATCACATTACCGCGTGGTTGCAATTCCTGAACTACATTTATATTGTAGGGTTTTAATTTTAAAAGTTTAGTGGCATTCCAAGCCGAGGTTTGCGAAATTCCTTATTTCCTGTAAGCTTTTTCAGAGATTTCTTTGGACTTCGTTCTAAGTTTTATCCGATGACATCGGAGTTTTTCCGCTGTAAGAACACGGCGTTTTACTTTCGGTTTCTTAACAAGAACAGATCCGTATTTCCCTAAATCTATTCATTCGATTACGAACCGTTTCTGTGAGGCGCTCAAACAGCAGGGAATCTGTCTAAAATCGCCGTCTCACTTCTCTACATGACTTACTTGTCACATAGGAATTATACATGAAGATTCTGTGTGCTGAAGTACACGGACTTTTGGCATAGTAATAAGATACTGCACTAAAACACTTATAACACTGAAACATGTAGTCCCAGAACGATCAATTTCTGTGCAGCATAAAGACTGCGCGTCAGTACACGGTGAGGGGGGAAAGTGGAGGGGAACAACCAGTTAGAAACAGGGTTGGCAAATCCCAGTTAGGCCGGCCACGCGTCCAAACGAAGGCTCTGTAAATTACGCATAAGTAAGTTTAGCAGTATAGAGGCACAAGTTTACCCCTTTAAAAATTAAAAATAAATTGAACTATTATTTTGCTTACGGTTAGATATCTACATATTATCTCTCAGTTCTGCCTTCTAAGGCACCCAAAACATAAATCTTGATATTAGAGCGCATTTCAGTGTTAATATCTACTGATGAAACCTAAATTTGCCAAGAGAGCTCTCTCACATTCTTAAAGAAGGAATTACTATATATTTGCAAACAGGATACGAAAGTATATAGCCTAGTGAGAACATGATAGCTGAGATACTCGTAACAGAAACGAGAGTAAGATTGTAGAAGTCTGCAAGATGAGTATTTCCAAAGCAATAAATGAATATCTAGTCAGTTGCGTACAGGGAAATTACCCTGCCTCAACTTCTGGGACACTTTGAGGTGGCCCTCACCGCAGGAGTTTAATGAATTTCCTTTGTGAACGGTCAGCCTATTTTGGGCATTCGCCTTTGGAACACATGCACAAACGCACGCAAGGGATACACCTAAACACTGGAACTATAATACCGTCCCTGCAACTTAATGAAAAGTGTGCAGTGCAGGGCGGTACAAATCAGACGAAAAGGCAAATAACCCTACACTGATAGTTTGTGAATATTTTTACGTAACAAAGAAACATTTACGTTAATTTAATCAAATTCGTTACTATCCTTTTCAGAAACGATTCTAATGAAAAGATTGTGTTTTATTACAATTGTTTCGCTGGGGTACGGTTCTGATTACCCCATGTAATACATTTCTGAAAAACAAAATCTCTTGAATACAGGGCTTCCAGAGTATGTCCTTACCACTCACACGGGTTTTGCGTCTCGGCAGTTGGACATGCCACAGCCGGCCGCCTCTGTACTCTGACTTCGCTTCTTAAAACTGTATAAAAATCTACCTTGTAGCAAATGTTGGAAATGTCGTCCTCTCATATCTAAACAGGCGTTGTATAGGGTAAATACACCCCCAATGACACAATTTAGTTCGACCACTGTAATGTTTGTGATTTCATTTCGTATATATTCCTCCATTATTCCAATGTGTGAGATTTTGTTTTGTATGTACAGATTGTACTTCAGTCTACCCCAAAGATAAAAATCTCAGATTGCTAGATCTAGGTAGCCAGAGGGCCATACACCAATGCTAATCATCCTATTTTCAAACAGTTCCGTAATTTTACACATGGACTTCTCTGCTATATGAGCAGTGGCGAAATCTTGTTGAAACGACCCATATCCGTCATCTGATTAAAAATTGGGGTCAGAATGTCATTTCGACACTTTCTCCATTCACTGTATTTATTTGTTACCAAATTATAATGAAGTGTTGAAACTGCCTGCTTTCATTCTCCACACATTTTTGGCATCTCTTCAGGAAATTATTCGTCCCTCGCTGTAGCTCACTTTGAGCAATCCGGAAATTTTCTGACGAATATTATTTTTGATTTCTTGTACAGTGTACGGGTTCATCTTGTACACTGCATTTTTAATTACCCTGGAGATAATAATCGCAGGATGTAAAATCGGAGGCCCAAGGGGGCACAGACCCCTACTCTAACTCTGTCTTGTGGAATTGCTTTCGTGGAATTATTCGCAGTGTAGCAAGTGGCAGATTCCTGTTGAAAAAATGCACGATCACGCTCCGTTTTGGTTAATTCCATGAAAAAGGGGTTAACTTACAATAAGTAACACAATCAACCTTATGCTAAAAAAAATTGGATTCTCTCGCCACTGATGATCCATCACATAGTGCCAATCTTTCAAGGTTATTGCTTCGGTTAAACCAAATGGATTCCAGTGAAACTTTGTCCTATGATCAATTAAAATATCCTAAATGTAAGAATTATAATCGTTTTTCCGTAAAACTTATGGTAACTTTATAAATAAATGTCAACAGACCCATCCTTCACGTTTGGGTGTAGTTGGTTATGGTAGTGAATGTTCATATTGGAAAACTAAGATACGTTGAGTGTAAAACTTCCACGGTTAGTGTGTCAAAATGTATATTTTGTTTAATAAAATTTTCAACACAAACGTAACTGAGAGATGAAGTTCAAATTTTGACTCACACTGTTTATGTACACGAGACCTGGGCTAAGTGGCCTCTTGTTGTACCCCTGAAACTGAATCTTCCTATATAGTTATGCCACGAAAGAAATCATTGACAGTTTGTACATAAACATATGTTACTGGTGCAAAAATCCCCTTAGAACACTTTATACAAATTCTTGCTTGATGCGCTGAACAGGGTAGAACAATATGCGTTTGAACTGTTGGTTAACACTGTATCACATACTTGAGCCGCTAGAAACAGCAACTTCTGAATACAGCTTTTACCTTTGGGGTGGGAGAAATAAAGGAGCAAGTTTCTAGCAAAGTTCGTCTTCAGCAGAAACCTCACGCCTGTTTCCTTTACAGCAGAGGTATCCAACTAAGAACTGGCAGAGATCACTTTACAGAAAGGAAACACTACGAAATAATGATGTCGGCTCATGCCGTAGCCTGGACAAAATGCTGTCAGCAAGTAAGCAGATTTAGAAAAGGTAAACCTCCTTGGAAATATAAAATAAAATCCCATCTTATTAATATTAATATTATAAGAACAAAACATATTTATATTTTATACGGTAAATAATAGCTGTAGAATCCTCCTTTTGAACTGATCTGGAGACAACATTATCGAACTGTTCCCCGTGTTCTCCTCTAATTAATTCTAACCCCTTCTCTCTTATCGTTTAGCTTTTAATTTTGGTCACCATCTGCCGTCCACTTCCTACAGACTACACCCAAACCGCAAGCAAGCATCGCAGTTATTGAAAATTATTTTATCTGCAGTAGCATCTAAGGGAGCTTCTGGTATTTTTAAATTTAGGTGAAGTATTAACCTTGCCAGGCCCCATACTCAATAAGTTCAGTAGCTACTACCCAGAGTATCGCGGTCTCGAGCCTCGTTTTGGGAACTGGTGAAGCTATAACGGGTTTATTTGTTCTCCTATTTTATTGCCTGACTGCACAACAAAATATGACAGTACTGCCAAGGAGTCCATTCATGTCTATGTTTCACTTTTTAATAAGAATCCCCTAAATGCTTAAAAGTTAAATATTAACATTATACAGGATGTCCGGAAATTCTACAGGTAGAAATATTTATCAACATTTTTACAATTAGGTTTAGAAATTTCAAAATTGAATTTAAATGTTGTTTTACTTCCATAATATATTTTAAACGTGCCATGGATGTGCAATGCGCTAAAGAACTGCGTTCCCCTAGGTATAATTTCTAACAAGATGCAGATAAAGATGAATGAAGGGAAAATTCGTAAAATGTTAAATAAAAATAGTTTATTTTTTCTGTCGATTTGTTTGAAAACATAAACAAATGTCAGTTTAATATCTGTGATACGCAAATTAAATGAAAATGCATTTATCATCTCCAAAAGTAAGAAAGACATCCTCGTATAATTCGCTTCAGATAACTTTATCGCTGATCCACCAGGACCGTTCTCCCTGAGTGAGGCTTTTTCCAAGCTTTCCTCAGCCCTTATAAATGCTAAATACCGAGAAGGTACCCTAAACTTATGTCTGGAACGTTTCATTTCTAAAACAACAGTTTTCCCCATTTATCATTTCATGTATCACCAATGTCCATCGTCTGTGATGCCTCAGCAGTAAAAACGTTCAACAAAAATTAACTACTGATCGTGGTGTCGCTAGTATAATTGTTGGGAAGAAAACCTGGGTGACTACGAGACAAGCGGCTGATTCGAAAGCATGGTATAGTCAAGTTATAATGTTTTAAACAGTATGTAACCCGAATAGCATTAGAAATTATGTATACTATATTTAACACGCCGAATGAGATAACCGTAATCAAGGGCTTGCTTCAATGAACTGAATTTTCCACAGGTACTGTACAGAGTATAATGTAGTAGGACGTAGGTAGTTAATACAGCAATAGTTGTGTACAGGCGACGAGATACAAACGAGAACTCAATGCAAGCACAAATATATCTTCAGTACATAATGTGTTTACATATCTGTCGCAGAAAGGTATGCTTAATAAAGGAATGTCACTGCATCCAGATATTCAATATTTAGAGTTTTGCAATTTATACATAAAGGCAGTCCCTGAGTCAGTATGCCTGGATGAATACTTATGCTTTGCCATTACATATTCATATTTAGGAAGAAAATGGAAATTTTATACCTTCAAAGAAAAATACGGAAAGTTTTGAATTTTTCCAGTCTTTCTTTGGCTTCAACACCAACATTTTTGGGGAACATAAAAATATTATGTAGCGAAAACAGGTGAAAACTCATCCTTATTTTCTAGAGGGATTAGAGGGTCTATCATAGCTGCAACTATAGACGATTATTTCGACATATTTAACGCTGCTAACAATACTAATAATACTATTTTAGGAAAAGTGGTTTGAAAAACGGATATTGCATAGATTAAATAAAAAACACTGAGAATACTGATCATTTCCCATGTCCGAAAATATCATGTAGGATTCAAAGTATAACAACACTGTGAATGTGGTGTTGGAAGTGCTTTCACATTTTATCAAGAAACCTCCAACAAGAGTATCACATCGCATATTTAACTACAAAAGGGATTGGAATTAACGATATCCAACATGATTACAGGGCGTAGATCGGTGGTACAGAGATCATCGCATAGGACTTGAAGTATTTCACACGCTGCCTGGATCCATCATTGCTAATGTTAGAAACGTCATCGTGAACTTGCACAACATGCATGTGCGGGTGGAAGAAAATACACAGGCGCAAATGACTCACAGTAATTAACAAGTTTTAGGTTAACGTGTGTGCTAGGGGAGGAAGAGGAGAACCTTATCGCTCGGGTCCATGCAACCTGTAAAATTCTACCCGTGTTTGACCTTGTGCGCCATACTGTCCGCCGCTTATGTACGCTCTGAAATCATGTCGGAGGCCCCCATTTGTAGTTAATTCGCACGGTGTTGGTGCAGGGGGCAAAATGTGGAACGTACGCCCATCACTATATCCAAAGCAATGTCATACTTTGAAGCCCCAAAGCACCCAAACCATACATTTCCGGACACGGATCTCGTTGATTTGACTTATTTATGAAAGATCTTTAACGCTTCAGGTTTTCAGCGTCCCATCCAATTCAGGGCATGAAATGGCCGATAAATTTTGCTCAGAGGCATCTTCATTCAGGCTTGAGGTTATTTTATGTGCTGCAAATCTACGACACGATACCCATGTTTTTGCTTACCTTCCGAAGGAAACCATACTTAGAATTTTTACGCCCGAAAAAATCCACCGACCCCGGCCGGAATTGAACCCACGATCTTGGGCCTAGGTGGCAACTAGATCACTAGGATTAACGACATGGGTCTCGTCTTACAAATTATTCGTTTGCAGTCTCGCAAAACATACTAAGTAAGTTTAACCATCGTCTATAATTGTACTAAATAATTCTAAAGCGATTTCTTGAAATACAATCAATGTTACTCAAATGTTCTAAATAATCATCTCAGTGGAGGAAGTAAGGTTAAGGATGCATCCCTATATTTCATATACTTTATTTTGGCTGATTCTTGGCTGATTCTGCGATTACATTTTTTTTTAATTTAAATAAGTGTCACGCAAAAAGAGGTTAAGTAACTTTCCGAATATTCCAGTTATTCTTTAACTTATTTTTTGTGTATATGTTTAGAGTAAACGTTCCTTAAACGGACTTTCCTGATGAAATTTGAACTGCAGACCTCTTCCTGGTCTTAGCGGTCTCAGACACTCGTTTCAATTGATAGGCATCAAGATTCTTAAGCACTTAACATCAAGTTAGGTACATTCAAACGCAAACAAAGCAATTTATGAGCCCCGCCTCTCAGGTAACAAAAACTGTTGAGAGAAAGAAGTAAAGGAGAGCGAGGTTTATAGCTCATGACCTGTCGTATCTCCCACGTCTGTTGCCTACAGACCAGCACCAACATAACTTCAACCTGTCTTATTCTGCTCATAGTACTTAGAAATTCCGATGTCTAGTTGTCAGATAAGATAAAGACATGGGCGATAAAGTTAATAATAAAGAAAATTATCACATAATAAAGAGTGAAATAGAAATACATTTAGTGGTAGATCAGTGTTTCGGTTAAATGGTGAAGAACAGATTTCTTCGGAAAACTTTTGAGAACCTGTAACATGAAAGCAAAACAAAAGAGTCTTAAAAATTATGTATATGCAGCGTTTCATCATTTTTGTTGTATGACATATTTTTAGTTGTTACACCCTCATTTAAATTGCTGTAGATAATAAAAAAATTAAATTTTTATTGACATTTATTCCTTTCCAAGATTGTTCTTTGGTAAAGTTTGCAACATTGCCAGAAGTAACAATTGCAGGAAATAATACCACAAGACTGAACTTCTCTAACAGATGTTATGACTCTAACACAGTCATATTTCAATTTGGAGTTGTAGATGAAATGCAATTTCCAATTATAACGCGGAAGGTCTCTGCAGGCTGTGAACTTGCGAGGTATCTACCCTAGCCGCGTTGATTGTTTCCTTCCTGGAGTTTCAAAGGCTTTCAGAATATTGAAGGTGCGATGTATGCAAGGGTGGTGATTGAGTTTCCTTCGTCATTCTCTTGTTTAATGTCGTTTGTGGCACAACACACCTCTACATCAGACGCTCTTGCTGGCGTGCGCTTTGCAATATCCGACAATTCTAAACGTGTCGCCTAACTCTGCAAAGGGAAACTACCTACTTCCTCTTTAGAAAATGAGCTTGGATGAACGCGTCAACTCCATTAATTCTCGTTAAAATGCTGCTTCCCTTTTCGCTATCACAATTTCATGCTAAATGATTATCTTCGGTTGCAAGTTCATTAAGATTTGCATTATAAGCGTTCTCTTGGTTTATAATTTTTCTCATTAACGAGAGCTGTTACAGTCCTATTATGTTATTCTTTGTTTCTTCTTGTTTTTTTCTGCAAAGTAATTTCTTCTAAATAGACTATATACATTATGCCTCTTTACTGTACTTTATAGTAAATATACAACATGCTTCAAGTAGAGGTTTGAAACATTTAAATACTATTGGCGAGCTATTGGGCTCCAAAGCGCGCTTATTTTAAATTCATCGCCTCTTTGATGCCTCATTGGAGAGTTCCTCATCACACGATGTAACGATTTCATCGCCGACACCTGTTCACCTTTCTACATCCAACGAATTTTGAAGTATCTTCAGCAACTAAGATACAAAAGAATTTATTGTTCGGCCACCTGCATGCACTTAGCTTTGCCATAGTAGAGAGAACCATCGCTCTAGCCATTACCAGCAGTAAAAGCACAAAAAATGACAAAAGGTAACCTTTTCCCTATTGTCATAGAGTCAAACGTCTGGTAGCCATAAATACATTTTAGCAATACATGAAATGTCCCTGTTTGTTACTACAAGCTATATATTTAATAATTATTACTATTTACATTATCTTAAAGCATTTATCGTTGGGCATGCGTAGGTGTGAGGATATGTCACAACTCCTGCACATAAATACATTTTAAAGTTTATTATTGGCCTGTATTACTAATTATTACATACTAAATATTTATTTAACATTTATGTTTTGGAATATAATTTTGTTAACTTTATTGAGAATAAATATAATAACAAAAATATAACAAAAAGATGAAAATGTTACATGCAATGATTTAATCATCCTTAATAACGCCTATAGTACAATAATCTAAACTACTACAATTATTGTATCATTCATACAGTACTGAATATTCCTAACCTCATATCTAGACATGGTCATATTTGTTGTTGTCTCTTAGAATTTAATTGAATCATCCGGTACTTCAAAATATTTTAAAGTTGCAGAAATGTCCTTCTTTTCTTTGCTAACCATATTTTACTTTAGTATAACAGTGGGCAATAGTAGTGCTGAATGACATGGTTTTCTCCTGAATTTCCCAAGCATATACTTTCACTGATACTTTAGTTTGTTGAATGCGATGACACATTGACTATTAATTTTGGTAGGTAACCTAGGTTTTAGTACTTTCTGTGCACTGTTCTTTAGGTTTTTTAATTTACCAGTCTTCATTGAGTACTTTCAGGGTACCATGTTCTTTTAAGATATCATAATATTCTTTAGGGGACAAGTTTTTTTTTCTGTATGATTTTTAATTTCTACCAAAGACTCGGTCTGGAGCCATGTAGCTATGTCCACGGCATCGAAACAAAGGAAGAATGTCTCTTTTCCAAGAATGCTATAAGTAAGTCAGAAAAAAAATTCCAGCAAAGTCGATGCAACTTGTTTGAAAACTCTGTTTTCAGCTAGGTATAGTATACAATATTGTTCCTTTTTTTGTTTGCTTATTAGCACGAGCATGGATTGTATACCATACTCGCCTAGCATAGAAAATTTCGCTTACTAAAACTTTTGGAAATGGCTAGTTTTGTTGCATATCGAAGGGAATCTTAATGAAATATGGATTTTATTCTTTTATTATTCTATAAAACTTCTGTGCACAAAGTTTATGCAATCTGTGGCTAATTTTAATTCGTTTTTCTTCGCCAAACATTTCCCTAATTTTATTTTCATGAGATCAACCTTACAAATGGAGCATGAATCAGTGTGGGGAGTCCAAAATGATAGATTTAAATATTTATAGTGCACATCCTTGTATTTTGATAAAGAGCATAGTTTGGAGAGTGGCACCCTTCTTGTCTCTAGATCTTCTGCCTCCCGAACCGAACATTCATTTACCCTAACACCACTTTTGCCGTCACTGGAGTCACCATTCATTCTGAATTAACATGAAACATTTATTCTTACAAACCTGAATACCAATGGTAACTTCTCTAAAAGTAACCAGGAAATATGTTGACAATGAAGGTTATAAGCAGTCATTTAAAAAAGAAACATTGTTACAATAATGAGTAACATGGCATAAGCTACACGCACTTCTACTAACTATTGCCAACTTCTCGGTATATAAAGAAAGTAAAGAAGAATTCATTGCATTTCTCGACGTTTGCCTTAACTCTCAGATTGCATATATTGGTTTTTTCTAAAAACCCATCATTTGTAATGCTGCTTCTATACACAAAATTTGTCGATTTTTGCTTAAATTCGATTAACAGGACGACGTGGAAGGTGAAAATTATGTCGTTACGTTGTATAACTGTATTCCAAAAGTTTTTGAATTTATCGAGTGTTGAACAAACGCTTCCTCAATTGTACATTTAAATAACTTTTGTACATTTATTCAATAAATTGTCTGAAATTATTTTGTAAATTATGTAACAATACCTGAGTAAATAACCATAAATTATGATAAATACGTTGTTCAGAATGGTAAAATATTTTGTTTTTCTCAGTTGGTATTAGTAAATCAAACGGTAGCGATTGCAATATTCGACTTCATAAGTATAAATTATAGCATTTTCTACAATTATTAATGTTCTGTGCGCGAATTTCAATATATATATATATATATATATATATATATATTACTTTTATCTTAATTTTAATCATGAAATAGTCCTAAACCCATTTTTGGTTCTTCTCTATTGGCATTAGTGACAATCACAATAAAAATGTACAATTATTACAATTTTGTAAGTCAAGTTTAGAGGAATTATATTTATATTCTTATTTTATTCGTGAAATGGCCATAATAAATATCACTGGAGGGTCTGAAATTTGCAGATAATTTCACTCAATACATTCTTGAATTTATCGGTAATTTCAGATTGTCTTGTAATATTACTTGTGGTGATCCACAATTAGTACACTCTAAATTTCTAAGTTAACCATGCAGGACATGGAGCAGCGTCGCAAAATGTTTCCCAATAAAACGTGGGCGTCGGCAGGGTTGGGCAGTGCTTCCCTTGCAAACGCCAAGCTTTTACTTAATAGGCCATCATTATATGCGAAGCTAAATATTTTCATGGTTGCTATTATTATTAGATTTTATTATTATCATAACTATTTTCGTGGTCGTCTTTTAAATCATTATCACATTTAAATTATTCTATAGTATATCATTTCAATTATACGTTTTCTTAGTTCTGTGATTTCTAATTATAACTTTTCGTAACGAGTTTCATATCTACTACATTTGACTTGGTTATGCTCTCTTTCCCTTTGCAACACTTCAAAAATAATGAACGAAATCTGTTAATATTAAAACAGAGAATTTGTGATATTTTACACAATAATTCTATCAAGGCAACTGAGCAATTTATGTTGAATTCGTGATAGTGAAAAGTGCATATTTCAGCAGGAAATTATAAAAGCGACTGGTTGCTGTTTATATATTATTTAAAGTTTTGCTTCCCTATTTAAAATGACCAATGAACCGCTTGAGTTTCAGAGAGTAAAATATATGAATGAATGAATATAAAATATGCACTACAGTCTAGCCCTTCCAAAGAGAATTTTATTAGAGAATGATTTCAATTTTGGAAATTACTAGTTCGTGGTTTCGCCATATCTGAAGCAAATACTCTGCGTGCCAGTTTCATAATTGTTTATTGTAAACAGCCTGAAATAAAGGACATGCAACGAAAGTCACTACTCTGGGAATGCTGGCGCAGCAGAAGTATTAGGAAGTGGTGCGAAGAAGAAATGCTTTCCTGCAAGCTCATGAACAATAACCACCATCATACATATGACCCAATAGTACCAGATAGCAGTTTATTCTTTGCTGAGTCCTGAATCTCTGTTTCCATGCTGTTCAGTTTTAAAGCACGTTCTGTCTTTATGCAAAGGATCACGAATTGTGTCGCGATCAACGATAATCGTTAAGTTTTTCATTTATAAATATCGTGACAATCACCATACATATTAGGACATTTTTCTAAAAGAAAGAAGATGTGCCAATATGAGGCTTTGCCGGTTTCTAGTACTACAACCAGCACAGTACAAAGATGACTCAGTTTGTGTTAACCCGATACCAGAAGAACGAGGACAATTATTCTGCAGCTAGTGGTGTCAATGTTCTGAATGTAGGATGTTATTTAATCAACAATCAGCCAATAAGCAACGGCTAAGGCATTATCAACAGTCCTTGGGTTCCTTCCACAACATATAACTCCAAATCGAACTAACAGTAGGAAATCAGTCATTCCAATATCAAGACTTACTGATTACTCATCTTGGCTGGTGTGCTCACTAAAGATAAAGGTGCTTTGTGTCGACATTGCGCGATTTTTCATCCTAAAGTGCATAATGGCATTTAATGCGTGCTTTTATTAATACGGGCATTTCTATGAACCAGCGCGTGAGTCATCTATGAAGTCTTCTTGGCATCGAGGCTGTAAATAACTGAAAAAATTCATGGCCATGAAGAAAAACCAATCAGTATGGCGAAACAAATCATGCTTAACAAATAGCAACTGAAAACACGTGTCAGATATAAAGCCATTCGCCTGTTTTCAGAGCATTTTGTTTCCATTATTGAAGCTCTGCAGACCCAGTCAGTTGATGCATACAAATCTCGCCAGCGTACGCTATTTTTCTCTCAGCCACATTATATATTATTGCAAAATCCTCTTCCAGTTGGAGCCTGTGTCTAAAATTCTTCAGAGAATTCAAATTGATCTTCTCGGTTGGCAAGAATATGTGTTAGGGCCGATAGTTCTTTCTGAGGATTACAGAAAGAGCTTGAATGAAATCTTCAGCAATTTGGTGAAATCTGTGGAAGATATTACAAATAAACTAAACAAAGAACTAAAGTGCTGAGAAAAATGCACCCATTCAACCATCCATGAGATGTGGAGAAGCAGTTAAGGTGCTCTATAGTCCTTTCCAATTTTGATTCTCTAATCATTTTCCTAAAAGTCTTTTTCCCCTTTTCTGTTATGGTACACCATACGCAACTGTTCAAAAACTTTCCTTCAGTGATTAAATGTTTTGAAAAGGATCAAGAATATTTGGCAGATGGTCAAATATGGTACGAAGTATGGAATAACGAGATGTTGAACATGACATTCAATCACTCATCAATACTTACCAGTTCTACCTCGCGATAAACCTCTTACAACCTCACTGGACGCCAACACGTACCGTAGAACGGCCATTCAACACTCCTCTAAGTAAAAACTTGACTGCGATCAACAATGTGCGAAGAATGTCTGAATTCTGCCTTCTGAGCATTCACCGTGAAAAAGTGAATACGGAGAAACAAAAAATTATAAGTGAGGCCTTCAGTAGCTCGCTTTGAAGCTTCGTCCACTTCACCGGCAATTGTAAAACCCGGAAGAGGAAACGAATGAAGAAATTAAGGTGGGAAAATAACATTATTTTTACTGAGAATTTAACTTTAAGCAATTACTCAAATTATGACCGTAATTTCAGTATTCCTTCTAAATTTTAAAACTAATAGGTTGCCTCTAAGGTCAAGCGATTAGCCTCTAGCCTATAAACCCATCCTAGATTCGATTCCCGGTGGTAGTAGGTGTCTTTTGTAGATTACAATTGTTTCCTGAACTCGAAAGATACTAAGTATGTGTATGCGTGTTTTTCAATCAATATTAAAAACCCTCACGTTTAATTGAACAAAAAAGTAAGTAAAGAACACCAGCAACGAAAGTACAAATTAAAAATGGACAAAATTGCGCTGTTCAAGGAAATTAATTCCGAGGAATTCGTGGTCTAGAAAATTTAAACATAAGGATTCAATAAATAAATGTTACAGCTGTAGGGATATTTTTGTGGGGCATAGTCATTTGATGTTTATTTGTTTTATTCATGAACGCTCTTTAACATTGCAGGTCATTAGCGTCCCATTCAAATCAGGGGCGAGAAACGGCTTTTTATTTCAGGCTTGAGGATCTTTATCGTGCCGTAAATGTACGACACGGGACCCACGGATTTATTTCCCTTCCGAAGGATTTTTACGCCCAAAAATCCATAGATCCTGGCAGGGTATGAACCCGCGATCTTGGATTTAAAAGGCAAGTATGGTTACCACTACACCACCAGGATCGACATTTGATATTTGTGGCTAAATAAATTATTGTGTACTTTTGTAAATTTGATAGGCCCCAGTTGCTTCAAAGGACAAAGCTAAGTTCATGAAATAAAATATGCATTTTCTCAAAAACTGTAAAAGATATTAATATACCGTTAATATATTTGACATATACTTTTATTTAATATATTGAAAATACAGTGAGATGTTATTTTATTATTAAACTAAACGAATCTGTTTTTGTTTGAAGATTTCTGCCAAGTAAAATAATGTACAAAACGTTTTCTTAAAAATTTGTATATGACAGCTTTACAAGGATATTTATCCTTGGCTTATTTATTCCGTTCACTGTTGACCTTTCCTTTTCTAAATTTGTGTTACCTTAGAAATACTTCCTTGTAAAATATCCTCAGACTTTTTGTATACACATTTTTAGATGTATATTTATTTAATAAATTATAAAAACTTTCATTCATATTGTAATTAATTTTTGGGATAGAGATACTTTAAAATGCAAGGACAAACAAATCTGGAATGTTTCACGTAAAGCCTAAGCTCTTTTGTACTCGCTTCTAAATGATTGTTTTGTTATATGGTCTGCAAGCAAGTGATGTACAGGAACACTCCTGATTAAAGTAGAACATTAATATAATATTTACAACTATATCGATGTGCCAATGCAAAACAATATCTGCAAATGTTACTTTTTTCTGCCTTTAATACCAATCCATGTATTTACTGTAAAATATAATAATAATAATAATACAGTCCTTAATAACTCCCAGCATTTGAGAAAAGACACATTGGTTTTATTTCGGTTTAATGTTGTAAATATGTCTAGAAGGGTAAAAAAAGCGCCATCTGATGTGTTAGTGTTACACTTGAATTCCTACTATTTCATTTAAATTTTCAGTGCAAAACCACGTTGTTTACACAGAATATTGTTAAAGGTTTTCGCTCTCCTCTTCATACATTCTGTATATAGGCATTTATTTCCGAATTTTTTAATATAGCTACTTTTCTGAGTTACTTTGCATGTTTGTTATTTGTGGTAATAATATTAATATAGGTTAATTAAGCTCGAAGAAAATATATTGCAGACATGGTAAAATATTATTACATTTGGCAAAAAAGAATAGGTTAAAATTTATAAAAATAAAATACGTATTCTTTTAGGTCAATCTTTTGAAAGGGTCCAGTTCATTGTAAAGAAATTTGATTAGAATAATAATATTCGTTCACCAACTTACCTAAGCCTAGACTACTATACCAGCCTCAATATGTCCCAGGTAGAGCCAAGGTATTGAAGAACCGCCCCTGGAAGTAAAAGATAGTGAAATATGAGTTGAAGCTTAAATAAAATAAAGAACACGTGAATATTTGTAAAAAGATATTTCATGGAAAGGCTTGATGTAGGAAACACCATGATTTCCACTGTAGTTTCTAAAAGCAAGTAAGGTGTCATTGAGAAAGGGAAACGAGGAAAGCATAGAAAACAAATCACCTTGCCCCAGGAATAAAAGAAGAAGGGAGGAAACAAATTAATTCAATTCCAAGAATGAAATCTCATTATATTCATGCTGATACTATACAAAAATGCTTAATTGGATTTTTCCCACTCTTTGCCGCATGTATCTGTTGAGAAATGTAATACAGAAAAAGAACCCTAAAAAAAGAGGAAACACATATAACAAACATAAACAAAGGGATTATAAAATCTAAGAAAAAGCAATGTGAACTATGTGAGAAATAAAATAATTCATTAGAATAGGGAAAGCAAATGTAGTGAAAGCAGTTTAAAAGTCCCGATATATAATTTAGCCGGTTGGCGGTTAGATCCCCCGTTGCCACCGCATTTTCTTGCGAAGACTCGCGGCGCTCAAACGCTGCATTATTTTAAAACTTAGTTACAACATATTATTAGGTACTCGGCGTCCTAACAGTAGAGGTCCCCCTTTCTCTAAAACTCAAACCACATCTTTTTACGCAACTATCACTGACAATCCATTACTAATGAACCTAACTTATGCTTTCACCGGATGTATATGGGGGGGGGGGCGTGGATGTTCAATATAACCTATTTTCAACATTCCTCAAAGATAAAAACCAACACTGGAACAAGGCGATAAACCGGATCAATAATTCTCTAGACAAATATACGGTGCAATTCCGTCAGAGTTTTTGGAGCAGTCTTCAATTTTTTTTCGATCAGTTACAGAAACTGTTTCATTAACCTTTTATACTTTAATATTGTTTTTTTTGTGTTGGAACCGGTCTGTCAAGAAATTTACACCTAAATACCTGTATCGTTCTTTCATTCTACAACGTGTACTTGATATACGTCTTGAAGATGCATAAAGATGTTGCATGTGAATATCTCACTATAGCACGACACTACTGAACTGTTTGATGAAATCTCGCTCTGTTCGAGTCTTCGAAACTCCGTCTGCAAGTGACTGGAAGAGAGAATGGGACTGCGCGTGCCGTATGGGAAACCAAAGCGAATAGAAGGGGTACGTCCACTGGTCAGTCTATCTAAATTGCGGGACTTTCAAACTGCTTTCATTGTACAAGAAATTTTTGAAGCTAACTTTAGGGAGAAAGAGAAAATAATAAACAATTATAAATGCTAATATATTTTTTCAAACTAGCAAAACCGTGATACAAATACTAATAAAACTTTTAACAGCATTTTTCGAGTAAAATAATTTATGTAGATATCTTGGCATGGTGATATGCTGATATATTACACGACTGGCGCGGTTTTAGACATCAGCAAGTTTCAGATTATAGAGATTAGCCTGCAGTTGCTCACACCAAAAGTTTGTTGAAGTTCACGTGGTAGCCTAAATACTAGGATAAAACGAACTTCTCTAAAGCCTGGCTTACATAGTTAGAATTGACAGGGCATTAGAAACTTTGTTCAGCTACTGATTAAAATTAAACGATAAGCTGGCAAGACTGTTAAAAGGGAGTGTTCAAAGTTCTATGTCATTTTCTGTAATGTATTTAAAGGTTTTATAGTATGGGCTAAAGCACTGCTAAAAGCAGAAAGTTAGGTTATAACACAGGCTTTAATGGAAACCGCTAATAAGCTTGCAGAACTGTCCCGAGGCCATAGTGTGGGTTGGACCTCTCAAGTACATGTAGTGCACAGTTACTAAATGGGATTGCATTAAGAAAAGAGAAAAGCCTATTATGCAACGAGTACCAGCTGCGCATATAGTACCTAGCATACACTACTTCCAGCCCCTGTTCACAGGCAACCCAAACTAATCTGAAAAATACTGCGTATTTACAGTTGCAGTTTAAATATGCTCATGTTCCACTCGGTACTGTCAATGTTATTTAACTTTGTCTCTTTATATAAACCTATTGATTTTGACCAACAACATTCAGCACACTTTTGTAGCCCACTATTAAGACTATTTAAACTTCCAAGTTACAATTCATTTCAGGAAAATATATCAAAAGTAATTCGTTGATTTTCTGCAATAAACGTATTTAAACATTTTGACATTATTTTAGTAATCTATTTACATTCATCTTACTTTTATTTTCCGGGTTAGATATTTATGTTTACTTTCAAATTAATTACTACTTTCAATGGTCTTTTTGGTCTCTTCTTTTCATGATTTTTCCTTTGATAAACTTCTGAAATTATTTACTTTATGCCCTACCATCTGTGCTTCACCTCTGAAATTATATAAGATAAACTAATTTGAATCTCAATTTCTTACAAAATATATGTTCATGAAGATATTAGTAAAATTATATTTACGTATTTTTGTTCTATCTAAACATTTAAATCTGAATTAACATTTCCGAGGAATCTTAATAGTATGATTATAGAATAAGGTTTAATATTATTTAGTAAATATATAGTTATTCCAAACACAGCTTAGAACAGATGTGGCTTTATATGAAAATCATGCCAAGTTTTTTTTTTCATACTAATCACAATTACCATTAATTCATTACTGGCTTTTGTAGATGCTATTGACACAGTAAAATTTCTAGGAACCCATGTTTCACATACATCTGAAAATGCTGTGTAGAGAGCTTTATATGAACAATATAATATTGTATTTGTGTGCACTGATTTAAAGAAAAGAGCATTAGAAATCACATTACAAATCAAAACCAATGAATATATATGTTCTTTTCTGCATATTGATGAAAAATATAAGATCTGTAAATATAGATAAACATATCAAGAGAGACATTATGCTAGTGTATTTTATCCCACCTGAAGTAGTAGGTCCCCGCCCCACACAAATCACCCAGGTAGTCACTTTAATCAAGAGAATATGAAATTAAAAGAAGACATTAACTTAATATTAAAAATTAGACGGCATAATATTTTGAGAGAGGAATGGAAGACTAGTATCTTCCTAAAATCTCACAAGGACGTAAGTTTGGCGAGCAGTCTTTTGTAAGCAGAAAGGAGCGGAAGAGAGCCATAAATGCCGACACCCTCCTTCTTGCAAGGAGTACGATGACCATGAAACTAGCCGTGTACCGTCGGGTTATATTGTATTAGTTGTACAAAAGGAACTTCGACTGTTGCACCCTCAGGGAAAATTGTTACGCAAACTTCTTGAAAAACAGGAAAGGAAAAACCGTTACGGAATATCTTTTTTCGCGCAATAGAACGTAACACCCCCTCCTCTAGCCAGAGATACCGCGAAAAAATATACCAATCAGGAGATTGCGTAACATAAACTCATATTGAACAGCCAATGTGTAGTATAGGCTAACATTTCAAACATTAGACCTAAGAAGCGTCGTCATGGAGTGACAGACTGCTGCAAAATAAAACTTTTCCATGAAGTTGATGTTGCGAATTGAAGCTGGGGAATTGAAGCCAGAGAGTTAAAGTAGGCAGTGATAGTTAAAGCCTAAGAGTTAGTACATTTTTGAATTAAAAATCAATGCAAGAGCCGAAGTTCCTTACCACGAACAAACAGTAACAAAAATTTAACGTGACCCCTGAGTGTAAGAATGGACTAACAGTAAAACTCTTGTATAGACCTGATTTGTTTTGCACTTGTTCATATGAGAAGGACCTGTTCAATTTCTTCTACCCGTGAGTGGCACTACTTTCCGAAAATCCACTATCATTAAGTCTGATATAGCCGGAACATAAGAAGACTGAGACATCTCGACGCAGTCTCGACCTTAAGATCAGCGAGTTGAAGAAAGGAGCGAGAGGAACCACAGGAAGACTTCCGCAGCCACCGTACCACCCCAAATAATCCCAATCCACTCCCCCTCACCTAACACACACACACCATCCTCTCATACACATTATTATTTCTCAACGCACACCACACAACTTTTTATGCAGCTTTTAATGGTTTGTGTGCGTAATCTTATTGTATAAATAACATAAGTATAAAATGCAGAATATTGAACACATGCTGTTCACAATTAAAATAGATGATATGTTACAACTAAGATCACAGAAGTTAGTTCTGTTTACGAATTGAAAGAACCAATTTCTAGGAACAGATAGTCGCAAACGCATTAGACTTCTAAAGAAAGTAAATGATCACTCTAAATGTTTGCTGGTCATGCGCATAGGTTAATGACTATTGACTGCGATAATGTAAAATGAGGGTGCAAATAAACTGATAAAAATAACTGGATTGGGAGAGCTAGTACTACTGAATCTTTTTAAGAAGTATGGCATATATCAGTAACTTTTCCCTGGCCATTAGCAAGTTAGTTGTCTAGCAGTCAAGGGTACTCGTTGCCAGGCCGAGAAAACGGCTGAGCCCCATCATCGTCCTGAAGCAAACAATATGAGACACAGGCCAATTAGTTGGCAATAATAAGGCATATGCTTTCATTATATTAAAGTAATGCCCTTGTGTGTACCTAATTCTCTATGTCCTCACCAGGTGATATAGCTTTTTGTATGGTCACGACAATGAACAATAACTCCAGTCGTGACAATGGAACTAAGAATTTTGCAGTAGTGTTGTTGCTTCAATATACAAAATTTCGTTAAGGTGCGCAGTTGGTGTGTTCCGAAAGTGTGATGTTCTGTCAGAAGTAGTTGAATTGCAGTGGAGATGTCCAAATATGTTCAGCGAGCAGTTCTCCTATTTTTGAAGATAGAGAGTGTCAGTGGCGCCGAAATTCATCTTATGAAAAATGTGCACAGTAATCAGAAATCCTAAACGTTCTCCAATTCCCCGAAATGTTTGTCTTCGAATGGGGAGTCAACTCTGACAGTAAAAGTATTAAAGAGGAGTCAATAAGGTGGACGGTGAACTTCTGTCTTGTAATTCTAGAAATATGAGTTTCAAATGTTTCCACTTGCTGAAGTAGTTTATAACGCTTGTGCATAACACAAATTGCATTATAAAAATGTATAAATAGTTAAATGTATTAGAAAATGCTTGAAATGATCCCACACATGTTCAATTAGATTTTGGAGGCCTGTCCAGAAGTCATATTGGAGGTATAAACATCACTGTTATTCAGCATAAATATGTATTCCTCTTGTTCCGGAAAACTGACGCGGAGGATAGCAAAGTGTTCTCCAAACGCCGACAAAAACTGAAGTGTCCGGCACTTTTATCAGTTCATATGAACCCAATGCTGGCATGAAGGCTTGAAGGTCTTCCCCATGCTCAGCTCGAGCTATTTGATGAGGGTCATATCTGACCTATACAGGCATAGTCATCATTGCTGATTAGATCGAAATACCTTCCTGTCAGTCCAGGTTATCAGCCTTACCTGCTTAGGGAAGATTAATATTCCGCTTTGCCCAATCTAATCTTCTCTCCTTGTGTGCTTCAGTTAGGTGTTGTGGCACTGCGACGAAATTTAATGCCGCCTTCATTTAATCTTTGCGTATGGTTTCATAAACCACAGCTTTGTCTAGAAAGACAGACCTGGGTCTTAAACAGCGGTTCCTTACAAAGCTGTTGCTGCTCTAGGTCTGCCTAATGTTACCGCGATTTAACTCCCTCCTTTTGGTGTCGGTTTCATCATTTCTTTGGTCGCAGCCAAGTTTCCTCAAGATCTGAGGAGTTTTGGTATGCACGCCGCTACAATTTCACTCCCCCGAGCAGCTATCGGCATTTCAGTAACACACGGATGGGCCATGCTACTCGGCTGTAATGGAGTTTTACAATGAATATTTTGAATGCTAGCCTATAATAATAATAATAATAATAATAATAATAATAATAATAATAATAATAATAATAATAATAATAATAATAATAATAATGATATTTTGCGCATGCACCTGAAATGCAAAGGAAGTAACTGAAATAAAAATATTGATAAAGTGTTAGCACCGAAGAGCTGTGAATGTTACAGTTGCAAGGGCAAATATACCAAAGTCTTCAATCGCGTAGCATGATAGGTGATGGGATTACTTCTTATACAACAACAAGTTCGTTCCATTGAATTTAGAACAAATGTTGAGTATGTTTCATTTAATATTCGCCTAAATTATACCGTTAGTAGCAGTTACAGATTAATTTAACTTTTTGTGTGAAGTTTAGGGCACATTTTGGCATAAAAGAAGAAATAAAGGTTTTATGGATCGGTATTGTTGTAGTATACAGACATTAGATGAGCAACATGTAGATTTTCACAAGCTTCGTGGCATTTAGCAACTATTTCGCCAGAGCAACTAAATAAGAACCTGAAAACACTCAAAGTGAACACCGGCTACACTGACTCTGTGAACTGTATATACCGAGGGAGGTAAAAAATGTATACACACTTTCACAGTAGATATCTGTTTAATTTATTTCAAAGTTCAACAGAAAAACAACAGTAGTGTGTAGTATGATGTTCTGTAAAAGCTGTGGCTCACCTTACGTTCTTCAACAAAATGGAGCCGACATTATCGCTGAATAGCGGAAAGCAATTTTGAAGTGGAATTAGAAAACCGAGAATGTTACTGAAGTTCAAAGGCAATAGAGACATGTGTACAGAACAGAATCGCCGTTGGACTTCTATCTATGGGGAACTCTTAAGGATGTTGTATACCGTAGAAAACCAGCTACTCTGGCAACACTTCGGGAAGAAAGCTGAGGACACGCTAAGGACATTTTCGCAAACGTTGCTCAATCAGTAGTTCAACGTACTCAGACGCCGATGATGGGCATTTTGAGCAACTGTTGTAACTGTAAAAGTCTAAGATGATTAGTGCTCTGTTTGTGTGAATTCAGTTTTGTTATGTTAACAGTTTTTTCTTTGCTTGAAGTGTGTATACATTTTTTGGAACTCTATATTTAATTTTTTTACCCTCTATACACGCATGTCTGAACGATCCCGTCCCGCAAAATGTGTACAAAAGGATTCCATACCTCTCTAATCTGCGATCCTTGACGTTTACAGCTCTGGCAACCAACCCAACAGTCAAGGCTATAGGAGTTGCATATACAGAAGGCGATATCATAAGTTTGCATTTTGCTTTGAAAACCTAAGACTTTGCTTCAGTTTCGTTATGATAACAAAATAGGGCTAGATTTATGCTTTACGATTATAAACGAAGAAAAGACATCCTATAATCAGTTTATTTTGAAGCTTATTATTTAAATTATATTAGAAATGTATATAAAACATATTAACAGAAATGCAGAGAGATTCAATGAACTATGAACTAACTTGCAGCGTCTCCTACATTGATTGGAACAATATCACGCTAGCTTTTGAGAGTTAGTGTAGATCTGACTGGTTGAGTTGAGTTCAGTTATTATGGGTGGTGTATATTTTTTTCTGAATTCAATCACGAAGTGAATTATGTATCAGGATATATTTTCTACTACAAACTTGTATTTAGTTATAATTCATTTGCGTTAACTCAGGCAACTTGTGAGGTTCAAAGATGATTTAAATAATTATCCCCAAGTGCACAAGTTCAGACATACAACAGTAACAATTTTCGTAATAAATTTCAGGCCGCGGGTAGTTGTTAGTCTAAGAAACCTGATAGACGCCAGAGTTCTTACAAAAAAAATGATGACATTAGCTATGTTAGGAGAATCCCCCCAAAATCACTTCATATATTTCACAACAAACAGGCATTTCTTATAGAGTGATTTTAGTGCTGGACAAAACTAGACGTTATGTACCTTTTTTATTTAAATTTCTCTGTAATGTTTTCATTAAGAAATAAACTACAAAACTAATGTGCATTTATTAGTACATGTCCGTTTACTTCTCTACTTAAATATAATTTTGTTTAGCGGTTACCTCCTAAATGTAGTGCTACTTTATGTGGGTAAGGCATTTGCACAATGACAGACAGCGAAAAAGAGACAACCATTTCCAAATAAAATATATGCATGTTCTTAGTAGTCAGCTATTGGCTATAAAATCATTTACTGCTTTACTCAATCCATACTGCGCAATGTGAGCTGCCTTTTCCGGAAAGTTATTCGTCGATTCTGGGACATCTTGTATATGGATGGTAAATAATCATAACCTATGAGAACTGTGTAAGCAAACTAAATCTGGAAGGTTGAGAGCAACTTAGACGAAACGCTTCTCAAAGGTAGAAAGTGAACACGGGCTCAGCGCTTAGAAAGAGTTACGAAGAAAGAAAAAGCAGGGAGATTTCGTGAGCTCTACGCCAGATTCTTGGAGCATGAGAACAGCACCATATTGTAACACACAATACTTTTATTCAGCGTAGAAGTATTCGAAGTATTTCGCGAAAATATTAAGAACATTCCCACATTCCTCGAGTAACATCCAACCTTGTGGAAATATTCCTTAGTAAAGAAGTAAATATTCCCTTCGCTGATTGTGATATAAAGCTTAGGTAATGCGGTATACTGCATCGTTTCTATTTATTTTCCACTTATTCAAAACTTCAGAAAGTATAAACAAGTTTAAAACTCTCTTAAGTGGTTGTAATAAGGTGCGTTAGTACTACAGAATAGATGAATAAATGCATTATTTGCTTTGGTGGCGGTCTCAGAATCAATTCATTGATTAGTTCATAAAGCATACAATAATACAGGGTGTTAATTAAAACGGTGAAAATTTATTGTATCTATAAGGATATTAAACAAGTAATTTTAGAAAAGGAATGTAGAAAATATGGGCTATTGAAATTATTTCAATTTCATACTCAGAAATCCATGCTAAATAGCGTTAAAATTGTATTATAATGGCTTCTCGCCTCTTAAACAATGAAAATTAATTTGCTTGTCAACAAACTATAACAGCGTTTTCGCAGTTAGTGTTAAAATATAATAAAATTTCAAGCAAAACAGATGATTGCATGTCACTACATTGGCGTAATAATAGAAATTCAGTTGCTGGAAACAAAGTCGCGATTCATTTTTTAACTAATGTTGCAAGATATCTGTAAATTGTCTGGGCAACAATTATTTGTTTTTTTAACCATAATAAATAAATTAAGAATAGCTACAGTGTTCCTGAACTTGTTGAACTGCACTTGATTTACGAGGAAGCAAGAGCTGCTGAGATCTACAGCGAAAGATTCTCTGTTAGAAGTTACTTGCGTACTACATTTCAATCTGTTGATAGGGGTTGATTGAACTGGAATACTTTGAAGTAAAAGTGAAAGTCAATGGCGTGCAAACGCTTTTGAAACTTTTGAAAGTAATGTGTAAGTTTAAATCCTTTTGACCCTGGGTTCGCTGTCTCACATAGCATCTCCAGGACATATATAGGGTGCAAATATTTCGGCGTTGTTCATTAACACTTTTTATCTATAAATCCCTTAAAATTATAAAATAAAATGTTTATTGATATTTCTTCCAGATATGCGGCACTGAAAAACCTAGTATAAACATTTGAGTTTGTAATGTTTACCTCTGTGTGCCACCATAAGATGGGGTGCAAGTGTTTGGTGGTTCCTAACTAATTCACAAAGCCTTGGCGACTTGGCCCAAAGACGTTATGCGCAGCTAAAGCAGAGATGGGAGACCAATGCACATCAACATTTTTTCTTTCATAGTGTTTTAACGTCCGTTTTTACCTCTTGAGGCATTACAAGCGGTGGGAATTCATAATACTTGAGATGAAATTATATACTTGGAAAGGATTTATAAGGAAGAAAACGCTCGGCAATATATCTCCCGGGCATTTCCTTTTATGGCCGAGGAAAACCTGGAAAAACCTCAGTCAGGCGGGAATCGAACCCCCAGATACCTTGCTCACGAGTCCGTGCTTTAACCACATTAGCCCCGTGGCGGTCAATGGACATCTTAGTTAAACGATGATTTCCATTGGTGTTGTTTTTCGATTTCTACTCAGCTGCTGTATAGCCCAATCTGGTAAAGTCATTCACAAGTAAATAAAACAGACTTTCAAACATGTGTAATACTTTATGAGTTTTTTTAAGCATTTTCAGAAGAAGTAATATTGTTGCAATTGCATGAAAAGATTTTCATACGAGAGCTGTTAAATAAACAATTATCATAATTTTATTCACTTAATTTTTTTTATTAAGATTTAAATTTATTATATACTATTAGCTTACTGTGAAATGTACACCCTTTGACAAAAAAAAAACCTGTGTCGATCGGAGAGCCTCGGTGACACTCGTAAACGCAATATTCACAACGCGCATGCAGCGACTGGCACACTGCAGTGGGTGCTTTGCCTGTAAACGTAATTGTCATAACCATAAGATCTGGAAAGAGAACATTAGGGCAGAGTAGGGGTGAACGAGCGGTTTAGAAGGCATTGGCTCTTCTTCGTAATCTCCTGGGTTCAAATCCTACACAACATTGTTGTTTTATTTTTACATTATTGACTTTATAAGTGCATATGTAGAACATCATGTTGCCTTAATATCATATTATATTTTAACGTATCATTTGAGTTTTATGGAAATACCTATGCACACACAAAAAACGTAAACGCGAACTAACGTATTTTTTACAAATAAATATACGAACAGAAATATTTATTTTCTAAACTGAAAACCACAAAAATAAACACAAATTAATACCGGGTATATGAACCCTCAGAATGTATAGCTGCCGTCAATCTTCGGGGCATAGATGTTAGATTTCTACCGTAGTGTGGACGAGAGGCCACAATATTCCAGGGGTTCTTGAATTTGTAACCTTAAGCCATCTTTTGTCCTTCTTGCATGTGCAAGGAATGCAAATGTGGCATATTGCATTTGGATAGAACAAATACTGGAGGAAATATAATAGTCATTATAATATATATGTTAACGTTAAAGCTTGCTGTGTATGGGAAACAAAATCAGAAAAACATTAGAAAGACCATCAGAAAGACATTTACAGAGTAAGTGATTGGTAAATAATTTCTTGTGGTTCACACAAAGGCAGGCAGCTGCCGCGCTATGTCAGCATTGCATTGGGTGTGGCACAGATAATTGTCATCATACCTTACTCGTCGGAAATAACGGAATAAATAATATGTCGGAAAGGACATATTACGGGGATGTAGTAATGCGGTCGTTCTATTCTGAATGTTCGAATATGGATTGGCAAATTCCAAGAACAAGGACAGGAGAATTTTAAGAAAACATTCCCGACAAGTGTGGGAAGATTTAGGCCTCGATATTTGCGAATCTCTTGTAGTTTCCAGTTCCTAAGAGACTAAACGAGATCTTAGGATCAATTACGGTGATTGGTATTAGTAATATATATATATATATATATACAATTATATATATACAATTATATATATATACAATTATAAATGTTCAGTTAATTTAATTTCTTCTCTCTCTCCTAATGCTGCCACATTTCCATACACACACACACACACACACACACACATATATATATATATATATATATAATAAAAACAAAATAGAATTGTCTTCTTGCTATATATATATATATATATATATATATATATATATATATATATCATTATGCAATGGCTCAGTATTAATAATATATAATTACAAATGTTCAGTTAATGTAGCTTCTTCTGTCCCTCCTAATGCTGGCGTTTCTTTATATATCTTATTATGCAATGGCTCAAATCCATGCATGGGTCGGTCCTGGTGGTGTAGTGGTAACCATACTTGCCTTCTATACCAAAGATCGCGGGTTCGAACCCGGTCGGGATTGATGGATTTTTTTCGGGGCATAAAAATCCTAAGTGTGGCTTCCTTCGGAAGTAAAGCCGTGGGTCCCGTGTCGTACATTTACGGCACGAAAAAGAACCTCAAGCCTGAAATAAAGAGGCCTCTTGAGCAAAATTTATCGGCCGTTTCACGCTCTGATTTGAATGGGACGTTGATGACCTGAGATGTTAAAGAGCGTCCGTAAATAAACCAAATCAACAACAAATCCGTGGTCATTAAGCACACCAATTATAACAATATCTTCATTTTGACAGCTTTCATCTCCAGCATACGAAAAGATCTACTACTTTTTCTCTTTCATTCCATATTTGTGACAGCGTTCCATTTCTTGATACCTAAATTAAAAATCCCCTGCAAAATTTTCGAGACCTAAACAAAAAAAACAAACAAACAAAAACAAACAAACAAACAAATCCAATTCAAATCAAAAAAGTTCAATAAGAAATTAATTAACCTTGTTAATACTTACGTGCCTGGAATTGAGAGTATTAATTGTATTTTGAAAGAATGTCACAACACCATATTAATGCATTCATCTTTAAGTGATTTTTCAAAAGTTGTACACCGCCTTACTTGCAGAACACCCCCAACTTAAAAGTATATTTTGCTGCAACCTATCTCCATCAAAATTACTCGTTTGGTCGCAGGTTCATATCCTTGCCAAAGTTCTAAATGCAAAACTAGTAGTGCGCTAATTATGCCATGTCATTTGCTTCCCAGCCGCAATTTATCCAGAGAATTTAAGATTACTGCATCCGCTAACTGCGTTCCTAGAAATACCCTATATATGTTATCTTGTGTAAGCTTTGCTAAGCATGTTGTAGGTTTAAGTTTGAGTGTTCGGGGCGTTCTGTTAAAACCAAATCTCCTTTTCCGGTTGTCCAACATACCTTGTCTCACTGCAAGAATTGCGATTATATTTCATGTCACAGATATTGATGTTACCGACTCATTCCCCTGAACGTACTCAGAGAAGGCAACTATATTTTTGCATAAAGCGCGTAAAACACCAGATGTTAATATTGCGTGTTAATGTACACCTTCTACTTTGTTATTATTGTTTATATTTTCAGTTGTTAATATGTTTCTCTTTCTTATTTTTTCTCCTCCACTCTTTACCCCATGTTGTTTGTTTTACCCATTTCCAGTATTGTGATTCGATATTTACTATGGCCACCTTCACTTGTCTTCTGCCTTTGAAGAAGAACACAAGTGAATCGAAATATTTTGTACCATTTAAGTGTTTATCTCTCTAGTTCTTGATATTGGTTACACTGTTCCAGGAGTTTCTTTATTTTTCATTATATGTGTGTGTGTGTGTGTGTATAGAGGGTGCCAAAATATATACACACTTTAAGCAAAGCAAAAACTGTGTTAACATAATAAAATTGGTTTCACACAAGCAGAAAATGATGAGCGCTAATCATCTTAGACTTTTAAGTTACAACAGTTGCTCAAAATGCACACCATCAGCGTCGATATACTTCTGAGTACGTTGAACTACTGACTGAGCAACGTTTGCGAAAGTGTCCTTAGCGATTGCAGCACATGGCGTTTCAATTATTTCCCGAAGGGTTGCCAGGTTTTCTACGGTATACAACATCTTTAAGAGTTCCCCACAGATAGAAGTTCAACGGAGTTAGATCCGGAGATCGCGGTGGAATCTCAATCGGACCTCCTCGTCCTATCCAGTGCCTTGAAAGATTGTCATCATGGTACTCACGTGCATCTCGGTGGTGATGTCGTAGTGCACCATCGTGTTGTATACAGTACCACGAGTCTGAAAGTTGTCTCGAGTGCATGCAGTTGTTACTCGCGTTGGCGGTTCTGTTCTGTACACATGTCTCTATTGCCTTTGAACTTCAACAACATTCTCGGTTTTCCAATATTACTTCAAAATTGCTTTCCGCTTTTCAAACGATAATCTTGGCTCCATTTTGTTGTAGCAACGCTAGCATAATGCAAGGTGAGTCACATCTGTTTACAGAACATCATACGATAATCTTGGCTTCCTTTGTTCATTTTTGACTTACGATAATCTTGGCTTCATTTGTTCATTGTTGATTTACATGTCACGTAGCAAAGCTATCATAATGAGAGTCACATCTGTTTACAAAACATCATACTACACATTTTTCGGTATATCTTTGAAATATATTAAATAGATATCTACTGTGAAAATGTTTATACATTTTTTCCATCCTCGGTATATGTATGTATGTTTGTGTGTTTCATTCTGTTAAAAGTAAACATATTTCAGTTTGATTTTAAATTTTACGCAAATCGTGATTCCTACTAATCATAGAATATTTTCCTTTACTTATTACAAGTTAAAATACACTAAAATGTTCTTTCCTAAATTTATATCAAACCTAGTTTTCAGCACACACAAAATTATCTTGCCTAATAAGATTTTTTGATTCTATTTAGTGTTATATTACAGTGCAATTATTCGCAATTTTACATTCCTCATTCGTGTTCTGCGTCTTCCGTGTTTGGGATATTCCGGCGGTCCTGACATTGGATTCCATTAAGGGAGCCCCTCAGTGTGCATGTGTACTCATACGAGAGGTGTTTTAAAAGTATTTGAACCACTTAAAAATGTTATGAGTATGGGCAAATTACTATGACTGTTTCACTTATGTGACATCATTTTAAAATCGACCAATCACAGTCGGAAATCGTAGTGAAATTATAATATTTTTTTTTTTATCAAATCCGTTTTATCATCCGACGTGCATTCGTCTTATGGTCAGTATAGCCAACTCTATACCCCAACTATATAATTCCTGAGCACGCATCACTGACCACATTTCTGTGTGTGCAGTAAATGTAAATTTAACTAATTTAATGTGTATTCATTCAAACAATTGTTTTTGCATGTTCAGTCAAACCGTCTAGAGTCATTTTCTGAATTATGTAACATATCTGCTTAAGCAGCCATAAATCTTAATAAACATGTTTTTTAGAATGGTAAAATGTTTTCCCTGTTATGATTTTCTTAGTTTGAATTAGTAAATCTAACGGCAGTGACTGTAATAATCGACTTTCGTCTCATAATTTCTGAATAGGTAGGTATTCATTTGTAAATATAACACTTTATACAATTGTTAATAACCTGTGCGCGCATTTCAAGTAACAGTATATATATATATATATATATATATATATATATATTACTTTTATCTTTATTTTGTTCATGAAATAGTCCCAAACTCGTATTTGGTTCTTCTCTATTAGCATTACTGACAATGGACATTCTGTTGCTAAATGGCCTGAAAGGGTTAAGTGTTAATATTATAAATATGCAACTATTACAATATTCTAAGCCAAGTTTACGGAAATGATATTTAAATTCTTGTTTCATTCGTGAAATAGTCCTAATAGTAATCACTGAAGGATCTGGGCTTTCCAGATAAATTCACTCATTTCGTAAATTTATCGGCAATCTCAGATCCGATTGTGGTAGTACTTATAATAATTTTTAAGTATCGCCCTTTAGATGGCGCGATAAGTTTAAGGCGCGAGAGGGTAGTCACTAGTTTGTGACGATCTTGTAAACAAAGTAGTGTTAACATTTTCTACAAAATGGTTAAAACTGAAATACTACCTTACTTCGTTTTCAAGGGTTTGATCCAAACAGAAATACAAAAGAAGTTAGATTTTCCCCTTCGTTTTCAATGGTTAAAAAGTGAGTTGCTGAAATTAAGCGTGGTCGTACATCTATTCAAGATGATGAGCGGTCAGAACGTCCCAAAATTGCTACGACCGAACCTGATTGTGACAAAAATTCATATTGCCGTACTCAATGATCGCTGATTGAAGGTAACATTGCAAAGGCCTCGATAGGCCGTGTCCACTACATTTTACACGAAGTTTTTGGTATGGAAATGATTTCCGCTCGATGGGTGACCCGTTTGTTAACAATGCGCCAAAAACATTAGAATGAACATTTTTCAAGAGTGTTTAGAAATGTTTAAATACAATTCAAGTGAATTTCTCCATTTCATAACAGAAGATGAAACATGAATTATCACTACACGCCAGAGATCAGGGAGTAGTCCAAACAGTGGTTGGCAACAGCTGAAAGTGCACCAAAGAAAGCAAAAACGGTTCCATCTGTAGGAAATGTTATGGTTGGGGTTTTCTGGGATTCTCGTGGTATGGTACCAGTAGATTACCTCCTAAAGAACATTACTGAACCAATCAAAGGATACTATTCAGGCTAAACATCCACATCTTGCGAAAAAGAAAGTTATGTCTCATCACGATAAGCGCCTCCACACATGTCAGAGATTGTTGCTGCAAAACTGCATGACCTTTGCTTCCAAGTGCTTCCACATCCGCCATATTCGCCGGATTTGTCTCCCAGAGATTACTTTTTGTTCCCAAATCTGAGTAAATGACTGGGTGGACGAAGATCTTGTCAAATGATTCGGTTAAAACGGGGACAGACTGTCGTTTTTCATAGTTGGACAAATCTTATTTTACTGAGGGTATTAAAATTTGGAAAGTGGTCAGACGAAATGTATTGATTTAAAAGGTGACTGTGTTTAAAAAGAAAGAACATTCCTCTTAAATCAGGCCGATATCGTTCAGAAAGCTCCCCGTACGAGCTATCAGAGTAATTGCTTCCTGACAGACGACTGACCCGAGCATTAGTTTGAAAATCCCAGGAAAAGTTCTACTAACAGAGGAAGATATATGCAGCAAAAAGGAAGTACTGTATTGAAGTACTATCACAAGAATAGAAAAAACAATAAAATCTACAGCCACAACACCCAACCTGATTAAAAAAAGTTCCTAAACAGATCTGCTACGAGTGAATGCAAATTTCATTAAAAGATATCGGAAAGGTGTGACTGGCCAGAAATAACTCTCTAGAATGTTCTGTTGCTCATCTCAAGTGTTAAAAAGGAACTGTTGATAATAATTTCATCAATTAGGTCATGCGCAAAACCTGATTTTAAAAATATTTATTCAACTTTTACTTCGAAGATCTGCAAAACGACGAGGAAATAAAACAAACTGTTTGCGGGAACGTAGGAAATAAAACTGCAAAAAAATGGAAAGAAAGCACTGGCAGTACCGCAAGCGCAATAGCCTCCATTAAGTCTTAAAGACGTCAAACTGAAGAACGGTTCTTTCTGGCCAATGCGCCATATGAGATCTCTGGAATACACGTCGTATCGACTGGCTCTAGCATAGAGGGCGGGGCGCGAATCTTGGCAACTTGCCATGCTGTTATTTGATATCTTTGCTCCCAAAATGTGCTCCGAGCTTATTATTTCTGAAGAAATATTTTTGTGGCTTGGCCGTATCTTTATGAATGTACTGCAGTTCCAGACACTAGCTCGCTCTTCATCTTGGACATATCTTTATGCCGCTCATTTAGAGTTACATGGACAAATTTACAAATGTAATATAAAAACTTATATGCTTGCTTAAAGTAGTCCCTATAGAGTTTCATCTCTTTTCAGCATTTTTTTAAAATTATATTTTATTCCTATTGGTAAATATAAGTGATGTTTATAAATTGGATAACTCTGCTTATGTCTTGCAAAGAGTATGAATTAACAAAAATTTCTCTCATAAATATCCGAACAGCCGTTGACTATAAACTTACATTATATGAATATTATTCATTTTAATTTTATTTGATACCTATCGTCAGCTAATAAAACAAGTGTAATAAAATTATACATTATAAATATATCGCAATATCTACATTGTTGAAGAGAGTCTGGCCTTAGCCAGGAAAATTGTAGTTCGAAGAATGTTTCCTCTTAACCTTTGCTACAGAGCCTTCATTTGGACTCGTGGCCGGCTTAACGGGGATTTGCCTGGTGTGTTCCTAACCGTTTCTGTTCCCCTCTCCATTTTCCTACCTCTCCGTATGCGTGCTAATTATTATTCAGTTGACTAATGTCTTTAAGCTACACAGAAGTTGAACGTTGTGAGATCACGTATTTCAGTATTAGAGTGTGTGAGTGCTGTTATAATGCCATAAAGGGCATCTGCTTTAGCACACAGAATCCTAAGTGAGAACAACCTCATGTAGAGACGTGAGGGATGATTTATAGTCAGATTCCCTGCTATTCATGCGTCTCACAGAGAAACGTTTCGTAATCTTGTGAATCGAATTAGGGAAACGGGAAGAAAATGAAAGTAAAATGTTATATTCTTATAAAGGAAAAACTCGATAAAATCGAAGAAAAGTTAGAATGAAGTTCAAGGAAATCTCTGAGAACGCTTACACAGGAAAAACAGGAATTTCGCAAACCTCGGCTTGGAATGCCACTAAACTTTTAAAATTAAAATACTATAAGATAACTGTAATTCAGGAATTGCAACCACGTGATATTGTGAATAGAATACTTTCTGCTATTGGGCGCTGAATAATATTAATGTTCGCTTTATTGACTCGCGATTAATTTTTTTATGGACGAAAAATGGTTTTACTATAATGTATACTGAAGTACAGAAAAACTCGACCTTACACCAAAAATTAGTGTTTCGTGAGCTGTGATGCTTACAGAATTATAGAACCTATAATTTTTTAAGATAAATGAATGGGGAGAGGAACAGGAATAACATAATCACACCATTCCTAGAATAATTATGTGACATTGAATGTACACAGGCATATTTTCAACAAGATTCTGCTACAGCGCATACAGTTCATCTTTCATTAATATTAACTGGAAATTTTTTTGAAGATAGAGATCGGTAGCTCTGTCTCTAGATCTTACCGTATGCAATTTCTATTTACAGGAGACCTTAAAAATAAACAGATCTAAATAACCCGCATACGTTGTAAGAACTGAAAGACAATATAAGAACAGATTTGCTGCAATTTCAGAAGAATTAATGGATGTTTTTGCAAACTTTCTTAAAAGGCGTGAGAGATTGTGGCGGCACAAGGACATCATTTTCATCATCTTCTATGACGAAGTATGTGGTTGTTGTAGTTATAATTTGTATGAGAAGTCTATGCGCTTGAATTTAAGGGGTTATGAATATCCGATTCCGCCGGTAAACAGCGTGCTACCCGTTGCCAAGCAGTTCATGTTAAGCCGTCCACACGTCCAAATGAGAGCTCTGTAGTTGGTCAGCAACATGTCATGCTAATTAATATTATATACAGTTGCATACAATTCTATTGTTTTGCGGACATAATGCACATACACAGGAAGTATATAATATATATCTAAAAAGGGTCTGATTTTACGTAGGGGAAAAAATATTAACTTAATGTAGTTCATGTCCTAAAACGCTTCAACTTCGGTCTCTTACTCATGGAATCTGCACTGTTACGTTGCAAATAACACCCTTTCATTGAAAAATTTAGTTTCGGAAACAACCAGAATTCACCCGGAGAGTAAGAATTGCTAACGTTTTCAATGCCTTTCTATGTAACAAAATTAAGTCGCGCCCAGAATAATGAAGATAAGACGTCACGCCTCACTTGTCAGCTGTTTCTCAAACGACTGGCGGGTCCGACAAGCCTACCAAAATTCGTGCGCGCGCATAAAGCTGTGCCGTCATCCTATCATTACTAAAAAGTTTTAATATAATTAGTGTATGCAATATTCTTGGTTTTTCCTACCGGTGTAAAGCCCACTCGAAAACCCATATTCATGTTCCGCATCCAGAAATGCATATACATTTAATTTATATAGAAAATGGAAATTTCTCACTCCTTGCTACCTACCACTCCTTTGGAGAACGGAATCAGTGCAAAAAAAAAAAAAAAAAAAAAAAAAAGGGAAAAAAATTAATTCCGGCAGCAATTAAAACGTTTTCAGGAATAGAATAGACTAGACGTCAGAACGCTCTCCATTTACGGCATCTAACCATGGCCTCACAAAGGAACATAAATGAGTGCCGAGGTCATTAAGGAATGGACTCGTAAACAACAGAGCTGGGGTTCTATTCTCGCCAGAACTATGCTTCCTGACTGAGGCTTTTTCAGGTTTTTCTCAGTTATCATAAATGGCAAATGCAACGGAGGTACTTGAAACTTTGTCCTGGGACGCTTCTTTTATTCATCAAAAACGTATTTTACAATTTATCATTTCATCTCATGCATTAGCAATGTCTACAGTCTGTGATGTCTCAGCAGTGAATACTGGCATTAGACATTATTCGAAAAAAAGGTATACTGACATTAATGTCAGATAATTTTACAAAAATTGACTAAGAAAGAGAAACACAATGAATATCGTAGCGGATGTTCAAAGTTGGGCGGATCGAAATGATCCAGAAAGTAATTAGTTATCGGCACGAGTCTTCCCGGAAGACGCTCCTGCAGCAGAAAGAAAGAGGTCAGGATGTTCAAGGTCATTCTTCCCTTCTAGTGGTTATATTGTGGTAGTTTTTTTTTTTATGGACAGACAAAGTTACTGATACAGAACCCTCGTTTGGACGCGTGGCCGGCTAAACGGGGATTTGCTTGGCACCGCGAAGCATGTAGTTTGCCGGCGGAATCGGATATTCATAGTCCCTTAAATTCAAGCGCATAGATTTTACAGCACACGAAACACTAATTTTTTGGTCATCATATAATGGCATTTCCGGTACAAAATCGGATTTTGTCTGCACTCCAGTATCTATTGTTTTATGTCCTACATGACCATATAAACGAAACCATGCTTTGTATGTAAATAATAATAATAATAATAATAATAATAATAATAATAATAAACGCTGGTCAACAATGAACATTATCCAACACCCAACTGCAGAAATTAACTCTACTCACATTATCGCGTGGTTGCACTTTCTGAAATACAGTTAAGTTATAGAATTTTAAATTTAAAAGTTTAGTGGCATTCAAAGACCGGGTTTGCGAAATTCCTGATTCCTGTGCTAGGTTTCTCAGATATTTATTGGACTTTGTTCTAACTTTTCTGCGTTTTTCATTGCGTTTTTCCTCTGTAAGAACACGGCGTTTATCAAAAACAGATTCAGTTTCCCAAAATCTATTCATAAAATTACGAACCGCTTCTGTGTGAGGGGCACGAACAGCAGGGAACCTGTCTATAAATCGTCCTCTCATATTCTACAGGAGTTTGTTGTCACATAGGAATCATAATGAAGATTCTGTGTGCTAACTTAATGGAATTATAACAGTACTACAACACTATAACACTGAAACACATGGTCTCACAATGTTCTATTCCTATGCAGCACAAAAACTGCGCGCCAGCACACGGAAAGGCGGCAAAGTAGTGGAGGAAACAGAACCGGTTAGAAACAGGACAGACAAATCCCCGTTAAGCCGGCCATGCGTCCAAATGAAGGCTCTTAGAGCAACTCTAACGAATTTTGCATAGAATTCTGTTTGACTTCCATAAAATTGAACCAGAATGTTTAAAGAAACACGGCCTTGAGCATTCACAAACTGTTGAATACCCTTAAGACATCTCCCCAAAACCTCTTTTGGCAAATGTCAAATTGCTGCTGTGCTACTGTAAAATTATTTTAAGTCATAGATTTTCAAAAAGGAAAATTGTCAAGAAGGCGTCCGAATAAAATATATCAATAAAACCGACTAGATGGTTAAACTGGACCAAGTTTCCATATTGCGTTTTTTTCAAGAAGTATAGCATAGCTTTGTGCAATATTATTCTAAATTCTTTGACATTTTTTTAAAAAATCGCAATAATTTTAAGCCAAGCAGAATGATGTTTTCTAGGCTGGTAATGAAAGAAAAGGCTACCAAATTATTTTTCATAAAATGTATATATGTGTGTGATCCAGCGTAGCATGTCACTCAAACTAGAAAATGCATGTTGTTACACTTAGTGCTATAAACGTTTTATAACACCCCAGTATTAAATTTAAGTTTGATACGGAAGATGATAATTATTAATTCATTTAATTGGATTGCAATTAGATATTTCATAAAGTATTACATCTTTTTAATTTTTTACATTTCTCATGAAGATTTAGAAATCAGAACATAGACATTTAGGAATATTGCGCAACTATTAAACTGATTTCTAAGATATATTTGCATAAGTAGCTATGTTGACAAATCTGGAAGCATGTCATGCTGGAAACAAATAACAGTTAATTACTGTCATACTAGCTGCTTCCAGGGTTAAAAAAAATTATACATTTAACAGCAATTTGGTAATAGGTATATAAAGAGCATATGATAATTATAAAACAAAATTTAATTTGTAATTTTAAACCCTCAAAAAGCGTTTAAAACAACTTTTACCGTCGTTGCGATATTGGTAATAGTTTGCAGATATTTGGGTAATTTCTAACTTGTTCCTCCTAATAAGAAATAAGCTATTTCTTTAAAATTAGGAACTTCGGAACGTCTGGAATAAATTTAATTTATAACATATAATTTATTTATAAATAAAAGTGCTGTATAAAATGTGTTAAAAGTAATTTTATTTTGTGAGTAGGATATTTGCGAAATGACTTTTAACATTCGTATTATAAATGAATTTTATGTAAAAACATTGGGAACTTTGCATTCATATTAGAGGCAGTACTATATATTAAGATATGTTTTCACCAATATGTTAGATTAGGCAAATTCAGTTTCCAAAATATTACTCTGAAAATCATTTTAAATGTATTACATATTCTGTAACCATCTTAAGGTATGACAACTCTTGGCATTTAGAGTGAATCGATAAAAGTACAACGATTTATCATCAGACTGTGAATTGAGTTTACTTGCATTCCATTCTTATAATTGAAAAACTATGGATAAGCATACGGCTGTTTCAAATCAGGTGGCTATTTCTTAAACAATGTGGTTGGGGAAAAAATTGGAAAAAAAAACAACATTCCTTTGCGATTCTTAAAATACTGGTGTTCAACTTACGAAATAGAAAAATTAAAAATGATCTGAACCATTGATAAAATTCCCAAGAATTTATATCCTAAGAAGAAAAGGTAGCATGCTTAATGAATAATTGGCCTTTGTAACTGTGCAAGGAGAGTGAATTCCAGCATTTAAATATAGCTATGTAAACATCTAAATGATTTCTCTTCCTTTATTCTGATTTCTAAATTTATTGCTGTCGTCTTTGAGGGGTTTGAATTATACGTTAGATGAGCAATGGGTGTGAATTCGGTTTACAAACGAAAGAGGGACCTTATCTGAGGCACGGCAAGAGTATGAAGTTGTGTATCAACATCCTAAAAGTTTCTACTAATTCTGTGTCACAAGGACAGCTTCACAAGCACCTCCTTCGGTCAACTCATGAAGTGACAGATGTGATCAGATCAATCAGAAAAGTGATGCTCGAACACGCCGTTCTTATTCTCTCGCGTAAACAAACTGAATGGTTTTTATCACTGTGGCTGTTGAGATGACATGCTATGCCTTTAGCGACAAGTGAACAAACGGAGATGAAAATCTTTTAAGTAAACAGCTCCTCAGCATCGAGCCGCAAGCTTAAGATTGACACGACGGCACGAACGGTCTCCACATCAATGCATGACTCTTATGAGTGCTTAGGTGTTTCTTTAAGAACTTTTATTTGGTTATTTATGATTTTCTATCGCTGCTCACTAATAAATAGATCGAATTTTTATTTGCTGATTTACACAACACAAATGTGCTTCCTTTAATCAAATTTGATTTTGTTTCTTCAAAAAGTCCATGTCTACTTCTTTGACTTCTGTTACGTAATTGTTTCATCTTTCCTTTTTTATTTTAATTACTAGTACAAAATTTCTTTGTAATTCTATTAACACACACGAAACATCTATTACTTCTCTCTTCAACTACACGTTTTCTTTAATCAATGTTGCTTTTAAACAGTTTTTACTATTCCAACATAAAAGCAAACATTTTCATATCTACCTTCCGAAGTTTATGTAATTACACATTTGAATGCCACTACAAAAGGACAAATATCCACAAAATGCTAACATTTTATTTTGAATCTTTTTAAAATTCTGGTAAATTATTATACATTTTGCACCATACTATATAATGTCACATATTTTAATATTACAGAATTTATTATTAATTTTGGATAATATTAATTTCACGTTATATAACATAATTTTAACTGCCTTAACTCTATTACTTACTCTTAGTCGTTACATTTAAACTGAAGTTACAGTAGTATTTGCCAAAAATGACTCTTTCAAATATTTTCTTTTCCTGTTCTAAGTATGCACCAGAATTTGTATCACTCAGTTGTTAACCAATGTAGTCTTCACTATGAAAAGACAGATTTGTATTGACAGTGATTCCTCAACGAATTAAAATCGACAACGCAAAAGATTATCGCAAGGAACTGGAAAGCTCAGACCTTAGAATGATATTTATTAGGATTATTTCAGGAATTAAATAAGAATTTAAATATAATTTTCCTAAACTTAGCTCAAAAAATTGTAATAATTGTATATTTGAATTTTGGATACTTAATCTTTTCAAGTCATCTTGCAACAGACGAATGTCGATTGTCAGTAATGCCATAAAGAAGAGTCAAATACGTATTTAGGACTATTTCATGAGTAGAATAAGCATAAATGTAATGTATATTTGAAATTTTAGCACAGAATATAAACAATTGCATTAAATATTATACTTACTTATGAATACCTATCTATTCAGAAACAGTGAGACTGAAATAAACAAAAGTCGATTATTCAATCGTTTTCGTTGGATTTACTAATACTAACTGAGAAAAAAAAACAGGGAAAACATTTTACCATTCTGAACTACTTGTTTATTAAAATGTATGGTTGCTTAGGCAGTTACATAATTTATAAAATGAATTTAGATTGTCTGGCTGAATATACAAAACAATTGTCGATAGTTTTGTTACTATCAATATATTTCCACCGCCTACTGGCAAAAGTGGTCAATGATGCGTGCTCATGATATATAGTGGGGGTTTAAATTTATCTACACTGACCAGAAGACAAACGCAGTCGTGATGTTTGGTGAATTTTTACGATAATTTCACTGCGATACCAGGCTAAGATTGGTAAAATTCAAAATTTTGTTCCTTTTCATTGTTTGATTTTATAATGACGTCACAAAAGTAAAATAGTCTTTTTAATCTATCTATTGTGCACAAATGCAATGGTATGTTTGCCTCCACAAACTATGATTACATGGTAGGCAACCTGAGTAAAAACGGCGATTTTCTACAGTTAGCATTTCGAAACTGTGAAATCAGATGGAATATTTTCTTCTGACTATAGAGTTTGTGAGTGAATATCCATCGGCACAAAGCATTCAGCTTAGTTTTACATATCACAAGGCATTTAGCAGCATTATCAAGAATCTGGGGACTTCAAGAAGCCTTGGGAATAATGGAACATCCAGTTTGTTGTAAAATGTAAGTTATGCTGATATTCAAATGTGTCGTATACAAACGTAATGTGCACAACCATTGAAAATGTAATTATTAATTAACTGTGCATTTCCTTCCAATGTAAATGGAAAACATTTTGCCTTTCAACACTTTTGCATTCACTGCGATAGCAAAAGTAATTTGTTAATTATATATTATTTTGAAATTACACATACCAATTTTTCAGTTTCACCAGGTGTCACTTAAAGAAAATTAAAAACAAAATATCTTTCATAATGTGTATAAACCTTAAGTTAACAAGGAAATTAAAATACTTAATTTCACACATAATTGTTTCATTATATATTTGAAAACTTTTGGATACATATTTATTACTATATTTCTCAATTTGATTACAGAAATGCCGGGTTTTAGTCATAACATGTGAACTGAAATAGTTCTTAGTTCAATAGATTCTATTCTTTTCGTAAAATGCTTGGCTATACTAATTTTTTCCTTCCTGAAATGTCAAAGGTGCATATAGTTAATGTGATTTAAAAAGTGTTCTGACATTTGTGTATCTTTTTTTATGGTTTTTCCCTCACAAAAGTTCTGGGTATTTCAATGACCCTAATTATGTTGAGTTTCCATGTCGCTGAAGCTACGATAACCGCATTAACACATTCTCTTGTTTTCTGCTGTAGCCATTCTGCTTGTTTGTATAATGATTTCGAGTGGTGCACACGGAAGGGCTGCCTCTTCCGCCTTAAGGACTTCACTCCTGTTAACCCGAGCATGGACCACCTATTTTACTCCCTGGTGCATCGATGTGGTAACAGCATTCAGTCTCTCTTCTCCAATTATATTCTCGACCCAGTTCGCTGAAGGGATTCGTTACCACAACTTGGATTACTCAGATTAGCAGGTCTACCACGAACAGGGGTGGGAGTTGGTGTATCATGCAGCATATCCTTTTCAATATTTAGGACAAGCACGTCGAACTAAGCTGCAATGGAATAACCGTGCTCTAGTTGTTTTAGAGTTAGGAGGGGAGTTCCATATGATAAAAGTGCACACAACACCTGATAATATTGCAGGAATATTCAAAGTCAATCTATTACACATACGTACCGCGGGGATCTTTCGCTGGATTTCAAAGGAAGTAATTTGTTACGTTCTTTTAAAACATTTTAAAAAGTTTATAATCAAAACTACGAGCTAAGTTAAGAAGGTGAACGAGAAACAGAATGACTGAACTCACCCAAACAGCTTCTTTAGCCCCTTCTGGTGCGTTAATTCCGATTCCAAAAAAATCTGTGGACCCTGCATTCTATGAGCAACAAAACAAATCAGTGCAAGGTAGCTTCAGCACCAAGGTGATTGCCCTCAGAAGGAAAAAGCTTCATAATTCATAACGGGAGTAGGGAATACAGCTATTTTAAACTTCTTTCTTTGACTTTTCGTTTATTTAGTAAGTGTCAGTTGCGAGTTAGCAGAGCATGTAAGGACATAAAATTGTTACAGTTGGTCATTCTGCTTTAATTATGAATTCAAGTGCTCGTTCTTCCAGCAAATAAATAAATATAGTACGTTATAACACATTGATTGTATTTTTATGAACACCTTAAACTTTTCAGAATAATAATAATAATAATAATAATAATAATAATAATAATAATAATAATAATAATAATAATAATAATAATAATAATAATAATAATCTTAGGGGTAGTAATTGATATATTTACAGAAAGAAATCTCTCCCGTGACTGAAAAACACCACAATATTCCACGAGTTCTCAAGATGGAAAATATTGAAAGGAACGAGCCTCTTCAAAGTAATGACAGATCTTGTTTAACTGTGTCACTTAGGAACGAAATATTACAAAGACAATACAAATAAACTTTCTTCTAATTAATAAACTGAATAACATAGGTAAAATTGAGAGATTAGATAAGCGAATGTCTCAGAATAATAGCAAAACAAGCTATGACAACACACACTTTTCTCTATAGTTCTCATAGTTGGGCGTTGACTAAACTTCAGAAAGGATGGACAACGCTAAAATTCAATTTTTAAGAGCAGTTGTAAGTATCGAATAATATACGGAAAGTTATTTTTGGTCTGCATGCGCAGCTGAACGCAAATCGCACGGGGCTAAGGTCGCACCAGTCTCCGGCTTTTTGGATGGACAAGTTTCCCAGCCATTTACACTCGTACAACTTTGATCAACAATTGCGTGCATACAATATAAGTATATTTCATAATGAGAACTAGTCTGTGTTGCTCGAAGTGGCATTGGTCTGCAATTACATATTTCTGACATCTTTTAATGAAAGTGCATTCATTCGCAACAGTATTACTTCCGCAATTCTTCAAACATCTGCCCCGATATTTTCTTTAAGCTCTTCTACAGTATGAGGGTTAATCCTGTACATTAATTTTTTTCTCTGTTCCAGAAGTACAATTACAATTCAAAATAATAGAGGAAATTTTATTTCACTAGCACGCTAATAACATCAGTGTACCAAGAGACAAAAATAATTCTAACTGTTCTAACATCAACTTGCAGTCATCACCTCTGAAACTGTTAAGACAAGTAATGGGGTGTCCTTGGCTTAGTGCTCGCTTTGCTCAGCTGCAAACGTAAGCCAAAAACAACTATCGGTATCATTGTTTCAGTAAACACATTAGAAATGATAGACATAGTATGAAATACCTAAAATCTATGCTGGAGGGTCGTATTCTTAAAATATTATTTAATTATTGTCCCATAGGTGGACAAAATCAAGGACTTGCAAATTTGAGTTGAAAAAGTTAATTTATGATTTTTTGTACATCTTAAACTTTAGTATCCAACCATTGGCGCTGACACAGATTCTAAACCTGCAACATTGTAACTGATAATGGTATATCAAAAGATCTCTATCACTGTATAAAAAGTAGGAAGAGATTTTCTTGAAATTTAATTTATTCCATAACAAATATGTACATATAATACATACTTAATTTCATTTTATTATTGCATTTGAATGTTTATTAGCTATAGGACATGCAATGTATTTCAGATCTAAACACATTCCTCGGTCCTGCCTCCTAAACCCAAGATTGCGGGTTCGATCCCGGCCAGGACCGAAGGATTGTAAAAATCCTAAGTATGGCTTCCTTCGAAAGGGAAGTAAAGCCGTGGGTCTCGTGTCGTAGATTTACGGCACGACAAAGAACTTCAAGCCTGAAAGAAGAGGCCTCTGAGCAAAATTTGTCGGCCGTTTCACACCCTGAATTGAATTGGACGCTGATGATCTGAGATTTTTTTTGATTGATTTATTTATGGACGCTCTGTAACAGCTCAGGTCATCAGCGTCCGATTCAACTCAGGGCGTGAAACGGCCGACAAATTTTGCTCAGAGGCCTCTCTTTCAGGCTTGAGGTTCTTTTTCGTGCCGTAAATGTACGACACGGGACCCACGGCTTTACTTCCCTTCCGAAGGAAGCCATACTTACGATTTTTACGCCCGAAAAAATCCATCGGTCCTGGCCGGATTCGAACCCGCGTTCTTGGGTGTAGGAGGCAAATATGGTTACCACTACACCACCAGGACCGACGATGATCTGAGATGTTAAAGAGCATCCGTATATGAAACAAATAAAAAAATAAAAACACATTCATTTTCTTCGCTTTCCCTGTTTATCGTGTTAGCTATTGCGTGAATAATAAGAAGGAAATTACAACAGTTGAGGTGCTGTTTTAAATTCCACCTTTTATTGCCAGTGAAGAACGTTGAAACGGTTGAAATATGTTGCTTCTCTGCTGTCAGCTTCTGAATACATTTCCACTCTTATGATAAACGTTGTCCATACACCTCCAACGACGAAAAGAACATATTCTGAGGTTTCGCGGGGAAGAAAATGGCACATTAAGCAGTACCATTTTTCAGCGTTGTGTGTATTTGTCATTCTTAAAATGCTATAAGGTATACCTGTAGTCGTACAATAAACACGACAGATTGTGAGAGCACCTTTACAGGTAGGAAGGTAACGTTTTTCTTGTTTCTTCGAAATGATTAACTCCCTAGGCAAGGTAAGAATATTAACAGTGAGGTTTTTAGCTTTGCTTAGACGTGATCTTGTATTTTACGATGAAATATTTTTGGACAATGAAACTAATAAATAAATAAATAAATAAAATCTGTCTACGCCACCCTGGTACCTGGTTTCCTAAACCAGGGTGTGTATATCAAACATTTTATTTATTATTATTATAAATATACAATTCAATAATATTTAATACATTATTTTACAGATTTTTATAATAACTAGATTAAAATAATATAATATAATAAAACAGTAAGGAAAAAACTGAAAATAATTAAATTGAACCAAAATATAAATTTACTTAACTACTTACCAAATTAATCTTCAAAAATCTACAAAATTACCAAATTAACAATTTAACAACATTACTGGGAGTCAGTAGGAATTATAGCTGGTAGTCAACTATTCTATCCTTTAAATTTATTCCATAACTATACAACTACTAACCACTGGTTACCAGCGGTATGTACTGGTATCCAGTACTCGGCAGAAATTCTCTTAAATTGGACATTATCCTTAATTGTTTCAAATCTCCTTAATTTATAACAATCATAATAATATCCTTCTCTTTAACAACTTACTTCACTTCAAGTTCATTTATTATTATTAATCTTTCCTACTCATTTCATTTATTTGTCCCAACACTTGAATTCATTAAACACTATCACCTCGCTTCCACCATATCACTCTCCATCTTTTCTTCCCAACCATCCCTTCTTCCATCTCGCTTGATCCTCCTGGTCCCCTGGTTGCACTATTTCTCGCGCTCTGCTCCTCCTCTCCGGACACCACTTCTCCATCCTCCATCTCCTGCCGCGGATCATTTCCGTGTATCTCCAACACCCTTCCATCTCCTGTAATCTTCCTTCTTCCATCTTCTTCCCGGTGTCAAAACTCTTATAGGTATATTCTCTACTTCAGGTTGTAAATCAAACTTATCCCTGTCTGTTATATTTTTAGGTATTTTCATCTCCATATTCCCTTCTTCCTTACCTTTATCTTCTCGTACCAATATTCTCTTCCTGTTGATTTAATTAAAGTTATTTTGTATATTTTCTATTCTTGTTAAGTTATTTGTGTTTGGGGGTTGTCTTTGCATACGTATGCGTTCTGATCTTCTTACCTCGTCCTCAGCTTTTTCATCACATCTTATTATCTGCATTTGTAGTATTACTTCTTCCCGTGCTAGGTTACTTATTTTGAATGCGGCCTGCTCGAGGTATTTCTAAGTATATGTGCCACCTGATGGCCACTTAAAATTTCTATTTCTTCTCTCACATGTTCTAAATAGCGTGTACATTCAAATAACACATGCTCTGGGTTAACCTGTGTTTTGCAATGTGTACATATATCGTTCACTGTTCTGTTAATTTTTTTCTAATAAGTTTTATAAGGCCCGTGTCCTATAAGATAATGTATCATGCCTTTGGTAGGTTGTATAAAATTTAGTTTTAATGTCTCAAAATTGTTGTTAAATAAGCCGAAAGTTCTCCTGCCTGCCTCGGCATTTTCCCATTCGTGCTGCCATTGTTATTTTAATTTATGTTTTATTTCATTTAAGTTGTTGCAGTGACTGCCGATTATTAAACTTACTTTCTCCAAGTTGCCTTTCTTCAACCAATAAACAGCGCCTCTCAATTTAATCAATAGGTCAATTGGCCATATTCCTGTTACTACAAAAAGGGCCATAGTGGGTGAGGTGCTTAATGCCCCTGTAAATCTTAATAACACCTTCCTTTGTGATCTTAATAGAGTTTTTATTTGGACATTCTTCATCCTCAGAGCCCAGACCCCTGCTCCATAAGTCATTATTGAAGCAAAAATGCTCGTGTAGTATGCTGTAATGACGTTTAATGGAATTTTAAAATTCCACTGAACTAATCTTGCTAATTTCATCATAACGTTTTCGGATTTTTTTCGTACGTATTCAGTATGTTTTCTAAAGTTTAGTTTCTCATCTAAGTAAATTCCCAAATATTTTGCTTCTTTATGGCGTGTTATATTTTGGTTATTGTATTTTATGCATGGATCTCTTTTGAGATTACCTTTCAAAAGCATGTAGCCTGATTTAGTTGGAGCGACTTGGAGTTTAGTTTTACTACATCAATTACTTAATTTATTAGTTAATTTATTCGCTCTTCTTTCTATATCTGCTCTATTGTTTCCTTCTATTAGAAATGAAACATCGTTGGCATACGCGATGATTTTGTCACATTTTCATCGTTGTTTAGTTCGTTTAAAAGAGTATCCAAAACTATGTCCCAAAAATTGGTCCTAGGATCGAGCCTTGGGGACATCCCTTAGTTATATCTCTGTAAATTGTTTCTTCAGTACCCTTTACATGAACCCTTCTGTCTTTGCAGTAGTCCATTAATATTGCTTTTAGGCATTTAGGGGATCTATTTCCCGTAACCTCTCAAATAGTACCGGCCACCATAAATTATCGAAAGCGCCGGAAATATCAATTAGAATTCCAATTAAATATTTTGAATTTGAGTTATTGACCATTTCTAATAGGTAGTTTATTGCGTCTTGAGTCGATTTTCCTTTTCTAAAGCCAAATTGATTAAATTCTTTTAATCTTTTATAGACGAGTGCTTCTAAGATTTTTCTAAGAGTATTTAGGAGACATATAGGTATATATGATTTCGGCTCCTTAGGATCCTTGTCGGCACTTTTCTTTAAGATAACAACTTTTCTTACTTTCCAGCAATAGGGAATGGGTTTCAACCCGCGATCTTGGGTTTAGAAGGTAAGTATGGTAATCACTACACCACCAGGACCGATATTTAGAGGGAAATAATTACAAAAATAACATGAATGTTTAGCAAGAACACATCATATTGCTATTAAGGACAATGAAACTGAAGGACACAATGGGGAAAGTAAACTAATAATGATTACCAGCAAAAGTAAATTTACCTTCGTAACTACGGTAACTTATCACCAGTGCTAAGATTTATATGTAAAAATAATTATATACATATATAAACTAAAATTACCAAAATATGGGGTAAGATATGCATTATATTTTATAAAGTGTTGCAAAATAATATAAAAATCTGTATTTTATCAACATTTCATGCGATTAAAAGTTCAGTTAAAGTTATTATTATTATTTAACGGAACAAAATTACGATATTTTTGTTTATGACTATTTGATTCATCTTGATAGTTATACAATTGTGTATTTATAAAACAGTGGGTTACAAAATGTTGTTTTAAATATTCAAAAGTGGAATTTCATCTATTGCCTCTTAAAATTGCTTTGGACTCACTAAAATTTCGCTCAATATAGCAAGCAGTAATGGGTACACTGTAAACCTACTATCATTTTGTACAGACAAATTCAGATTTAATTCCACACTTGGTGCAACACTTAAAAGGACAACTCACTATAGACTGGTCTCTTGGTTAGCATTGTGTTTAACATCTGCGACTTTTCCACTGCCACTGTTGAAACACTGTCACTTTCTTCCGGATGTTAAGGTTCCTGATATGTTTGTTTAGTGCATTTGTAATGTACGATAAGTTTGCTCGGATACCTTTTACTGGTTTATCACAAATAACGGACTTTGTGGATTCAATTAAAGAAGCGCTGTCAAATTCTAAAATACTTTACACATTCTCAATGACTTCAATATTAACTTTACTGCTTCTAACCACTAGTTATGGTTGTTTTTCTGTGTTTCACGTTTAATGAAAAAACCAGAACCAATTTTGTAATAATGATGCTAGTAAAATAAAATTTAAATTAATATCTGATACAAATAATTCATCCTTAGCGTGGAAGGCATTCTGGTCCCTTCAGGTTATACTCTTCGACAGGAAAATAAGCAAAGGCTTAAATTCGAGACACTAGAAACCCGCATATGCCTAATAATGCTGTGGAAATAGGGAAGTCACATAGCAAGGATGCAGGACGACAGATGGACGTATAAGACCATGTTAGACACGCGCTTAGAAAAACGACGCAGAGGCAAGCCAAGACGGAGATGGGATGACTTATAAGTGGTATAGGCAGGTCGACAATAGCCCAGAATATCAAGAAGCAGGATTATATGGAAAACCACCGAACGTCATCTTCGAAACGAGTGAAACCTGATGACCAAAAGCGTAACAAAGTGTAGCATACAGGGTAATACTACTGCACACGAGTTAGCCTATCGCATTAGCGAATAAAAGCTACCCTCCTGTAGGAGACCTTTGCTCTTCTTAGCGACATTCCGGCTTATTATTATTATTATTATTATTATTATTATTATTATTATTATTATTATTATTATTATTATTATTATTATTAAAATCATTTTGATACCATAAAATATGGAAAGTATTTAAAATACAATTCTGTAAAGCGATGTGAGTTTTTCTCGTATACAAGTGTGTACTACAAACATGGGGATTAAAATACGTTTTTAATCATTCTAAAATCAGTGTTCATAAACACATGACAAAATTTTAATTGAAACGACGAAAGGAAAGTAAAAACTTTATTTACATATTAATTATAGCCCATGTAGGATTATAGAAGCAGTCGCCAATTGTTAAATGAAATTCAACTGCATTATTATTCACAGTGTGTCGACTGTTGGATTCTACATGGAGCACTTTAGTTAGCATTTCGTGGGATGGTTATAAGTACCCAAATGTTTCCTTAAATGCGAGGGATCTCTAGAACAATACTTTTTAGGTCCTTATTCCCCACATTGACATATTTATCAGAACTCGAAAACAAGAGATCTAAAGCGAACTTGATGGACATCAGAAAGAATGGCTTAAGCCATGTGTTTGAGAACTTGCAGAAATGTTTCAATAAGTGCACTGCAGTATGTGAGAATTGCCATGTCGCTGCTGAAATAGTGTAATAACTAGTTGAGAAAAAACATCAGCCTCGCTCTTTAAAGAACAGCCCTCGTATATATTTATAACTCATGCATTCTATAAGTTTACAATTGCAAAAGTTTTAAAGATAAAATTATATGTATAAAAATAACGAATAGCATAGATCTTTACATATGGTGCTTAGGTGATAATAATTGCAAAGTTATTTGATTTGAAGCCCAAATAATTTTTTTCTATAAGTGTCTGAATAAAAATTGCATGTACGGTTAAAAACCAATGCAAAAAATGTTGTACGAATATGTTTGTAAAACATGAGTTTTACATATTTACCACTACCACTGCTACTTATATGATTTATATAAATTTATATATTTTATTTGTAATCTAAATCTTACTACACCTATGCGTGAGTACAACGCAATTTACTTGCAGTATTTAAGAACTCGCATAGTTATTTGGATTTCAAAATATTATGTGGAGCTATTTGTTATGGGTTAAGTTATAATGTTGGAAAACTTTCAGAACAAAATGAAAATCAAGAGAAATACTACACACAACAAATGTAGAGTGCAAATTTTAAACGTTTTAAGTGTTGTTTAAAAATTTGACAGGATCGGGTTTCAACCCGCGATCTTGGGTTTAGAAGGTAAGTATGGTAACCACTACACCACTAGGACCGACATTTAGAGGGAAATAATTACAAAAATAACATGAATGATTAGCAGGAACACGCCATATTGCTATTAAGCATAAAATATGCTAAGGGCAAAAGTACAAAAATGTATTATTAAGCTTGTACAAGAACACAAATCTTCATATTTTATCCTCATAACTGACAGGAAGAGCTTAGTTTTTTAATTCTTACACAGGGGTTGAAATTTGTGTCTCCTAAAACGCTCTGTGCCTTTCAGGAAGGAATGGTCACATGGACAAAAGGTTTTTTTTTTCCAACCAGTCAACCGGGGTTGATTTTTCAGACGAAGCACAGGTTGCTGTGTATCAACCACTGATTTCCATCTGTTTAAAACTTCAAAAATCCTCCACCCTTCTAATGGTGAATGAGTAATTTTAATAGTTATTTGGGATGGATGAGATGGAGACACTTTAAGCATTGTGCATTTTGAAATGTTGCACTTATTTAACGTTAACAAAGAATCAGCAACATTCTTGAAATTAAAGAAATCGCTTGTCTTCATTGGAACTGTATAAAACGGATTTTATAGATTTAGCTTAATCTACAATTCTACGAAAATCTTGAGGAGTGAAGGCCTTATTTACCCTTCTTCTTTTCTGTATAATAGCGAAAGCTTTATCGCAACTCAAAAAGATATGGCTACTTACTAAATATTCTTGTATTATTAATATTTTGCCTTAAAAACCAATATTATCATGGTATGGCACTTAGAACAGATGGTAGCATAGCAAGGAATTTAGAACTGCGCTACGTGTTAACGAGTATTTGAATAACTACATCCATGTATAGGCACTTAGAACACGACTAGAAATATGCATTTGGGCACATAGAACCTTTTGAAATAAAACGATTAAATTTAAAACGGTACTTAGAACTTTTGACATTTTCACTCTTGAAATATTTCAAAGCTCTCACCTAGGGTCACAAATCTTGCACATTTTCCAGTAAATCCCGTGAATTGGCTATTTTTATTCTACCTGGTCGCGCATTGATTTTTAATTTCCTCCCTGTATTACATTACAAATATAGGTCTCCAAACTATTCCCGCCCAATACATTTATATATTTATCACTAAAGTGTTTGAATTTGTATAAATTCAGGCATTCATAAGAGTGTTAGTATTGATTATGACGATTTCTTATACTCCTTTCATAAGTGTATTTGTTTATCTTTATGAATGAATTTCATGATTATATTATATCAAGTAAGAAAGATTTGTTTGATACATTTTGTAATGCAAAAGAAAAGGTTAAGTTTTAGGCGTTGGTAAATGAGCGGATCAAAGGAAACAAAATAATTACTAAAAATAATAATGAACTATGGTTATAAATATAAGTATTTTTTTAATTTTACAAGGATTTTTATTCCAATGCAGCTTTTACTGGTGAATGTCCAAATATTTCGAAAATTTTAGCATTTTAAACTGACTTTTTATGAGCAAAGTACCGTAAAATAAATAGTTCTTAGAAGTTGATACTTCTATTTATATCCATTTTAAATCCATTAACCGTGACATCGGGTCAAATTAAAACTCTTAGGCGTCATAGTGTTAAATGTACAAAAAGCGGCAATAGATTAATTAAACAAAAATCTCAATAAATCGCTTTAATTTGCTAGAATAAAAGTGGTGTGCAAAGTTTCTTTAGCAAGATATTTTACTATATATTTTATTCATTTGTCAAGGTAATTAGTAATATTCACTACATTTTATTTCAGATCTCTTTCTTTTAAGTTTTTTTTTGTGGTTCCAAAACGCTTGTTACTTCTAACGCAACTATGTAAAGATATACCGCAGATTTTCTCCATCGATGAGAACTAAGCTATTCGCGAGCCTTTGTGTGAAAGATATGTCTGCAGCGGGAACTAACATTTCCCAACTCGCCTTCTGAAAGGGACCTTACGGGTAGTAAAAGTTTATGGTAAAAGTGACAGACCGGAGAGCCCCAGATTTAGATGTTTTCTGGGCAGAGAATAAAATACACATAAAGAGAAATAGCTAGCGATGGTTTTCCCCGCAACAAAGCAAACCAGCACCCATTAAGGGCCTCGTTCACATTGTGGACCAAATAGCCATCTGCTTTTCACCGGAAGGGAATGTTTCTGTACAAGAGTGGATTTTCCCTTCCGTACAGTTTCCCCAAAGAGAGTGTGGTTGCCAGCAGACTCTGGATTTGCTAATTACTTCTACTTTTTGTATTTCAACATTTGCTAATGGACAGAATTCCTGTAGATTGTGAAATGCTTAGTGCGCTTTTATCAAAAGTTTGAAGACTGTCAAGAATATTCTGAGGAAAGAAACCCTGGCACCCAAATGATAAACAAACATTGCAGTCAGTATTTTTAAATAGTGCCCGTTTTTACTGCTGAGGCATCCAAGGCTGTAGGCACTGGGAATACATGAAATGAAATGACAAATTGAGAAAGGAGTATTTTTTTAAGGGAAGGAAGCGTTCCAGGTCTAAGTTTAGCGTACCTCCCCGGCATTTGCCATTTATAAAGAGTGAGGAAAACCTGAAAAAACCCTTAGTCAGGGAGGACGGTCATGGTGGAAATCGAACTCCAGACCTCCCGCTCACGAGACCGCTCCTTAATGACCCGTGGCGATGTAGTCTGGATCGGAAATTAATCTGGCACAGTCTGGTTGGAGAATAAAAGTGCCAAGCGCTCCTATAAATGCATTCCTCTATAATGCGGTTGTACGAGGAAATCTGGTAAATGGACAAACAAATGGATTTCTGGATTTAATACCTAGCTCACGAAGTTCTGTATGCTTAACTTCAGTTACCTGATGGTAAATGTTTGTGCATCTCTCTGATAATTGCTTCATTTCCGTGGCCAAGTTTAGTATAACGTCGTTCTGAGCCAGCTGCAATAGTGCGATGCCATTTGCAAATCCTGCTTTTGAATGTCAACTCCAACTGTTTATTTTACTTTTTCTATTGCCAATAAAAGAATTGCATTAGTTCATATCCAAAGCGAGAATATGATTAAGAAAACCTTCTGGGCCATCCAGTCTGCCTGTTGGTGCGTAATGGTAAAAGCTTAGGGGGCATTTTCTATACATGATTCCTTTTAGACTGCAACAACAGCTACTATTTTATTAAATTCATCGTTTGAAATACTTGCGGTAGGGGTATATTCTGTAAACACCCCATGAAAAGATTATTTGTTTGTTAATTGATGCAGAGTAAGGTTAATAACCCTTGTTTTTGGCTAAATACACGAATGTGTAACCTGTATAGCATACTAGGTCTTTCGTTTAAAATTTCTTTTAAATATTAGTTATTATCCTGGAGAAATTGTTTGTATTTTATTACCTATGGAATAAGTGAAGGTAAATGAACACACAAATAAACTTAAATAAAAAAATAGGCTAATATTATTAAGATGTAATATCAAAAACGTTTTACAGAATGAACAATAACAAAATTAGAGAGTTCAATTGTTATAGACCGTCAGGACGGAAAAAAATTCTTCTGTGTTGCTATCAGTACGATATGATATAAAAACACAAATATCTGCTATTAATACTGTCTCGTTATGGTCAGTCCATAAACTTGTCCTTCCGTCAAGTTTATTATTAACAAAAAATCTTTAGTTATGAATATAATTACCTTGTGTTTAGAAGCCATATTTGGCTTTCTCTTCAACTTCGGCATAGGATAACTATATAGAACTATATGCTCTTACGCACTGAATGTTATCGTAATGATAATGTGCTTACATTGTACATGTTTTAAAAACGACTTAAAAGCGCGATGCTTACCTGTGCTAGTTGTCTTTGCTACCTACCCCAGGAAATTTCCACCTTTGATCTCGAACAATGCTTTGAGGCGCATATACAGTGTGATTTAAAAGTCGCGCGCGACAGGACAACACCATTATTAGTGTAGGTACCGAAAAGGAGGGAAATTGTACCCACACTAATAATGGAGTTGTCCTTGGCGCGTGAACTTTTAGTCACGGACTGTTAAATAAAATACTTCTTTTTTGCTCAACGCACTTCTATTCATCCTCATAATTTTGATGGTATTTCTCAAAGTAGACCCCGTTGGATGCAATACACCCTTCCCAGCGATTGTGCCAATCTTCAAAGACATGCTGAAAAGTTTTTTTTTTTTTTTTTTTTTTTTTTGGCCAGGTTCTTCAGAATCGCCTCCGCATCCTTCATCACTGCTTCTGATGATGAAAAATGCCTCTCAACCAATTTGGGGTAAAGAGAAATGTTACATGAAGCTAGATCTGGACTATAGGGAGGGTGAGGGAACACGTCACATTGATTTTTGTGAGATATTCAGCAACAACATTTGCAATGTGCAGCCGTGCATTATCATGGTGCAGTATCCAGCTTGTTGCACGGAAATGTGAGCTTTTTCTTGAGATATGACTTGCAGAGTTTTCGGGACATCTCTGTAGCATTAACCAGTTACAATTGTGTGTGCAGGTACGACTTGCTGGTAAACTTTCCTTGAATATCGAAAAATGTGATGACCATAACTTTCCCAGCAAAAGCAACCATCATTTGTGTGTGTTGGTAATTATGGAAGTTTCTTCACAGCTTTGTCATTTGCATAAGCATCAAAATAATGTAGCCAAGCCAATTCAGGAATAATTATCTTTAAAAGAATCTCCACATCTTCCTGTTAACATCATCTTCAACTGCATGCAAACCTGCACGCGAACGTTCTTTTGTTAGGGACTTAAGTGGAAACCAAGCGTGCAACTTTTCAGTTACCAACGCTTGGGTGGAACCCAGTAAAGTGCTCAGAATTTCTGAAAGAGCTCTTAATGTTATTCAATGATCCTCTCGCACAACGACAGCAGCGGTGTTAATGTTTTCTTCCGTTAGAGCACCATCTGCAGCTGAGGGCGTTTCTTTCCAAATGGATTGCCTCCCCTCTTTAAACAATTAAAATCATCTTCTAACTATGCTACAGGGAAGAACAAATTAAAACTTATACCCCACATTCTGCCACTTACAGAGTGCCCCATAATTGGTCGACACTCCTTTATTTCCGATACTAAAATGGTTATTGCTGAATGCTTAACGAGGATACTTCTGTGACGCTTTAAGGAATTGGTATGAAGACCTTCACAGCCGATGTTTCCGCCACGTAGGCATATTTTGAGAAGATAGGTTACGTGCATGAAGGCATCTATCGCAGTTGTTCCTAAATCTTTTCTTGTGCAATGCCCTTAATTTTAATGCAATTTTATCATATATGAATTATTGTTATTATTATATGTAATATTTAAAATAATATGAAAAGTATATTAAAAGCATATTAAAACATATACAGGAAAATAGTGTCTCTTATCTTAAAATGCCTAAAACTTTATAGAAATAAACTACAAAACCAGACAATTACAAATTATAATTATATAGTTTTAGAAATATTAAATAAATATCAAAACCAGTTTAACATTCACTTGTAATAATTAAATGTTCGTGCCAAATTATATTCATGAGAGAGACATAATGTATACGTTTATAAAATAACTCCAGCTCCTAATGTTCTACGAAGAAGATTTGCATGCAGCAATATTTAGAATAAGATATTGTAATAAAGCGAAAAGATTTTGGAAGTTAAAATGAGATAATGTCTTGAATTCCAAAGCATTAGCGGTGTAAATTATTTGCAAACATTTGGGGCTTACTGATAACTGTATTTCTTACAGTAAATATGACACAATATATCTAAGCATGCCACTTAAGTAATAAATATCTGTGTTGTTTACAGTTTACTATTTTGGAATAATATGTTCTTTGATTTTTATAATTGTTTCGCTTCAGGATGATTAAAACTTTCGTAGCCCAAAATATCTTGCACTCTTGGTATATATATGGAGAGAGAGAATTTTGAGCACCCGGTATATGGTATATATACCGGGTGCTGAAAATTCCTAAAACTCGTAATGGCAGAGATGGCACCACGATAACCGTTTTTGTCAGTGAATATGTGTCTACAGATGTCATCTTTCAGTGCCAGATGCTCTTACAATGCTATTAATGGATCTGGTAAAAACTAATGAACGGGATTATAAACAACAGCTCTTTGTACAAATTGAAACAGGACATAATGAACGGAAGAAAAATCTGTTTAATTAGGCTAGCTGGGGCTCGAGCACACTTCAATGCGAGAAATTTTGGAACGCCGCTTCAGGGGCCGTTAGAAAAAGCGGGATATGCATCTATGTCTTTCTTTGTTGAAAATAATCTTGTATGTGAAATGACCATAGGTTCAGAAGAATATCTCGTCGTAAGCACCGCTGTGGCCCTGAAACTATTAGCGACAATCAATGTTTCAGGGCAGTAATACATGCAATGCTGTTGCTGATCGCATATTTGAATATATTTTTGTGAATGAACAAGTTGCTATATACATTTGATTATTTCTTTTACCAGATCTTCCAGCATTACACTAAGTACTTCTGGTGCCGAAAGGTGACATCTGCAGATATTGACAAAACATGCCTATCTCGATGTCTTCACAGCTTTATATCCAAGACATATACGAGATAGAAATCTTCTCTCTACGTTTAACAGCCCATGCAAGAAATGCCAGATTGTTAAAATTTCATGAAATTGCTGCACAGCTCTTTTCAGAAGCTTCATCTCATTTCTTGGAATTCATTAAACCTAATTTATATAGGTTTATCGCTTTCCTCAGAGTTTCATTTTTATGCTCCAAGTTATCGTCATTGCTAACTTTATCGACAACTGTTCTGTTCATTACAGCTTTTCTAAATGTATATAGACACCAGCAACGCTCAGTTATACACCTATCACTTATCCAGTTAATGATGTTTCTAATTTATTTTCCCAAAATTAGTGGAATAGTGTTAGAATGCTCTTCCATGCTTTTCATTTACTCCTATTGTTCTGACTCTGAAATGAAACCACAGTATTTAAGAATGTAAAAATGAGATCAGTTCAGTCATCTACTGCTATACTGGTGCATTAATAGCCAGGTCTACGCCGAGAACTTAATGAAATGTACAAAGCATACACGCAAATGTACAACACTTTCATTTCCGGAGATCCATTCGTTCTACGCAATATTTCACTCATCCTGTTGGAAGTGGTGTACAGTTTACAAGTTACTTTGGTACGAAAGTATTGCTTTCAATTTTTATATCAAGAAATACGTCCCATAAATGAGTTTCACTTATTGATGACTGAATGTCATCAGTTTCACCACAAGAGCTGATGATGCAATACAAAGTGCTTCGCTTAAAGATACCCAGAAATAATTGCGCTCTGTTTAAAAACAGAAGTATATATTCTTATTATTTGCGTTTTAAAACATACAGAAACTCTCCAAATTTACTCAACTATGACGGTGTGAAAGATTGTACGTTCCTGCTCACACGCCAATTTTTAATATGGACACAAACTTGGCGCCACAAACTTGCAGAGTTTCAACATCAAGTTGTATAAAAAGTTGTGTCATTTTACTTCAGACGATTACAGGTTTTTAGGTTCTTCTAAGCGGAATGCCTTGTATATCTCGTGAGTGCAATGCAAGAGCCGCCCAGATATTCCTATAAATAAAGAACTGTGGTGAACTCCTCACAATGAAAGAAATTAAGATCTACACTGTAAAGAAATGAACAATGTTTAAGATATGGTAACGGTTTATTTCAAGGTCACAAGATTAGCAATTAAATCTTTTAGCAAAAAAATTGGCAGTAAAATCACTGTTAAGGCACAAATTGGCAGTAAAATCACTGTTAAGGCACAAATTGGCAGTAAAATCACTGTTAAGGCACAAATTGGCAAACGGTAGGTCTGTAGTTCCATGAAAACCTGGATCATCCTCCCTTTAATTACTTAAGTTTACCTCAGTCAGTGGCAAATGCTGGGGAGATACCCCTAAAATGCTTCCTTAATAAAATCCTCTCCCAGTTTACTATTTCATTGATGTATTATCAGGTACCTCACTTATGAGAACTCAGTGGTGAAAACGGGAGTTAAACACCATTATAAAATTAATTTTACTCATGCATTCAATCAGCTGGAGCCACACTTTAAGTTTTTTAAGTTGGTTAAAATAGATTTTCATATTCTGAATATAATTAAGAATGAGGCAACGATAGTAAAAGGAGAATTTTAAACACATTTTGGCGGGATATTTTTAAAAATGAATTATTATTATTATTATTTTTATTATTATTATTGTTATATTTTGTTGATATATTATACTAAACTCCTATTCTTAGCAAAAATGGGTTATATAAAGAGAATTTGTGCATCTTTGTCCTTGATATACCAAAGTGTTTGAAGGTAAGCGAATGCTATTAAACCTGTATGCTTCATTGGCTAGGTCAAACATAAATGGCAATGTCCAACTAGCCTATGTTGCTTAGGAATTGATGTGATACCTGAGTTACATATACAAATAGTGACTGGTAACATGTGGGACAAATCTTAACAACCTCGCCCCATCCCACTGAGTTCCAAGTGTATGATCTTATCGTTTTCGTCTAAACAGATATCGGGTTGTTATTCAGCGTCTCCACAGTTTCTTCAGTGCATAAAACATTTAGTAGAAGCTGTGAATATGTCCTATTTATCATATCTATTTTTAAGGCTTTCTAAATAAATAAATTGCTCTCACTTCCACACTAAACATGCACTAAAAAGGATTGCAGAGACAATGTTGTTTTCTTGAGTAAACTCAGATATACCTTCAAAACTTAAACTTTCAAAGCAACATAAGTAAGCAGCAAGATGGCTGTAATCTCAGTTTCAGGAATAAAGGCCACTAAAGCTTGTAATACATGCCTGTATTTTATTATCAATCACTCACTCAGTGTGCATCAGTGTGCTAGATAAGCTTGCTGAATACATTTCAGTTTGTCAGTTATATTTAAAGTTGCTGTTGTTCCAAGGATGGAAATATCGCTTGAAAATCCTCCGGCAATTGTAGCATTGAGGAAAGTAGATTTATCAATTTGTCATGTTGCTAAAGAATTTAACTAGGCATTGGGATTTCTTCGTGAGTTTTATTTTTACCATCATGGGTCGTAAGAAAAAATATGGCAATCAATTTATGGGTTAGAAATGTGATATGTAACTTAATAACTGCGTTAAGAATTCGACAAATTTGATTACTATATTACTTACATTATATATCAATTTTAAAAACTAGACATTATAAAATTATTTATATAATAAAGTTAAAAATTCGAATTAATAAATTAATAACCTGTTTTGGGGTTTAATGCAGGCATGCTGAAGTTTTCTGCTTTAATATACAAGGTGGCATTGGCTGTGTGCACGCTCAACGCTGGTTCGCCGTGGCAGTGCCGGTGATTCGTGGGCCTCCCAGTAGCTATTTCAGACAAATGGAAATTTTGTAAAGTCTTACTACAAAACTAGGTATAAACGCAATCTACACACTACATTTCTAAAGCGAAAAAAATATTTTGCAACCGCGAAGCTAATGTAAAACCACGAGAAGAAATTGGGAGTGCAAAAAAGATAGATTAAATCTTTTTTCTCGAATTTAAATTTATATTTTAGTGGAGCTGCTAGAAACTTAAAGTATAGGAAGCTAAAACTTCACCTATAATTTTCTGAGTAGACATCTATGTAGTGAATTTAATTTTAACTCCAGAAGAAAAAATAAAGCTAAAGTTTTCAATTTTTGAGCCAATATTCATTGCTAAAATAATATGTTTCAAACACTAACAAAAACTAAGTAAATTAATAATTACATGTCATGCAAGAAATGTCACCGTAATATTGCAGGTACTTTTGCTAAATACACCTAACATGACGAACTTAATCTTATGTATGCAAGAACTTGCTAAACCGAACACTGAATTGTTCACAACATTATAAATTGTGTTATACCCAAGTTTCTTAGGGAAAGGCATTATACACACTGTGGACATCCCCGCTGAAAGCGAGCTTCACATCTATCCTGGATTATTTTCCCCATTAAAAGCACCAAAGCCATTTCTAGGGATTCCCCAGTTCTTTTGTGTTTGCTTTGAAAGCGTCTTTATTACATGACATCCATTTGTTTAAGCCTGACGTTTAATATGAGAGGTTTTCTTCATAAATTTGGCAATCTTCAGAGCGTAATAATGTCACACTACAAGCACCAACTTGGCTCGTAGGAATTATCTGCTGTACCAGTGAAAGTGAGAAGAAGGGCTGCAGGCAGTTACTCCGACGATACAAGCATAATGAGGATTTACTGCCTCATGGAGCAGCGGTTCTCTGCATAATCGTTGCGTTGTGAAACAGTGCATTGCCTAGATGTATCCTCGCAATGGAATATATAGAGATATCTACTTCCAGTACGCATTTCATAGAAGCATTAAGCATATATCATTACAAATAATGGCTCATTTTAATTTTCCAACAAGCTTATTTCAATTTCATTTAAAAAACAATGTTTTAGTGTTAAATGTATGGATTAAAGTTAAAGTAAATAGGGAAAATTATAAAAACTGAAATAAATTTATTTACAGTGCATTCAAATGAACGTTAATCCGTGAGAGCGCAGTCCGCGTAGTGGCTGGAAGCACGCTGCTCAATTCCACCACATAGATATCCCCTGGAAATTACTATTACAATAACAGCCTGCCTTTGTCATAGGAGATGTTGGAAATCATATTTTTTTTATCACAACACACCTTTCACAGTTTTAAGAATGTTTACGCTGAAACTCATTAGTTCTTCTCGTGAAATTCCTGCAATTTCTCTTCTTATATTATATTTCAATTCTTCCAACGTATGCGGGTCATTTTTCAAGCTTACCATAAATAAAAATAGCCTATAGCACAATGCGGGGATTGCACTGACCATAACTCAATACTAATGAACTCTTCTAATAACGTCCTCAGTAAAGCTAACGAGAGATCAGCTGTGTACACTGTAGTGGAGTCCTATCGAATAAAATGCAATGTTCGATAATTCTTCGAAGTATGGTGTGATTTTGTTATCTGTATCTTTACGTCTTCACAGCATTTTCGTAAAAATATACACCTTATAATTCTTTAAACATTCATTACACACCATTTATAAATAGATTGATTATAAAAAGGTATTTTGTGCACAAGCTCGGATTTTTCTGCACTCCAGTACCTCTTGCTCTTTGTTGCTACATGGTCATTTCAATTAACCATGCTTGGTCGGTGAATTTGAATGAATGATGTTTAACGCCTGTTTTTGCTACAGAGGCACCACAGGCGATGGACACTGACGATACATGAGATGAAATGATATATTGGGAAAGGATTTATTTTTAAGAAAGGAATCGTTCCAGGCCTAAGTTTAGGGTACCTCCCCGGCATTTGCCATTTATGAGGACTGGGGAAAACCTGGAAAAAACCTCAATCAGGGAGGACGGTCCTGGCGGTGTTCGAACCCAGACCTCCCGCTCACGAGTCCGTGCCTTAACGGCCTCGGACATCCGTGGCGGTGGTCGGTGAAAAAAATGAAATATGTATCAATGGAGCCATCTCTAACATCGCCCAAAACAATTACAATTGAAATTATCTTAAATTACATTATCAAGTGGTTCCCGGATATACTTTTTTTTATTTCGATCCGAACTTTCTCACATTTTGTTAAGTTTCCTGCTCGTTTTCCTCAATACATTCCCTAGGTTAAGAAAAGCATGTCTACGAGCTGCAAGAAGAGTGTGAAATTTTCTTACAAATCGCCTTCTTACTTTTCTGCAAAGGTTTTTTTTTCTTTCATATACAAATCTTACATGAAAATTTTGTATTCGAAAGTGTATGACATTATAACAGCACACACATAAATAAAGAAGAAAAAAAAGCATTTAGTTCACGATTTATCACTTTAAGGACATCTAGATGGAACACAGACAATGCTTTTGCTTGTGACAATTCCTCACACCAAGCACGCCCGAGAGTGAATGTATATAATTTAAATAGTAATAATTATTAAATACTATAGTAGCAAGTAGGAAGATTTCATGTATCACCAAAAACGTATTCATGGTTATCTGGACGTATAACTTCTTGACAAGAGGGAAGAGGCGGCCTATTGTAATCTTTTGTGCTCTCACTTACTGATAATGGCTCGAGCAATGGTTCTATCCATTGTGACAAAGCTAAGTAGGTGTCCGGCATGAGCCGAACAATAGGTCCTTTGTATCCTTAGGTGCTGGAGGTGCTCGGAAATTCGTTAAAAGTAGAAAAGGAACAGGTGTTGGCGATGACGTCATTATATCGAATGATCATAAGCTCCCTAATGAGGAGTCAAAGAGTTGGGGAATTTAACACGAGCGCGTTTGGGAGCACAGAGCTCACCCATAGTAGTTTAATATTTTGAAGGCTCAGACTCCATGGGCGCTAGGTTGTGGACTCCGTGAGCTCTCACGACCTCGTGAAGACACTTTGAGATTAGTATATAAGTGAAAGACGACGCAGTCCCAAGGACAGTAAAGGCATCTCCAGTCAGTACAGTACAGTACAGTACAGTAATTACCAGGACGCAGTCCAGATACAGTAGAAAAGTGTAGAGAAGGCAATTTCAAGCAGTTTATGTAGCTCGTGGCGTTAAAGTTAGGGAGGTAACGAACCAGGTAGCCGACAACAAAGTGCCGTGTGAATAAACACGTCTAGTAGTTTAATGAAGTAAATTATCGTCTTTCACCTCCCTTCTTCGGTGACCACTAGGGCACAAAAGGCGACTTCGTCCCCTGAAAGACCCGGTAAGAAGCGGGACCCCCGGGTAGACATCCAATAACAACAACATCATATTAAAAACCGCTTGAAATCAAGGGTCAGAGGAGCCGATTAGCAGCACATGCCTCTCCGTGTTGCTGCCCCAACTCCAGCGGATTAACGTTCACTTGAAAAACACTATGTAAGCATGATGCACTTAAGACATAGCAAAATTCAGCGGATATGGAATCTTGTTCTAACGCCCAAACGTGAAGCTAAACTTAAATTTAATATGTTGTTGCAAGAGAAAATTAAGAGAACTTTAAAGCGTTCAATATATGACATCTGTTGCATTGTTATACACTTTTAGGTGTTAAAATTTTTAAAGTCGTTATCCCTTATACTTATGATTTTAGTTTTCTATTTGAAGATAAATGATACTTTAAAAACTTACTTTTTCATCTTGGGTTTGCCACATTGTACTGGTGCTAGTATTCTTGAGGAACAATGCTTAGGAAACTGTTTGTTTTATTTTTCTTATTTATTAACAACTGATAATTACAGAATTCTTGCTCAAATACTCTATTTCTCTTCAGAACCAAGTTTGGCATGTAAGATACTAAGTTTTTGTAGCTGTAAGAGCAGTTATTTGCTTTTCCCTATTGCTCCATTAAGATAAACTACAGACACTAATGACTTGGAGAGAAAACTTGTCTGAGAATAACGAACAAAAAGCTTGAGCTGGATGGCAGTGGCGAAGCAGAGCACTTTGATAGACTTTTTCTCAGCTAAAAGTTCTCTTTGAGCACTTGAGCGTATCCCTTACAAATCAATAGCACTTTTCTTAAAAGGAGGAAGCGTTGGAGAACGATTTCTCGCCGTGTGGGGTATATGGCGAGAAATGGAAAAAGCAGGCCAAGTGGGAGAGTCAATGCCTTCGCAGCATGTCCCGCTATCATCCGACCATGTTCACTAAAATAGAGCTTGCAGACGTTGTGAATGGCTCGCCAAGATTACAGTGCAATCAATAACGTTGCGTGATGATACGAGGTATAGACCTCAAGAGGCGCGAGTACGAGGTCCCAAGATAAAAACCTACTGACGTAGATCAGCGTGATAAGGGGTCGTGTATGAACTGAATGACTGTGCAGAGTAAATACAATCAGATGAGACCTTTGTGGAGCCCACGGGCTCCTGTGTTCCAGAGTCAAGAGATTAGAGACTTCCTCTTGAAAATTACTCCGCAATTGTATAGAAAGAATCATTTTGCCATTCAAGATATACACCCACAATATACGGCCATGATGGAACCGTAAAAATAATCGTGCATTAGTCGTATTATTCTAGAATGTGTATTTTTTTTTCTTCTGCAGGGCCTTTGGGGGAAAAAATGCTCTGTTTCGATTATTTCTGCAACTGTAAAACATTTATCTTCACAACTATACAGTTTATTATAAACCAAATTACTCTTGGAATAAAATTTATTTCTCTGAAAATTATCAAATATACTATGCATCCCTTGCAACCATCTTCAGCGGATCGATAACGCCGGGGTTTGTTTGGCCCGCCTTTGCGTGCGTGGCTACCAAATTATGTCAATAATGTAATCATAAAATAACACAAATTAAAATGTTTAAACAACGAGTTAAATATGACGTTAATTCGTTTGTGAAAATCAGCTAATTATTTGCTTCTTGGCGTTCGATATAACCCTAACATCTCTTAGGCTTATACGCACTGTCTACTGATTCCGTGATTTGTTTCAGTCACATCTCTGTAAAACGAGCAACTAATTTGAACTATGAGTTCACCAATAAATTTCTTTACATCTGCTTATAGATGTATAAACAGCGGCAGTGGGTAATGTACACACTAGATGAACTAGTTCACACTTGTGTATGTTTTGCCTACCATCGCTGCGGGCGGGTGCTCGGCCCAACTTCTACAACAAGTTAGCATTTGAACTGGTGGAAAGCTTTTTATAGAGATTTAAAAAGTAATCTTTTAGAATCTCACCTCCATTTCTCAAATAAACTATTTTTAACGTTAATTCTCTTATCCCATTGTCATTTGAGCACAGAAACATTTAAATGTTATTTCTATGAATGGTTTGGAAAAGTTTAATTACCATATTTACGCAAATATAATATGTAAATCAAATTTTAAACGCCGATTAAATAGTTTTCTGGCGAATGAAATCTGCACCTGAGCTAAAAAGTTCAACTGGTACTTGAAACAAGGTACTGCCATGAATTTTTATACAGTATACCGCAGTGTTAAGTTTACGCTTTATTCCAGTAACACTTGATAGCTTATGTTGGTGCCACAAACAAACGTTACTCTCTGCTATACCAAAATCCCTCGCATTTCGTTTAAATCTTTCTTCATAAGACATTGCTCGTTCATCTTTAGATACATTTTAAAGCAATCTGTACCTAACTACCTTGTTCAAAACAATTCCAAGTCACCGTTAAGCCGAAGCCGAATTAAGCTTAACGAAAGACACCGAGCGCTTGACTTGGGAAAGTTGGAGAGAGATAGGGTAAATAAAGGAGGTTTAGATTTTCGTTCGAATTTAGTCCGCACACAAATTTTAGAGCTGTTGTTGATTTGATTTATTTGCGAATGTTGTTTAATATCTAAGGTCATCAACGTCCCATTCTATTCAGGGCGTGAAAAGGCCGACAAATTTTGCTCAGAAAACTCTTCTTTCAGGCGTGAGGTTCTTTTACGTGCTGCAAATCTATGACATTGGACACATGACTTTATTTTCCTTTCGAAGAATTTTTATAGCTGGTATTCAGTCAAAAAGTACATTGTGTTCTATTAAATATGGTATTAAGCCTTCTTTTGCAGCATAATAGGCCATAACTGATAAAATATATGGCGTTATCCTTCCACCCAAGAGTGTTTTACTTTGACATTGCTGCAAAACAGTTAGTGCATATCAATGGTAATTTCTATCACTAGTTTCAAAATGTAAGTAATTTCCCTTGAGATCATTTTGCTGTTGTCAGTTTTAAATGACTCACCTTTTTTTCAAGTCAGGTTTTTTTGGAAGTTTTTCTTGTCTTTATATATATGAATTGGGAAGAAGAACTTGCCTACGAACTGGACAGATAACAATGCAATATTAAGGCCAGTGACAAAATAATATTCATGTTTAATGAAACTTCCAAAACCGACCTTAATTATTTATTATTTAAGGGAATTTTACAAGATATATTTCAATGAGTTTATAATAAACAAATGAAGAAATACCAAAAGGTTACGAAAATATTAGTCAATATTGTAAGTAGATATTCACAAAATAAAACTAAAATATAAAGTTTTGGAAAACATTAGAATTTACAAGCCTTATCACACATTTTAAGTCATCCGCATTATCAAATTGTAAATTTGAACAATCGACTCTCCCTATACATACAGACGTGTCTATTGTATCCCTTTAAATTTGTTCTATGGATGTGATATGGGTTATTTCTCTCCATATGTATGTATGTATGTATGTATGTATGTATGTATGTATGTATGTATGTATGTATGTATGTATGTATGTATGTATGTATGTATGTATGTATGTATGTATAACCTAATACAAATAAAAATGAACAAAAGCCAGAAACCACGATCCGAAGCATTCGCTCCCTCTGGATTGACAATACGCGTTTTAATGCCGCCTTCGTTCATGCACAAGTTAAGTCAATGTTTATTCGTACTGTGTATTCTGATGGTTGAGCGGACAAAAACACATGCATTGTAATAAGAACTACGTTGTTTGGTCCAAATTCTGGTTATACTAATTTTTTTATTTTTGTAAGTAAAGTTAATAATTGATATAGGGAAATAATATATATTTTAATTATAAGGCATTTATGCTTAAAGACAAAAACGTAAAACAAACCATTTTAGTTTTCAAAATAAATGCCACATTAATAAATAGAAAACGTATATATAAATTTACGTTTCCTTGGTAATTTTTTTCATTTGAGAACATTTATAAGTTTACCATTTAGTTTTAAAACAAAGAAATTACTTTTAAGTTTGTTTTTGTGTGAACACAGTGTTAAATTCAAATAAATTTTTACAATTGAAAGTTACATTGTTGTGCGAATATTAAACACATAAAAATTTACTTGCAAAAATAAAAAATAAAACACGTGTAGGATACAATATATGTTTATTAGATGATTCACAATGTAAAAAATGTGTTTTCTTTTTTAATATTCTAAATGTGTTCTTCATTAGTTTATTGTTTTTATATTTGCTCTGATGTGTGCAGTAGATTATAAGTGTAGGAAACAATTGAAGTATAAAAGTCAGCACAAAAATTGTGAAATGTTGCCATATTTAAATCGTCTAAGTTTCACAGCTGAGATGTGAGCAATTTAGAATTTGAAAGCCGGGTATTATTCAAAATCCAAAAATGTTTCTTCATTACTAACTGCCACGTTCGTATGATGTTATCATCCTATTTTTTAAGCATTTTACGTCCCTTTATCTGCCAAGGATTGAATTAAATTACATGAAATAGATGAATTGATGACGCGAGTCCAGAGTCCTTAGTGTCTAGTGTGTTAATTTACCTTTTCGGATAAGATAAAACTCCGGAAATAACTTTGCCCAAACAACATGTTCTGAACGAGAATCGAATCTGGGCCAGTCAGTTGATAAGTAAACGTCTTATCCTCTCAGTCATGGCTTTTTCACCTTTATTCAGTTAAAGGGAGACGTTGTTTACCATAGCATGAACCTAGCACTCTGAAAAGTCCGCGGCGTGTTTATGTGGAAACACTTCATCTCTATTGGCACCAAATAGGCAAAGTTGAAGGATTGGGTTGGTAGGGACGGAGGAGGATATTTCGGCACTTCAGACTTGCTCAAGGGGCACTTGTGCCGGAAGACACCGTTCAGGGACGGTGAGGTACGGATATGGACAAGATCCCTAACTTAGTTCCCGGATAGAACACTCCCAAGGTAGCGGAGCCCTCCTTTAAGGAGTTGGAGGTCCTCAAACAAACCGTTTCTATACCAGATGCTGAGGCAGAAATATTTCTAAAGCACAGGTCACATCTCCTGGCACTTCCAACCTTGATACAGAGCCAAAATGAAACGAGAGAGGAAAAGGAAAAATGCCGAGTTCAAATCCCTTTGGATCGGCCATCCTGATCTTATTTTTTCTTTGTGTTTCATTTTTGTTTTGTTTATTTGCTTATGAAGATACAACTGCCGAATGTGGATCCTAAGCGATACTGCCCTTTTCACCCCGCCCGGTATGTCGAAGAATAGTCAAGTGGCAGCAAAATGTTGATTTGGTTTATTTACGGGCGCTCTTTAACATCTCAGGTCTTTGCTTTCCTTCCGAAAGAAGCCGCACCTAAGAGTTTTACCCCCAACAAAATGGAACTGGTGTGCAGTAGGACTTTCGACTTCAAACTTTCCAAAATTATTGAGTGACCCATTATTCTCTATTACTGATCCTGCAACACTGTCGCTAAAAATACAAGGAAGAATGGTTCCATAAATACTACTGTGTTATTATGCACTGTGAGAGATAATGACAATTATGTAGTATTTTTAATGTTCTGTTTAAATTATGATCATGTGCTACAGTTTTGTGCATCATTTATGGGAACACATTCAGTTTTTAAAGGTTATATCTTATAACTCATTTAAATCAATCAGATCAGCTGTTGATTAAACAAGTTCATAAGTTTTGTAGAAGTGTGTATTTTAGCACCGGGAGGGACCCGCATTCCGGAAATCCCTGCTTAAAATCCCTAGGAACGGACCATTCTGGCCTTGGGTTTTTTTCGTGGCTTCCCTTGGTCGCTTAAGGGAATGGTGAGACCAATCTTTCCTTTCCAAGAAATTTCCATCTTCCATTTTATTCCGTTGGTTCTATTTCACGATCAAAAATGCAAGTGGAGGTGGGTTGGTGAGGTGTGACAGTGACTTGCGCTTTGGAAAAGTTTTGGTTCTGGTCTTTTTTTAGAAAAGCGGTCCTTCAGAAAGTCACAACTTCCTTCACTGGCATAGGTGTGCTCTATCTGATCGTCTATGCCTGTGCCTCAGCGTGGATTACCCTCGCCTCATTCCTTCCTTCCGAAAGTCCCTCCATTGGGGGCTTATGTGAAAGCAGCGAGCCCTTGAGCAAGGCTAAAGTACCGAAATATCCTCCTCCAGACCGAACAATTCAATGCAATCCAATCTACCACAATATGTTAGAACACTAACGGTCAACGGTCACTAAGATATTTGCAACACTGTTTAATTATAGCATCCGCAATAAAATTGATAATTTTCAAGATTAAAATCCTTTAACATTTAAATTATTCTAATGAATGTAATTCATATCTTTTATATATATTAAGTATGATATCTTAGATCAGAAAAATATAAATATATGATAGTAATGAAAAGCTACACACATTTTATTAACAATGTTCTGTGAAGGTGATAAATGGGAAACAGTGATTCTGTTATTCAGTACGCTTGTGTTGTATATTCTGAATATACACAACACCGATAAAAATATTGAAGAAATATGAAAAATTCCTCTCCAATGTGCGAGTATTACGGTGTGTGAACGAAACAGTGCATAAAATTAATGAACAAGCACAAAATTCTAACTATCCAGTCAGCGTAACCTCCAAGCAACCCCCATGTTTTAATTACGCCCTAACAAGCAGTGACGTCATTCAAACCTCAGTTTTGCGTTGCTGCTTTACTCCGCATGCATTCTCTCAATTTGTTGTTGAACTACATGACTGCAGAAAGTTTATCGGTGTTTTGTTGTTAGTGATTTTTTTATATTAACTGAAAATACCCTTCATAATACCTAAGTTTGTTACTTTTTAATTAACGTAAGTAAAGAACAGCAGCAGGGAACAAGCTTCGTCTTAATTGCTTTCCTAATAAGTAGAAATATTCTGTTCGATATTCAGCTTAAATAAAAAATAAAACTAATTTTGTATCCAGAAAAGTCTCTAGTTTAAGTTCATTTCAGCGGAATATGAACATTCAGCAAGCTGTTTATTAGTATGGAATGCCACAGAGCTTTAAAAAGAGGCAATTCTCTCATTGAAGCTAAAAGAATAAAAAAGAGGGATGCATTTAAAAGATTGAAAAGAAAAGGAACCGGAAAGGCAAAGCAACTGAAGGTTTCGATATATGTAGATCGATATTTGCCCTCCAAATCAATGACATGCTACGGCTAAGGAAAAAAGAAAAATACATGTAAATGTGATGCACGATATAACATGCGAAATGAAAGCCAAAGCTGTACTTGGGTAAGTGATGACGTTATTGATGATCGAAATGACTATCATTGATTGTTTATCTACTTGGAAGAACACACTTAGACAATGACGTACTATAAAAGTATATAAGATTTACATGCCATTATTATGTTGTATATTCTTTTTAATTTTGTCTCACAGTGTAGAAAACAACTTTATTCGTTTTAAGCTAACTACATTTGGATCACAGCACTTCAATTCTGCCAATAATACAGGTTGGAACTATTTTCCTTCTTCTTCCTCTATAATAGACGATTGCTTCGTAAAATACAAGAAATATCACACTTTACACCACAAATATGTTTAGTGTTCCTGTTGTATCCAGGTATACAGGCTGGAAAAAAGTTAAAATAAAAATTTCCATTGTGATATTGAATCCAATCACCGCTTTATTTTGTACATTCTTGCAATTCAGAATTCAACAACAACTTGCTATTTCCTTAATTCTATAACTGCTGTAACATTCGTTAAGAGGCTCTTTTATTATAAGGGACTATTCACAATGAAAGTGAAGCATAGGACAATGTAAACATCATGACCCATTCACAATGAAATGAAAACTCAAATCACAACATAAGCACGAAACCTTGCACCTATATTACTTTATGAAAATGTTCCCAATTAATTACGTAGACACAAACGCCAACGTAAACATGAAACGTTTATGTGATAGTGCACAATTTCTTAAACTGTGCCCACATGACGCGTTTTCTATCTGGCCGTGTTGGAAAAAAACAATGTTTGATATGGAATCATTTTATGAAATATTAATCACTTTGTACTAAGAACATGGATTTATGACAAGTCCGACAAGTATTACACTGCTGGCCATTAGTGTGTAACCCCAAATTTATCCGAAGGAACAAGTATGACTCGTCGAAAATACGATACCAATACCAGCAGATGTCTCAATTTATCAAGGGAGAATTGTGGTAACCGAGATTGCGGGATGTCACTTGGAAAAATTGATACTTGTGTTAGACAAAATGCGTCCACAGCGAAATGAGTGAAATACCAATGAATCGAGGTAGAACGAAAACACAGACATGAAGGTCCCAACAAGAAGACAGAGATGTTTTCTGCATGACTATTATGAACATCATAATGTGTTGAATTTTAATGGCCAGCAATGTATAAAATTGATGTATGGAAGAGAATTGTAAAAGGCATGAAATGGGTTTATTATTATTATTATTATTATTATTATTATTATTATTATTATTATTATTATTATTTATTCTTTTATTTTTAAGTAAGAAAGATTTTTGAAGTGGTATATTCTGAAAATTGTTTTCCTGAAGAAAGCATGGTTCTAATCGTATCAGTTAAATAGTAAGTTTAGGTTATGTTAGTTTTGGTATGTTTGGAAGTGAAATGTTCATGACTAGATTGTTATAAATTTATTACCGGAACCTGCCGTTAAATAAGAATTTATACGTTATGCCGAGTCTATGAAATTGTCTATTTATACAAATATATACGGTTTGTCAACATTGCCATAATTTTGTAACAAGATACTGCTGAAAGTTTTAATAATTATTTAATATGTCGTGCGATCTAGGAGGCAGTAGCTATATGCTTGCCCTAACGTTTACGTTTTCAATGTGAACAGTATTTCTTCACATGTTTTCACGTCATGCGTTATTGCTGCGTTAAAGCTTGCGTCTTTATTGTGAACTAGGCATTAGAGCTTAAAATCATATTATTTAACAAAAATATTCACAGACAGCTCATAGAGATTAATAAAAGGCTTAAGATGCTCTTTTGTTTGAGAATCTTTCTCGAAAGTTTCGTGCCTCTGCAGCCCTGTTATGACCATTTTTACCATAAAAAAAGCAACATTTCAAAAAGTCAGTTTGTAAATTATTTTTTTTTTTCACATGCAGAGATAAACAATTGAAATCAGTTATTAAAAAAACCGCAAAAAGTTATTTTATACGAGGAAAGTTACATCCATACTGTATATATTTTAATTAATTTGTTATTAATTTCGTAATCACATAATTATCTCAACATCATTAAATGTCCAGCTTTTTTAAAAAGTAATTTTTTCAAATGAAATAAGGAAATTTATGCATTCTCAATATACCATACATTTGCCTTACTCGTGTATTGAGATAATTCTATAAATCGGTTCAACAGTAGAATAAAGAGCCTACGCCGAGATTACTCCTGGTCCGCATGGCGGTACATGCTCACAAGTCCCTTTGTTCTGAGCACAGATTGTTGCTGCAGCAGTGAATCGGAGAAGTAGTGTCCGGGGCGTGAATAGGGCGGCGAACTATGGAATATAACATTCCCATTCATTTAACACAAAAAAGAATAATGCAGAGAATTAGTAATGCGTTGCATAATTATTTTGCTATGTTAATCATTATACCAGGCGAGTCTTCTCATCCTGCAGATAGTAACTAGGTAAATGTGTATTTCACAGGCGATGGGAAATGCAGGTGCTCTTAAGTGACCCGCCGCATTCACCAGACCGTCCTGTAAGGCAGTTTACCTTTATCTTAACAGCACCATTTTTTTTATTTTTATCTTATGTATAAGAATATCTCCAAAGAGTAAAATATCATTTAATGTCTTATGTTCGTTATTTCATATTAATTTAAAGTCATTCGCATTTATTTAATATGTTCTACAAAGCAGATTGCTACCTTAATTTATGATTTAATTGAAATACACATAATTAGGATGTTTACATTAATAAATATCACAGAATAAACAATATTTCTCTCTCCTTGCCAGAAAACTAAACAAAAACGTATACTTTCTTGGGCCAGTATTTGAACCCCGGACCGTCACCGATAAAGCCCGGCTATGCACAGTGCAACACAACACAGAACACGCCGACAGACACATAGCAGTCAATTCTGCCGAAATAGATGCTACAGTGTTTGTAAATTGTTTGTAAAATAGCAGGACTATACACTAATCCGCTTATAAAAATGGTAGAAAAAGCATATGTAACTTAAATACTTTACGAATATAATGAATATACCAGTGTTTGAACGCCGAAATGTTCCAAGCTATTCGTAACATTTTTTTATTATTATTTATGGGCGCTCTTTAACATTTCAGGTCATCAGCGTACTATTCGTAACAGTGTAACTGTGCATGGAGTATTGTTTGGCGACAATTCATCCCAACACAGCTCTGCTGCAGGCAGTAGAAGGAAGGCATCTGCACTGTAGCTGGAATTGTTTCGGCCCACCATGTCATTCGTACAAAATCGAAGGTTCTATGATTGAAAACTTAACGTACATCCAAAGTGACCAAAGGCAGGGTTGCAATAATGAATACTATTATCTTTGATAATACGCATTTTACAATTTACATTACACATTATTACTTTTTGTGCTCACTGCACAGATAACAGTGATTATTTTACAGTAGTTATATAATTTGAGATTTAAATATATATTTTGTAATGCAGAAGGTACTCTGTTACCCGACCCACTCCCCACCCCCCTCACCTCGCTTTACCGATTCACTACAGCAACAGCATTCTGTGGCATTGAGGCCAAGGGGCTAAAAAGCCAAACTACAGACAAAGGCTGATATAGTTTGTTTCTATTTAACGTAGCAGTTCTCTCAGATATTGGTAGGAAAATTGAGATTATTTTACTTAGCGATTTTCTGAATATGTGCTTTTTAATCGATGGAGTTCGTCAAACTAAAATAATACAGTGTAGTTCAGTTTTAAAACTATATCTGAGACCCTGGCATTCCCTAGCAAACGTGAAGTCCACAGTCGAACTTACTGAGTATGCAAAGTCATTCAAAGGTAAAATTATACAGTTAGGTACTTTTGTTATATACTCAAATGCACATAGGAAATGTATGTTTTATTCAAGCATTGTATTAGTAAATACAAGAACACCCTTTGAATGAGTTTATTACTTTATTATTATTATTATTATTATTATTATTATTATTATTATTATTATTATTATGGTTGGTTTTCGGACGCTCTTTAAACATCTCAAGTAATCAGCGTCCAATTCAAATCTGGGCGTGAAACGGCGGATAAATTTTGCTCGAGGTCTCTTCTATCAGACTTGAGGTTCTTTTTCGTGCCGTAAATGTACGATACGGGACCCACGGCTTTATTTCCCTTCCGAGGGAAGCCATATTTAGAATTTTAACGCCCGAAAATATCCATCGACCCTGACCTAGATTGAACCCACGATCTTGGGTCCACGATGCAAGGTATGGTTACCACTAGATCACCAGGACTGAATTGACTGAGGTATCTCCCCAGAATTAATTTCAAAATCATAAGATTAAGGTAGCATAAGAGTTCAGACAGGATGAGTTAATTTAAAAGGAGTAACGAATTCTGTAATACACATACATTGAGGTGAATCGCCGCCAGTAGTTTCGGAAAGCTGTAGTTCATATCAGCTGATTAACTGGCAAATTCTCATCGATTAGCGAGCGATACGTTGTTCACCTTGCTGTGACAAATGTGGGTTAAACGAAACCCTACATTACCGCTTTGAATACTCTCTTATGTAGAGACTAATAGAAGCCTGCAAAATACGTTCCCAAGCTATTACGTACGTTGTTCATTACAGCAAGACGAGGATCTTCCTCTCCAAGCATTACGTCTTGAAATTGTCCGTGGAGGTCACTAAAGAATCCAATATAAACACACGAATATATTTTATTTTACATATATATATATATATATATATATACTAGAATGACACAAGATTTTAATGGTATAAATTTTAATCTGCTTTCTTCGTGTTCTAGTTTTAAATGCTTCTATCTGATTTAAAATGAAATTTGTCACAAGTAATAAAAGAGAGGGTCTGAGATTACCGGAAAATTCGCGAGCATTTTAAGTCAATTTATCTGGAAAGTACAAATCCTCGAGGGATATTTATTAGGACTATTTGACGAATAAAATAAGAATTTAAATATTACTCCTCTAAACTTGGTGTACAAAATTGTAGTAATTATATATTTGTACTTAATCTTTTCAAGCAGTCTTGCAACAGACGAATGCCGATTGTCAGTAATGCTAATAGAGAAGAGCAAAATATGCCTTTAGGACAATTTCATGAATATAATAAGAATAAAAGTGATGTATATTTGAAACTTGCACACACAATATTTACACTTTCTATAAAATGTTATACATGAATATCTATTCTATTCACAAACCGCGAGACTGAAATACACAAAAGTTGGCTATTACAATCGCTACCGTTAGATTTTCTAATACCGACTGAGAGAGAAAAAAAAACGGTGTCTATGTTTTTCTTTGTATTTTGTGGTTTAGAATTCCTAATAATAAGATCAATTTGCACATTGACGCATCACCAAAACGCTTTGAAGAACCTTCCATTTTGTGTTATGATTGTCGATTGCCCATGCTTTTGTTGCTATCAATAGCTTCCCATCGCCTCTAGCAAAAGTGGTCAGTGATGCGTGTTCAGGAATTATATAATAGAAGTATAAAGTTGGCTACACTGCTTTTAAGGTGACATCACATCAGTGAAATAGTCAATAATACGCATTACAAATAAAGATCTCTCGTCAAGGAAAAAGCGTGAAGAAATTCTCAAGAGACTTGTCAAGTTAATGGAAATGCTGCCGAGGATGTAATCAGAACAGGGTTGTTTAAACAAATGTGTGACAGAAGCGAAGCTTCGTTAGAACTTTAATCGCCTATATTAGCTCGTACACCTTGCCGCCTTCTACCGCACTGAATTGATTACATTTCCTTCGCTCCCTTTTAAGGTGGAGATAATGAGTACTGCTGCAATAAAGTTTAGGCATTCAGTTTCAAGGTGCTAATATTGACGAGAGGCTGCAGGAAGTTGATTCTAGAAACCATTCTTAGGTTTATTCTGGTTCAAGGGGCCATGTTGCCATTTACGCCGGGCCTTTCAATATTTACAATTGTATGTACATTTTTTATAGTACATAAATATGGTACGCATTTTATTATGTGATGTTTCTAGTGTTCTCATTTACAATATTTTATTATATAAGCTAAACATATGAATCGTATAGTACACTTTGTATATTCATATAGGGTATATCCAGTCAACTTTCCTCTTAACCTGAGAAAGATCGTGCTAGTTTTAATAGTTTGTTTATGTATTTTGTCATTCCTGAGATAAAAGTTTTATGTGAAATTTAAGAAACAAAATATAAGTTTTAATCTTACCTAAAGTAACAGGGGAGTGAGTAAAAATATTATTATGGTATAATGTGATTCGTTAAAAATAGTAACTTGCCCCAAAATATGCTTTGACGTTTATAGCTGAAATAGTACGAAGGAGGAGAAAATGACGTCATGGTTATATGTATTAACAGAAATAAATGCACTAAATGACAAAAATTACAATCACGCCCATTGAGATTCAAACATTTCCTGTAGACACAGCCTGTGAGAAATTATACGAACAATCAATATACGCTTCCCAGATGTGTGCTAAAATGCACTAGGTAGCACCACACAGAAGCAGGGATAAGGAACAAAGATGAATTATGGCAAAATTGTTACACCAAATTTAAAGGAATACCTAACCTAAGTTTTTAATATTTTTACAAGGATCCCAATGAAATTTAAACCTAGCCTAGTCATTACCTTTTAAAACTGTAGTGGTCCTCACGCTTGTGATTACAGTCTTAAAATTTAGCCCCTAGGCTAAGTTAACGAATCATATTAGCGGACTTTTGCTGCCATATTTCTACAATTTCATTACCGTTGTATCACAAATTTTATATTGTAAAATTATATAACGTGAAGCTGTCCCTGTCTCCAAGTCGATTACAGAGTAATTGAAATTATTAATATTTGTGATTTTAGAATCAGCAACTCATTAATTATGTGCGGGTATGTTGTGCATTTTCTTTCAGTGAAGGAACTTTAATGACCTAACTCGTATATGTGGAATTAAGTTTGTATAGTATTTAAATGTGTTTATAATGTGAAACTTTTGGTAAAATTTAAGAAATAACATGTAATAATATAGAAAGGCAAGGAAAAACTCACATCTTTCTCCGGACACAGAAAGACTTGGTAAAAGTCAGACAATGCAAGGTAATCCCTTCTGGTATGCAGTTAGGGTTGGACATGCCCACGCCTCAGGCGAGACACCGGCTTTTTCGGTTGCAAAGTTTCAGGTGTCCGAATAAATGAGTCGTTGACGGTAACGTATGAAATTTGTTTAAATTCATCTTATTGACGAATAACGGAGCATTCGGTTTGACCAAAATTGTCCAGCGAATAGAAATGAAATTCAGTGAGGTAAGCGCTGATCTATGAGCGACGCTATCACAAAACTGGCGCGAATATTTCGCGCCGCTGTCCGTGGGTAGCGTCATTTTATATTGCCTATAAAAGGCATAGATTTTGTCCAAAAGCGGCGCAGTCTCAGAATTTTCCGGGCGCAGATCGTGTGACTGCCGTCGCCCGGAGATCAACGGAAGAGTGGCCTAAGTACCGAGTACCAGTTCCGGCGACAACGAAGCTTGAGTGTCCGTCACAACAATACAACATCATTGAGTTGCATGAAGAATTATGTTGAAATAACAATCTCTTCGCCCTCGGCACCATTTGGTTTACGCAATAAACTTACGAATTTACGAAGGTTACCTTTCCCGTTGCTCGACGTGTGACGTGAGTTGGCCTGAATATCCATGTTAAGGAGAATAAACGATGTCAGCACTAAACAACGAAGCGTAATTTGTCCTCAACTTTTTCATCGGAATCCCGTTCACTTAGTCCCGGCTGGCTCACAGCCGCCAAAACCCAGCGAAACGCTCTCGAGAGTGTCTCATCGAAGAAGAGTGGAATGGTCTGTAGCAGCCGTGGCGAAACGTGCTTAAATTACCGCAGCAACCAAACAGCCCCATTCCCACCCTCCACCAACAATCCCATCTCAAATTGGCGCGACCAACGCTGGGGCCTTGACGCTGCTGAGTCACGTCTCAGACGTCCGACGCCATACAACGCCACTGGAGGCAAGAAACCGAACCGAAAGAAGTTCACTGCGACGCTGCGCAACAGCTCCACCACACGACAACGCTGCTGAGGTCTGAACTTGGCACAGACTTGTAGCAGACCGCAGGGACCGGAGCCGAACAGGAAGGGACTGTCGCTGAAGGAAGGGATATCGCCGCCCGAGCACCAACTTTTTAAGACGTCGAAAGTTAGAAGGAAACAATTTGTTATGTATACAGGACAAGTGTTGTTTGTTTTTATTGTGAAAAATTTGAATAGATTTAGACATATTTTGGTTGATATTCGCTTTGAAAATGTCCAAGAGAAGCCACAAAAGTAGGGCGAAGGAAGAGTATGCAAGGAAATACCCAACGAGGAGCTAAGTGGTTCAAATTTTAAACTAGGGAAGGCATGGCAAAAAAGCAAATTAAATTTGTTGTTGTAACTGAATATTAGTAGAGTTTGTATTGTATAGGGGAGTGAGATTAGGAGTTGCAAATTGATTAATGTTATTAAGGAACGGAAAGGCATTTAAAAAGGTAGATATGAACGAAACAGAAAGCATGGTGGGAGAAAGAGACGAAGACAGGGCATGAACCCAGGAAGGGTCTGCGGGAGACAATCAGTGTAGCATGAGGGAAGCTAGCGTAGTAGCAGTTGATGAAGGAGATGAATGAAAAATTAGATGGAAAGTTTAGAGAGATGAATAGAAAATTTGAAAAATTAGATGAGAAATTCGAACAACATTTGGGAGAATTAATAATTAATCGAAAGGAAATAAAAGAAACATTTGATGAATTAATTAATGATGTAAAAGTATCCACCAAATGTTACAAATAGTTAGGAAACAAAATAGATAATGGTCAAAATGGATTAGAAAGAAGAGAGATGAATGATTCGAGGAAACGGAAGTGAGGAAATAGAAGTTATTAGCAATGTTTGTGATAATTTAACGCAGAAGGTTGACCATGGCATACAAGCAGAACAGACTAGCGGACGAGAACAATTTGTCGAACCACACAATGAATCGGCAGCTGGTCAGGAAGAGTTAGAAGGAGAAGCCATTAGCGAACTAAAGAATGAAATTGCAGGTAACAGAAAGAATTATGGGGAAGAGTAGATAAGGGCCAGGATTAACTAAAAATGCTGATAATAAGGATGAAACAGGAGATGAATGACGTCGGTGAAAATAGAGACGAATGCATTACTCGAAACGAGGTTCAATCTTCGTGATGCAAACCAGAGTTCTTTCGGGGTAGGGTTGTAGGATTCTACCACAAACAGATACCGCACCGATTTGAGAAGCAAATCGCGGTTCCCCAATTAGAAATAAAGTTGAAAATTCTGAGCCCAGCTGAGCGAAGAAATCAGTGCACAGATCTGAGAAATAGGGAAACGAATGATCTCCACAGCAGAATGTAAAAGAAATTGATTGAGCCATTGTGTAATATAGGTGAAAATTAAGTAAATAATGTAAATATTATTTGAAGACAAAGACGAAGCAGAAGAAATTAGGTTTTTAATGACTAAGTGTAAATAGGAAGTAACTCAATTAAGGGAGATGCGTATATAAAAGTCATATTAATAAGAATAAGATGAAAATTATGAGGAATATTGGCTCTGCTAGAAGGAAGGAAGAGGATGGGGAATTAAGTATCTCTGTGATTGGATAATGAACGAATCATGCAAAATATGACCAGTTTAGATATAATGTTAAAGAAAGAAGCTGATAATAACGAGTTTTAAAGTAAAAGAAAGGAAAGAAAATTGATAATATTGTGAAAAAAAACATGAATAGGAAGTTTTCTATGGCTAGGAAGACAAGTACACACACACACACACATATGCGTGTGTGTGTTTGTGTAACTTTCTCAGTGTAGGAGCCATAGCAACAGTTCGGGGTAATACATTCTGAGATCTTAATTTCTTATGGAAATAAAACTCAGAATGTGGGGGATATGAAGCTGTCCCTGGCTACCCGTTGATTGCACAGCAATTGAAATTATTAATTTTTGTGATTTTAGAACCAGCAACTTACTAATTTTGTGTTGTGTCTTTCTTTCAGTGAAGGAACTTTAATGACATAACTCATATATATAGAATTAAGATTGTATAGAGTTTATAAAAGGGATAGATTTTTCCCAAAAAAGGCGCTGTCTCAGAAGTTTCCGGGTACAGATACATGTGTCTGCCGTCGCTTGGAGATCAGCGGAAGAGCAGCCCAAGTAGCAAGTATCAGTTCAGGCGACAAAGAATTTTGAGTGTCCGTCACCACATCATTGAGCTTCATTAAGAATTCTGCTGAATTAACAATCTCTTCACACTCGGCTCCATTTGGTTAACGCAATGAATTAACGTGTTTGCCAAGATCACATTTCCTGAGGTTCGACACCAGTTTGCCCGAATATTCATGTTAAGGAGAATAAACGATATAACTAAACAACGAAGCGTTATTGATAGTCAACTTCATGTATCAGTCCCGGCAGTCTCACAGCCTCCAAAACCCAGCGAAACGCCTCCAGAGAGTCTCATTGAAGAAGAGTAGGGTGGTCTGCAGCAGCCGTGGCGAAACCTGCGATCAGCGGGCTTAAATTACTTACCGCAGCAACCATACAGCCCTATTCCCATCCTCCACCAACAACCCCGTCTCAAACTGGCGCGAGCAACGTCCGGCCGATAATAAATATCCGCCACCAATAAGTATAGTTTCAAACGATTGGATGAATAATAAAGGACGAACCGCTGAAGATGCTGCATAGAAACACATCTAGCGGGGAAGCGCTCTTCTGTTCCTTTAGATAAGTTTAAACTTTAAAAAACTGTTTGCGGGGCATATCTATATTCAAGTTTCAATCTGTTTCACTTTGCAATCTTACAATACAGAAATTAAATTACTTGCAGTTTATTTTTCTGCAGCTGCTATACAATCAAGATTCTCTCTTCATATTATAAATTTTAAAGAATTTTCCCCAATGAAAATTAGGCATAATATAATTTAAACATAAAAGAACTTTATATCAAATTATTTAATAGAACAATCCACAATTATTTATTAGGTAGCTTACAGATATTAATAAACGTCATAGAATAAGACGCCTTTCCGTTGAGGAGCCTTTCTCGATAGATTCATGCCACTGCAGCTCTGTTATGATGCCTTTTACCATAAATGAGTCTAATTTCATTATAATTGTAAATTGCCATTTTACGTTGTTTGTTTCACATTCAAAGATAAAGAAACAGTTGACATTCGCTATATGCGGCATAACAGTTGAAGATCGCTGTTAAAAATGCAAACAACGTACTGGCTTCTTTGATCAGCTGTATTCGCTGCATTGAGGCAAATTATAACAGCCTTTGGAAGAACTTCTATTAGAAGGCTGTTCTTTTATGTTTATTTACGGACGCTCTTCAACATCTCAGGTCATCAGTGTCCCATTCAAATCAGGGCATGAAACGGCCGACAAAGTTTGCTCAAAGGCCTCTTTTTTCAAGCTCGAGGTCTTGTAATGTATGACACGGAACCCACGGCTTTACGACCCTTCCTAAAACATAATAATATATGAGATTTCAAATTATTTATTTGAAATCATTGATTCAATCTTCTAATTCACTTAATTCCAAATAATAGGTTAGAATGTGTAAAACCCGGGTTTGGCCCACAGTTCCTAAAATTCTTGCCCAATTTTTTAGAAGGAAGCCATACATATGATTTTTACGCCCGAAAAAATCCATCGGCTCTGACCAGGATTGAACCCGCTATCTTGGGTGTAGGGGACAAGTATGGTTACTACTATACCACCAGGACCAACATTGGAAGGCTGTGAAACTTACAATTGCAAAATTCATTTTCTCGTATTTAAGATATAAACAGTCATTATTTTGCGAAATTAAAATATATCTACTAGAAAAAAAAATTCACCATGTCCAAACTGACTTTATAACAAGAATAAACGCCGATACAATTCAGAGCAGAGGGAGGGATGCCGTTAAATGGTTAAGTGTAGGAGAAATAATAATCTGGCAAAACGAGGTGGCCCTGTAGTATTTTCAAACAATTCAGCCCAATTTGCTATAAAAGTCCTACATTAGAAGTGTTACATTTTCGCATATTAATCAATACATTGGAAACATATCGTTCTGTGTTTTGTCTTGACAAGCTTTCTTTAGGGTAAATTAAATCTAAAACGAAATAAGAAATGTACATATTTTCAGTGATTATCTCGAATGAGGTCGATACTTTTTTTTTTTTTTGAGAAATGCTTTCATTTTTGTTTCTAGAAAAAAAAAATTGTCAAGTTCGGCGAATTCCCTCGATATGTATGTTCGTTCGCAAGAGAGAGAGAGAGAGTACCACAGTTACTTTTTCACAGTTACTGTCTATAAGCTTAATGAGTAGACATCGGGATTTCTAAGCACTAAAACTAAATTGAAGCGTAATAAAGTTATTTTGGTACAGGACTGTGGAGTACAAGTAAAACGGGTGCAATAAGTCATCACGAGCTAAAACTATCTTCTCCCTTTAAATTTGTCACTTAATAGTGCTTGTTTACCTGCCAGGCGTTGACTCATTGCAAGTGTTCTGTTCTAGTAGTTTGAGAGTACTTAATTTGATATTAAGTGCTTAAGAATCCAGATTCCTGTTGATTACTAATTCATAACTATAGAAGAGTAGTTATAGTACAATTAGCTGGAAAATAAAATAAAATTATCTGTTTAAGTAATATAAGAAAAGTTATCGTTATTTATTATTTCACGACAGTCTTATTCAGGTGCGGCGAACGCAGTCAAATTAGAAATTTGTAGCACGCATCGATTTATTTCTACGTTTTTTTTAAATTGTGTTTAACGCTTATTTTTACTACTGGGCACAACCGCCACGGGTGGCCGAGGTCGTTAAGGCACGGACTCGTGAGCGGGAGGTCTGCGGTTCGAATCCCGCCAGGACCGTCCTCCCTGACTGGGGTTTTTTCCAGGTTTTCCTCAGTCTTCATAACTGGCAAATGCCGGGGAGATACCTAAACTTAGGCCTGGAACGCTTCCTTCCTTAAAAAAAAAAAATCCTTTCCCAATATATCATTTCATCTCATGTATCATCAGTGTCCACCGCCTGTGGTGCCTCAGTAGTAAAAACGGGCGTTAAACACTACTCAAAAAAAAAAAAAAAACTACTGGGCACTACAGGCGGTGGGCACTGATGATACATAAAATGATATAATAGGGAATGAATTTTTTTTAAAGGAAGAAAGCGTTCCGGGCCTTAGTTTAGGGTGCCTTCCCGGCATTTACCATTTTTGAGGACTGAGGAAAAATTGGAAAAACCCTCAGTCATGTAGGACGGTCCTGGTGGGGTTCGAACCCAAGATTTCCCGCTCACGAGTCCGCGCCTTAACGACCTGGGCCACCCGTGGCGGTTTATTTCTATGTGACGGACGGAAATCCTAATCTTTTGTCTAATTTTGCCATAATTCCTGCTGATTTATAACTCATTTTAGTAACGAAGATATCCAGCGCTAAATTCCCAACTCTCTTACTTCTAAAAGATCAACCATACGCATAGCTAAAGGAATAAAAAAATTAAACCAGGAAAATGTTATTTGGGATATATTTTTCCACATTGATCTTTCCTTATTTCCCGGTATTATAGAATATTAGGGTTTGTTCGGAAATTATCTAGCTATTAAGGTCCCCTACACCTGGCTGCCAAGTTACATCGAGAGCACTCGATTAGTTTTTAATATATTAAATATATTGTAATAATTTATGAATGAAACTGGTATATATTGTCTCAAGAATATTACGGGAAGAATATACAGGATGTTCCGCTTTGAGGCATGAAAAAATAATTGATAAATTGAAGTGTAAATAATGTTTTTATGTAAGTTGGTATAAATCTCTCCAAGTTTAGAAGAAATTGTCAATGCAACTAAATGTGTGCTCTTCCAGTTGCCCGGCAGACTCTACATTCCACTCATAGAGAGCACGGCATTACGTAACAGATATCTGTTCTGCTACCACGACACGCGCTAAACTTTGTTATGGCGTTCACATGTTTACCGTAGCGTGTTTGTTGCTGTACTTAATATGTACCACTAACTCTATTAAACATTGGTGCCTATGCGCACGAACACGTTCTTCACACTACCGTTTTTGTATAAATTTGGAGAGTTTCCTTAACTTTAAAATATAAATAGTAAAAATGTCTTCCTGTTTTAAACAGTAGGCATTTATCTCGATAACTCCTAAGCGAAATACTTGTATATCAAACAAAGGACATTTTGAAGAAATTTTAAGCATTATGGTGATATGTGGTAAAAATAAATTAAATAATAATGTGTTACTGAAATGCATTATAAGTTTAACGATTTAGTTTATAATGCCAATATAATCCCTATACAGTATATTAGTAAATATTTACACAAATATTTAAGCTCACAACCATAATTTGAGTAATAGACCAGTCAGTTTTGAAAGAATCGTTTTGACTTTACTAATACAGGAAAATAGAAATGCATAAAAATAGGAAAATATAAATGCATAAAATTAAATATATGCAGAATATCAACATTTTAAACCTTTGGAAAGACATTTAAATATTCCTTTCAGATAATGAAACCCCATTTATTGATCAAAACTCACTTTTAACATGTCGTAATTAGATGAAATTTCATATTTAAAATTTGTGGCAAAATATATTTTTAAGTTTGGAGTTGTTTTAAAAGTGAAACTCAGAACATATTTAGAGAAATCACACAAGGATAAATACATTAATACAATGTCGTGTCACACATTCAAAACAGAGCGAATGTTCGTAATTCCAGGGATGTAAGTAGTTATTAAAATAATACATTTCTTGTTGGAAATTCTAGTTTTGCACTGGAATATTTTATGCGCTAGGATGACAGAGGATTGTAAAAGATAGGGAGGATATATTTGGTTTTATAAAATTTATTTTAGGTTTTTGAGATTAATTATTATAAAGATTGAAAGAGAAAACGGAATGTCTCTTTTAGTACGGAAGGAATAATAGCAATCAAAATTAAGATACTGATGTAAATTAATGAATTTAATGTGCAGGCATAAGGAAGGAGTAATTGCGTTGTGGGATATCAATGCCCGAGACAAAAAGGCGAACATAACTAAAATTTCTCATTTAAGATTAGAAAGGAACCGATTAAGGCATTTTGAGCTATTAGTCCAAGATATTTATGTTTGCAGAGATATTACGACATAGCAATTATGCCAGGGAGTAACTGACTGGAGAAAGCCTAGTGTTAATACATTTAAAACATTTATATATATATTTTTAAAGTTTAACATATTTTAATTTAAAAATGGATAACTTGTAAAAAAATAAACACGAAAACCTGCATTCTCACATTAGTCTAAATCGTAATATGCTTTCACGCATTTTTTGAATTTTTGTTAGCAATAAACTTAATTCCTAAACTGCTATTTGTGTTACAAAGCAATTGATGTGCGATACAAATAGTTCGGCCAGTCGCAAACTGCAACTGTTCACTCGTGGAGTACATGAATAGCTTTACTTTTTTTTATACCGTTACTACTTTATTTTGTGAGCCATGAGAGAACGCATTATATAAACAAATATGTACAAGATGATTTATAGTACACATTTTTCTTTAGAGAAAGAAATCCATTCCTTGCAGGACTGTGCAGGGTGATAATTTTCCAGCTAGTGTTTCAACTGTTATGGTCCTAACTTCCCTCTTCTCTTTAATAAAACATTAACGCACGTATACGTTACCTGCCGTCCACCTTTAAAAGCAATTATGTGCGAGAAACAAAGTGGCCACGACTGGTTTTCCGAAACACTTCGAGCTTTCATTTCTAACGGACTGAAATGTTACGGCTTAATTTAATGGTTAACCTAAGAATTAAATGCGCACTCGTGCCTTTATTTCCTTTGATGTAATATAAAATGTTTTTCTAAGTCGTAAATGTGGCATTGTGCGTTCATTAAATGAAACTCTTCATTAAAATTAAAAGCGTGTATATTACCTAAGAGATATCTGAACATGCTACTATATATATCTTTGTAATATTTGCCGTTTTTATTTGACAAATGATCTCTCTTTTCTCCAATAATTGTAGTGCTTTCCATTTGCGTTCCAAAAAATTTATTTTCCTATATGAGCACTTTATATAGGGCTTTCTAGGAACAAAAATTTCTAATAAAAGTGTAATATAGTTAAGCTTCCATATAAAGCAAAAGAAATTTAAAATAATCTAAACTTTTAAAAGATGGTCCTAAACACAATGCCTTCAGTTGTGAGATTGGCAGTTCACGCTGTGATGGCCGGATAGCTGTTGTCTCTCAAGCGTAAAGTTGTTTCTCCCGCGCTCTTCCAGTCAAAACCCCTGCTAGTACGTTTAAGTGTTTAAAAGTGTGTACGTAGGCGTTCTAATTTGTGTTTTTAGTGCTTTCATAATGGGATGGAAATGCATAATAAAAGAAAGAATTTTAGGTAAAACACGTATGTTATTTATAATTCGTGTAACGTGTAATTACTTGCAAACAATTTAGACAAACTTGATCTTTTCTCAATAAAAAGCGATAGTACAATCGAGGACTTAGAGAAATTTACTCACCTCTGTGTGGTAGAGGAATTTGTGGTGTTTAACTTGAACTTTCCATTCCATTCCTCCCTGAGCAAGCTTATGTCACAGGTTTGGAATGCACCGTTAGCTGGAAGTGATGTCATATCTTGCTATTTTGTTCTTCATGAAGCATATATAGTAATAACCACTACTCTCTAGTTGATCTTGTTCTGTTTTCTATTCTATGATTGTCACCCTTTCTTTCCCCCCTTCTGCACATAAGCAAAATAACACATCGTGAAAGGCTTCTTTAGGATTGGCTCTTATATTTCTCTTTATGATGTCCTTTTACAATGCCAAATTACATCTCTGAAATAATTAGAAAGCAATCGTATGGATATGGGAAGCTCATGTTTTAGTGACCAAGAATGCCAATGCTACTAGAAAAGCCAAACATGTGTCTCTTTAACATCTCAGGTCATCAGCGTCCCATTCAAATCAGGGCGTGAAACGGCCGACTAATTTTGCTCAGAGGCTTCTCTTTCAGGCTTGAGGTTTTTATCGTGCCGTAAATGTACGACACGGGTTTTTTACGCCCCGAAAAAATCCATCGGTCCTGCCCGGGTTCGAACCCGCGATCTTGGGTTTAGGAGACCTTAAGCCTGAGTATATATAGATACTATTAAGAGGTAGGGACATGCTGGCCACTACAGCAACACTAGTTACTTTGGAGAAAATATGGAGTCGGTTTTTACGTGTGTCTTATAGCCGTTGCAATTTTTATAGTTAGCAGTATAAGCGCTTATACCAACCAAGCAAGCAAGTGATGAAAATGTAAACCTTGCGGCATCTCCTGAGGAAATTAAACGCTACTTGAAGTTTCATCCGAGAAATGTGTGCAATCTCGTGACTTAAAGACTCAAAATAGACACACCGTGCTCATATTTTATGCTTCACACGAACGGGTTCTAATAGCAGAAAGCAGCACGGATTCTAACTCAATTCCGTTTGTAAATTGCCCAGGATAGTAGCTGTACAAACACACACGAGGAAAAGCATAAAATTCCACCGGAATTTCAGGCAGTCGCGGTGTTTATCGTGCACACCACACATCTATAAACAGCTAAAGCGCCCTTTACAACAGCCGAGTCAAATGCATGGTGCTTGCGTAAATACTGAGCGGATCAAATGCCACGCTGTCACACTGAAAGCTCAGGACGAAACAAGAAACAGCTCCCTCTACTGTACCACATGTTACAGCAAAGTGAACAGTTCAAGACACTGGTTACTCGGGAGTTCATAGGAAACAAATAAGTGGCAGAGAATTTTGCAGCCTAGTTACTGTTACACCTGTAACTGCCCTATCTCCAAAGTTTTCCATTTTTTCTTAATATGTGGCGAAAATATAAAACAAGGAAAATATCGCCTAATTCATAGCAGAAATCCTACAGGAAAATTTAAAATAAAAAACGCATGGAAATCTTAATTTTCAATAGAGAGCAACTGCTACGCTAGTGCTGTTACAGTTTAACTGAGTAATTTAAAAAATAGCTTATTGGAACGACATTGTTGTTGAGTAAAAACATTTTAAATCTAATCAATTCAACGATAGACATTTACAGGTTCTCGTTCGGCTACGCAATCAGAAATTGATTTTGCTGAATTACTGCGTAATGATCTTTCCACATGCCGAGGGCGCGCAGTCGGAACTCAGTGCGCAAAGACATGTCCAAATCCTTTTAAAAATATTTTGAGATACTGGCCACAACTAATCTCCCAAATATTGCAAACTGCTTCCAGGATATTTTGTTTCAGCACTCCCACGGGTTTTATTTAAGGTACAGCAATAATTTTGTATGAGTGAATATGCAACAGCTGAATGACTTTATACGCACTGCCGACAAATAAACTAACTTGCTTGGCTAGTCGTTTAAAAAAAATTTTGGAGGAGAAGTTTGTGATTGATAGGCTATATCACCAAGCTTATTGAGTGGGCGAGGTCGATAGGCGCGGACTCGTGAGCGGGAGGTCTGGGGTTCGAATCCCACCAGGACCGTCCTCCCTGACTGGGACTTTTTCCAGGTTTTCCCCAGTCTTCATAACTGGCAAATGCCGGGGATGTATCTAAACTTAGGCCTGGAACGCTTCCTTCCTTTAAAAAAAATTCATTTCCCAATATATCATTTCATCTCATGTATCATCAGTGTTCACCGCCTGTGGTGCCTCTGTAGTAAAAACGGGCGTTAAACACTATTAAAAAAAAATCTCATGTATCATCAGTGGTGCCTCAGCAGTAAAAACGGGCGTTTAACACTACTACTGCCAAGCTTATCCTCTGTTAAAACTCGGATTTATAATCTCGACTTCTTGTTTGGTTTGAACTTTCTTTACTAATATGAATACTGTACTTCCAGATGGCAACGTCACTTCTGGCCATTTAACACGAAGTTTTCTCTTACAGAGTTTGTACTATTTCTTTTGCACATAACAATAATAAATAAATGTTTTTATTCTAGCGCATACATCACTCTCGCCCACTCAACAATACACAAATATGCAGTAGAAAGTGTAGCAGACACTTTCTGCAGCAATGCAACTGAAACAGCTGCCGTAATTTACACGAGTGAAAAAATTCAATTGCTTGCGTCAGCGCAATTTTAACTCCAGTCTTACCGGGAATTGCACGTCCGCTGAAGGACAACCGCTTTCCGGTAATGAATACAAACTTTGATTACGTGGCAAATGAGGGAACGGTGCACACTTAGCATAACAGCTTAAAGATATGCAGATTATTTAATTTAATCAAGTAGGTTCTTCATACATAACTAAAACGAGCAACATGCTCACAACGATAAGCAGAGAGCAGCTTTTGGCCACTTCAAACATACACTCTTTGCTCAGTACAGAGTTTATAGTGAGTGAAATATCTCAAGATGCATTTGGATAACAGAAACCACAGTAATGTGCAAAGCATTGCTTTTAGGGAAATTACTTTCTGTTAAGGCCTTTTTACAAGCTTTTGGCCTACTACAGTGACCACTGTTTCTCCTACCTCCATCTTGCGATATCACTGGTAGAGTGCAGTAATGTAGAAGATCATGGGATCAGCACGCTGTACCCAGCTGGTTGCCATCATGCGGCTATTTGATTAGAGGTCACTGCTTCTCTAGCAGGCAGCTTTTCAGTTTTTCTTAAGAGACTGGTAGGATCCAGTTCTATATCTTCCCCTCTTAGAACATTTCTAAGCAGGAACCGAGGATCGAATCTGCAACGCTGACCACTATACCATGGAGGCGATAAGGAAATGAATTCTATGTCAAATAATTATCATCTATTACAAAAAATATACTCAGATCTTAGGAGAGGAAATTAAAATATAATTAAAAGTTTATCAAACAATTTCTTATAGAACATGAATGGTACAAATTAAACGCTTTAGAAGGCTGTTCCAATCTAATATATTGCATAGTTAATTTAAAAAAGTTTAAACACAATGTTCATTATTTATTATAACACACATGAAAACTGTCTTAGTCATTGCACAAAATACTAATCCTTGATACAGCCATATAAACCAAAAGCAGGGGGTAAATACGGGATCGCTATTCATTTCTAAATCTACTTGTTACCATAGCATTCAACTGTTCTGTTTATTTACATTGTCTGGCAACTTTTCACATATGAAGAAACGTTGGAACATAAATTGATATCGCTATGATTCAGAACATTATATTCAGGATGTGGAGGCGACACAAAGAGTTCAGGGCCCTATTCCACAAAAGTACAATCTAATACATACAAGCGTCCATGTAAAGTGTGGCCTTGTAACTTATGAACCCGCCTAAACCCATGCTTTCTAAAAGTGAGCAGCATGTATTAATCAGATTGAGGTGGCACGTGGCAGGAATGTGTAGCAATAAAACCTTGCCATATCAGACGGTGACCCACTGGGTGTCATCCTTTCGACAAGGACGCGATAGTGCGAAAAATGCACCACTTGTATGTAGTCCTGTTTTCGGAGCTTATTACATTTGTTTTATTAACTCACTGCATGGAGAAGAATCGGCTATGGATAGCTAAGGACTTAGTAACAAAAATTCGAATAAGCCACAATACAGAGTTGCACTAGAGCATTCCTTCTCAGGTATAAACAAAAACGGCTTAGCTACAAGGGCTCAGCATCTTTCAAAAGTGTGGCAGGGAATGATAAATATAACATGGAATTATACGAAAGAAATGTAAATGTCTCCAGGTTGTAAATTGGTATATAATATATTGAGAGAATTTTCGCTATAACTCGAACAAATTGAACAAGAGATATTCTGTGAATATTTTAGTCTTCTTTTTTGGATATTTCTTGTAATTTTATTTACATAATTCCAAGAATTACTTCATTTTTATTGCACATTTAATAAGAATGAAACATATATAGTAAATATACTTCATTTATATTATATGTAATAGAATGAAATATATTGTCAAGCTTTCTTCTCATCCTATCCTTTATTTACGTATACAATTTAAGGAAGTTATTTACTTATATACTTCAGAAAAATATTACTTAATTGTTATTGTAAAAATGAAACCAGATGAGCGTACTAATTACTTTTTATTTTAGAAATTTCATATTTAAACCAAAAGTATGAGTCACAAATAAAAACGATAAAAAAGTTTATTTACATATCTCATGTTACGATAGAAAGTCAAGAGCATATTCACTGCATGCAACTCCTATAACAAGAATTATGATCAAAAAAAGAAGGAAGGAATGTATACATAGTGGACCAGCCAAGAGTTTACGCCTATTTTACGTGCATTGAGGATCAAATTAGCGGCGAATTCGTTGACTGTTTTAATTTTTTTATCTCTTAGAAGATTTGCAAGCGTGGAATGAATGCACTAAATAATATGTTTATACTATATTTAATAAATTATTAGACAAAATAAATTAAAGATTTTTCTCTATCTCCCTCAAAATTCAAAATAATGCTGAAAGTGATGGTCATTTTCATTCCAGAACGCTCGACAGCGCCAAAGAAAAATTTGTAACACAACTTGGTTTCTGTTATTTCATATATTATCCCCCTGCGTCTGTCGGTGAGAAGCTTTTCAAGGGCTTGTTATAGTTCTAGCTCGCACATTTTCTCTTCTGTAAAATATTTTTATAGAAAAGTTTTGCTTAGGACAGCACATATGTTAAAAACTTACGTAACTTACGGATATACTTGCCGTAAGATTTCCTTAAGAAGTTGGTTTTTGAATAATGGCGTGTTAACTATAACTGTAACTTCAATGACACTTCCAACTACTTTATTATGCTCACGTACCCCAATCCCAGCCGACACGAGTGGCGAGATCGTTAAGGTACGAACTCATGAACGGAAGGTTTGGGGTTCGATGACTGCGGTTTCTTCCATGTTTTCCTCGTCCTCGTGAATGCCGAAGCAATACCCTAAGCTTAAATCTGGAACGTTTCCTTCCCAAGTAAATTCCTTTTCCAAATTATTACATCTCATGTATAATCAGTGTTCACAGCATGTGATGCCTTAGTAGTGGAAATGGACGTTAAACTCTACTACTAACATACATTTAATGTATATATAGAACGAATTATCTAAAACTATCAGCACGTCTATTTCTGAATCGAAAGGTGCTATTGTTTTGTTTTCACCAAAATGCAGTTCTAAAAGGACTTATCGATGTAGTCCATACGCAATAATTATTTAAATTTCCATTTTTCTAGTACAAAGTTACGTTTTGTAAATATAAATGTCTGTTGACTTAAAGAAAATAAAACTAGATGAGATTAGAATGTGAATGCGGTTATTGCATGATTCAAGGCCAAGTAGTTTACAAGATGTCAGACATGGGGCTCCAACTTTCATAATCTTTTTAGAGAATTCCCACAATCATTAGATAAAATACATTCCCTTGATTGTTAGAAGAAACAGTTCACATGTAATAGCATTTGTTAACAAGTTTATAATGGTACACAGTGCAACAAGCATGGCATTGCTTGTACATTCTCTATACACTAGGATCATGTCTACTTTTTCAAGCATTAGTAAACAACGCCATGTTCTCAAGCACATTGAGCAAGTCCTACTTCTAAGACACTGTACGACGCATTACCAAATTTAAACATAAACGTACACATAGGTCGCTGTAGGCAGGAATATGCGGTACATTCCCAGTCCAATAACCCAACTCTTAATTATGACTAGGACTTGGAATTTTATATACATCCAAGATAAACTGCAACGTTCTGTTGACAATTTCCTTAAATATTAGAAACAATGGAAACAAGCATGCACTGGTTATAGGTAACAATCGGGATAATGTATTGTTTTTGCATAATGGTGATGGGAACTCTCTAAAGTGTGTCTGAAAGCCCGAGCCAAAATTTGACGATATCTTATGAACTAAAATGGTGCAAAAACACTGACGTTCTAATCATACTTGTTTTTATATTACTAAAATTAGTTGGCATTGTTTCATTTGAAAAATTAAACTTTGTGCCATATACACTTTTTAATAGTTGTTAGAATCGTTGCATGTGTCACATTGATGAATTTCAATTCGGTTAATCAATGGCATATAAACTATTTTTTCTACTATTCGAGAGTGGAAGAGAGTCGATGCATTAGGCGCCACCGCGCTCCTCGTTCTATTCGTAAAGACTTAAGTGGTCCGCACTGCAGTTTGACCCGCATTTGTTGAAGTTTTCAAGCAAATTCCTCTTCAAATGAAAAAGGTTCCCTATAACTTATAAGCTCATTGATAATATTATTGCGCTACCAAATAGTGATGCAAATCTAGAAAAATGGCACAAATGTAAATATATACATATACATGGCAACAGTATGAACGATACGTGTCAGAGAGTGTCACATTTCGCAATGCCTTTTCTCACACGAGAGTTGTTGTTATGTAGCATATAACCGCAGAGAAGCAATCAACTGTTATAACACAATTTCGTGCACTATAGATCAAAAGAGTGTTTTGTGTGAGCTTTTAATCTGTTTGGCAGTATTGTCGTGATGCAGTTTTGAGTTTCAATTAAAACACCGGTTGAGAAACTTAAAGAAACAGATTTCATTTTAGAAATAAAAAAAAATATATTGTTTCCAAACAGAAATTCATCAGAACACCTGAAGAAAGCGCTTATCCGCGCTCTAAAAAGGTGTGTAAAATATCTGTCGCAACAACTCCGTTCAAAATAGTCCTTCAATTTCAAAATGAAGGACTGGGTTTAACTATTATATTTTACCACAGAGACTTTAATTTAGGCGATTATCACATTTGTTTCTCTGGGGAAGATCTTTCCATATTAACAGCTACATTAAAAATAGCGCATGTGTAACTGGGAAACTGCAGCTATTGAGATGATTTGCATCACAAAATAATGTAAAGTGTATCGTGTTATTTAATCATTTACTATTATTAAATTTTATTTTTCATTCACAGAGATCCGCCTCTGGTGCTTTAGTAGTAAAAAGGGACGTTAAACGCTATTAAAAATCCACAGAGTTACCTTTAACTATATGGTAGAAAATAACTCTGTAACAACATCTAGGAAAGCATATACAGTCTATGTTGCCTTGATTGATCACTTTCATGACAATACTGAAGGTTAAGGCTGCCGTGTTCGCTGGAATTGATTCCCTGCGATTATCTGTGATTACTGAAGGACCACATAAGGCTCAGGAAGTAAATCGCTATCACAGTTGCTATGAAGATAATCTCTTTAAGAAACGCTAGTTGGAATTATGAACTACTTTCTGATGTGTGCAAGAGCATCACACATTCAAATTTTTATGATTTAGAATTGAATTATATGATAATATATGACATTATTAAAATGTTTAATTTTTATTTATAAAATGTTGCTGCCTTAAGTAACGAACGTGTGTATTAAAATTTCTTATAGAGGCAATATATTATAGATTTAAAATCAAGACACCACCTGAAATTTTTTTTGAGTAGTGTTTAATGCCCGTTTTTACTACTGAGGTACCACAGGTGGTGGACACTGATGATACATGAGATGAAATGATATATTGGAAAGGATATTTTTTTAAGGAAGGAAATGTTCCAGGCCTAAGTTTAGGGTACCTCCCCGGCGTTTGCCAGCTATGAGGACTGAGGAAAACCTGGAAAAAAAAACCCAGTCAGGGAGGACGGTCTTGGCGGGATTCGAGTCCCAGACCTCCCGCTCACGAGTCCGCGCCTTAACGACCTCGGCCACCTGTGGCGGTACCACCTGAGATGAGATGAAAGAAAACAGTAATACTTTAAGCAGTAAGCTTAAATATATTGTTTTAACTTTTTACAGATTACTAAAAATTATATTTAAATTCTAAAGCGAATAAGTAAATAAAAGTTACTTTTATATTATTGGTGAATTGGAATTATTTTTTGCATATGATTGAATATTATTGTATCTCTATTACACCAAAAGTATTTTTGAGAAGAAAAAAATATATATTACTTAAAATTGAAACTACTTTTTGTTATATTCCGATACTGTTCCCAACCTAATGAATGGAAAGGTTTTTATTTGGTATTACTCCGAATATTTAACAATGTGCTTAATAAAGGGGACTCCCAGTCTGTTTACTTGAATTAATTATCGAATATATACATTAAGGGTTTAGGTGAAGTTACGAACAACTATAGGGGAGGTCATGCTGTTTCCGATTATGGGGAAAATTTATAGCAGAATTTTGTATGAAAGAATAAAAATATGGTGAATGAAATTTCTTAAAATTTTAAAATTTCAGGCAGAATTCAGGGAGGGATTCAGTACTATTTATTCAGGACATATTAAGGTTGAAAGAAACAGGGAAAATTGCACGTGTCTTTGCCGATCTCAAAAAAAAAAAAAAAAAAAAAAAAAAAAAAAAAAAAAAAAAACTCCGTTCATCGGGAAGCTCTATGGTACAAAATACGGATAAAGGGGATATCAATAAAAATGATTCGAATGCTACAGGCGATATACACAAAAGTGGAATTCTGCGTTTACTTTTTGAAATTTTTATTGACGACACAATCGAGCCATTGTTACAAGAAAATGCTACAAAAAACACTGCGCTACCTTCGGTGAGAAATGTGCAGATACCGGCACTGTTATACGTGGACGACATGACAATTGTTTCTACTACGATAAAAGGCCTACAGTGTGAACTAAACAGACTACAGATCTGCTTTGATACTTGGTTACTTGAGCTAAGTGCAAGCAAAACAAAGATTATGACCTTCAAAAACAGAAATATTTATTGCAAAGCAAAGGCATGGGCATATGCAGGACAAACGCTCGATAATGTAAAGAATTTCCTGTACCTTGGACTAACTTTCTCGACGAATGGAGGATGGGGGGAACTTATAGCGAATATGAAAGCCGCAGAAACTCTCCGTAGACGAAGCAGAATTCCAGGCGTGCCAGTAGGACTGTTAAAGACGGTATATGAGGCAGTTGTACGACCTACAATGACTTACGGTTGAAATTTGGGGTTGGAAATGAACAGAGTAACAGGAAGGAGTAAGGACGGGTTTTCTGAAAGGTATTTTAGGAGTGGGAGGGGTACAGAAAATTGCGTAATCCTTAGGGAATTTGGTGCCTGTAGCGGAATTATAGAATACATAGAATGCAGGATCCGGCCAATAAAGTACTGGCTACGAATTGTTCGCGGAGATAAGGATCTAATTTGGGAGATCTGCTACCATGAGATGCTGAAAATAGGAAGAAATAAGACCTGAGTTTCAAAATTAAGAGGATATCTAGAATGTGTAGGAATGGGAAACATCTGGATCGGGAAAACAGTGTTGTAGCTTGGAGGAAAATTCAAAAAAGTCTGAGGGACATTAATAGGCATCCGACTTTTCGGAATGTGCAGAAAAAGTTTCGCTGCAGATACAATCGGAGCTGAAATTTGGGTGGGGCATGGAACGTTACATCCAAACAGGGAATCGCTCGTTTCAAATTAGGTGCGCGGCAGATGACTAAAGTAACACACAGAGAGGGAACGAAAATCTGCCCTAAATGTGCGGAGAAAGAATCATGGCAACATATTTTGTCGTACTGCAAGGGGACGGAAGAATAGAGAAATTGATATCTACCGGGCTCATTTGTTAACGTGGGAGAGGGCAGTGGTAGTGTTGGCAGATAGGAAGGAGAAGGAGGGAGTAGGCTAATTTTTAAACAAAGTGAGACAGATTAGATTGGAAAAAGCAGACAACCCGGTAGGGGGAATATTAGTTATTCTATTTTAAAAATATTTGTATATGTATATGTATAATATACATGTGTGCGTGTATGTGTGGAGGTGTAGTTATTTACTGTTGTACTGTTTTCTACTCGGTTTATTTTATATGATTTATATACTTCTATTTTTTCTATTATTATATGTTTTTTAATTAATTGACTTCATTATTATAAATGATTTATCTCTAAGGGGAAAAATATCAGTTTGTGCAATTTCATGTATTTGTAGTGTAGTGTTGTGTAGAACCCATGTTAAAACAAATGAGTTATATTTTTAACAAATAAATTTTGTAAATACACACACTATCACTAGCTACTTGAGGCTGCTGCTTTGTGCAGTTGTTATATATAGTTACGAACCAGTTTTTCAAATAATTACGTATTTATTCTTATATGGTTGCTGACCTGACCTATATACTTAGCTATCCAAAATGTTGCGTTTGTTGTAAATTCTTTTCAGTGTTTCTTGTTTAATATTTATGTTTATGTTGGTGGTTATTCGGTTCTATATTTACTGGTTTTTACATACTGAGCACATGCTTATTTTTAATTCTTATATGAACTATTGCTCATATTTAATTATAAATATATGTACTGTAACAATCATTGTTATGTTGTTAATGACAGAAATAAAATAAAATAACACATAAACAGATTTCACAATAATATATTCATTAAATATTTCAGAATCTCTTTTGCTTCATTTTAATTGTAGCGAATATGTTAATTCCTTTATATTGGCACTGAATATCAGATAGGGTTTAAAATTAACTGGAGTTATTTTATTTACACGGTATCGTATTAGCGTTTTTCATTTCTTGTGGACAAGAACGTTGATCCTGATAATCAGTTGTAACAGGTTAAGGCCAATTAAGTTTCGTTTCCTTTTGAATAAATCTATGATAATTGACATAGCAACCATATAATGAAAACGAGCAAGCTCTACCAAGGATGTGGCACAAATGTTTAAAAAAGATAAAGTCTTGCAAGAGATAAACATTATTAAGTAAAATAATCCAATGTTAATAACAACAGAAAAAGCTGCAGGATTTTCATGTGTATTAATATTCAACGCAGTAGGATAAAGAAAGATTGCAGTAAGGTAGATGTTAGCTTTCCGAACAGTTTTGTTCCTGTGATTCAAAAATAAATAATTATATCACTTGTGCAGCTCTTCATGAAAGTGTGAGTCAAAAGAAAATCAATTAGGAAGTCACATATCTGACTGTATAAGACTCAAACATTCATGTTGATGTCACTTTCTGATTGTGTACGATTCAAACAATAAATGTGGATGTCACATGTATGGATGTATATGACTCAAACATTCAATGTGGTTGTAATATATCTGATTGTGAATGATTCAAGAGACGATCAGTGTGGTTGTAATATATCTGACTGTGAATGGTTCAAGAAACGATCAATGTGGTTGTAATATGTCTGACTGTAAGTGGTTCAAGAAACGATCAATGTGGTTGTAATATGTCTGACTGAATGGTTCAAGAAACGATCAATGTGGTTGTAATATGTCTGACTGTGAATGGTTCAAGAAACGATCAATGTGGTTGTAATATATCTGACTGTGAATGGTTCAAGAAACAATCATGTGGTTGTAATATATCTGACTGTGAATGGTTCAAGAAACGATCAATGTGGTTATAATATATCTGACTGTGAATGGTCCAAGAAACTATCAATGTAGTTTTAATATGTCTGGTTGTGAATGGTTCAAGAAACGATCAATGTGGTTGTAATATATCTGACTGTGAATGGTTCAAGAAACTATCAATGTAGTTGTAATATGTCTGGCTGTGAATGGTTCAAGAAACGATCAGTGTGGTTGTAATATATCTGACTGTGAATGGTTCAAGAAACTATCAATGTAGTTGTAATATGTCTGGCTGTGAATGGTTCAAGAAACGATCAATGTGGTTGTAATATATCTGACTGTGAATGGTTCAGGAAAAGATCAATGTGGTTGTAATATGTCTGACTGTGAATGGTTCAAGAAACGATCAATGTGGTTGTAATATATCTGACTGTGAATGGTTTAACAAAAGATCAATGTAGTTGTAATATGTCTGACTGTGAATGATTCAAGAAACGATCAATGTGGTTGTAATATGTCTGACTGTGAATGACTCGAGAAGCAATCAATGTGCATGTCAGATGTAGTCTCAAGAAAAATTATTGTGACTGTAATCCGACTTATCATGTTGTAGGTAATGTGAAGGACCACGTTCGGTTCATCACTGTCATGTGACTCAAGAAACATGATCAATTGAGTTCATTTTATGAACATTTTCTTCTATTTTCTCCTTAAGCCCCTTGATATTATTTTTATATCCACTATGAACTTAATAGTGCTGTTTCGAGGGCGCCGAATAGGCATACTAAGATTTTTGAGGCTTAGAAAATTAAACTGTCATATAAAATGTATTAGCATCAAAAGAAGAATATTTTTAAATGCTGGTAGTTATTTAGAACAAAGAGAACTTATAATTGTTAGTAATACTTGAGTACTCCACTTATTTTGATTTACTCTTATACGTTTTCAAAATTATACATCAAAATGATTAAAATACTAAAATAAAGAATATATTGGCAGTCAAATATGAGTAAAGTTATTATTTTAATAATAAGATGCAGGAGCATACAATCAATGGATACTTAAAGAGCGACTTCATTGAACATCATTACTTCACACCAAGGAAATATTAAAAATCACAATGTGTACACTTTAAAATATTATATTGTGTATATTAAAACTGTGACTAACTTTACATCTGTTCTATACTTGCTTCTTAACTGTTATATATAAAAAGCGATACCCACCTACATATAATCACCTGCCCTCCTTTTTGAGGCATTTTGTACTGAAAAAATAGATATAGTAAAGTTATATACGAGGAGACAATGTAAATGAGGAAAAATTCATCTTGGCAATTAAGGGGCAAAGAACTGGGGAAGAACAATATGACCAGATATTGAACAGCTTGTTGCGGAGACTCACAATTGAGCTAGAAATTTCAACAATAATAATACTTTTAAAATGAGTAAGAAAATAAGTCAAAATTTCAATTTTTAAATGTAGTTGAATCAAGCAGAAAACTTAGAATCAAACAAAAAATGGAAATACATGCGTGGCCTATCAATAGCAGAGAACACAGTAACAAATCTCAAATGTCCAGGAATAAAATCTTACCTCAAAAGCCTAGTTTTAATATGGGCTTCAAATATAGGGATGAAATAATTTTGGGCTTTAAATTTAATTTTTGAAACGCAATTGTTTGTTTCCTACATCTGCTACATTAAATGTAACATGACAGTATCAGAACGTATGCTGTTTATTTTCTAACTACTGTAGAAAACTGAAAAGCTGCAGTCTTTTCCAGTTACTATATAAATAATATAAATAAAATCTTTCTGAAATAAAAATTGGTAGATATTCAATTTTGTATAGATTAATACATACTACTGACCTCCTACTAACGTCACAAAATGAAGATGTTAATAACAGCCTCTTTATATATAAAGGATACATCATAAATCATGGCAACTCTTTTTTCCCCTCGCGAACAAGGGACAACACAAAAAATCTAAGATATACGAATGAAGGTGTATAGTATGTAATTTTAAATGAAGCCACTAGATGGTGTATGTGAGCAGAGCTGCGTGACTTAGCACGCCCCGAAGTTCTGTTGGTGAGCGACAGTGTTCAGCAATGGAGGTCACAAATTAGACAACGTGCGTATGTGAAGATAGAATTTCTCCGCGGCAGGAATGCCACACCAAAAAAAGACCTGTAATATTGGACATTCACAGCGGCCCCCCCCCACGCACTGGATGACATCATGAGCATCATACGCCAGAATGCCCTGACTTTTATTAGTGAGTGAATATGCCGAAGCTTTATTTGCATGGGGACCCACGGTGACGCCATTCACTGGATGGTGCTTGAGCTCTGGTTCATATGCCCTTGCCCAAGTTTCAAGTGCAATGATGCGTTTTTATTAAATTGTTACAAAATTATGTATAACCTACAAGAAAGAACAGAATATAACAAGATTCAACATGGCATCCCTTCCTTCCTGAAATCTCGCCAGAATGATGCGATATGTTTCCTAGCATGTCTTATTTCACTTAATTGATGTGGCATCGACTTGCACACGTTTTCCGTACCGTAAAATGTGATGCACTTGTTTTGCTGGAACTTCTGTTTGCTCATCACGTAAGCACTGTTCCACCACCAGCATCCTTATCCACGGACACAGGACGCCCACTGCGCGGAAGATCAGCAGTCGACATTCTGCTCCGTTTGAAGGCCTCTGTCCAACTCGCCATTGTTCGATAGGCAGGGCACGCGCACCAAGTGCTTCCGGTAGCTCTGTAGCATTCTCATGCATTCCTGCCACTGAGAAATTCTATTTTTACATACGCACATGTTCACTCTTCGTGACCTCCATTCCTGATCACTAACTGAACATTGGGGCCTGCTGAGAAACGCAGTTCTGTTCATATGCACCATGAGCTTCATTCGAAAATACATTCCATAACTTTCAATCAGATTGTTGTGTTGTCCCTTGTTCGCGAAAAAAACGTTGTCTTGATTTATAACTTATCCCTCATATCTCGGCCCATGATTAAAAGTTGAAAGCTCACAAAATTGAAATTAAGTTAATGGCAGTGCGAGAAAAAGAGAGCGAGTGAAAATAATTTTAGAGCAACAGGTAATGTTTATTGTAAAGCTATCTTCACTGCGGCTTCAAAATAATTTAGTACAAGAGATTTCCGCAAATAAATCAGGCAAATAATTTAAGAAGCAGCTTAGAGAGAGTTTCTCAAAATTATTTCAGTACCTGTTCTTCGCTATGGAAGAATGAATGGTACAGCAAAGCTAATTGCTGAGAAATAACATTCAAGTATTCTTTAGTTGGGGCAACTTTAAACACAGAGATAAAACTAATGGGGCATTCAAAACTATCAGTCAAAATGGTACTATTCTTATTTGAGGATTCAATAGAAACATTTATCTGGTAAATTGTTAAATCAAACCGTAAGAGTTTTCCCTGTTTATTTGTTCTTAAGATCAGGTTCCGCAAGAGTTTTGAGGTAAGCATTCACGCAACAGCACTTATCAATGTTTATCATCATTCTTCACTACTGCTGGAATAGTTTGTGAAAAAAAACACTGCAATGTGAATAATCACCGTTATTCTACCAAGACCTCAGCCTGTAGGGTATTTTGAGAAGTAATGCCTGCTTTTTAGATAAAATAACATCTAGTCCCTGAAAATGCACGTATAATATATCACATTTGCAAGTGGAATAATAAATATTAACAGTTAACAGAGGCCAAACATGATATTGTTTTGTCTATAATTAAATACTCTGTACTGATTACACTTGATAATTTATGAGGATTGATTTTATCATTATGATAATTTATTTGTAACTCATTTATTAATTTAGCACAATTTGCTATTTTGAGTGTTCAAAGCAAATTTTCATCGTGTCAGAAAAGAAAGCAAATCAATCTATATAATATTTTAATTTATTCCTAAATGTATGGCAGAACTTGTGGTTTGTAAAGTATAGGGTCATGTTATTCCATAAAAAGTTACCATAGATGTACTGAAATGTGTAGAACCTCGCTAAAGAGCCTTGTGTTTTAGATCATTTTCACACAGTTGCTGCTAATTATTATAACTTAAGATTGGAAACCGGACTTTGACAAAATTGCTGTTTAATTAGTTTATACTATTGACTTAAATTTTTTTTCTGAGCGCAACAGCACGGCTTAGGCCTACTGCAGTGATCGCTGCATGCTATACCTACGTCTTGCGACGTTATCGACAAAGGGCAGTATTTCAGGGGGGGCATGCGAACAGCACACCAACACCCACCCGGTCGTCATCAAGCGACTTTTGAGGTCGAAGGACGCCCCCTCTGTATCAGGAAGCTCTCAACTTGCCCTCACGAGACAGGGCTAACCCCGTTCCAAACCTCCCTAACCTTAGCAGGTACCGGGAATCGAACCCGTGATCACCCGGGCAGTAGTCAGCAACGCTGACCACGAGACAGAAGCGATCATAAAAAAGTCAATCCGCACGAATTGAAATACTAATATTACTTCGTCTTTTGCTGCATTTAAATTATAAAAGGTTAGTTTAAAATAAATATTTGTTTATTGCTTATAAATTATTTTATATTTCCATATTAAAACGTTACAGATAGATTTTTCTTTGGTTAAGTCAACGTAGCAAGGCATTATACAGCGTTTTCTTTTCAAAACATGCCTGAGTAACTATCCATAAAAATAAATTTAATTTAAACAAATTCAGATAAATTTAAATATTGAGGGGAAATTTTAAAAGGTTAATTAAATTAACGTTTAACCCCCTAACCCCCAGTCACCCTTAATTTGAAATTTAAAATGACATACGTAATTTTTTATATTTAAATTTTAAAGACGGTTCAAATTGTTATCATATCTTTTGTTATCTATCGTTGTTTGGCAGCTTGAATTGTTGTTACGCATTTAATTTTGGCCAGAATAAAAATGAGTTAGTTTTAGAATGAAAATGATTAATTTTGATTAATATTACAATTATTAACAGAGTAATGCAGATTTTCTGGGAACTTGTGACAAATCTTATTATGTCCCTTTCTTTCTTTAACTAGCATAAGGTAGAAGTGCCATTTGAAATTTTAATTTGGGGATGGCTAGGGATAACATATAAACAACGTTAGTTTTAAACCTCCCCTTCAATATTAAAACGCGTTTTTATTTAAATTAAATTTGTTTTAAATAGAAGGTCGTTCAGGTTTGTTTTGGTAATGAAGGCGAATAAACAGAAATCCAGGTAGAGATGACGTGGTCCGGCAAAATAAAAATGATGCCTTCCTCTGAAATCAAAGGCTTATTGTATGTTCACTTTAACTGAGGCGACAGTACTTGCCCGCCAAATAGTTGTCATTGTAAAAATTAGCAAATATCAGCTTGTCAAATTTATAACTAGATATCTAATAAATCACAATATTAATATCATACTACACAATTGCAATAGGTATAATAAATTAATGTTTTGTATTTTATTGTCCATATTATCTATTTTAAAATGTTATTTTCTGCCAGTTTTAACGTTTTAAAGCAACGCACAAGTTATCTGTCCGCGCAAAATTCACTACTAAATCTGAAAATAGCAATTTACATGTGCATTAAACCCTTTTTTATTCGCATCGATATGAATTATAAACAACTTGGTTTAATATTAATTCCCAGCTTCAGGTAGATGCCTTTAATTACTATTGGGATTTCAGTTTTTTTTATTGCATTTTCGGAATAGCGTTTAACGTCAGTTTTTATTACTGAGGCACCACAGGCGGTGGACACTGGTGATAAATGAGATGAAATGATAAACTGGGAAAGAATTTTGTTTTAAGGAAGGAAACGTTCCAGGCCTAAGTTTAGGGTATCTCCCCGGCATTTACCATTTATGAGGACTGAGGAAAACGTGGAAAAACCTCATTCAGGGAGGACGGTCCTGGTAGGATTTGAATATAATGAAATTAAATGCATAGAAGAAATCTTAATCCTTAATATTAGTCCTAATTTTACTTCAGGCACTAACTAGTAAATGAAACATAAGTGATTTATTATTCAGTTAAGTTTTTAAGTTTCACAAGCACTGTATTCAGTTGTTTTTTTCTGATATTGTGCCTGAAAGTTTACTTACTTTAAATTTAAAATTAATGTTATACAATTCAAGGATGCATAAACATTAAAGAATAACTTTTCTTATATATTCTCATATGAAAGCATTAGACTGATATATGATTTATCTACAATCAAGATGCATCATGTCATTTCAATTGTTAAGTTTCACCTCTTATTATTGTAGAAATAAACACCGAAAAGTTAGAGGGGGGGGCCTACAACACGTCAAAGAACTGAAGTTTCGATAACAAATATATATTTTAAGGAGTGATTAGTTGATTTGAGTTATTTATGGACGCTCTTTAACACCTCAGGTCATCAGCGTCTCATTAAATTCAGGGCGTGAAACGGCCGACAAATTTTGCTCAGAGGCCTCTTCTTTCAGGCTTGAGGTTCTTTATCGTGCCGTAAATGTACGACACGAGACCCACGGCTTTACTTCCCTTCCAAAGGAAGCCATACTTAGAATTTTTACGCCTGAAAAAATCCATCGGTCCTTTCCGGGTTTGAACCCGCGATCTTGGGTTTACGAGGCAAATATGGTTACCACTACACCACCAGGACCGACTTTAAGGGGTGAGCAGAATATGACATTAGCACCACACTTTCAGCTTCAGGGTTTTATTATTATTATTTTTTGTATTATTTAGTGCGAGGAAAAGTATAAAGGAACACGCATTTCAGCTCTCATGGCTGATGCTGTTGAACTTTCACACTCCCAAATCTCTAAGTTGCCTTCCCAAACTCCACTTTTATGTTTAGAAAGTTGCAAAGTTTGGTCAATGGCTCTAACCAATGCACATCAACCATCTCGTAGATCCAAGATCGCGGATTGAATCCCGGTCAATATGGATGGATTGTTTCAGGCGTAATGTGCATAGGCATGGCTTACTTTGGAAGCAAAGTGTAGTCGTAGGCTCCCTGTCATAAATTTTCAGTACATAAAAGAACCTCAAGCCTAGAAGAAGCGGCCTCTGAGTGAAATTTATCCGCCGTTTATCGTCCTGGATTGAATGGGACGCTGATGATCTGTGATCTGTGTTAATCAGAGCCCGTAAATAAATTAAATAAATAATAAAAAGAAAACCTCACACTGCACTTTAATAGCACTGTAACATCTAAAACAATTTACACTTTTTGCAGCAACTCCTCTTGTACACAAGTTATTCGCTCAACATTGTAACTAATTAAATTCCGCAGGTGGGGTTTTCGATTAGCTTCAGTGAATTTTACCTTATCCTTCGAGAAGTTTATCGTATGCTGAATAAATGTTAGCATTATATTTTTCCATAAATGGCGATATATTGCTATTTTGTAAATAAATTATTTACTATAAAAGGAGTCAACGCTTCATTTAAGCTAATTTAGCAGGGTTATTTACTGTTCGTGAAGAAATAAATTATTATTATTATTATTATTATTATTATTACCATTATCATTATTTTATTTATTTTTTTAAATCTTTTTGGGAGGAAAATCTGAAAATCTGCGTAAAATTTGAGGTGCTTATTCATTCCTTCTCAGTGCAGAGACATTTGAAATGAACCAGCATGTAAAGGTAGTATGTGTCCATACAACACGATGTACCTTTCTAGGCAGTTTTTGCTTTTCACTGAAACTGCCTAAAACTCAATGACCCGTGTTCCACTTATTCCAATTGTGTAGAAAAATTAACCGGTTTGTCTTACTAGTAGAAATCTTTAACACAATGTTCATAAATGTTCCAATCATAGATATCCAGTGTACCGAGCGAGGCTTCTCATCCTGTAAATTGGTACCTAGGCAACCTGCATTTAACAGTCGATGAGAAATGCAGGTATTCTCAAAAGACCCACCGCTTTCACCAGGGCGTTCTATGGGGAGTTTACCTTCATCTACTGTGTACACACTGTTCCAGAACCGCTCCTATATTTTGTCTTTCTTTTGTATGTAAGAATTCTATAAAGAGTAAAATATATTATAATATCTTATGTTTGTCATTTCACATCAATGTAAAATTATTCGCATTTGTTTATTATGTTCAATACAGAAAATGCTTATATTAACTTGTGTTTTAATTTAATACATAATTAAGATTTTTATACTTTTAAATTAAGAAATATCACAGAATAAGCATTATTTCTTTCTTCCGTGCCAAAACACAAATGAAACATATTCACCTTCATGGGCCATTATTTCAAACCCGGAACGTGGGCGTACAATGCAACACAAGCGAGAACACGCCAAGAGGCACAAAGCAGCCAGTTCGATCGAAATCGATACGACGAAGGGAACAGTGTTCACGGGATGTCTGTAAAATGCCGGGATTGTACCGTGCGATCAGTTCTGCTTTACCCGGAGTGTTTTGCATATCGGCTAGTGCGCCGTTCATTAGCCAGTTAGCCGGCCAGGCGGATCTTGGTGATTATCGGAAGGGTAAAACAATAAAACAAACCAACCATGCAACAAAACACAAACAAGTTTAAGAAACTCGTTACTTACCAAATCATCAAACTGCCCGCCTTCATTCTCCACACATTTTGACATATATTTATGAAATTATATTTCACTTGCTATATTCTCTTTGAGTTTATTTGGTTTATTTATGGACGATCTTTAACATCTCAGGTCATCAGCGTCCCATTGAATTTAGGGCGTGAAACGGGCAATAAATTTTGCTCAGGGGGCTCTTATTTCAGATTTGAGGTTCTTTTACTTGCCGTAAATCCACAACACGGGACACACGGCTTTACTTCCATTCCGAAGGAAGACAAACTTAGGATTTTACGCCCGAAAAAAATCCATCGATCCTGGCCAGAAATGAACCCGCGATCTTGGGTTTACTAGGCAAGTATGGTTCAGATCACCAGGACCGACTTTCATTTCGAGAAATCCGAACAATTTCCCGTGGAAAATTACTTTCAGTTTTTGTTTGTGTGGGTTCGTTGTGTACATCGCATTTTTTAATTTACCCCAGAGCTAATAATCGCAAGCTGTCAAATCGGGGGACCGAGGGGCCACAAATCTAATAATAACTCTGTCTTTGGAAACACATTGTGAATTGCTCTCCTGGAATTATTCGCAGTGTGAACAGTAACAGAGTCCTGTTGAAAAAATGCATGATCACGCTCCTTCTGGGTTAATTCTCTGAAAAAGGGGCTAGTATGGTGTTTACATAAGTTACCGAAACCTCTATATGGTCAAAATAAATTGGTCCTATGATTCTTTCACTACTGAGTTAACACATAAAGAAACCCCGTGCCTTTGTAAACACACGAGGCATGGTACATCTTGTGTATACTGTCGAAATGAGAAAAGAAAAAGACAACACACACCCGGGAACAGCTGCGTCAGGACTGCAACAGTCAACAAGGTCAATAAGTAAGCAAGCAGGCTTAGTACACTCCCCACGGCGGGGCAAACGAGAGAGGGTTTGCTCATAGGAGTAACTCCGCGCCTAGGGGGGAATGTTTCACTGATTGCACTGAATAAATAATTCCCCATTCCGTGGGATGAGAAGACTCATTCGGAATAATTGAATAGTATCACTTCCCGATTTGTCACCAGTTTACACAATATACCATGATAGCACGAAAATGAGAGAGGCAGAGAAAAAAAAAAAAAAAACGGAAAAGTTGCAGCAAGTATTTACACAAAAGAAAGAACAAGAGTTTGGCTTTAATTTAATGAAACAGTTTGACCAATGAATGACATTTATGTTTCCGATCTAAAACACTTAAAGATTTTATGTAAAATAAAAAAAAAAATTCTCGACGTGGAAGCAATTTTTACTTAAAACCAATAACACACATATGTGTATGTTATGTGAGTTTGACAAATATCATGAATAAAGTTAATGTTTTCGTTGATCATATCCATTATAAACTATAAATAGCATTAAACAAACACGTAATAATTCGCTAGTCTTCCAGTTGGAGATTAAAACAGCTCATTATTTCTGTCATGTCGTCTAGTATGTACTAATAAACATAAATGCATCGAAGTTAGAGTCTTGGAATCTACAAATATTAAAAAAACAATTAAAATAAAAACGAGATGCTAACTTTTTAATCTTGCGCAATCAAATTAAACAAAATGACCACTTCGTGTCTTGTAGTCTCTAGTGATAATACTATGGTAAGATCAGATAGAGAAATGTGATGTTATTTTTGCCCTAACATGGAACTTAATTCAGCCCTTCGCGATTGTAATGCTTAAGGCAGCACTTTGAATGTTTTAAAACCAGTAAAGGAAGTCAGGCTTGTGTTGCAACGGTTTGAAATATAAAACATTGAGGAATATTATTGTGGGGTACCTTTGAAATTCTTTTCTGAGGTTATGGACAGTTTTGAACACGTACACAGATCTTGTATATGGTACACCACTTTTGACTCCTGCCGTTGCTTGCGCCTCCGAGGAAGATAAACAAATTGATGATCAGACGGGTCCTTTATTGATCGAGGACATGTCCCCAAATTTGGGGATGCAATCTGTCCCACTCCGCACGCACTGCGATCGGAGGATGGGGTGGCATATCAACAAAAGCATCTGACTGTTCCGCGCTCGGCCGGTGGTGGCCGGTATCGACCGAAGTATCCATGCGGCGAGGTTCGCTCATGCCACGGAGCCCGCCCTCTCGATCCGATGCTGCGCGGTCGCTTGCCCCCCTCTTTGCCCCGCACGTCTTACCCACCCTCACGTCGCGTTATCTGCTGCAGGTTGCGGCACATCGCTGGCAGGCCGGCTACGCCGTCGCACGCCTGGGATTAGCTGCTTCTCGCCAACATCCCTCCACCCGCGTCCTTCGCTTACATGACTTGAAACGCGGGAAGCGCGTGCCACGAGGGGGGCGTGTGTGCGTGTGTACAAGGGTAAGTGGGAAAGCACGTCGTCGTCATAAACGGCGTAAATCCCACAGAGGGTTAGAAGAAGTCAGGTTTGGGAGAGGGTGTCGGTTTCATCTCTAGGAATCGCCTTGGGGAATTTTTTTTCGGGAGGTAGAACAAAGCTAGGCGTCGGAGCGACCCTCGTCAGCATCCACGTTGTCTGTAGCAACTCGCAACGATGCCTCGGGGTCTGTCCTCATCAGCGTTCATGAAGCCATTCGTGGTCCTGGCGCTTCCTGGAATGTATCTCTTCTACAAGTACAACCAGTACCGGCGGCAACAGCAGGAGCAGAACAGAAGGAAGGTCACCGAAAGAGAACTGGCGCACCTTAATCACAAAATTGTGAGTACCGTACCGTTTTATATATCACAACAAATATATCCTAATGAGTCACAAAGATATTATGAAGGTGGAGATATTCTAAAAGGAGTTGGGAAGTGCAGTTTGTTGAGAAAGGTCCAGTGTCACATTGTAGCGGTCTAAGGACGGCCTTTGGATTTTAATGCACTTCTGAGTTTAAAAAAAAAGTCTCCGTCTTTGATATTTTATATCTGAAGTTCATCGTCTAATTCACCATGCATGCAGTTCTTTCCAGCGAAATAAAAGTTTACGTGTAAATTGCTTACCCATTCTTACAGCCTTTAAAGATTAACCGGAAATGTTGCACCCTTTGTTCACAATGCAAATAGAATCATATTGCTGTTCATTTGGAGTAATTCGGTGTCGCGGTTTAACTTTTCCATTGTGATACCGTTGACTCTTTCTTGTAAACTTTTATTTTCATCCACTTTCTCACATAAAGCACTTCTACAACACGGCAATCCGTTTCGAAATCTTCATAAATTACCATTTCCGATAGAAACCTATGATGTAATTCCTCATGTAAACAATTAAAGTGTGTATTTAAGGTAACTACAAAATCACACGATGTAAGTAACAAGCTTATTATGTAAACTGGAGAATACGAAGGTGACCTTTTTTAAAATATTAAATATGAAATTCCAGGCTGGAATATTACATGTTTGTCCTCCTGGAACAACATTATTTTAATAATTAGCTTCCACATACGCAGTGAATACATAGAAAATGATTAAAGTCCTATGCTAAAGAATAAAATCGAACACTCCATATATATAACAGTATTAAATAGCTTATACAAACATTTCATTGTCGATGCTGCTGTAAAGCTTATGAAAAACAATGGTTCCTCTAAAAACTATGTAAGAAATATATTGATAAAACACTTTATTTAAAACGCAAAATAATAAAATAGTAATCTAATTTTAAAAGTTTGTATATTAATCGATTCTAATATCTATGCAAAAAATAAATTAATATCTGCTGCAGATTCCTAAGAAAAACATAGCAACAATTATCCAAAACGTCGCTGTATCTTCAACGTTTAAGAACACCTACTCTCAAAGTGAAAGAAACACGTGCCAGTTAAAATAGATGTTTCTTGGATGGTCGATAGCATAATTGTACCAGTAACTCACGTTTTGTCCGTTTTCTACAATATACAGTTACTGTTTCACCATGTCGCTTTTGTATTTTTAACGTAAAGATTGCTTTAGGCAATATTAACCCACCGCTGTATAATTTAAACTTCGACTGTGGAAATATGGAACATCTAATATCGATGTTTGATAAAGATACCTTCAAATGATAGTCATTTCATACAGTCTTGAAGTTAAAATCCTAGGGTTTAACAAGGACTGTCATCTGAGCAGATGACAATACCTGCAAAAATATGTTACACTCATTGAAACGGTTGAAATGTTTCTTGCAGATAAATTAAAATTAAACATAATATAAACCTTTTAATACCAAACTTATACTATTGTGATGTTCTGTTAAGTAACCTTAACGCAAAAACCGAGCAACAAACTACAAAGTAACGAAAGCGTGTTTTCTTTATTTAGTAAATATGATCATGTATTCCAGATAATGGTCGCCGAGTTTCGCATTCTATTAATTTTCTTTTCCAAGTTCTGCATCCGCTACGCAAACCTACTTAGCTTCGCGTTTTCAACGTTTTTCTGCACATCAAATAAACACCAGGTCTCATGATGTATTCATTATACCTCGCCCTAAGACATCTTATTCTTTATCGTATAAACCTCCTTTACTAGGAATTGTAACAATTCTTACTTAATAAGTCGATTTTAATTTAAATTTTGAGAAACATTTAATGAAACTACCATATACTATTATACCACATATTTCATTATATATTTAATTCTTCTTAGGTAAATTTTCTGTTTTGTTGATTTTAATTTGTTCTATTTAAATATTATTTAATTAAACATGCAGCCATTTTTGTTTACTTAGGTAGTCATATACCGAAGTTAAATATACATTTCAGTTATAGAATGTAGGTTTGAGTAATACAAATTAATTCTAGCTTGTAATTGAATATTAATTTCACCAGTTTTCATATTTCATTCACCAGTGTGTTTAATATTATGAATATTAGTAATTTAGTGTTAATTCCAGATGTAGGATAAACTCAAGAGTGTCAATGTCATAGTTTAAATATTTGTCTATGTCATGTATCATTAACTGCATTAATTAGAACAGCTTTAGTGAAAGAGATGGCCTTATGACCTCTCTATGCCAGTTAAAATAAAACATCCTATTATTTCCACTGAATCAACAAACTTTTTGTACGTTACTAGCGTTTGTTTTGTGTACAGGCTATAAATTCGAGTTTTTTTAAACAAATTAGGAATACATGCACTACGCTATGTACCAATGTAGTACTCACCGTCAATGATCCAAATTCTGGATTCCATTTTTTGAATCTTTTAACGCCTCAGAGAAAAAAAAAAAGTTCACTTTCTGATGGAAAGGGGAAAAATAACATATAACCGCCTCGGCAAAAACTAAATCTCAGGAATCGTAAGCGGGACATCTGAGGTTCGAAACTCTCTAGGAGATCCTAAACTTAAGCCTGCAACGGCTACTTCCTTTAATGAAAAAATTCTTTCCCAGTTTATAATTTCGTTTCATTTCATGTATCACCTGTGTCCACTGCCTATGATGCCTTAACAGTGGAAACGGAGTGTAACACTATACGTAAAAAAGAATTGGTTTTGTGTCCACTGTTGCATAAAAACCATCCCGTGTAGGTTCGTGGGGTTTGCTTACATTTTTGAAAATCATGAAACTAGGCTTTTCAGTAATTATAACTTATTTCAATATCCTAAATGTTTGGACGAAGTTTGAATCGAAAACATAAAAAGTTTTAAACCACTTACCTTTCCGAATTTGTATTGAATTCGGTGCCTGTATCTTAAAATATTAATGCCCATTTTCAAAATTTCATAAAAATTTTATAACTAGTACATCAGTTTTTGCATCCGGCCTCCTTAGTATAACGAAATTCTGACAAATACTGAAAAAGTACTTCACTAATAATCACTGAACTTAAGTATAGAGAGTGCCAAAGGATGATTTATTTAAAAACTTAAAGAACGTTTATAAAATATTCGTTATCGAAAATAAAATACCAATTTTACATAATAAACTTTATTTACAAAGGCAAAATGTACAAAAATCACGTATGAAGAGTTACATGTATTTAAAAGAACGATTTTTAAAGACAAAACATAATTGAAAACATAAAATCATATATTCAAGTAAAAAGATAAAATATAAACTTTCTAAAATGTGCTCATTTTTCTGTTCCCTACGAGGAAACGTTTTTTAAAACGAAATTATAGCCATTATTTAATAAGCGTGACGCTCTTTGGCAAAATCGATTTCATATTGAAATCGATTTGGATGCACAACTAATTTATATGAAGTTCTCGATTTATTGTTTTGATTAAATTGATTAGTGAGGACGGAAAAAATATATATACACTCACACACGTCGGTCCTGGTGGTGTAGTGGTTACCATACTTGCCTCCTACACCCAAAACGCGGGTTCGAACCCGGCCAGGACCGATGGATTTTTTCGGGCGTAAAAATCCTAAGTATGGCTTCCTTCGGAAGGGAAGTAAAGCCGTGGGTCCCGTGTCGTACATTTGCGGCACGAAAAAGAACCTCAAGCCTGAAAGAGAGGCCTCTGAGCAAAATTTGTCGGCCGTTTCACGCCCTGAGTTGAATGGGACGCTGATGACCTGAGATGTTAAACAGCGTCCATAAATAAATCAATCACACACACACACACAATACACAAGGGAGCCAAAATGTATGCACACTTCAAGCAAAGAAAAAACTGTGTTTACATAACAACACAGAATTCACACAAACAGAAAATGATGGACATTAATCATCTTAGACTTGTACAGTTACAACAGTTGCTCAAAATGCCCATCATCGGCGTCGATACACTTCTGAGTAGTTGAATTACTTACTGATTGAGCAACGTTTGCGAAAATGTTTTCAGCGTTTGTAGCACATGCCGGTTCAGGATCATCTTCATTTAATGCATTTAATGTTTTAATAATACGATGTACGCTGGTTCTGCTTATCCTAGTCTCACATGCACATTGCTTTGTAGATTTCTGCGGTGAGTGCACAAAACGTTCTAAAACCATAGCTGAGGACGCGGGGCTTGTTGCTGTGCGAGGTCTCCCTTGTGAACATCGCATACGGTACCATGAGTCTCAAATTTGTCTCGAATACGTGCAACTGTTACTCGCGTTGGCGGTTCTGTTCTGTACACGTCTCCATTGCCTTTGAACTTCAATAACATTCTCGGTTTTCCAATTCCACTTCAAAATTGCTTTCTGCTGTTCAAACGATAATCTTGGTTCCATTTTGCTGTAGCAACGCTAGCATAATGTAATGTGAGTCACATCTGTTTACAGAACATCATACGATAATTTTGACTGCATTTGTTCATTGTTGATTTACGATAATGTTGGCTTCGTTTGTTCATTGTTGATTTACCTGTCACGTATTAATGCTAACATAATAAATGTGAGTCACGTCTTTTTACAAACATCATACTACACATTACTGTAGTTTTTCGGTCTAACTTAGAAATATATTAAATAGATATCTGCACGAAAGTAGGCATACATTTTTTGGCATCTTCTATATATTTATCCCAATAATTCTATAGTAATGCAAGAAACTGTAAATAGAGCAAAATGACCCTTATCGGAAATCAGTTTAATCAAAACAATAAATTGAATACTTTAAATTAACTAGTTCTGCAACAAAATCGATATATAAATTAAGAAATCATGGCAGTACTAGAACAATTTAATAATTTAAAATAAACTTTAAGGCTATAAAGTCCCAAAAAGACATACCTTACTAAGATAAGTACGTAATTATTCTATTAATATTGCTCTTATTGCACCATTCGCTTTCCAGAACCTCTTATACCCGTATTAACAGCTCGCTACTTCAGGTAGTGAAATTTAGTCCTTAGGCTGGTCATTTTCGCCTGAAATATCGTACCGCCCACCATACGAAGGCGTCTGATTGCTGCCTATATATCACGGGGTCAATTGAATGCGTAGCTCATGGTATCCGATCGCCATATATGACAAAGCTTCACTGTGACAGCTATGCATACTCGCTTTCTTCTGCCAATGAGAGATGGTGCTATTTCCAGTGTATATTGCTCCCCAGAGGTCCGAACTATGATAAATGCAAAGAATTCTGCGTGGAGATCTCAACAAAGAGGAATAATTTTCCCTTTTAATCATTTATTTAAATTGCTCTAAATTTATATTGCGTGGGGATAATTAGCAATGTTGGTGCTTCTGTTTCTCCATTGAAATAACGCAACCAATTTCATTAACATTTTTAAAATGTTGAATAATGCGACAAACATATAATAAATGAATAGACCATGGAGAGCTGTAGCCCGAGCCGGTCATATCCGAAAGCAAAACACAAAATGATAACTGTAGATGTTTTACTTTTAGACAGGAAGTTACACTTAGCAAATTGTCACCACTAAGAAGGAAGAATTTCTGTGTTTTATGATAAGATACCACACATAAATGATAGACAATACATTTTCACTAAATATCTCTAACTCAAAAATGAATTACACGAAATGATTACCTAAGAAATAGATACATATTTTTAAAAGTGCTGACATTGCTCTAATCCAAAAGAATAGACAGAATATTCCTAGTACATGTCGATTGCTTTGTACTTGACTATGTATTGTAATGCGATTACATTTTTTTGAATGGTGTTTAACGCCAGTTTTTACTGCTGAGACACCACAGACGGTAGACACTGATGATACATGAGATGAAATGATATATTGGGAAAGGGTTTTTTAAGGAAGGAATCGTTCCAGACCTAAGTTTAGGGCACTTCCCCGGCATTTGCCATTTATGAGGACTGAGGAGAACCTGAAAAAGTCTCGGTCAAGGAGGACGGTCCTGGTGGGAATCGAACTCCAGATCTCCCACTCAAGAGTTCGAATGTGATCAAAGAAATCTATAGTAAACACAAATATATTTCCATTCATTTCTTCGATCGTGTTGTCTAGAATTGGACTAAAATTATTGGCAGTGAATGGGGAAAAAGAAAAGAGTAAGGAGAGGGAGAAGGAGGGTGTTGTCTTAGCCTCCACCAAGATTCCTGCTATGCAGTTTTGATTAGATCTATAAATCATCAATCATGTACAATCTAGCTGTACTAAATACCCGCGTTTTATTTTGTAGCAAGGCAGCAAACAAGACTGTTACTGAAAACAGCTACGTCGAGAGCACTTGGCTGGTTCCAATAACGTCGTTCGAGAAGGCCTCACTAATCCTTCACAAGTGATTCCACCCCCTCTACAAAGATGGTGCTTGTTCTCAGAACTTTTGTGTTGTATAGTACACTTGAATCTAAACTGAATACAAAAAGCTTACACAGAAATCATTATGCGTTATCTTCGAAACAAGAAATCTCCCGATTATAAACATATTATGCTAGAGAACTTCAAGAAATTTACCTGAAAAATCATAAGTTAAATTCACCTTGAATCCTTGCATGCTCAAACGAGAAAATTCAAAAGTCTTACATAAAAGGAAAGGCAGCAGAAGAGAATTAACAATAAATAAGCAACGATTGCAACATTGTACTTGTAAAATGGTTGAATAATGGATATAAAATCAAATTATAATTAAAATTTATGGAAACTATTTTAACGATTGTTCTACGTTTGATCGTATTTGGAGACTTGAATTTAATCGTGGAAAGCTGAGAAATGTTTAATTAAAATTGCGTGAAGCTGGATTTTATTGTTAATGTGAATATGCTAAAAATCATTACGTAACAGAAATACTAAATTCATTTTCGAATTTCGTACACCCCCTCAGATTAATTCACTTTATTTGATTCAGACAATAATCAAAATGTTTCAGTTAGCAGGTGGAAAAGATCATGGGCAGCAGGACATTGTTGAAAATTTTGTACAAGGGATTGTTGAGTAAATAAGCAATATAGATGTAGTGGGTTTTGGAAAGAAATAAGAGAGAGAATTGAAGATGTTGCGAAACAAGAAACCTTTGCGAGCTATAGAAAGAAGAGTTCATTGAGAATGTATCAAGAGATAAAAAGAGTTGGGGGAGAGGGATAAATGCCGAGAAATGTGTGATAAATTGGGAAGGGAAAGTTTCGCTTGAACCAGAACACGAGTAAGGATTTTAAGACTGAGAAAAATATGTGGTAATGAATGTCCCATATGTGGTGAATCTGATAATGAGTACCATAGCATATTATATCGTAACAAACGAAATAATGGAAACTAAAGTTATGGAAAGAGAAACAGAATATATATGAAGGAGAAATTTTAATAAGGAAGATATTTGGAACCAAAGGAGGAAAAAAAAAAAAATGATGGGAGAATACTTGGGCAAAGTTAGGGATAAATAGTGCAGGAAGATTAGAAGTACAATAGGAAAAGAGAGTTTAGATATAGGGGATTAATAAACTTTTTATCATTAGAATAAGAATGTAAGTAATGAAATTTATTATGATTCGGTCTCCAATACATCAAAAATACGAGTTATGGTGTATTGGAATTGGAAACAGTACAGGTAGGCAAGTTTTGATTGTGTAAGGTGCAGGGTATGTTAGCTATTTTATAAAATAATTGGTGTTAAATAAATAAATAAAGTGTTGGATGGCAATATAATAAGAGTTTAGTAATACAGAGTGAACCATCCTTAACGCAACCGGTTTTGCGGTCGACTGTGTACTAATTGTGCAAGACTTTAACTCACACTGAAGCCTCGCGCAATGGAGGTGAAATATATGCCGACATACGCGTTGCCGGCCGGTCCTACGGTTGCGTCAAGCATTGCTCATCGTATAGTATTTGGCTTATTGTGAAATAATGGAGATATGTAATGTTAATTGTTAATTGTAATGTTGCTTATGCTTGTTGGAAATAAATTCATATTCATAAATAAGGTTGTGTAAATTATCATGGTGACACGTAGATATGTAAGGGCCTAATGTAACACACTTATTCTGTAAAGAATGTGCGGTGTAAGATATTTATTGTTTCTCATGAAACACCTTCTTCCTTATTAACAATATAAAACATCTTACAAGGGAACCTCAAGTAATGAAAAGTTACGTCAACGCGTGAAAATAAAACAATGCTCTAGCGATAGTATAAAAGTGCAACGATTTATCCATAAAATATAATGATGCAACGTTACAATAATAAATATTTTGATAAGTATATTGACATTTGACACTGTTTCAAATATCAATCACGGAAAACACAACGGTCATAACAAAACAAGTGTTTACAGTGGGACTTCTCATAAATGCCCTTTGTCACCGTCGTGATTGCAGCAACCTTCAACACTGTCAAGAAGAACTGTGCAGACGTTTGGAATGGACCCGTTTCTTTATCAGTTTTACAGACATACTTAGTGATGCCATTAACCAATAGCTGTATCTTCAAACTTCAAATGTGCTCTTTGTTCAACACCAGCATCAATCCCTCTACAACGTATATTCGGACTCGATTTCCCTTTCCTTGATGCTCTCGAAAAGCAACAAATGCACGAAATATTAGCCACTGCTAAGTCATTAACCTCTTCGTTTACCATTTCCTCAGTCTTGTAACAGATTGTAATAAACTGGTTGTGCTCCTATAAAGTTTAACATAAAGAAATAATATTCCATCTCTTTTTCCACTTCAAGGAATTTAAAGAGTTCTTCCCCGCTATCGGCATGTCTTCGAGATGAAGTAAGGATTCCCACTCTACGTTGTTTCGAACCGAAACCTTATATATAATTCAATAGGATGAGCAGATTCAGAGGGTAGAAGATATAGACGGCGGAATAAGAGTCTCGCATTTGTTTTTATTAATACCGTGAGAGTAGGAAAGTGGGACAGAAACAAAAGAAGCGGCCGGCACATAAGATCTTTTCGCATAATTTTGCGGACTGTGTCATTTCTATTTGTTGTGTATTAGTTAAAGAGTAACTTTAATTATTATTAGGCGAAGGTACTCCCTGTCATTTGTATAAGGAATATGCACGTCAAGCATCTTTTTAAATGAATCTTAGAAGTGCATTTCTTAAGTCCGGCTAATACGGTTGACAGCTTCAGTAAACCTGGTATTATAGTCAGTTCCCCATTGTGTCAAAACCACAACATTGTCACGAGGGCTCATCAATAAAGAATTATTATAATTGTTGACAACACACTTTTATTCATTATCATTATTTTGAAGATGTTTCACAAATTAGTGCTCGTTGGATGCATTTCATCTGTACCAGCATTTCTGCTAGTCTTCAAAAATATGCTGGAATTAATTTTTAAATATATATTTCATAATTGTCTCCGTAGCCTTCACCACTGCTTCTGAAGATGGAAAATATCTCCTACGAGGGTGTTTGTTAAATTTAAGAAAAAGAAAAAAGTCACACGGGACAAAACCTGGACTGTAGGGAGGGTGAAGGACACGCTTCACATTGATTTTTGTGATATGTTTAGCAACACCATTTGCGATGTGCGGCCTTGCATTATCGTGCTGCAGTATCCAGTTTGTTGCACGGAAATGTGGCCTTTTGCCTGTGGTACGGGCTTGCAGAGTTTTCAAGACATCTCTGTAGTATTGCTCAGTTGCAGTTGTGTGTGCAGATACGACATGCTGGTAAATCATTCCTTGAATATCGAAAAATGAGATTACCATAAATTTTCCAGAAGAAGCGACCAATTTTGCGTTTTTGATGTTGGTAATGATGGACATTTCCACACAGAGCTTTGCTTTTGCTCTCAGGATGGAAATAATGTAGCCTAGTTCCATTAGCAGCGGTTACCTTTACAAGGAACGTCACATCTTCCTATATCATCTTCAACTGCATGCAAACTGCACACAAATGTCCCTCTGTTCGGGAATCAGCAGGATTTGAACCCACCGTTGCACAAACACATCTCATGAGCAACATTTCAGTTATGAACGTGTAGATGACAGTCAGTAAATTTTTCAAAATTTATGAAAATATGCTGAATGTTATTCGATGACCCTATCTCCCATTGACAGAAACTATATAAATGCATGCTTCCGTTAAAGCACAAACTATAGCCCCGGGCACATCTTCCTTTGAAAATGTTTGCTTCTCCTCCTTAAACACTTTAACCCATCTTCGAGCCGTGCTACAGAAAATAATAGCCTCTCCATAGGCCTCGTGTAGCATTGGATATGGGGTCAACTAATATTTGTTGAGACGGTAGCAGAATTTCAGAGTAGCACTCGTCGTTCTATTTTGCTCTAGGCGGAACTGAACGTGTCTCAATCTGCACATCTCTCACAGGTGGAAACCAAAGTGACAACAATGAAACTATTAATTATCACGTGTGTGTTACGCATTAACCTAACATATCAACTTCTGTAAAGTTAAATTTTACCTGTAAACAAATTATGATCATTATTTATTGAGCAGCCCTCATAAAATGGGCACAACTCAAAGAAAAAAGTTTTGAATTCATGTAATTCCTAATTTGAATGTTAGGTATTGCAGCACAAAGGATTAAGCTGGCAATAGACGATCTATATAAATATCTATTAAAAACTGGCATCATTTATAAAAATAATATACTGATTTCCTTTGAGATTATGAAGTTGGAAGTACATTTAGTATCTTTCTCTAATTAAAGTTAATCTCTGTTGATTACGGCAATTCTTAAACTTAAAAATATTTTATTAGTCGTTTTAAATTTACTATACATACAATGTCCCAGAAGAGCTGTAAAATTTATCAAAATAGACAACACAAATTACCCCGTAAGGTTTGGGTAGAAGGAATAGTTGATTTAGTGGAACGTGCTTCAGACACTTTGTACATTTATTTTATTTGATGTTTCACCAACTGTCATTGCGTAAATATTTTACTCGTGTGAACTGACAATAAATTCACAATTACTAACAGATAAAAGAAATTATAATCAATATAGACAGCAGAAAATAAAACATACATTAATAACTATGCGTGGATTCAAAATATTAAATTTTGTAGTTTATTCCGATACGGAAATATTCGGGACAAAGGGAAGAAACGTACATAACGTCTAATTTTGTCCATCCTTAAAATCCCTGTAAGATGCAACCAATATGGCGCGCGTGCCATGAAAGTACATGAGAGTATAACTTGAAAAAATAAAATTCTGGGACACCGTGTATAATTAAAAAAACTGGTAGCAATAAAAATATTTGAAAATGTACAATCTTTCAAGAAAGTAAATGTACAGTTTAACGGGTTGTATTCTCTTATGTAAAGAATATGGAAAGTTAATGAGAACTCATTGCTCATTGATCGGCCATAGTACGTTCCTCACCACGGCTTGAATGCACTGCCTTTACTTCAGTAGTTTGACTGAAATGTATGGGGATAAGAAAAAGTTATATATAAAGAAAAGATTAATTGAGTGACACTAATGGTTCGAAAGCTCCAGAGCATAATATGAAATATGTCACAAGTGTTAATGTTACAACATGATGATTTAAACACATGTTTGCAGAAACTTTATAGGAGGAAAAACAATAAAATAAATAAAAAGTGTTAATTAACTAAAAATTTCGACTAAAATATTTAACATTGGAATCTTCTCCGTGTAAACTCGTGTTATCTACCTGTTATCGAAAAGACAGGAATTGCGTGCTTATGAAGCTCAAAATGTCAGTAACATGTGAAAAACGATGGTATATTGTAATTTAGAATGTCAAACAATATTTAGACAATTGAAGCAAATTTCATATAGTGCCAAAAAGAGGGCTTGTGTTGATTTGATGAAATCAAGAGGTGGTTGCAGCCGTGGAGAAGTATTTTGCTCGCTTTCTGGAAAACCAGGTGACATTGGATCACAGTGTAGGCGCCTATATATACCAATGCACTGTCATACATTTCAGTAGGTGCAGGCGAGTGTAATGCTGGAATCTAAGTGAATTTATTTGATACGATACGTTAACGTCTCTAACATATCTTTCTTGTGCCACATTTGCACATTTTGAAAAATGCTGATTAACTGGGAACGGATCGAGCTTTGAGAAAAGATGGAAGTTTGTAAAACCACACAATTTACTTGCAACTGAAGTAATGCAGTGAAAGAAACGGGGAAAACGTCTATAAGTATAAATTTTATACGGAAAAAAAAAACAATATCCAAGGGTGGTCCCCTCTGTAGACTAGTAGTAGTGTTTGTGACATCTCATATGGAGGTCCTGGGTTCGATTCAGTCAGATCAGGCTTACTAAGTAATGTTTATTTTCATTTTATTCATCCCTACGCCTACAATATTTATGTTCACAATCTACAGATGTCGCGATAAAACCAATGCAGTAAAAGCTACAGTAACAAAAATAATGGGACAAACTTTAAGGGCAAGTTCTTCACAACAAAACATAACAAATAAATGATATGAATATTTCCGAAAATGCCTGGATTATTAACACGTTTCGAGATACGATCCAACAACTTATGTTAAAATAATTACCAATCTATTATGTATTGTACCCTATATAGCGGTGTTGCCATGGGGACTTGTGTACGTTTGTGATAAGTCAATTTCTTACGCTTGACTTGTCAGTTACATTTGAACGCCTAAGTGAGCAAGTGGATATGATTTTAAGTACTTTCGCGGGGCAGGCACAAGACCCTGAACATCGACACGGGTGGCCGAGGTCGTTAAGACAAGGTATTGTGAGCGGGAGATTTGGGGTTCAACTCCCGCCAGGACCGTCCTCCCTAGATGTTTTATCCAGGCTTTCCTCAGTCCCCAAAAATGAAAAATGTCCTAGAAATCCTTTCTCAGTTTATTATGTCATCTCATGTAATCAGTGTCCACCACCTGCGATGCCTCAGCAGTAAAAACAATCGTTAAATACAATAAAACACGTTGAGAATGAAAGTACACAAACGCTATTCATGGAGTGTTCTTATGAGATTTATCAACTGTCTTGTGCGGGTTAGGCGCATGAGCTACTCTTGGTCTTCCATGACCCGTAGTTTGTGGTACTGCGATCCCGTCCGAGCAACTCAACGATAAACAGCAGCACGTAAAAGTTAAATGACTTGGCTGCCTTTGGTCTGAGAATGCATCTCATACAGTCTTGCGTCCTATTCGCGCGACCGTACAGACATAGAAATCACGCTATGAATATTCTGCCTTGGTTAGTCGCTCAAATGTTATTACACCACAGCACAAGTAAACAGCAAAACACTGATTAACCACCAATGTAAATAACCCTGCATAGCATCACATTGCCGTCAAGGGTACAATATACATCAGCATATTGATTTGTATCGATAACCTCATACGATAGTCTGAAAAGGTTAATTATTGTTTTAATAAAACTCATGTTATTGAATAGTTCTAAACCTATTGAATGTTATCGTTAAATAACAGCTCACAAACCAGGAATTTCCGGACATATGTTTATGATATTTTTTCTCCATTTGGTGTATCACAGTATTTTATTACACCCTGTATATGTTATTTATTTTATTTATTTATGGACCTTCTTTAACATCACAGGTCATCGGTGTCCCACTCAATTCAGGGCGTGGAACGTCCGAAAAATTTTGCTTCCAGGTCTCTTCTTTCAGGCTTGAGGTTCTTTTACGTGCCGTAAATTTACACACGGAATTCACGGCTTTACATCCCTTCCGTAGAAAACCATAATGAACATTTTTACGCCCGAAAACTCAATATATGCGTGAATATGTATACATTCTAATAGCCCACCGCCACGGTGGCCGAGGTCGTTCAGGCGCGGACTCGTGAACGGGGGGCCAGGGGTTCGAATCCCGCCAGGACCGTCCTCCATGACCGGGTTTTTTCCAGATTTTCCTCAGTCCTCATAAATGGCAAATGCCGGGGAGGTACCCTAAACTTAGGTCTGGAACGCTTCCTTCCTTAAAAATATCCTTTTCCAATTTATAATTTCATCTTACGTATCATCAGTGTACACCGCCTTTGGTGCCTCAGTAGTAAAAACGGGCGTTAAACACTACTCAAAAATATTCTAATAGACTAAAGAGCTTCCCCATCTGTATTTATTAGACATTACTAAATTCATTAATTCCAGCTCCATGAATTGGTATTAAATATTTAGTGAATTAATGGGCTGCATGAGTTACTTTATATTTTTAAAATAGAAAAACATATATTAAAATTAACACAAATAAAGCATGTTGTTTTTACACATGAAAGGAATTTTGTTTCAGATCCGAACGAATATAAGTGTTTCATGTTAACTGAATCACTTTAATACAGGAAGAAAAGGGCTTGTTCCCAGTGTTTTCCATGAGGTTTCATTCAAAGCACGTTGTTATATCGATATAATATTTGTGAGTTTTATTATTATTATTATTATTATTATTATTCATTTTTGTTAATTTATCAAAGTCAAGTTCCTTGAGTGAACTGGAAGACATTCTAACATTGGGAATCGTCCCTATAACTTCTCCTTGTTGCTCGCTCTGCTGTCAGTTCATAACTTGAGATCGAGGTATGCTGTTTATTTTGAATAGAATGATAAAAATGTGATGAAATGCACGCAAGTCTGTAAATAACACAAGTGAAGTTACTGCACATGCAATAAAATGTGGGAAAATGAATAAAATTGGGCATTATGCAGCAATAAAGTTGTTTAACGCCAAAGGAAATCCATACTTAAATTATTGAAGTTTATGAGAATTCTTCTCCATTTTGAACGACTAAACATGGACTGCTGAGTTTAAACATGGCCGCACAAGCATTGAAAATGTCGCACGCGAAGGACGTTAAAAATTAACTGAGCAAATACAAGTTATGATATTAGATGACCTCCGAGTTAAACTGTGCAAAGTTGTTGAGGCTATAAGTATTTCAAAGGAATTAATAAGTTTTATTTTAAATGAAGAATTTTATAAACATGTAGATGAAATAAATTGTGAGAAAAGACCCAGCTTGCAGAAGAAAAAATAAAATTTTCATCAAGACAATCGTTTTAGAGATGGGAAAAATGAGAAATGTTAACCACCCACTATACTCTCCAGATTTGACTCTCTCAAACTTCTATCTTTCCTCAAAACTCAACCCGTTCCTAGCTAATCAGCATTTTCCATCAAATCAAGACACGGTTGCAGCCGTGTAGAAATATTGTGCACGCTTTCGGGAAAACCAGGTGGCATTGGATCATAGTGTTGAAAAATAAAATTATTGCTCAAGTTAAAAACCTCATTCCTTTATTGTTAGACTGTTCTTGCACAACAAACACAACAGTTTCAAAACTTCATGTCGGTTTACTTTAATTAACGTCATAATACAAATGTGAAAACTTTTCAAAGAATGTTCTAAGTGAATTTATTTTGTACGGTAAGTTAACCTCTCTAACATATCTTTCTTGTGACACATTTGCACATTGTTATCAAAACTAAGGGCTCGTTAAAACTTCACATATATTAGTGGATATTACGATTATGTATGTTGAATTGGGCCTTATTAAGTACATTGTACTTGTCGGTCCTGGTGGTGTAGTGGTAACCATGCTTGCCTTCTAAACCCATGATCGCCGGTTCAAACCCGGTCAGGATCGATGGGGTTTTTCGAACTTAAAAATCCTAAGTATGACTTCCTTCGGGAGGGAAGTAAAGCCGTGGGTCCCGTGCCGTACATTTACGGCACGAAAAAGAACCTCAAGCCTGAATGAAGAGGCCTCTGAGAAAAATTTGTCGGCCATTTCACGCCCTGAATAGAATGGGACGCTGATGACCTGAGATGTTAACGAGCGCCCTTAAATAAACCAAATTAAAATAAAAAAACTGTACTTCTTCAAAAGTTACATCGCCTTACTGAAAACTCTAATGAAAGAAACGTTTTGCAAGAATAAAAAACCTTTAGATTAGAGAGGTAAAAAGTATTTTTCATTGTTAAATCACAGCTCCCTGGTTACTTATGTGTTCAAACATTCTCTCTTAAACGCTTGGCAAGTATTTGTTTTCATTATTTGATTCATGCACCGCCCAGAATAACTTTGTTACTAAGTTAAAAGGAACTCGCCTCGTACAATAAAAACAATCAAAATGAAAAGTTTGCTCTACTTCGTCGTAGTTTATAAGATTCCAGCATTAACTCTTCTGCACCTACTGAAACATATGACAGAGTAGGGCGCCTATATATCCCAATGCTTCTTTCGAAAACTGTGTTTTTTTACCATGTTACATTATGTTCTTTAAACTTAGTAGGGTTATTCTTAAATATGTCGCAATTTTAGTTAATTAACACTTTTTATTCATTTATTTTATTATTTTTCCTCCTATAAAGTTTCTGCAAACATGTGTTTAAATCATCATGTTGTAACATTAACACTTGTGACATATTTCATATTATGCTCTGCAGCTTTCAAACCATTAGTGCCACGCAATTAATCTTTTTTTCTGGGGATAGAGTAAAAGTTATACTTTTTTCCATTCATGGGTTATTGTGTGCTGAATATTAAAGTACAGCTGTGACAAAACTGGAATTAAAAAGCACAAGAAGTTTCAAGTGGATTAAATGTCGGCAGTTGTATGCCCTAAAATTGCTCCTGGTTATCAAAATGTTCCACAATAATATTTTGCATGATTACCACTATTATATGCCTGAAAATTATCGGAACGGGGCTTAAAGGAGGCATTTACAAAATTTTCCTTCAACTTTAAATAGCGAATATCACATAATTTTAGCCTCTTAAAGATTGCCAAACGATGTGGGCACCATAAGACAGTAAAATCGTAACCGAATTTTAAATATACTTATATGGCAACTACCCGACTGGTTAATATGGAATTTAAGTGAATGTGGTACTGTGTGTATATAATAGATACAAAATAAATAAATTAAGACACACACACAATAAAGTATATATATTATGCGATTCTCTCTCACACCTCAGACACATTTCTCTCAAAAAATATGTTTACAAAATTTTATAAAATATTCCTGAGTAAACCATTTTTGTTTGTATAATTTATTTTAATTCTCAATATTAATATAGGTATGAATTATTTTAATGAAATATTTCTCTTTGTGCGAAACAATAATATTACCTAAGTGGAAGATATTAAATCTGTATTTAGTTGAGATTCTAAGGTTATTTCTCGTGTGACTTAAGAAAAAATTACTATGTAATCAAATTTATAGAGTGATAGTGTTACAGAAGTATGACATGTAACGTTTTCAATAAAGAAACACGAAGTTACTAAATTCCAATATTTCATAGACTGCTACAAATATACGAGTATACTGTGTTTATCAACCCTTAACTGCACCAATATATTATTATCACTCCTAGTTGATTATTAATGTATTCAGTATTTTCATTAAAACTAAATTTAAAGTGCAGTTTAAGTTACCCTCTTCTGCAGCAAGATAAACTGTTAATTTTTGTAACAGTATTACGTTACGCATAAAATACCATGACAACATATAACTAGCATTACAAAATAATTTTAGAAATAATAAAGTTAATCAACTGGACCAAAATCATTAAATAATGTATACATATACCTGGAAAATTCAAAACGAGGTTAGGTTCATTACTGAGTTTCCTGCTGATATACAGAAATTTTCTAATACGAGTTTATTTAACAAGAAATCTTATTATAGGATGGACAAATATAAGTTTCATGATCATTTTGTGGTATTGCTATGTATAACGTTTTAAAAACCATATCATGATCGAATGCTAGATAGCTTAAAACTGCATAGTTCTTTATGCGTAGGCTTATTGGGTTCTCGCATGTACCTACGGCGCCACAATGCCCATTCTGCCAGCTGTCCTTAGATGCACATGCACATCGCTTCGGAAACCAGACCTATGGAAGCCACAGGCTCAAGGCTTGAACGTGAGCAGCAGGAAACTTTTAAGGTACCCTGGAACATAGCTGGGTGAAAGCTGGACAGGCCTAGCACGGGTAGTAAACAGATATGTAAAACTAAATTCTTAACAAACTGCAACTCAGCGTTGTTGTTGTTCGTGAAACTTACGGTAATGATCACGTGTGGCCACGGCTAATCTACTTGAGCAGCGAACCTAAGAATTGAACTAGAGAATTACTAGCATTACAATCTTTCCTGCACCATAATTCACAACCATACACAAGAAAAAATTAAAATACCGTGCAGCAATAGAAGCGTTATCGATAAATATTGCTTTACAACACATCATACTACCAAAGTTTTGAGACATTAAATTGGAAATCGGTAGACTTGCTCAGACAGTTGCACCTTTATAAAGTACTCTTCACCACACTCTATACACTTTCTCTTTCTCAAAAAAAAAAAAAAAAAAAAAAAAAAAAAAAAAAAAAAAACTTATCAAAGCACCCCTGCAACTCATTTTCTTCAAGGGTTAAAAGTTCATTTTCATATGCAGTCACAGTCTCTTCAGGGTTGGAAAATCGCTTTCCTCGCATGCGATTTTTTACCACTGGAAAGAGAAAATAATCGCATAGAGCCATGTCAGGACTGCAGGGAGGATGATTCACAAGTCTGACCTTTGTATAATTCAGAAACCGGATGATGTTAGCCGTGTGAGTGTGGGCGTTGTCGTGGTGAAGCAGTATCCCCCTCAGTCTTGTACTTGGACGGCATTCTCGTAGCTTGTCAAAAACTTTCGGCAGGAAGACTGCGGTGTACTATTGAGCATTAACCGTCCTCTGCTCCTCCATAGCAATTGAGGCCTCATGGCCACATTTTGAAAATTGTGGGCACCATTTTCTTCCCAACACATCGACCCTTCGTTGGCGGGTCGTCATCTGGATAGATCCAGGATGTCGACTGTCGTTTGGTCTCCGGCTCTAATTGGTAAATCCATGTTTCATCACCCGTGATGATATCAGAAACACACCTTGAGCTCCCTTCGTCGAATATCTGCAGCATTTCTTCATACCATTTGACGCGGGTGTGCTTTTGTACCCCCGTCAAATTGCGGGGCCTCCATAGGGAGAAAAACGTTCTGACACAAAGATGATCATGGGGGATTTTTCATACTGCTGCGATTCAATCTGGAAGGCTGACTCGATATCCATAAATTTTATGCGATTGTTTTCACGAAGTATTTTTTCCGCTGCAGCAATGTTTTCCTCGGTCACTACAATTGCCGGACCCCCACTCCTCATCTTGCTGTTAAATTCGGCCCATTTTAAATTAATCAAAACATCGGAAAACTGTTGCTTTAAATGGAGCAAGATCCCCAAATGTCTGTTGGAACCTTTCAAGGCTTTGAGACTCATTTAAACCACTCTTGTAATCACAGCACGGAAATGCTCTCTCTCCAGCTCCATCGTAACGACTGGCTGCCTGTGCACGGGGCAGCTGTTTACCCTCACACTATGGAATGTGGGAGTGGGTAAGATCGCTGCCTATTACCATTTTTCTCGTAATGGATGGGCTATTACATGCCACATTCCTTTTAGTTGGGTCAATATTAACTTTTCCTTATCTCAAAATTTCGTAGTGCCCCTCATAATGTCATCAATATGCCCGAGAGACAAATGAAAGTGTTGAAAGTGTAAAAGTGTATCTGTTATAAGCTGAATTGATCATTGTCTTAAATTAGATCATAAATATTAATTACGCTCCATAGAATGATCACATTAAGTGATATATAAGACCAGTTACGCAAAAAAAAAATCTTAAAGAACAGTGCATTCGGCTACTTTTCTGTTGACTATTCTACAAACTGCTACCTCTTAATAAGAAATATCCTTATTGAAACACACAAAACCGCAGCAAATTTCAGTTATAGGCCATTTACTTACCTCTCAATTTAATAGTGATATTAGTTTTTTCTATAAAACGCCCACTAGAGGTTCACGTTTGCTATTCCAGTCGAGAGTGTGCAGGTGCTTTTGTCGTTATACCTTGTTTTTGTACGTAGTTAGACGAATAAATGGTTAAATTATTAGTAAGAAATCCAATTAATATAATTGAAATTATGACGTTAGATACTCCAGAAAGATAGTTTTGTCTGAAAGACGAAGTTTGATAGTTTTATAGAAGGCCTTCACATGAATAATTGCACACCTGGAAAATTAATAAAGTGACAGTTCAACAGTCCTAAGTGCATAATTATTTGTGTGCAGATCTCCTGTTTAATCTTTAAAGGGGCACTTATCTTCAGAGACTGGCTATTTATGGCGTTTTACAGAAAAACGAATATCGTCATTGAGTTCGGAGCTAAGTAAATTACCTTAAGAGAACTTTGACGTGGTTTTGTTTGTTCGCACTCGGGGGTGTTTCTTGTAAAACAATGCTTCTTCCCTACAATATATACATTCACAAACAATATATGAAATTAAATTGTAAAAGCATAAACCAATCTAATATGCCTTTAATGCCCATGACATTTACAACACACTGTTTCTACTACAATGATTTAGTCGTATTTAAGATTAAAATATGCTTTACTCTTCATGCTGGTCTTCAAAAATTCACTACTGCCCCTTCATGTAAAGATGAGTTGCAATAAGCTCTAGAATAGATTAAAATAGATATATGATGCATGATAAAATCTAGCATACCCTGGTTCTAAGCAAAGGAAATATAAAATTATAATCATTTATAAATATTAAAAATTTAACTTAGAACCGCGAAGCTTACTATTACTACTATTTAATTATATTTTTCTTTTAAATTATTTATAAAGCAAAATCACAGGTTTCTGTCTATAATGAACACCACCACCCCAAACCGGTATATCAAAACAGAAGTAAAGATGAAAGAATATTCCCTCGACCTTAAAGCTGGTATAATATTGACTCTGTTTTTTTTATTTTGGGTTACAAAAGATGCAGAAAGCACACTCCTGTTTTGTACTTATTTCTACCATTTCCAATATCGATTGCCACTCACTGTTAATGAAATACGTTTGTATTGCCCTTTCACAATTGTCTTTCCTAAGCTGCTCTAAGCTTCATTCATTGCTTTGTTTACGTAAATCTACTTTCGGAAATATAACAGGCACTTAAGTAATTAAAACATCATATACACAACAGAGAATATTGGTTTCAAAAAAATCTATTGGACTGATAAACTCAAAGCGTTGATAATATTGGATGTTTACCTAAATGTTCTGTTATTAATGCCCATGAGAGTTACTTTTAGACATTTGCTACATACTTGCCTATAGTAAAAAAAAAAAAAAAATGAACACCTCTTGTGTTTATCAAAGGTGAAGTATGGACGGAAGAAACTACATATATGTTCCAGAAAACAAAAAATATGGCTTAGTTAATTATATCACTTAGAATAAGACGAATATTTGATTTCAATATTAAACATATATTACCAACCAAGAGCTCTAAGTAGTATTAACATAAAAATTGCATACATTTTTGTTTTATAGTGTGCATGACGAATCCAAATGCAATACTTTTTAAATAGTTCATACTAAAATAGCTATTTTAACTCCAGGAACTTCAATAAGAAAATGCATTTCATAACTCTTCAGTGTTACCAACTTTGGTTCAATAAGGAATGTACATATTACAAATTTATTTAAGCCAATATAAATAGGACATTTTATAATGTATAATATTATTTTACTAACGAAGGTTTCAAAATCAGACCATAATTGAATTAAAATGTTTTATATTTTTATCCAAGAATTATTTGCTTTCATGCTGTAGGCTTGTAATATTGTAAAGCCCGCAGAAAATAACACTTGATTACATACATTCAAGGCACAAAAAGTACATTCTTAAATAATTATTTAATATAACTATAGCTCTGTCCCAAAATTATAGTTGCATTTCCTTAGAGATGTGTTATTGCCAATGAATGAATACAGAAACGTATTGCAAAGAGTACTAAACAAAAATAATGAGTGGATGGTATTTTCAGTCGATTATCTGCTAAACATGCGTACAGAAGCATAGGCGGAGGTTATGTCGGGATTGTAATGGGAAATTAAAAGCAAACACCCCTGTCGTTGTAAACTCTGCTTCCCCAAGTGAAGTAATTTGTAGCTTTACCTCCATATATTGAAGCATAACGTGTTGCAGGGTCAGGAAGACAGTATTTAATATTTTCGCAAGAAATTCTTCGAATGCCTTTTCAACGATGGCAACAAGCTCATCAACTATGAATGTAACTTGATATTGGAGAAACATTGAAGGAGCCGAGATGCAGGACATCCATATCTGGGCTGTATGGAGGAGAAGAATTATGTTGTGCTCTGTCAGATTAGCGGCAACTACAAATTCTGGATCTGATGGGTCAATGTGCGGTTTTGATGATGTCCATGAGGACCATTTGAACTTGATGGCAAGCAGAACTTCTTCAATCGTTCGTATTCATGTTTTTTGACAAATTGTACCCCTGAACCTATTTTTTCTTCTTCCTGGTAGCTTGATGATCAAAGAACTGCGTCACATGGGGAACTTTTACATTAAAGTTATTATTTTGACAGGTTCTGTGTGGATTAGATTCTTCTATTTCAAGGTAAAAATACCCCTCTCTCTTATTTCATTAATATGTATCCGATTAAGCAGGTTCTGAAACCTTGCTCTTTGTACAGAAATGCATGATTTTACCACTGACCAGCAAAGCTGCTAACTGTTCACTTGTGACTATCAATGCTGGTTTCAAAGTTAAGGAATGTCGTAGAAATCCTTTATCTTTGAATGAATTGTTGATTTTGTCAAAGCGCAAGTCAAAGACCGGTTATCCTTTCTTTGCCGTAATGGGATATCGTAAAACCTCTCCTGCTATATAGATGTTTTCTCTCTCTCGTTTCTCATTTTCTTACAAAGGACAGCAACGTGGCGTCTTTTTTGCAAATTCCTCGTCTCTTTTCCTTTTCCGCTCAATGGATCTTCTATGAATGACAAATTTCTCAAACTTTCCTTTTTCACCAAATTTACTGGCACGGAGTAGATGTCCTGACTTCGATCATTTCCAATATTCATCCTTTTCCCCATTTGTTTAATACTCTTCTAATCATATAAACTTTACAATAGTATTCCTATGTATGTCAACAAACTTTCAGTCAAGAAATAGCTACTGCACTTGAATCATGAATGTTATAACTGAACATTCAAATAGATAAGAACCCGTAACACTTGGCTCATGAGGAAATTATTTTGAAACAAACAGAAGTGTATATAAAGAGAATAAAAATTCAATTCGTAATTTTACTCTACAAATGATGTATAATAACTATTAATTAGTACCATTGCGATATTAATAACGCAGCAATTTAAGTAACATTTTTCATGCTTCTCTAATTGAGATCTTCTTGAATTATTTCTTTTAAAAGAACAATTTCGGAATGACTAAAATAAATGCATAATTGCCAATTCATTTCTAAATATTAAAAGTTGTCTAAAATATGTATGATACAAGTGCTAAAGGCGATTTTAGTTTGTTCGTAGGTTTTCTCAACTCAGTCTGTTTCGCAAATATCCCATACATAAAATAAAAAGTGACTTGTGGCAGTACTAAAATGGAGTCACGTCCTCATTTACCTTAGGTTTTATAGATATGGTTCAGAGCTGAGCAGAGCAGGTTTTTTCATTCTTTTGGAATCTCATGTTACTCTCCTAAGATCGTGTTCTTTCTTCTCAAACCTTCCTTACAGGATTATCACGTGTGATGTATTTTTGAAGTCACCTTATCATTTGTTTACTTAATGCTAGTGCATTAATTTCTTTTGTTTCACGAGTCAGGATTGGACCGAAAATAGTTCGTAAAAATTTCTGTGCTTCGTTTGGTAGCCTGTTTCACTGCCATAAAATGTTACTATTTCAACGCTCTCCCGATGTTCTGTTTTATCTATTCACATAAGGAACAACAATTTTGTGGCTTATTTATGTGTGCTTTTTCGCTCGGTTGTTTGTTTTATGTGCACTTACACGCAAATGCTGACGCCTAGCAACCTAAGAGTGAAGTATATCATAACAAACGACGTGCATAAATGCAGACGGTGCTTTGTTCCCCGCCATTTGCAACGAAATGCAATCAAGCATAAAACAGAAAAATGCTTTTTACGCAATTTCTAATTGGCGCATAGCTAAGTCAGAAAGATTAATGGTAATATATCAACTGCCTACATATTTTCAACGTTATATATGATGCTTTATTTTCCAGCTCCATTACACTATTTTCTCAGAAAGCAAAGTAGATTATAAACATAGCCTAAACAAAAATTTTGGCGAATGTCTGAATATATCATTGCTAACCGTAATGGGATTCAAAACTATATACACCCTGAGTAAAACACAGATTCTACACATCGATCGGAGAAATACGGAGACGCTCATAAACGCTGTATTTACAACGCGCATGCAGCGACTGCACACTGCAGTGGACGCTTTGTCTGTAAACGTAATGGTCACAATCATATGCATCTGGAAAGAGAACATTAGGATAGAGCAGCGGTGGCCGAGCGCTTTAGAAGACATTGTTCCTCTGCGCAAGTTCCTCATACCGGGAAGCGAATCTGAGTTCTTAACCACAATATCACTGCACACTCTGCCACAGAGCTAACGGTACACACACTATTCAGCGTCTTCATTGCATGCCATATAACGCGACTGCTGGATACCTTGTGATCCTCTCGCTATAACGAGTAGGACATAAATGAATTTTGCATTCAAGATATGACTTATTTTTGTCATCAGGGGTGCATTTCACATTGCCTTTCAACCATGTTTGATACGATTCTAGAAAATTCTTCGTCTTTAATAATTAAAATTTAAAACATTAATAATAAATTTGGAAGTTTAATCTAAAAATAAAAAGGTAAAACTTTATGTAAATCTGTAAATAATTAAAAGGATTTGTGACTTATTTTTAAAAGCAAATACAATCATTAACTATTTAATAGTGTTTAACGCCCATTTTAACAATTGAAGCATCACAGGCGGTGGACACTGATGATACATGAGCTGAAATGATTAATTGGGAAAGAATTTTTTATAGAAAGGAAGCGTTCTAGTAAGCATAAATTTAGAGCACCTCCCCCGGCGTATTCCATTTATGAGGAATGAGGTAAATCTGGAAAAAACCTCAATCAGGGAAGACGGTCGGGGTGGAAATCGAACTCCAGACTTCCCCCTCACGAGTCCGCGCCTTAACGACCTCGGCCACTGTGGGCGATACAGTCATTAATGACTGCTACCAAATATTGTTTTAATTTCTTTTAATATAATATAAACTTCAAATTAAGTACGTCAAAATTTAACAGTTTGCGAAAGGGTAACCCGGTACAAATGGTGTTAAAACCAGAGGGCATAGTATACGCTTTTTAAACTACCTTTATGTTATTTTATTTACACAAAGACGATGAAATCAGCATTTTATCTTTCAAAATATATCAACTTCTTTGAAACATATCAGCTCCTAAGTATGCGCTAAACAAATGGAATGCAGTGTACAGCTGGCAGGAAAACAGGGGGGGGGGGCATCCAGACGTTGCCTTTGGTCACGATTTCTTCATACACGCGATAGTTAGGGGTAGATGTTGAAAGGGTGGAGAATCTCATTAATAAAATTATATACGGCCCTCAAAGTCACTTTGAGTACATACTGAAACGAATGGCTACAAATATAATAAAACTTCATTTGTTTTACATTCAGAATCGCAGGATACAATTTTAAGTTGTATTAGACCAGTTTCTCTTGTGAATAAGGCTTATGTTACGTAGAAAAAGAACACTGAAGTCAACTGTGAATTCACTAACCTAATTCCCATAACCTGCTTTATTTTGAGAACAATTTAAAATGCAAATGTGAGAACTCCATGTGACAGAAATTTTATGATCAATAATGAGTTAAAAACCAGCGTATTATTATGAAAAAACGTTTGCTAAAAACATTTATTACATGCAGCATCGGTACATACTTCTCAACTGTTTAAAGTGAAATAATTCATGGGAATCCTATTGTGTGATTAAGTTTAAAATGCCCTTTTTTCCACATATGCAACATATATAAAGACAACTTAAAACAACCTGGATCAAACACTTTCTGCTATTGTGATACATAACGTTACGCTATTACGCGAAACAATTTTTATCAGATCAGAGGTTTGCAACTCTTAAAAATGACAAGTACGCTGAGAGTTACTGAGCTACACGGAAACAACTTCAGAGGTTGTACAGAGATTTCAGGCAAGCATTAAAAGATAGGGGAATCTATAATCCACGAAGAAAAATAACGCAGTTATATTCTGATAAAGAAGTTGAAATTAAGTCCTCATAAGCTAGTGGTATGACAAACATCTGTTTCGTAAACACACTAGCATGTTTACAAGATCGTCACAAAAAAGCGACTATACTTACGTGTCTGAAACATCTAAAGAATGGTACTTAACAACTATAACAGTGATTTGTCCATTTTCATGACATCTCTGAGTCAGGCCGAGAACTGTTAGAAAACCCCTATGTTGTGTCACTTTGCCCTAATAACCCAGTTGTTAGCATTTGTCCTTAAAACCTCAGATGCTGTGGATATATTTGTGGGGGGGTGTATGTGTGTGTGTGTGTGGTCAATGCAGTGATAGCTATAACTTATGGGTACCATTCAAAACCGACTCGGCAAGGATTCGTGAACAGAAGGTCTGATTTTCCTCAATCCTCATTAATGACTAATGCTAGGGAGTTACCTTAAACTTAGACCTAGAATGATTCCTTTACCTTAAATATTCGTTTCATTATTTATCATAGAATTTCATGTATCATCAATGTCCACCAACGCCTGTGGTGACTCAGTAGTAAAAACGGGCGTTAAACACTATTAAAAATCCGTGTCCACCATTTTTTCTTAATGGGAAAAAGGCGTTAAACAACGCTTAATTGCCTCGCAAACAATGTTTTCAACTATTGGGGAAATAAAACAACTTATATGTAGTTTAGGAAAGGAGTAAACTGTAAATTTTTGGCACCTGTGTCAAAATACAACCTATACCGTCAGTACGTATTAGTCATAGATACTCGTTATGAACCGAAAACATGTTGTGAACATTCGACATTTTGTAGTCAATAGACCTCCCCATGTAGTGGTCACCAACAACTGGGTCATAGCAGACCTGACCTTCTATGCAAACATATTTGTGTTGACTGTGGGGTGGTCGATACTTGTATAGCTCACCTAGTGGTGAGCTCTTTCAGACACTAAGAGAAGTCTGTGAGAACTTCCCATGATTCTTGAAAATTTCTACATTAACATGAACGTTTAACACAATATTTACATAAACTATAAACCGCTAATTTGATTAAAATATTCAATACTGAAAAATGTAAAAGAATAATGAAAGAATATTAACCTACATCAACTTTTGTACTTCTGCAGTTTGTAAATTCCATTATTTAAGGCATTGAGTTTTTTCATTGCGTTTTGGATAGCCTTGAAAACACATGGAGCTTGCAACCTGTTTTCTACCTTTGTTCAAGAAGGAGGCAAATCTGCCTTGCAAGGAATATGCCCCACATGTGTTACGAATAGAAAGTGTATTAAGTAAAGTATAGTCAATGAAAGACGGGCAATATACAATGCCCAGTTGGCAGAAAACTTTGAAGTAACTTTGGTAAATAAACTTTTTGGAGAGGTTGAGATTGAAGTGATTATTATTATTATTATTATTATTATTATTAGTGTTTCTAAATCTATATACTCACGAAACAAAAAATATGGGCGCTATTTTATCACATTTCTAATACTCTACTTATGTCGTTTTTATTTTTACTTGAAGACTTTTAGCTTTTCATTTACGTGTAATTTGTCAATTTCCCGCTGTTTCTGTAATTATTCCTTATTTATGAAACGGCTATGGGCACAGTTGATACATTCAGTGTGCCAGGGTGATATCAGTCGGTCCTAATAGTGTAGTGGTAACCATACCTGCCTCCTAAACCCAAGATTGCGGGTTCAATCCCAAAAAATGCTAAGTACGGCTTCCTTCAGAAAGGAAGTAAAGCCGTGGGTCTCATGTCATAGATGTACCGCATGTAAAAGAACCTCAAGCCTGAAAGATGAGGCCTCTGAGCCAAATTTGTCGGCTATTTCACGCCCCAAATTGAATGGGACGTTGATGACCTGAGATGTTAAAGGGCGTCCTTAAAAAGCGATATCGCCCTATACCCCATTTATTATTTAAAATAAATGCACCGATTACGGCAGATAAAACAACACATTCCTGCCTACCGAATGGAGTAATCCGCTTCGGGACGCGATAGGGATATTCTAATTTCGCTGCCGCTGGTGGATATTGCAGACGACCTGCACTTGCTTTACCTGATGCGGCAAATGGAGCTTGTAAATATACAGTAGGTTGCTGCATCAAAATTTACATGCAAATCGAAATTGCAAGCTCATTAAAACTTATGCCAGCATCAGTAATAGTATCACCTATGCAGCTGGAACGTATTAGCTCATCAACAATGCCAGGTGACTGACTGACGGGGTCAATCGACATGGGACGTTAAACTCTTAAATAAATTTACATTTTATGATGTCTGAAAATGTTAACCAACTTTAATATTCCAGTTTTCTCATTACCTATCATAAGAAAAGTTAAATCCCCCACGCTATTATCTGTTGAACTTTTGAATTGATTAGTTTTATTTCTCCTATACAAAGAACTATTGTAACATGATATTTCTGAAGTTTTGTAACTTTAATTTTTTGGGATTCAAAAACAATAAAATAAATAGTTTATTTACAATTGTGGCGTTGTAAGAAATTCATGATAGACTACTAATATGGATTTCCTGGGTTTATTTTCCATCATCAGGTCAAACTGTTTAAAGGCTTCCACGTTCACGTTTCACATTCACAATCGCGATAAGGAATGTAGTGGAAATGTAAAATATTAATAAAATATTAAATAGTCACAGCTATAGTTAATTCAGCGACACCAATTCAATTACGATTAATAGACCCAAATAAACATTTATGGCGATTGATTGATTTATTTATGGACGCTCTTTAACATCTCAGGTCATCAGCGTCCCATTCAATTCAGGGCGTGAAACGGCCGACAAATTTTGCTCAGAGACCTCGCTTTCAGGCTTGAGGTTCTTTATCGTGCCGTAAATGTACGACATGGGACCCACGGCTTTACTTTCCTTCCGAAGAAAGTCATACTTAGGATTTTTACGCCCGAAAAAATCCATCGGTCCTGGCCGAGTTCGAACCCGCGATCTTGGGTTTAGGAGGCCAGTATGGTAACCACTACACCAATCATGGCGAATTATAAACAATAAAACAATTCAATTTTAGAACCAATTGCAAAGGAAACATTTATTCTATCGTATTATGACCAGAATATATGAAATCCGACGTATGAACAAAATAACACAGAAGTTGCTGTATTAAAAGCTTTCTTCCCTTTTTTGTATAACATTTATTACACTTTTCGGCATCAAGTTAGTTCGCTGGTTCGCACAACCAAAGCAACAGTTATATCAAGCGGTATCTATTTCTCTCTATCAGAATGTTACTTGAATTTATATTACGTTAAAAGTTACTCTTAGATTTAACGGTACCAAAATGTGAAGTTTGGTAGAAAAATATTTGAGAAATTCTTATTTGTTTGTGTAAATAAGAGGGGGGTTCTCGATACTTTCGATATTAACGGGGTATCGTTAACAAACGATACTTTTGGAATCGATATTTATCGATATTTTGTTAATACAACAATTATTAAATGTGTCACAAGTAGGTAGCCCGTTTTAAAGCAATCACATGTCGGTACTGGTGGTAACTATACTTGCCTCGTAGACCCAAGATCGCGGATTCAATCCCGGCCAGAGTCGATGGATTTTTTAGGACGTAAAAGTCCTGAGAATGGCTTTCTGAATGGGAAGTGAAACCGTGGATCCCGTGTTGCAGATTTACGGCATGGAAAGAGTCTCAAGTTTGAAAGAAGAGGTCTCTGAGCAAAATTTATCGGCCATTTCACGCCTTGACTTGAATGGAACGCTAATGACCTAAGATGCTACAAAACTTCCGCAAAGAAACCAAATAAAAATGATCACAAAAACATGTTTTATTCACAAGCTTCAAAATGGCTCTATGCAAAATACGAACAAAACCCGATTCCAGTACAGACCTTATTGACGACTCTCTATAGCAACGCGAAGTGAAAACACTCACAAGTGAGGGGTAAACGGAGGGTGTACCAAATTATCAATGTGTAGCCAGCCTTAACGGCTTATGCTTAATATTTATCCATTTTTAGGAATTTCTTTTGAAGTTATGAACACAAATCTAAACATGAACATGGACGAAAGAATACAAATAAGACGTGGTAATTCCCCAAAAAAGTTATTAGATCGATGAGTTCACCTATAGTAAAAGAACCTTTAGCAGTGATTAGTGTTTTATTGTACACATTGAAGACGTAACAAATGGGAAAATTATTAGCAATAATAGTAAGATAAAATCGGAAAAGAAAATTTCTCAGCGAACATTGAAAAGTTTTCATTCGTTCTAATATCAAGCCTAAATGCTTACGGATCATATAAAACAACAAAAGAAAAAAAAATCCCTGCACTATCCTTGGATCGCAAAATGGCTATGAATATGTTAAATCGCTATGAAGTTTTAACAAATACAGCGGCAATATGTGATATGAGTTCTGCTATTGTGATTTTAGTATCTAATTGTTCACTGTAGTTTTTGTGTAAATGCTCGAACTATACATTTAAGGAACATTCAAGTGTTACACAAAATATTCTTCAGCTAAAGTCCTTACTTATATCTGTTATATATCTATAGTATTTTGTTTACTAATGTGAACCAACATATATAAAAATGTACAAACTTATAATTAGAATTAGACCGTGCACAGCGCGTTCAAAATAGTATGGCCAAATTAAATGTCAAAGAGTGCAGATTTCATTCAGATTAGACCTAGTACCGCAAGATGCTAGGTTCGTCTACGTTTAAAAATATCAGACTGAAACAAGACATTTAATGGGAGTTTTCTACCTGGAGAAGCACTTGAATGTTGCGCCACTGACCTCGAGGTGATTCAATTTGACTGCCGCCAAATTGCTGATCTTGCAGATTATATGATAGACAATGGACGGATCGACTCTATTTCATCTTCGTGTTTGGAAGAATGATAAAGATTTTGCCACACAAACCATCAATGCATGTGAAAGATTCCATTCCAAATTTAACTATCACTTTCATCATTCGCATACAAATCAGTAAGAAATTTTGCAAATAGTACAATTGTTTTTTTCACACAATTTATTCAGTAATAACGAACTCTGCATCATTATCAAGGAAAAGACAGCGAAACGATGTAGATATGATTATCTGGAGAGAAAGATAACTGGATAAAAAAGCGAAGTTCATCTCACCTGGAATACGTTAAATATGCGTCTTAAAAGATAATTCCTCCTAATGGCGCACAATTCAGCAAACAATGATCAAATCTTTAAGGGAAGGGAAAACTTATCATTTCTCCTAAGTTTGGATTTTACTTGTATCTGTTACTAGAGTTGGTTCGCATTTTACATGTTGAATGACATAAGTTCGTAAATTAGATACTGCGTCCTAAATAGCAGGTAGCAGGTGCACTTCAAAGTCCGACCGCCTGTCCTAAATAAAAACGGTCCCCTTTTCATTATATTTGTGCAAATGCTTTGAGGCAGCATGTCTGGGTTACAAATGAATTTTAAAATCATGTCTTCTTCTCATTTGGAGCTACAGCCCGGGGTGAGCCTTGGCCTACAGCGGACCGCTGCATCATCTATCTCCGTCTTACGACTTCATTGATAGAGAGCAGTATTGCAGGGGAGCACATGATCAGCATGCCTACACCCGCCTGTCACTTATCACGCGGCTTTCCTGATCGAAGAACGCCACCTGTTCATCAGGCAGCTGTCCAATTGTCCTCACGAGGCTGGGTGGACCCAGTGTCAGATCTCCCTAACTTAGAAAAAATCCGAAGAGGTACCGGGAATCGAACCCGGGCCTCCCGGGTAAACCAAGGAGGTAGGTAATCTAGTGAGCTGCAAAAAATGTTGCTTTACTTTCTTTAAATTTAGAAGTTCTGGTTGAATATGCCTATGTTTAATCACTTTCACTATAATAATTCAACTGTTTGCCTTTGAAGAAGAGCACAAATGTTCCAAATATTATGTGACTACTTCAGTGTTTTATTTATTTCTGGTTTTCTGGCTCTTTTTATTTTAGCTACATTATTTTTGACGGGTTACTTTATTTACTACATATAACTTTTTCACATGGTAAGAGATTCAAATACCAGATGGTATGTATGAATACAATAAAAAAATCCAGTTCTATTTCAAAATATTGTTTTCCGAGTTAATTTTTCTTATATTTTTCACTCAAAATGTTTCAACGATGCAGTTTTCATCCATTTTCTTCAAATCTCCCTCTCTTTCTCTCCCCCTCTCTCTCCCTCTCTCTATGTACGTGTGTGTATATATAATATTGAAAAATATTAACATAAATTGTCATAGATGTAATTTTTAGAGTATTTGTATATTACAAAACATATAATGACGATTTACTTCTAAGAAAAAACATGACAATGTAGTATAAAAAGCTTATGAATTATTTATCTAAGTCAAGAGACCAATTCATAAAATCTATGTAGTAATTAGTTTTCTCGAAATCAAATTAATATCTTAATATTTTTATTCGCTTAAAAGCATACATTTAGCATTTTGTGACACATTAGAACATTAGCATATGAAATTCTCTAAAGGTGTTATGTATTCAAATACTATTAGAGATATCAACATGTAAATTTGACCATGTGCAGAGCAGTCTTGTGATAAAAAACTGAAAAATTTTGCTTGAAATTCAGAGCTTACAACTGAGACACCCTTAAACAATGTTAATTGGAGTTTCCTTCATTTGTTTATTAAACATCAGACACTATGATTTAGAGACACTAAATTCTAAAGTAAATTTTCAAATTTTAATCTCATGTTTTACGATTTAATTATACAAACTTTGTTAAAGAAATATGTAGTACGAAGCACGCGCAGTTCTGCTATTTTGCTCTCCCGTTCGGGAATAGGCAGAAGGTATTCGGCGCTCGTTGCCTCATAATATGCAAGTAACAAATTTTAGTTTAAGATAGCTATAAGCGAATTATAGTTTATAAAACTATAAGTTATTATAGTGGTTAAATACTCTATTTTAAAGAAGAGGTCCTATAACAAGCATGTGCTTTAAGTTCCGCGCATGTTTTGCAATGTCTGCATTATCATCCAAGTCGCATACTCGAAATTTGTTTAAAAAGTAGACAGAAACAATTTCTATCCCAATCCTCTCTCTAAGAGGCACTTGAAGTTATGTTGCCCATATTTTACAATGGGCTGCTTTTTATTTGCGGGAAAAATCTAAAAACTGGAGCAGTTCACAAAGTACTGATATGCTGGAATCAGGAGCATTATCAGGGCAATTGAAAAATTCAGATATCAGATGTGCTTGAATGAAAATAGGCATCACTTTCAGCATTTATCATAACATTCGTGTGAGAGAGTCAAGGGTTTATTCTTCATGGTCTAACAATCATATAACTATTGTCTATATGTTTAATTTATTTACTCTCGCGAGTATTCCTCTTCCAAGAAGGGATGAAATCAGTGTGGAAAACAGTTGGTTAGCAATCTCCTAGCTCTACCAGTGAACATGAGTAAACTCTTCGCTGGTCCGCTCTGTATTCTCCAATAATAGAGAAACCTTTAAAGAATACTACCAGTATGGTATAAAAATGTTATATGAAACGTGGAGATTCTGATGGTAGGGTTATTATATAATGTTTTAACGCCCGCTTTACTACTGAGGCATCATAGGCGGTGGACACTTATGACACATGAAATGGAATGATAAATTGGATAAAGGATGTTTTTAGAAAGAAAACGTTCCAGATTTAAGTGTAGAGTACCTCAAGAAGAGAGAGAAGAAGGAAAGGGAGATGATAATGGAGAGGAAGAGGCGGTCGAAGTTATATAATAGACAAACCTACAGTTAGTAGAAAGATTGTAAAGGGAGAAGAAGAAGAGGGAAAGAATATGATGAGGCAATAGGAGAAGCAGGATCTGAAGAAGTTATTGCTTGTTGCAGGAGATTGTATAGTAAGAATGGAGAAGTATAATAAAGATTGAGAAGAGTATAATATATTACAGTATAATGGTGTAGTAAATGTGGGTGAAGTGAAGTTAGTGGTGAAATTGTAAGAATGGTTTTAAACTTGTAATAATGTGAATATACAGGATAAATATACAAATGCAATAGAGAAGTGTAGTGGAGTAGTGAAAGGGAACTTTTTATATGATATAAAATAGTATTCTATACATAGAATGAGAGGAGGGTAAAGTGATTGTGGAAAATGGTATGGCGAAAGAGTGAAGAAGAAGAAGAAAAATAAGTAAAGTAAGATGAATTACAGTAAAATATAATAAAATTCTTATAATAACTATTATAATTATAATTAATACTAGTAGTGATATTATTACTATTGTTAACGATGTCAAAGTAATGAATTGGTAGGAAATGTTGTATTGATAAATGTCAATTAGATTCGCAAACAAAGAATATAATTAGTGTTGAAAAATTGTCTAATATAAGCCATAAACGTGAAATTTACACGAAAATATTTATAAAGATGATGTAATATGAATAACAAAAAACATGAGATTAATAGATATGTAACATATAGTTTTATACAAATATAGACAGGAATAGATAGATACATATGACTATAAGTAGCAAAGTAAAAGTATGTCAGAAATGTACTGGTCACCAGTACAGTTATTACCAGGTACCGGTGAATAGTAGTTTAATAATTTAGAGTTTACGGCCAGACCAAGCAACAATCGCAAGTTGTGGACGTTTAGCCTAAAAAGCATTTTTCAGTTGGTTCAGTAGTGAAGCGTAATATCCCCAATGATGGTTCTGCCCTTCTGGAGATAGTCCACGAGCATCATGTCATGAATGTCCCAGAAAACTGCAGCCATGATTTTCCTGCAGGTTGAACCGTTTTTGCTTTCTTTGGTGCACTTTCAACTGTTGCCACCCACTATTTGGACTGCATTTTGTCGTGTAGTGATAAATCCATGTTTCATCTAATGTTACAAAACGTCGAAGAAACTCACTGAAATTCCATTTAAACAAGCCTAAACACTCTTACGAAATGTTAATTCGAATGCGTTTTTGGTTCAATTTTAACAAACGCGGCAACCATTAAGCGGAAAATTTTCTCACGCTCAAAACTTCGTGTAAAATGTAGTGGATAAGGCCTATCGTCAGTCAACTAGCGTACTTTCAATTGACGAGCATTGAATACGACATTGTGAATTTTTGTCACAATCTCGTCGGTCGTAGCAGTTTTGGGACCCCTGAGCGCTCATCTTGAATGGATGTACGACCACGCTTAAATTTAGCAGCGCACTTTTTAATCGTCGAAAACGAAAAGTAAGAATCCTTAAATATTGAATCTAACTGCTTTTGTATTACTGTTGGGGTTAAACCCTTGAAAACGAAGTAATTTATCACAGGTGGTATTTCCGTTTAGAAATATTGTTTAGAAAATGTTAACACCAATTTGTTTACAAGATCGCTACAAAAAAGTTACTACATTTACGCGTCTGGAACTTCACAGTGCGCCATCTAAAGGTTGATTCTTAACAACTACTATATTACATAATTTGGTCATGTCTACGACATCTCTTAGTCAGGCCGAGAATTTTTAAAACGCCCCTTGTACTTCTGAAGGCACAGTAAGAACTGAAAGGCTTTTATCCATCCCTTTGTGACTTAAAATAATGAAATATTCCTTTATAAGTCATTCACCCTTTTCATTTAAGAAATACGAAGTTATTCATATGTCAGAATGAAGTTTTGATGACGTCATACTTGCCTATACTATGGCGGTACTAATATTGAAATGATACAACTTACATTGTCTTCTATATGCTTGTTGCTGTAATAAAATAGTTTAATTCTTGAGACTCGAATAGGGTCCAGCTTTACTGTTAATACTTTAGAAGACATCATAACGTCAAAATGTGACCTTCTAATAGTGTGAAGTGTACTCTGTTTTCGTTGGAGAAGCTAATTGGGAAAACTCATAAGTACATTCTGGCAGAAGAAAATCCGCAGAACGTGCTGTGAATTCTTACTGCTGCTTTGGTTTCGCAGAAAATACAAAATAAGGCACGAAATGTTTTCCTGTATAGTATAATAGCAGAAAGGAAAAGCTTGTAAGCGAAAGAGAGGGAAAACATGACTCTGTTTGGCTTTTTGTAAAAAATAGTAACACGCATAAACGCAATCTTTTTAGTTTTCTCTCAGTCGCTACAGAGGTTTCAAAAGTGTTTCCTTTCTAATGCAACGTTTTTTAAAATTGTATATTTGTATTACAATATTAATTTATGGGATTTCAAAATTATCGACTTTTCCATCATATTATCCAACGTGATCAATAACGTCTATAAGTGTGTGTTTGTACGTGCAGTAATCCAGCGGGTTTACCCAAAGCTCTTGGACAAACATGTCAAAACGTTCCGCAAAGACATATTTTATTGTGCTTTTGTTGCCATACCGTCAGTGCTGATGGGTTTAATTGTCCCATGTGTGCACATGAGGCATTGGAAGTAGTTGTTGCGTCGTAACTCTGCGTTCAAAATGTCCCTATACACATATATAATTCAAATGGGATGGATCCAGTTGCCTTCGCTTTCCCTTCTAATGTTTCGCGCTTTAGTCCTTACTGAGCGTTCATTATCGGCTCTTCCTCTATCTTGAACCTCAGTGACACGCTACCCAAAAACCGTGTATTAGATTGATTAAAAATTAGGCTCAGATACTGACGTATTAAGAAATTAAATGTTGAAACTGCTGTATATTTATCGCAATTCCTCTACAAAATAATTTTAGATAATATTGATACACTTTTAAGAGAAAGTTGATAGTTTTAAAAATAAATAAAAATACAATAAAATGCGTATGAAACCAAAATCACTGAGGTGGTTCAAAGATATAAAATGCCTTAAGGCAAGCACATGTTGGAAATTAAATATCTCTAAATTCTGAATTAAATATTCTGTTTTTAACATCTATTATAAATATGTGTGTTTCGTTGCATACATATTTTATTCAGTTACTTTTGCAAACTTTATAATATTATCAACTTAAGGGGGCAAGATACTCTGCAGTTTTTTAGAACAGTGTTTAACGCCCGTTTTTACTACTGAGGCACTATAGACGGTGAACACTGGTGACACGTGAGATGAAGTGATATATTGGGAAAGGATTTTTTATTGACGGAAACGTTCAAGGCCTAAGTTTAGGGTACCTCCCCGACATTTGTCAGTCTTGGGGACTGAGGAAAACCTAGAAAAAACCTCAGTCAGGTAGGATGGTCCTGACGGGATTCGAACCCCAGACCTCCCACTCACGAGTCCGCGCCTTAACGACCTCGGCCACTCGTGGCGGTACTCTACAGTTGCCAACTACGATCTAGTGCATTAACTTCTTCTTACTCATGAAATTCTGAGCGAATTACTTGAAATGTTTATGAAATTGTTAGATATTCTTTGAATTATGTTTTATACGGTTATTTTTATAAAATTATATGCAGAAAATATTAATTAACAATTTGTTCAAAACACGAGTGTCGTAAGATACAATTTTCTCTGAAACTATTTACAATACAGAAATTAAATTTTTACGTAATATTTTAATGTATTTTTCTATCTATTTCGCCTCTTACAGTTTATTATATCAATTAACTGAGTGGGACATTAAATTTCTATACCTTTAAGATAGAAAATATAAATTTACTTAATTTTAATATATCAATTTCTCATGATGTCCATAGTAAATTTATAAAAAGGGCAGTAATATTAAATGTGAATCACAAGTGCACAAAATTTGAGCTCTTTGGATCGTGTAGTTTTTGAGAAAATTTACCTGAATATGTGGAAATGTAATTTTGAGAAATATCTGAAAATTCATGGCTGGAATTTTGCTCCCTTGGCCCCTCTTTCGGCCCTGGCTTCCTTGGTTGTGACCAGGAGCATGTTGGAAATAATAAAGACAATTGTTGTCAATGAGAGGTAGAATTTTTTCTACCCAGCTTTAAGCCTCGTTTCTTGGCATGTGTTATCAGGTATACAAAAATTCAGTTCTCCCTGAAAAAAAAAAAATGTACCTGAATGTAAAAGTCTCAAAATTATTTCTGAATACAGTCTTCTTTCACAATTAAGTAAATTGGTGGTTTTGCAAAGTGCACGCATTATTTCTACCATTATCTACAATTATATGACTTGTTTCCTTGAAAGAAAGATGTTTCTCAGTTGAACTGAGGACATTTAGTTTTAAAACACAATTACCAGAAGCACGTTTGCCACATGAGTTTAATTTTTATTTTGAGTAGTACATTGGTTTCCTTGAAAGTTATTTTACTTAAATACTCCATGCATGTTAGAGCACAAAGGAAAACTTCTCACTTCAGAAATAACAACAAGCACTCCTTTGCACATTGCAACTACAAAATCAAAGCAAACGTTCAACATCTTGTTCATTATTTAAAATATCTTAAGTGTTCGGGTGACGACCGCGCCATGTGATAATAAATTGCTTTTATAATTTATAATTACCAAGATATTTTAAGCATAACGGTGTTGCAATATCTTCAAAAACACATAACAAAGTTTACCGAAAAGCATAAAAAGAAAACTTGCAAACCTCGTTTGTTTCGTTTATTGTGTTCAATTCCCAGTTTATTTTACGGTAATTAATGGCGAGGATTTAAACTAAGACTCTCAAAGGAAAACAAACTTGCTGACGTTGCAGTTGTAATCGGAATGTTTGCTACACGGTTTGAAATATAATCAAGCTGCAAGGAAATGGTTAATATTTACTGAATTTTGAACATGAGCTAACGACAGGGGCGGTTATGTAAGTTAAAACAACTGCTCTCGCTGCGTTTTAGTATCCATTGCTTATATAAACTTTTCCTCTTCATTTCTCATTCTAAACCAAAGAGTTGAATCTAAAAGTTATTTCTGGGATCTAATAGAAGGCATATAGCTTCATTAAACAACCTTGAATTCTTCACTTAAGACAAAAAAACTGTTGATGTTAATGTTGTTCCAAGAATAACGTGCAGGTCCCAGAAATCAATTTCGATGTTCGCTCCATTACTCTCTTCACATTCAATCCATCTTGTTTAGTTTGTTTTTATTCGCCATACGAAAGGCTTGAGAACCATGTAAGCGAGTGGTTTAAAGAAAGTACACCGTATGACACGGCTTTGCTTCATAAAATCCCCATTTGAACAAATTAAGTCATTGATTATTAAGGTAAGTAATCTCACAAGCAGGCCGACGTAACATACCGAACAGGGAATTTTTGTATCAAAGTGTGTTGGAAATGGAAATTTCTTTATGTCAACATTTCCATAAAACCTGAAATGAGACGTTGCATAGCCAGTGTGTATTGTGTTTAGGGGAGTTTCGTGAACATATAAGAAGGGAGGCACAAGAAAGAACCTGCACAAGTAAAATCATTAGCAGAACGGATGCATAAAGCAATGGGACACAAAAGAGAATAAAATAAACAGGTGAGAAACTTCGTCATAACGTTTCAGAGAATGTGGAAATTCGTTTTTAATTCAAAAGCTCTTGTCCTTGCCATGTCAATCAATAAAACTTAAAGTAAGAGTACGAAAAACATAGCAAAAAACGTCGAAATACGAGTAGATAGCGCTGCAGCAAAATTCGTAAATTACTAGCGCAATAAAATGAAAGTATAATGAAGTTATGACAGTATCAACATTTTAGAATCTTGAAAGTGAAACCCTGAATAGAACGCTTGCGTTAGTGAACCAATAAACAAATGACTTTGATAGGAAGAAATTCGAGTTACTGATTCTTTTGACTGCTCTGGTGATATATACGTGCCTAATCAGATATCAGGTATTTAGAAAATTTGAAGGACAAATCGGAAAAATGATGAAGGCCCATAAAAAAAAGTTGAGTTAATGCCGGCTGATAGTAGAAGGGGAGTACTATCTTATGATAAAATTAAACGATCGCGTCCTTTCAAAAGAGCGTTAAAAAGTGACGTACTTAAGAAAAACGACGGAGCTCCAGTTCTGTGGAATAACGGTCAAGGTCCATGTTCCAACTCTATTTTTGCTTCCCGTTTGGTGTTTCACTAATTAATGCTGAAGTTTCGTGTTACCGCCTATCTGATAATAATGTAAACCAAACGATAATTACTTTTCAATTGTCGAGCTTGAAAACTAGAGATTAATTTTCGCGTAAAGTTCCGTCAGTCTTGTGTTTGTTTTTGCTGCACTAACACATACATTAAGTTTTAAGTGAAATGGAGGCATCAGGGAAAGAGATCGCGGACGAACATTCAAGTCCTGTGCGGAATGCTAGTTCAAAGAAAAGAAGTTCCTGGTTCATCCAAAAGGATATGAGCCATGAATCATGCATGTAATAGGAAACGATTTGATCCGTGACTTTGACCTGACAATGTTTCCTTGTAAGTCAAGGAGTTATCAACGTTCAGCATTCCTTAGCATGACTCACAAGTGCATTTTAGATTAAAGAATTTACGCACTTAAGTTAGTTTCAGTTCAGGTTAGTACGCCTCTAATTTCAGTCAAAATAACTTCGGAATTAATTAATGTAATTATTAAAGCATGAAATCACATAACGCCGGACACACAGCTGCAGCAATGCAAAAAGAACTTTCAGAAAGTGTTTTAGTTAAATCATATTTTAAAAGAATAATGCAAGCCGGCGAAAATAGAATATTTTAAAAAGTCATCTGTTGCAGTACTTTGTTTCCAGGTCTTCTGAATAGTTTACTAATAACCTCCGATTTTATGAAACATAAGGATCTCTGAGAAATACAGCAATTTTTCTGCCGTTCATATTTTATTATTTCAATTAGTTATGTACTTTTTATTGTGAACAAATGCACAATTGCCCACTTATAGATTTGAACTATAAAGAAATATAAATAAATAAATAAATAATAAAGAGAACGGAATTCAATTTACATCTCGGGTATCGTTTTAGGTTAGTTCAGTATATTGATAGATGTCGCCAGAACCACTCCATTCATATCTAAAACCAAATTAATATCTTGACTTTAACTTTGAATGTAGTACAGTGAATTGGGAACAGCATTGGCAACGGCGATTATCCTTCCCCTTGACCCCTTGCTGCTGTAATTCCCTCCTTGAACCAGAACACGAGCCACCTGTCTTTAAACTTCCCCCTTCCCCCCCCCCCGCTTTCTCACGAGAGCAGCGTTGTCAGATTCTCCCATTTACATCCCGACTTTCATTGGCCTAGCTCATTACGATCGCATTTGTTGTGATATGTACATTACTCTTCAAAATACAAAGATGATGAAACATAGTAATCAGTTCCGATAAGGCTTCAAGTGCACAGCTTGTAGACAATGCAGTTATCTCCTGTTCCTGCGACTCTCTGGACAATACGATAACAGATAACTACATATAGCTTATGTATATAAGCCATCAATACACTTAGCTCTAGATGGCACGTGACCTTGTGCTTCAACAGACTTATCGCCAATGGTAGAATAATTATTTATCTACAAGTGCCAAATTGGAAACAAGTAATCTATCCGATGTTTTCAATCTGAAAAGTGAAAGGTAATTTAACCGACAAATTTTAGACTTATGCTGTATGTCAGTACGTGCGTTAAATAGATGGGAAAAAACCACATACCTTTTTTATTTATCAAGCAATCAACTACTTCGCACTAGCAGTGCTCATTTGTTCAGCTCAACTCGTTCAGTGAAGTGGTTTGTAACTGTATAGTTGAAGTTCGGAGTGTTGGTCCAAAAATGAAAGCACATCTAAACAAAATATATTACACAAACGAAAGTTGTTACAAGGCTGTTAATTGTAACTTTGAAAAAAAACACTCTTTTGTGCATAATTAATAACCAACCCCCACTAATGTAAACGACAATTTGTATTTGTTCACCACTTCACATTAGGTTATGTGCATGCTGAAAATGACGAAAGGTACAAAAATAACAGTAGGGTATTTTATTGTTAAAGATCTTCCAAAAGCTAGGCAACTACCGCAGCAGAGCACACTAGGGAAGATACGATATAAAACACGTAATTGTAAAACTGCGAACGTGCTTGAAAATATATAAGATATTCAAAGACGTTTTTGAAAGCGTGCACAATTTGCTGCAAGACTGCAGTTGTAGCATCAAACCACGTGCTGAGGCTGTTTCCAAAATATTGGTATTTGTTTTCACAAGTCACCTATTGATTACGCCACAGCCCTTTACTAACCACTCCGTCATATGTTCACTATTTTATAAACTGTTATAAAATATTAGGAGTTCTCCTATTAGACAGGTCAACACTGGAAAAAATTCCTAAATTCTCCACAAATTGAGCAGGTGATTAATTATATTATAAAGTTGTAACAAAGGAAAATTCATGACCGAAATAATACACACATGCAAAGGATTAGAACTACAATACACTGCAACGAGTGTTCGCACATTTCCCGTGACTGACGGCCGGAATTGGGCGGGCCGTACTGACGGGCGCCTAGCTCCCTACTGCCGACAAGTGTTTCGTACCGAGAGCTTTGGCAAATTAATTGAACGACCCATGCAATGTATTATTATTTTCAAATGCTTAGTGTTTACCGATATTTGAATCATATTTGGTGCATCTAAGTAACATAGTTCGAATAGAGGCTATGGGCATTCAAATACAGAGGGATGAATGAAAATATCAAGTAATATCCTATTCCAAATAGTTTTACTTCGAGACTTGTGCATAGATGTAAATGTGTTGTGTTTTGCTACAGCATGTGCATAAAGACACAAGTATGCTAAATCCATCTTAGCTCAAATTAAAGGATGCTCTTTTATTAAAGAAATCTTAGATTTAGAGGAAGCTAAGTCATTGGAGATTTACTGTCCATTGCCAATTGTGAACAATGGAGTTTAGAAATTAAATTACACAATTTCTCTTCTGCTTTCTAAATGTTCGGCAAAATTACACAATTTCTCTTCTGCTTTCTAAATGTTCGGCAACTAAGATTAAAGCTTCTTAGAAATGGTAATGGGACGGCAAACCTACGAGGAAAAAAAAATCAATGTGATCATGCTGAAAGCAACCTTAAGATTTTTATTACAGAATTTACGTGATATAAGAAAGTCATATGCACAGATTTAGCTGCCAGTATCAATTGCAAGGCCGTAAAAACAAAATGCAGCAAAATAATCTGGTGTCCCCCGACATTTCCTTCAGTGTGGAAGATATATCATCCCTTCTATAATGTCTATGTCTACATTTTCAGGGGAATTTAGAAGATTACAGGAAAGTATTGTGAAGTATTCAAAAACGAAGTATCTGGCACTAAAGAATACTAATTAAAATGGGTATGTAACAATGAATAAGAGCTTTGTTGTCAAGAAAACTTCGTTTTTTGGGGGGGATAACTACAAATTCAGCAGGTTAATATATTACTTATTTGGCTGCAAATAGGGAAAATTGTATCGCTTTCTAGGTGCGTAGAAGTAAAAAATCAAAGAGAATAAAGAATTACATGCTTTCTTACTTTCTCTTTGGAAGATTGTATCGGTCTAAATGTATTCATATCGGTGGAGTTAAAAAGCGCATCGTTAGCCCTAAGGAAATAGGTCGAAAGAATTCATATCATTGTTATTTCCCACACAGCACGCATGGGTAGAAGGGGAAAATAATAATAATAATAATAATAATAATAATAATAATAATAATAATAATAATAATAATAATAATAATAATAACAACATAAAACACTCGGTTTCGAAAACTATATGATAGTAAACTAGTGACCTGTGCTTTATATTACGTACCATATATAGATGTTTCGCAGATATTTTCCATTGAATATATTCGTATTGTATCAAATACTTTTATTTGTAAAAAAACTTTTTAAAAACGCTAGTAGTTATTCATCCGCATAAAAACAGAAAATTTGCGGTGGTAAAGCTTTTTTATACAGCACGAAGTAAAATTCGATTGTCTAAAGTTGGCATTAGTTGCTTCCGTGGAGGCAAATTAAAGCATGGAAATGAAGGTACACGAGCAAAAACAAAATGTTGTGGAAACAAAAAATTAGAACTACGCACAGAGAGGAGCGACTGTCAACTTTTATTTATATTCGATAACCTTTCACATGTCTACATTGTTTCAGCAGTCCATCTAAGCGGTGCATGCACCTAAATGAACTTCGTATGAAAAACCTTTTACGAACTGATGATAATCGAGCTTTATTTAACAGCCGTGACCGTGAAAAATATTTCGCGCTCACATCACACGTAATAAAAAATTTTGAATAGGAGAGTTATCATATGCACATTGAATATATGAGGGCGTTCTCTAAGGACATGTTTATAAAATCCATGCAACAAAGGAAATATCGCATATACATAAACACAAAACCGGCTCGAAAATATTTTATTTTTGCAGTACCCCACCATTCCGAAACTTGTCATAGGTAGATAAGGCATACACTATACTCGCCGTAATAATAAGGTAATTTGCAAGAAATAATAGTGCAAATGCAATAATATCCACACAAACTAAAGGTTTATTAATTTACTGCGTCATCCAAATAACTATGAACCAACTTGCGATGGTTTTTTTTTCTCTACTGAGCGGGTGCACACATGCTTCCCACCATTGACTGGAGTAATCTCACAAAGCTTCTGCTGTCAGTGTATATCAAATAGTGGTTTGATTTTTCTGTATTTAATCGCGAAGTGAAGGATCAGTAATGTTTTCTACTATATAACTTGTATTTATTTATGATTAAAGTTTGTTAATTCCGTTAGTTCATTCAGTTCTAAAACAATTCTGAGTGTAAAAGTTCCAGTCCGACAAAATTTGTTAAATCTCTACAACTGTTTTCAAGCTACAGGTAGTGTTCAGACTAAGAAACCTAACAGACAGCTTAGGGTTCTCACGGAAGAAAAGTTAGATGCATTGGTCATTGTTTTGGATAATTCCTAACAAAGAAAGAAAAACAACTTCAACAAACAGACATCATTCACGTTCCGTGTAAACAAGGGTTAAATTGTTAAAATTGTACAATAAGTCCTGAGTGTCAAGAAGATATATTATTTCCTAATGTAAGTCTGAAAATGAATTATTTTATTTATTGTAATTCGCATTTTTCTTGGTGAATAAATATCTGGCAATAGTTTGTTTGTCAATTACAATGGGAAAATTCAAATGTGTTTTACTTGTATATAATGCAGGTATAGCGCAGAAACCAAACTAATGTAAACAAATGTATCAAAACTACCCTTAAATATAAATAAAAAAAACATTCAGATTGCGGACAAGTGACAGTAAAGTGATTCTGAGAATTTAATCGTTTGTTTCAAAAAGAATTATTTGAGCAATTGGAAATTAAATATATGATTTTTCCCCAATCAGGTAGCAATAATTTCTAAACTGTTATAACTCATTAATTTAAATTTCTTAAACGCAGCCTGTCGCAAGAACCTGTACGTATAGGTAGAGAATTATATTAAATCAGATAAATGCATTTCATTAAAAATGTTATGAAATATTAATCGTTTAATACGTTTCTACATTTGAGAAGAAAACGCAGAAGTGAGGACGGCTCAACTGAATTCCTACCTCTTTATTTTATGAACAACTTCAAAGACAGTACAGGAAGTAGGTTTTCTGTTGAATTGGGAAATGTAGGTCACATGTGGCAATTGGCTACTTTCTGTATTATCTTCTTTTCCATGCGTTTTCATGGTGCCGATTTTTTTAAAAGGGTATCGTTAGCCCTAAGGAAATAGATCGAAAGAATCCATATCGTTGTTATTTCCCACTGAGCACGTTTGGGTAGAATGGTAAGGAAACAAATAACAACAACAATAAACACCGGGTTTCGAAACGTATTTGATAGTCAACTAGTGACCTGTGCTTTATTTTTCGTACCATATCTCGATGTTTCGCTGACATTTTCCATTGTCTATATTCGCATTATATCAGATATCTTTTGTTTTAAATAAACTTTTTTAAAAACACTAGTAATTATTCATCCGGTAAAAACAGAAAATTTACGGAGGAAAAGCTTTGTATACAGCAATTCGAAGTAAAACTCGATTGTCAAAAGTTGGCATTAGTTGCTTCCGTGGCGGCAAATTAAATCATAGAAATGAAGGTAGACGAGCGAAAACAAAATGCCGGGGAAACAAAAAATTACAACTGCGCACAGAGAGGAGCAACTGTCAACTTTTATTTTTATTCGATAACCTTTCACATGTCTGTTTTGTTTTAGCCGTCGTTCTAAGCGGTGCATGCACATAAATGAACTTCGTATGAAAAACCTTTTACGAACTGATGATAATCGAGCTTTATTTAACAGTTGTGACCGTGAAAAATGTTTCCCGATCACATCACACGTTATAACAAATTTTGTATAGGAGAGTTAACATGTGCGTATTGAATATACGAGGGCGTTCTCTAAGGGCACGTTTATACAATCCACACAACAAAGGAAATATCGCATATGCGTGAACACAAAACAGGCTCGAAAATATTGTACCCCACCATTGCAGTACCCCACCATTCTCAAACTTGTCATTGGTAGATAAGGAAATACTGTACTCGCCTTAACAAAACGGTAATTTGTGAGTAAAATTAAGAGAAAAGCAATTTTATGAACACGAAACTACCGGTTCATCAACTAAATTGGTGATCCAATTAACTGTGAACCAACTTGTGATCTTTTACTGAGTGGGTGCACACATACTTCCCACCCTTGACCAGAACAAGCTCACAGAAGTCTCTGACTGTTAGTTTATAACAAATAATGGTTGAATTTGACGAACTATTGCAAGCGGGTTGATTTTTCTCCATTTAATAGCGAAGTGAAGGATCAGTAATTTTTTCTACTGCATAGCGTGTATTTATTTATGATTCATGTGTTCGGTTAGTTCATCAAGTTCTAAGACAATCTTCGGGTGTAAAAGTTCCAGTCCGTCAATATTTTTTAAATCTCCACAACTGTTTTCAAGCTACAGATTCTAATAAACCTGACACATAGCTTAGGGTTCTCACGGAAGAAACGTTAGATTGATTGGTCATCGTTTGGAGAATTCTTAACAAATAAAAAATAATAGCAAACGGACATGTTTTATGTTCCATGCTAAGAAGTTCAAAATTGATAAAATACTTAGAATAACCCCTGAATGTCAGGTAGACATTTTATTCCCTAATGTACATCTGTGAGTTAATTACATTATGGTATGCAATAATTTCGCGCTTTTCCATGGGGAATTAATATCTCTCAATAGTTTTTGTCTCGCTTTCGAAAGGTATATGGTAGTGAACTAGTGACCTGTGCTATAATTTTCGTACCATATATGAATGTTTTGCAGATATTTTGCATTGTAAATATTCGGATTATATCAGATACCTTTTGTTTTAAATAAACTTTTAAAAACACTAGTAATTAGTCATCCGCAGAAAAACAGAATTTTTGTGGAGGTAAAGCCTTGTATATACCAATTCGAAGGAAATTTCAATTGTCAAAAGGTGGCATTAGTTGCCTCCGTGGAGGCATATGAAAGCATGGAAATGAAGGTACACGAGCGAAAACAAAAATTAACAACCGCGCACAGAGAGGAGCGGCTGTCAACTTTTATTTAAATTCGATAACCTATCACATGTCTGCTTTGTTTTAGCCATCGTTCTAAGCGGTGCATGCCCATAAATGAACTTCGTATGAAAAGCCTTTTACGAACTGATGATAATCGAGCTTTATTTAACAGTTGTGACCGTGAAAAATGTTTCCCGATCACATCACACGTTATAACAAATTTTGCATAGGAGAGTTAACATATGCATACTGAATATACGAGGGCGTTTTCTAAGGGCACGTTTATAAAATCCATACAACAAAGGAAATATCGCATATACGTGAACACAAAACAGGCTCAAAAATATTTTATTTTTGCAGTACCCCACCATTCCCAAACTTGTCATTGGTAGATAAGAAAATATTGCACTCACCGTAAGAATACGGTAATTTGCAAGAAAAAATAGTGGAAACGCAATAATATGCACACGAAACTAAAGGTTTATTAATTTACTGCGTGATCCAAATAACTATGAACCAACTCGCGATTGTTTTTCCTCTACTGAGCAAGTGGACACATGCTTCCCACCGTTGACTGGAATAATCTCACGGAAGCTTCTGCTGTCAGTGATTATCAAATATTGGTTTGATTTTTCTGCATTTAATCGCGAAGTGAATGATCAGTCATGTTTTCTACTATATAAATTGTATTTATTTATGATTAATGTTTGTTAATTCCGTTAATTCATTCAGTTCTAAATCACTTTTCGTGTGTAAAAGTACCAGTCCGACAATATTTTTTAAATCTCAACAACTGTTTTCAAGCTATAGATAGTGTTCAGTCTAAGAAACCTAACAGATAGCCTAGGGTTCTCACCAAAGAAACGCCGTAGGTTCAAACCCGGCCATGATCGATGTATTTAATCGGCGTGTATAAATCCTTAATTTACCTTCCTTCGGAAGGGAAGTAAAACCGTGGGTCCCGTGTCGTACAGTTACGGCACGATAAAGAACCTCAAGCCTGAAAGAAGAGACCTTTGAGAAAAAAATATATAGGGGCTTCACACCCTGAGTTAAATGGGACGGTGATGACTTGAGATATGAAAGAATGTCGATAAATAAACCAAATACATAAATAATGGAAGAAACGTTAGTTGCATTGGTTACCTTAGGAGAATTCCTAACAACAACAAATAGAAGTTTTATGTTCCTTGTAAACAAGGACCAAATTATTAAAATTCTTAAAATAAGTTCTGAGTGTCAAGCAGAAGTCTTATTTCGTAATTTAGATCTGAGAAAGAATTATTTAATTTATGGTATTGGAATAAATTCACCCATTTTTCAAAGTAAATTAATATCTGGCAATGGGTTGTTTGTCAATTACAATGGGAACATTCAAACATTTTTTACTTGTATATAATACAGGTCTGGTTTAGAAACCAAACTAATGTAAACAAAAATCAAAACTACTCTTAAATATAAATAAAAATTTATATTCAATTTTTGGACAAGTGGCAGCAAAGTGCTTCTGTGACTTTAAGTATGTGTTTCAAGAATAAATAAATACAAATTTTTCAATAAGGTAGAAATAATTTCTATACATTTATAACTCATAAGGTTAAAATTTTTTATAACCAGTCTGCCGCATACACCTATAGCTATAGGTACAGAATTATATTAAAGGAGAAAAATGAATTTCATTGAAAAATATAGTCATATATTAATCTGTTAATAGGTTTCTACAAATTAGAAGAAAACGTAGAGGGGATGACGGTTCAAGTGAATTGTAACCTCTTTATTTTATGAACAATTTCAAAGACAGTACAGGAGATAGGTTTTGTGTTCAATTGTGAAATTTACGTCACATGTGGCAATTGGTTACTTTCTTTATTATCTTCTTTTTCATAAGTTTTCATGCTGTTGAATTTTGACAGGGCATCGATAGCCCTAAGGATATAGGTCGAATGAATTCATAGCAATGTTATTTCCCTATGGGCAAGCATGGGTTAGAAGGAAATAAATAAAAAAGCACATAAAACAAGGTTTCCTACGGTATATAGATGTATCACAGCTATGTTCCATTGTATATATTCTAATTCTATCAAATATATTTTGTCTGTAAATAAACATTTTAAAAACACCAGTAATTGTTCATGCACATAAAAACAGAAAGTTTGCGGAGGAAAGCTTTGTATACAGGAATTCGAAATAAATTTCGATTGTCCAAAGTTGGCATTAGTTGCTTCCGTGGAGGCATATGAAGGCATGGAAATGAAGGTACACGAGCGAAAACAAAATGCTGGGGAAACAACAAATTACAACTGCGCACAGAGAGGAGCGTCTGTCAACTTTTATTTAAATTCGATAACCTTTCAAATGTCTGCTTTGTTCTAGCCATCGTTCTAAGCGGTGCATGCACATAAATGAAGGTCGTATGAAAAACCTTTTACGAACTGATGATAATCGGGCTTTATTTAACAGCTGTGAACGTGAAAAACATTTCCTGCTCACATCACACGTTATAACAAATTTTGTATAGTACAGTTAACATATGCATACTGAATATACGAGGGCGATCTCCAAGGGCATGTTTATAAAATCCATGCAACAAAGCAAATATCGCATATACGTGAACACAAAACAGGCTCGAAAATATTTTAAGTTTGCAGTGCCCCGTCATCAGCATGCTTAATGCATGCTTCATTAGTAGATAAGGAAATACTGCACTCGCTGTAAGAATACGGTCATTTGCAAGTAAAAATAGTGGAAACGCAATAACATGCACACGAAACTAAAGGTTTATTAATATAATGCATGATCCAAATAACTATGAACCAACTCGCGATCGTTTTTTCTCTACTGAGCGGGTGCACACATGCTTCCTACCGTTGACTGCAAAAAGCTCACGGAAGCTTCTGGCTGTCAATGTATACAAATAGTGCTTTGATTTTTCTGTATTTAATCGCGAAGAGAAGGATCAGTAATGTTTTCTACTATATAACTTGTATTTATTTATGATTCATGTGCTCGGTTAGTTCATGTTGCTCTGAGACAATTATCAGGTTTAAAGTCCCAGATCGTACAATATTTATTAATCTCAACAAATGTTTTCAAACTACAGGTAGTGTTCAGGCTAAGAAACCTAACAGACAGCTTAGGGTTCTCACGGAAGAAAAGTTAGATGCATTGGTCATCGTTTTGGATAATTCCTAAAAATAAAAAAAAAAAAAAAAAAAAAAAAAAAAAACAACTTCAACAAACAGACATGATTCACGTTCCGTGTAAACAAGGGTTAAATTGTTAAAATTGTACGATAAGTCCGGAGTGTCAAAAAGATATATTATTTCCTAATGTAAGTCTGAGAATGAATTATTTTATTTATTGTAATTCGTATTTTTCTTAGTTAATAAATATCTGGCAATAGTTTGTTTGTCAATTACAATGGGAAAATTCAAATGTATATAATGCAGGTATAGTGCAGAAACCTAACTAATGTAAACAAATGTATCAAAACTACCCTTAAATATAAATAAAAAACTACATTAAGATTGCGGACAAGTGACAGTAAAGTAATTCTGAGAATTTAATCGTTTGTTTCAAAAAGAATTATTTGAGCAATTGGAAATTAAATATATGATTTTTTTCCAATCAGGTAGCAATAATTTCTAAACTGTTATAACTCATTAATTTAAATTTCTTAAACGCAGCCTGTCGCAAGAAACTGTACGTATAGGTAGAGAATTATATTAAATCAGATAAATGCATTTCATTAAAAATGTTATCAAATATTAATTGATTAATACGTTTCTATATTTTAGAAGGAAACGCAGAAGTGAGGACGGCTCACCTCTTTATTTTTTGAACAACTTCAAAGCCAGTACAGGAAGTAGGTTTTCTGTTGAATTGTGAAATGTAGGTCACATGTGGCAATTGGCTACTTTCTGTATTATCTTCTTTTCCATGCGTTTTCATGGTGCCGATTTTTTTAAAAGGGTATCCTTAGCCCTAAGGAAATAGATCGAAAGAATCCATATCGTTGTTATTTCCCACTGAGCACGTTTGGGTAGAATGGTAAGGAAACAAATAACAACAACAATAAACACCGGGTTTCGAAACGTATTTGATAGTCAACTAGTGACCTGTGCTTTATTTTTCGTACCATATCTCGATGTTTCGCTGATATTTTCCATTGTCTATATTCGTATTATATCAGATACCTTTTGTTTATAAATAAACTTTTTAAAATCACTAGTAATTACTCATCCGGTAAAAACAGAAAATTTACGGAGGAAAAGCTTTGTATACAGCAATTCGAAGTAAAACTCGATTGTCAAAAGTTGGCATTAGTTGCTTCCGTGGCGGCAAATTAAATCATAGAAATGAAGGTACACGAGCGAAAACAAAATGCCGGGAAACAAAAATTAGGACTGCGCACAGAGAGGAGCGACTGTCAACTTTTATTTTTATTCGATAACCTTTCACATGTCTGCTTTGTTTCATCCGACGTTCTAAGCGGTGCATGCACATAAATGAACTTAGTATGAAAAACCTTTTACGAACTGATGATAATCGAGCTTTATTAAATAGTTTTGACCGTGAAAAATATTTCCCGCTCACATCACACGTAATAACAAATTTTGTATAGTACAGTTAACATATGCATACTGAATATACGAGGGCGTTCTCTAAGGATATGTTTATAAAATTCATGCAACAAAGGAAATATCGCATATGCGTGAATGCAAAATAGCTCGAAAATATTTTATTTTTACAGTACCCCGTCATCAGTAAGCTTGTGGTTGGTAGATAAGGAAATACTGCACTCGCCTTAACAAAACGGTAATTTGCAAGTAAAAATATTGGAAACGCAATAAAACGCACCCGAAACTACATGTTTATTAATTTACGCGTGATCCAAATAAATGTGAACCAACTCGCGATCGTTTTTCTCTACTGAGCGGGTGCACACATGTTTCCAACCTTTGACTGTAACAATCTCACGGAAGCTTCTGGCCGTCAGTGTGTATCAAATAGTGGTTTGATTTTTCTCTATTAAATCGCGAAGTGAATGATCAGTAATGTTTTCTACTATATAACTTGTATTTATTTATGATTAATATTTGTTAATTCCGTTAGTTCGCAATCTCAGACAATTTTCTGATCTAAAAGTCCCAGAACGAATAATATTTATTAATCTCAACAAATGTTTTCAAGCCACAGGAAGTGTTCAGTCATGGAAACCTTGCAGATAGCTTTGGTTTCTCACGGAAGGAACGTTAAATGCAATGGTCATCGTTTTGGAGTATTCCTAACGAAACAACATTATCAACAACATCAATAAACAGACATGTTTTATGTTTCGTGTAAACAAGGGGTAAACTGTTAAAATTCTGAGATAAGTCCTGAGTGTTAAGAAGATATCTAATTTCGTAATGCAAGTCTGAGAATCAATTATTTAATATATTGTATTGCAATAAATTCACTTTTTCCAAAGTGAATTAATATCTGGCGATAGTTTGTTTGTCAATTACAATGGGAATATTCCAACATGTTTGCTTGTATATGATACAGGTATGGTATAGAAACCAAACTAATGTAAACAAATGTGTCAAACCACCCTTAAATATAAATAAAAAAAGCTATATTCAGATTGCAGACAAGTGCCAGTAAAGTACTTCTTTGTGGCTTTGATTCTCTGATTCATGGACAATTATTTGACCAATCGGAAATCAAAAATTTGTTGTTGTTTTATTTATTTTTTTTTCAATCAGGTAGAAATTATTCTTAAAGTTTTATATCTCATAAATTTAAATTTCTTAAAATGGATCTTACGTAAAGGTAGAAAATTATATTAAATGAGATAAATGCATTTAGTAAAAAAATGATCAAATATTTAATTGATTAATATCTTTCTACATTTTAGAGGAAAATGCAGACGGGAGGACCGCTTAACTGATTTGTCACCTATTTATTTTATAAACATCTTCAAAGATAGTACAGGAAGTAGGTTTCGTGTTGAATTGTGAAATGTAGGTCACATGTCGCAATTGGCAGATTTCTTTATTATCTTCTTTTTAATAAGGTTTCATGCTGATGATTTTTGAGAGGGCATTACTAGCCCTAAGGAAATACATCAAAATAATTCATATCGATGAGATTTCTCATTGAGCACGCAATGGTAGAAGGGAAGGGAAAAATATAATAATAATAATAATAATAATAATAATAATAATAATAATAATTATAACAATAATAATTAAAACTGGGTTTCGAAACCTATTTGATAGTGAACTAGTGACTTGTGTTTTATATTACGTACCATATATCGATGTTTCACATATATGCATTCCATTGTATATATTCGTATTATATCAGACACCTTTTATTTTTAAATAAACTTTTAAAAACACTAGTAATTATTTATCCGCGTAAAAACAGAAAGTTTGCGGAGGTAAAGCTTTGTGTACAGCAATTCGATGTAAAATTCGATTGTAAAAAGTTCGCATTAGTTGCTTCCGTGGACGCAAATTAAAACATGGAAATGAAGGTACATCAGCGAAAACAAAATGCTGGGGAAACAAAAAATTGCAACTTTGCACAGAGGGGCGTCTGTCAACTTTTATTTAAATTCGATAACCTTTCACATGTCTGCTTTGTTTCAGCGGACGTTCTAAGCCGTGCATGCACATAAATGAACTTTGTATGAAAAACCTTTTACGAACTGATGATAATCGAGCTTTATTTAACAGCTGTGACCGTGAAAAATATTTCCTGCTCTCATCGCGCATTATAACAAATTTTGTAAAGGACAGTTAACATGTGCATATTGAATACACGAGGGCGTTCTCAAAGGGTATGTTTATAAAATCCACTCTACAAAGGAAATATCGCATATACGTGAACATAACAGGCTCGACAATATTTTATGTTGTAGTAACCCATCATTTGCAAAATTGTCAGTGGTAGATAAGAAAATACTGTGCTCGCCTTAACTTGTAATTTGTGAGTAAAAATGGCAGAAACGCAATTCTATGCATACGAAACTACAGGTAAATCAACTAAATGTGTGATCCAATTAAATATGAACACACTTGTGATCATTTCTCTACTGAGCGGGTGCAGATATACTTCCCACCATTGAACAGAACAAGCTCACGGAAGCTTCTGGCTATCAGTGTATATCTAATTGCAAGTTGTTTTATTTTTATTTACATAATCGCAAAGTGAAGGATCAGTAATGTTTCCTACTGTACAACGTGTATTTATTTATGATTCATGTGTTCGGTTAGTTCATCAAGTTCTAAGACAATTCTCGGGTGTAAAAGTTCCAGTCCAACAATATTTTTTAAATCTCAAAAAATGTTTTCAAGTCACACATAGTGTTCAGTCTAAGAAACCTTAAACATAACTTAGTGTTCTCACCGAAGAAACGTTAGATGCATTGATCATCGTTTTGGAGAATTCATAGCAAAAAAATATATATATCTTTAATAACGAACAGGCATTTTTTATTGTTCCGAGCCAATAAGTGCTAAATTGTTAAAAATATTATAATAAGTCCTGAGTGTCAAGAAGATATCTTATTTCGTTTTGTAGATCTAAGAGTGAATTTTTCAATTTATGGTATTGCAATAAATTCACGACAATCCACGACGAATTAATATCTCCTAACAGCTTGTTCGTGAAATACAATGGTAATATTCAAACGTGTTTTATTTATATATCATATAGGTATAGTGCAGAATTCAAAACAATGTAAACAAATGTATCAAAACTACCCTTAAATATAAATAAAAAGTTATATTCAGATTGTGGACAATTGGCAGTAAAATGCTTCTGCGACCTTAAGCATCTGTTTTAAGAACAATTATTTGAGCAATTCGAAATTGAACATATGTTTATTATTCAATCATGTAGTATTAATTTCTAAGATTTTATAACTCATAAATATAAATTTCTTAAAGTCAGAGTGCGCAAAGCCCTGTACGTATACGTATGGAATTATATAAAAGCAGACAAGTGTATTTCATTAAAAAAATATAATCAAATATGAATTTGTTAACACGTTTCTACATTTTAGATGAAAACGCAGAGGGGAGGACGGCTCAACTGATTTCTTAACTCTTTATTTTATGAACAACATCAACGATAGTACAGGAAGTAGGGTTTCCGTTGAATTTGAAATGTAGGTCACATGTGGCCATTGGCTACTTTTTTTATTATCTTCTTTTTCATGCGTTTTAATGCTGTTGATTTTTTTTAAATGGCATCGTTAGACCTAAGGGAATAGATCGAAAGAATTCATATTGTTATTTCCCAATGAGTACGCACGGGTAGAAGGGAAAGAAAAAAATAAATACATAAAACATGGGGTTTCGAAAGGTATATGATAGTGAACTAGTGACCTGTGCTTTATATTTCGTACCAATCTCGATGTTTCGCAGCTATTTTCCATTGTACATATTCGTATTATATCAGATATCTTTTGTTTATAAATAAACTTTTTAAAAACACTTGCAATTATTCATTCATATAAAAGCAGAAAATTTGCGCTGGTAAAGCTTTGTATACAGCAATTCGAAGTAAATTTCGATTGTCCAAAGTTGGCATTAGTTGCTTCCGTGGAGGAAAATTAAAGCATGGAAATGAAGGTACACATGCGAAAATAAAATGCTGGGGAAACAAAAAATTAGAACTGCGCACAGAGAGGAGCGACTGTCAACTTTTATTTTTATTCGATAACCTTTCACATATCTGCTTTGTTTCAGCCGACGTTCTAAGCGGTGCATGCACATAAATGAACTTCGTATGAAAAACCTTTTACGAACTGATGATAATCGAGCTTTATCTAACAGTTGTGATGCTGAAAAATATTTTCCGGTCACAACACACGTAATAACAAATTTTGTATAGGACAGTTAACATATGCATACTGAATATACGAGGGCGTTCTCTAAGGACATGTTTATAAAATGCATAGAACAAAGGAAATATCGCATATACGTGAACACAAAACAGGCTCGAAACTATTTTATTTTTGCAGTACCCCACCATACGCAAATTTGCCATTGGTAGATAAGGAATATACTGTACTCGCCTTAGCAAAACAGTAATTTGTAAGTAAAAATAGGTTCTAAGACAATTCTCGAGTGTAAAAGTCCCAATCCGACAATATTTCTTAAATCTCAAAAACTGTTTTCAAAGTGCAGGTAGTTCAGTCTAAGAATCCTCACAGATAGCTTAGGGTTCTCAACAAAGAAACGTTAGATGCATTGGTCATTGTAAGGAGAATTTCTAACAAAAAAAAAAACAGCAACAAACAGGCATATTTTATGTTCAGTGCAAAAAAGTGCTAAATTGTTAAAATTCTTAGGGTAAGCCCTGAGTGTCAAGTAGACATATTTTGTAATGTAGATCTGATAGTGAGTTATTTAATTTATGGTACTGGAATAAATTCAAGCATTTTCCACTGGGAATAAATATCTCGCAATAGTTTCCTTGTCAGTTACAATGGTAATATTTAAACATGTTTTACTTGTATATATGGTAAGGTCAGGGGAATCGGGTCAAAAATTGGAAGCTTCTTAATGGCAGAGAAGTCTTTCATATAAATTCTGATCACTATACGTGCTTACAAACTATATTATTCTATAAACACATATCACTATATAAGAATTTATAAATATGTCCAGTGTTCCGTAAAGTGATTTTGATCATATGGCTGAATGACCCTATTCGTCTTCCTCAAGTAGGATGAATCGGGTCAAAGAAAAGGGTGAATGAGGTCAGTAGAAATGTTGAAATATAATATGAGAACACATTTCCCGCAGAGAATTTTCATTTTCTCACTGCACCAACAAATCTCTCATCATACCATTCTTTTCCCTTGCCTTGACATTGAATCGAGTCACCAAGTTTGACGGATTTGGGATCATTATATTTTACCTTACACAGTTCACGTGGTGTATGGTTATCATCTTCATTGGTACCTGATGACTCTGATGATGACGTATTTGCTGATTACTGACCTGCCTGATATTACTTTCTTGTTGAAGAAACAGTTTTCTTTTCCTTTGTAACCTTACTGCAGCCTCTGGAATATTTTCTGGAGAAGTCAAAAGAACTGCTGTTTGCTTCCTGCATGAACGTTTTGGTGTCGCCTTGATGCAGATGGCAATAACTCGTGGAATTAGATCAAAGGGTTTAGAAATTCGTTTTTCTTCCTGTACTGGATGCTCTAAGGCTAACTCAGATTCAAATCTTTTTTCTGACAGTGAATTTTTATTGTTTTCCTTAGAACCAGAAGGTAAAATCTCATGTTCAGCCCCTGCATTTTCAATAACTGGATAGACGCCTATAGAACGAAATACGCTTTCTGCAATCGCCGGTGTGGCTGCCTTCATCCATGCTGCCTTGAAAAGTCTCCCAAAAGTAGTTTGTTGATGTTTCTTTCTCCTTTGTGTTGCGTATGAATTGCATACATTCATTGTCGGGTAGGTTTTTAACGATTTAAAATTTGACCGGTCTAGTGACTGTAAGCGGTGGGTTGTGTGGCAGGATAGACGTACTATACTTATGCCATTTGCTATGCAGAACTGGAACCTGGTAAACTTTTATGTGACTTAAGACCATCTAAAAGCAAGATGCAACGTCCAGGAACCCGATGAGTGTGAAAATATTTCAGCCAATTCAGAAACTCTTCCTCATTAAGCCATCCGGATTCAGATGTTGATACCAGCAACTTACTCGGGAGACCAAATTTAGGTAATAACCTTTTTCCTTTGAAGATGACCATAGGATGCACTAGCACAAGCTCTCTTTTGTTTATGCAAATCTGTGCTTCATTTTTCAGCAAACACTTTCTTTGTACGTTTATTGTTTAGTATATACATTATATACCATTTGCGATTTGTCCATCAGATCAAGACCCTCCATAGTTTCCTTTATCAAAGAAAAGAATTTAGCCACATCTTCTCAATTCAGGCCATTGTACCGTGCAAAAGATAGCCCTTCTGCTTTCTCAATGAAATATTCGAGTTTCGTTCCTTGAATCGAATTAACCACTCCTTACCTACCATTTTATTTGCATTCGAGAAGGTGTGTTTTATTTTATTGGACTCAGTGAACATAAAGGCAGCCCTCCTGACGCCTTTTGAATTCAATAAAAACCCTCAGGACTCAGTTTCAGGATTCTTGAAACTCATTCTTGTTCCTGATACTTAATAAATATTGTTTGACCACCCTTTACCTTTGCTGGGGTATCATTCTCAATTTTCAGGCGTCTTTGAAGACAGGAATGCAGAACTGCAAATAAGTCTGCAGCGTGGTGCTGTCTTCTACCTTCACGGAAAGCTTAAATTGCTTTCAGCATATCATTTTCTGTCCACTCAGAGTTTGTTTTTGTTTATATTTCTCCATCTATAAGAAAAACGAATAGATACAGAAAAAAATTAAAATGCCAATTTTGAAACAAATAATTGATCCTTTTCACTCGCATTTTAGTGACTCTGTTCGCCGGAAATACAAGATTTTGTTTGACTATGTTGGTACACCTGCACAAGCATTACAAAGGGCGGAAACCGACATAACTTCTGACAAAATAGTTTAAGTAATTAGAAAACTATTGCTCAATAAATAACTGAGGAAATTATCCAAACCATTTCGATATCAATTTTATACCATTTTAAAAAAGAAAAACAAACACAAACTCACCGCAAACAGCACAATGTTACACAGAAATAAACACGTATCACACAGAATTCTTCCTTCCAAATTCTAGAGGGGGTTCTAATAGTTGTTTAAATACAGCAAAACTGCCGGGAGAGGAGGGGAGAACAGCTCAACTGAATTCTCACCTCTTTATTTTATGAACAACTTCAAAGATAGTACAGGAAGTAGGTTTTGCTTTGAATTGTGAAATGTAGGTCACATGTGGCAATTGGATTCTTTCTTTATTATCTTTTTTTCATAAGATTTCATGCGTTGATTTTTTGAGAAGGCATCGTCAATCCTAAGGAAATAGGTCGAAAGGATTCACATTATTTATATTTCCCATTCAGCATGCATTGGCAGAAGGGAAAGAAAAAAAAATACAATAAACACTCGGTTTCGAAAGGTATATGATAGTGAACTAGTGACCTGTGCTTTAATTTTCTAACCATATATGGATGTTTCGCAGCTATTTTCCATTGTATACATTCTAATTATATCGAACACCTTTTGTTTGTAAATAAACTTTTTAAAAACACTAGCAATTATTCATCCGCATAAAAACAGAAAATTTGCGGAGATAAAGCTTTGTATACAGAAATTCGAAATAAAGTTCGATTGTTGGCGTTAGTTGCTTCCGTGGAGGTAAATTAAAGCATTGAAATGAAGGTACACGAGCAAAAACAAAATGCTGGCGAAACAAAAATTACAACTGGGCATAGAGAGGAGCGACTGTCAACTTTTATTTAAATTCGATAACCTTTCACATGTCTCTTTTGTTTTAGCCATGGTTATAAGCGGTGCATGCACATAAATGAACTTCGTATAAAAACCTTTTACGAACTGATGATAATCGAGCTTTATTTAACAGCTGTGACCGTAAAAAGTATTTCCCGCTCACATCACACGTTATAACAAATTTTGTATAGGACGGTTAACATATGCATACTGGATAAATAAGGGCGTTCTCTAAGGGAATGTTTATAAAATTCATACAACAAAGGAAATGTCGCATATACGTGAGTACAAAACGGGCTCGAAAATATTTTATTTTTGCAGTATTCCACCGTTCGCAAACTTGTCATTGGTAGATAACGAAGATTACTGCACACGAATAACAAAACGGCAATTTGTATGTAAAAATAGCAAAACGCAATTCAATGCTCACGAAACTAAAAGATCATTAACTTACTGCGTGATCCAATTAACTATGAACCAATTTGCATATCTTTTATCTCTACTGGTGGTGTGCACATATACTTCCTACCGTTGACTGGAACAAGCTCACGGAAGCTTCTGGATGTCAGCGTATATCAAATAATGGTTGAGTTTAATTAACTATTGCAAGCGGTTTGATTTTTCATCGCAAAGTGAAGGATCAGTAATGTTTTCCACAGTATAACGTGTATTTATTTATGATTCATGTGTGTTAAAACTTTTGGTTCATTCAGTTCTAAGACAATTCTCGCGTGTAAAAGTCCCAGTTGGTTCAATGTTTTTTAAATTTCCACTGCAGTTTTTAAGCCACAGGTAGTGTTCAGTCTAAGAAACCTTAAGATAGCCTAGTTATCAACCAACAGACATGTTTTATGTACCGTACCAAGAAGTTCTAAATTGTTAAAATTCTTAGAATAAGTCCTGAGTGTGAGGTAGACATCTTATTCTGCTATTCTGTGAGTGAAATATTTAATTTATGGCACTGCAATAAATTTACGCATTTTACACGGTGAATCAATTTCTCGCAATTGTACATTTGTCAATTACAATAGGAATATTCAAACATTTTTACTTGTATATTATACAGGTATGGTGCTGCAACCAAAATAATGTAAACAAATGTATCAAAACTACCCTTAAACATTAATAAAAAGTTTTTTTTTTCACATTGTGGACAAGTGACAGTAAAGCGCTTCTGTGGCTTTAAGCCTATGTCTCAAAAATAATTATTTGAGCAATAATTTCTAAACTTTTACAACTCATAAATTTAAATTTTTTAAAGGGACTCTGCCTTATCGATCTGTACGTATAGGTAGAAATTTATATTAATTCAGATAAAAACATTTCATTAAAAAAATATAATCATACATTAATTGGTTAACACGTTTCTACATTTTAGAAGAAAACGCAGAGGGGAGGACGGTTCAGCTGATTTCTCACCTCTTTATTTTATGAACAACTTCAAAGAAAATACAGAAGGTGGTTTTGTGTTGAATTGTGAAATGTAGGTCATATGTGACAATTGGCTACTTTCTTTATCATATACTTTTCATACATTTCCACGTTGTTGATTTTTTAGGAGGGCATCGTTAACCCTAAGGAAATTGGTCGAAAGAATCCATATCGTTGTTATTTCCCACTGAGCACTTATGGGTAGAAGGGTAAGGAAAAATAATAATAAAAATAATAATAATAATAATAATAATAATAATAATAATAATAATAATAATAATAACAGTAATAATAATAATAATAAATAATGCATAATACACTGGGTTTCGAAATGTATTTGATAGTGAACTAGAGACCTGTGCTTTAATTTTCGTACCATATCTCGATGTTTCGCAGCTTTTTTCCATTGTATATATTCGTATTATATCAGATACTTTTTGTTTTAAATAAACTTTTTTAAAAGCACTAGTAATTATTCATCCGCATAAAAACAGAAAGTTTGCAGAGGTAAAGCTCTGTATACAGCAATTCGAAGTAAAATTCGATTGTCTAAAGTTGGCATTAGTTGCTTCCGTGGTAGCACATTAAAGTATGGAAATGAAGGTACACGAGCAAAAACAAAATGCTGGCGAAACAAAAAATTAGAACTGCGCACAGAGAGGAGCGACTGTCAGCTTTTATTTGTATTCGATAACTTTTTACATGTCTGCTTTATTTTAGCCGTCGTTCTAAGCGGTGCATGCACATAAATGAACTTGGTGTGAAAAACCTTTTACGAACTGATGATAATCCAGCTTTATTTAACAGTTGTGACCGTGAAAAATCTTTCCCGTTCACATCACATATAATAACAAATTTTGCATAGGACAGTTAACATATGCATACTGAATAAACGAGGGCGTTCTCTAAGGGCATGTTTATAAAATACACCCAACAAAGGAAATGTCGCATACACGTAAACACAAAACAGGCTCGTAAATATTTTATTTTTACAGTTCCCCACCATTCGCTAACTTGTCATTGGCAAGTAAGGAACATACTGCACTCGCATTACCAAAACGGTAATTTTTAAGTAAAAATAGCAGAAACACAATTCTATGCCCACGAAAATACAGATTCATTAACTAACTGGGTGATCCAATTAACTGTGAACCAATTTGGGATGTTTTTCTCTACTGAGCGGATGCAGATATACTTCCCACCGTTGATTGGAACAAGCTCACGGAAGTTTCTGGCTATCAGTGTATAGCAAATAGTGGTTGAGTTTGATGAACTATTGCAAGCGGTTTGATTTTTCTCTATTTAATCGCGAAGTGAAGGATGAGTAATGTTTTCTTCTCTATAACGTGTATTTATTTGTGATTCATGTGTTCGGTTAGTTCAAGTTCTAAGACAATTCTCGGGTGTAAAATTCCCAGTCCGACAGTCATTCTTAAATATCAACAACTGTTTTCAAGTTACAGGTAGTGTTTAGTGTAAAAACCTTACAGATAGCCTAGGGTACTAACCGAAGAAACGTCAGATGCATTGGTCATCGTTTGGCGTATTCCTAACAAAAAAATACCCTTTAAAAACAAACAGACGTGTTTGATATTCCGTGCTAGGGAGTGCTACATTGTTAAATTTCTTATAATAAGTCCCCAGTGTGAACAAGATATCTCAATTACTAATGTAGGTCAGAGAGTGAATTATTTAATTTATGGTATGCAATAAATTCTCGCATTTTCCAAGTGGAATTAATATCTAGCAATAGTTTGTTTGTCAATTACAATGGGAACATTCCAACATGTTTTACTTGTATATAATGCAGGTATGGTGCAGAAACCAAACTAAGGTAAACAAATGCATCAAAACTACCCTTAAATATAAATATAAAGTTATATTCAAATTGTGGGTAAATGGCAGTAAAGTGCTTCTGTGATTTTAACCATTTATTTCAAGAACAATGATTTCAGCATTGGAAATCAAAAATATGATTTTTTTAAATCAAGTAGCAATAATGTCGAAACTTTTACAACACATTTATTTAAATTTCTTAAAGGCAGTCTGCCGCATAGGTCTGTACGTATAGGTGGACAATTATATTAAAGGAGACAAACGTATTTCATTACAAAGTTATGATTAAATATTAATTAGTTAATACGTTTCTACATTTTAGAAGAAAACGGGAGTGGAGGACGGCTCAGCTGATTTCTCACCTCTTTATTTTATGGACAACTTCAAAGATATTACTGGAAGCATGTTTTATGTTGCATTTGGCTACTTTCCTTATTATCTTCTTTTTCATAAGTTTTCATGCTGCTGATTTTTTGAGAGGGCATCGATATCCCTAAGGAAATAGGTCAAAAGAATTCATGTCGTTGTTATTTCCATTGAGCACGCATTGCATTAGGGAAAAGAAAAAAAAATACATAAAACACTCGTTTTCCTACCATATCTCGATGTTTTGCAGTTATTTTCCATTGTATATATTCGTATTATATCAGATATCTTTTGTTTATAAATAAACTTTTTTAAATCACTAGTAATTATTCATCCGCATAAAAACAGAAAGTTTGCGGAGGTAAAGCTCTGTATACAGCAATTCGAAGTAAAATTCGATTGTCTAAAGTTGGCATTAGTTGCTTCCGTGGTAGCACATTAAAGCATGGAAATGAAGGTACACGAGCAAAAACAAAATGCTGGCGAAACAAAAGATTAGAACTGCGCACAGAGAGGAGCGACTGTCAACTTTTATTTGTATTCGATAACTGTTTACATGCTTTGTTTTAGCCGTCGTTATAAGCGGTGCATGCACATAAATGAACTTGGTATGAAAAACCTTTTACGAACTGATGATAATCGAGCTTTATTTAAGAGTTGTGTCTGTGAAAAATATTTCCCGCTCACATCACACGTAATAACAAATTTTGTATAGGACAGTTAACATATGCATACTGAATATACGAGGGCGTTCTCTAAGGGCATGTTTATAAAATACACCCAACAAAGGAAATATCGCATATACGTAAACACAAAACAGGCTCGTAAATATTTTATTTTTACAGTTCCCCACCATTTGCTAACTTGTCATTGGCAAGTAAGGAACATACTGCACTCGCAATACCTAAACGGTAATTTTTAAGTAAAAATAGCAGAAACGCAATTCTATGCACACGAAACTACAGGTACATCAACTAAATGGGCCTTCCAATTAACTGCGAACCACCTTGCGATCTTTTACTGTACTGAATGGGTGCACACCCATCCGCCCTCGTATATTCAATGTAGGTCTAAGAGTGAATTATATAATTTATGGAATTGCAATAAATTCACGAATTATCCAGGATGAATTAATATTTCCTAATAGAGTGTTCGTGAAATACAATGGTAATATTCAAACATGTTTTACTTGAATATAATACAGGTATAGTACAGAAAGCTAACTAATGTAAACGAATGTATCAAAACTACCCTTAAATATAAATAAAAAGTTATATTTAGATTGTGGACAATTGGCAGTAAAGTGCTTCTGGGACTTTAAGCGTCTGTTTCAAGAACAATTATATGAGAAGTTGTAAATTGAACATTTGTTTTTTTTTTTAATCATGTAGCAATAATTGCTAAATTTTATAACACATAAATTGAGATTTCTTAAAGGCCGCTTGCCGCAAGATCCCTGTATGCATAGGTATAGAATTTTGTTAAAGCAGACAAATGTATTTCATTAAAAAATATAACCAAGTATTAATTTTTTAATACTTTTTTACATTTTGGATGAAAAAGCAGAGGGGAGGACAACTCGGCTCATTTCTCACCTCCCTATTTTATGAACAACTTCAAAGATAGTACAGGAGGTAGGTTTTCTATTGAATTGTGAAATGTAGGTCATGTGGCAATTGGCTACTTTTATTATTATCTTCTGTTTCTTACGTTTTCATGCTGTTGATTTTTTGAGAAGGCATCGTTAAGCCCTATGGGAAAAGGTCAAAAGAATTCATATCGTTATTTCCCATTGAGTACAAATGGGTGAAGGGAAAGAAAAAATAAATACATAAAACACTCGGTTTCGAAAGTTATATGATGGTGAACTAGTGACCTGTGGTTTATATTTCGTACCATATCTCGATGTTTCGAAGCTATTTTCCATTGTATATATTCGTATTATATCAGATACCTGTTGTTTGTAAATAATTTTTTTAAATCACTAGTAATTATTCATCCGGGTAAAAACAGAAAATTTGCGGAGATAAAGCTTTGTATACAGCAATTCGAAGTAAATTTCAATTGTCAAAAGTTGGCATTAGTTGCTTCCGTGGAGGCATATGAAGGCATGGAAATGAAGGTACACGAGCAAAAACAAAATCCCGGGGAAACAAAAAATTACAGCTGCACACAGAGAGGAGCGTCTGTCAACTTTTATTTGTATTCGATAACCTTTCACATGTCTGCTTTGTTTCAGCCGACGTTCTAAGCGGTGCATACACATAAATGAACGTCATATGAAAAACCTTTTACGAACTGATGATAATCGAGCTTTATTTAACAGCTGTAACCATGAATAATATTTCCTGCTCACATCACACGTTATAACAAATTTTGTATAGGACAGTTAACATACGCATAGTGAATATACGAGGGCGTTCTCTAAGGATATTATTAAATGCATATAACAAAGGAAATATCGCATATACGTGAACACAAAACGGGCTCGAAAATATTTTATTTTTGCCGCATCGCACCATACTCAAATTTACCATTGGTAGATGAGGAAATATTGTACTTCCCCTTACAAAACTGTAATTTGTAAGTAAAAACAGCAGAAACGCAATTCTATGCACACGAAAATACAGTTTCATTAACTAACTGGGTGATCCGATTAACTTTGAACCATCTTGAGATGTTTTTCTCTACTGAGTTTGTGCACGCATACTACCTACCGATGGCTGGAACAACCTCAAGGAAGCTTCTGGTTATCAGTGTATATAAAAATGTTTCAGTTTGATGAACTATTGCAAGCGATTTGATTTTTCTCTATTTAATCGCAAAGTGAAGGATCAGTAATGTTTTCTACTGTATAACGTGTATTTATTTATGATTCATGTGTTCGGTTAGTTCATCAAGTTCGAAGACAATTCTTGGATGTAAAATTCCCAGTCCGACAGTATTTCTTAAATCAACTCTTTTCAAGCTACAGGTAATATTCAGTCTAAGAAACCTTACACATAACTTAGTGTACTCACCGAAGAAACGTTAGATGCATTGGTCATCGTTTTGGAGAATTCCTAACAAAGAATAAAACAACAAATACACATTTTTGTTCCCTGCTAAGAAGTGCTAAATTGATAAAATACTTAGAATAAGCCCTGAATGTCAAGTAGACTTTTATTTCGTAATGTACGTCTGTATGTGAGTTACTTAATTTATGGTATGCAATAAATTCGCCTATTTTCCATGGGGAATTAATATCTCGCAATAGTTTGTTTCTCGGTTTCGTAAGGTATATGACAGTGAACTAGTGACCTGTGCTTTATATTTCGTACCATGCGTCGATGTTTAGCAGCTATTTTCCATTGTATATATTCGTATTAAATAAAATATATTTTGTTTGTAAATAAACTTTTAAAAACGCTCCTAAATATTAATCAGCACAAAAACAGAAATTTTGCGGTGGTAAAGAGTTGTATACAGCAATTCGAAGTAAAATTCGATTGTCAAAAGTTGGCATTAGTTGCTTCCGTGGAGGCAAATCAAAATATGCAAATGAAGGTACACGTGCTAAAACAAAATGCTGGGGAAACAAAAAATTACAACTGCGCAAAGAGAGGAGCGGCTGTCAACTTTTAGTTTTATTCGATAAGCTTTCACATGTCTGCTTCGTTTTAGCCGACATTTTAAGAGGTGCATGCACATAAATGAACTTCGTATGTAAAAAACTTTTACGAACTAATGATAATCCAGCTTTATTTAACAGTTGTGACCGTGAAAAAAATTTGCTGCTCACATCACACGTTATAACAAATTTTGTATAGGAGAGTTATCATATGCACACTGAATATACAAGAGCGTTCTCTAAATGCATGTTTATAAAATCCATACTACAAAGGAAATATCGCATATACTGAACACAAAACGGGTTCGAAAATGTTTTATTTTTGCAGTACCCCACCATTCGCAAACTTATCATTGGTAGATAAGGAAATACTATACTTCATCTTAAAAACGGAAATTTTTAAGTAAAAACAGCAGAAACGGAATTCTATGCACACGAAAGTACAGGTTCATTAACTGACTGGATGATCCAATTAACTGAGAACCAAATTGCGATTATTTCCCTACTGAGCGTGCCCGGGACAAGCTCAAGGAAGCTTCTGGCTGTCAGTGTATATCAAATAGTGGTTGAGGTTAATCAACTATTGCAAGTGGTTTGATTTTTCTCTATTTAATCGCGAAGTGAAGGATCAGTAATGTTTTCTAATGTATAACGGATGTTTATTTATTGTTCATGTGTGTTAACTCGGTAGGTTAATCAAGTTCTAAGACAGTATTTGCGTGTAAAAATTCCAGTTCGTATATTTCTTAACACTCAACAATACTTTTCAGTCTAAGAAACATTCCATTTATCCTAGCGTTCTCACAGAAGAAACTTTAGATGCATTGGTCATCGTTAGGGATATTCCTAACAATATATATATATAAAATAAAAAAGGAAACTTTTACAACAAACAGATATGTTTTGTGTTCCGTGCCAAAAAATGCAAAATTGTTAAAACTCTTGCAATAACTCTTGAGTGTCAAGTAGACACATTATTTCGTAATGTAGGGATGAGAGGGAGTTATATAATTTATGATAATTGAATAATATCACGTATTTTCCACGGGGAATAATTATCTCGCCATTGTTTGTTTGTCAATTATAATGGGAATTAGCAAACATGTTTTACTTACATATAATGCAGGTATGGTGCAGAAACCAAACTGATGTAAACAAATGTATCAAAAATACCCTTAAATATAAATAAAAGGTTATATTTAGAGTGTGGACTAGTGGCGGTGAAGTGCAGGTGTAACTTTAAGCGTCTGTTTCAAGAACAATTGTTTGAGCATTTGGAAATTGACATATGTTCTTTTTTCAATCATGTAGCAATAAGTTCTAAGATTTTATAACTTATAAATTTAAAATTCTTAAAGGCAGTCTGCCGCAAAGTTCTGTACATATAGGTATGGAATTATATTAAATCAGACAAATGTATTAATTAAAAAAATACAATCTAATATGAATTTGTTAATACGTTTCTACATTTTAGAAGAAAACGCAGAAGTGAGGACGGCTCAACTGAAGTCTCACCTCATTATTTTATGAACAACTTCAAAGAATAGTACAGAAAGTAGGTTTTCTGTTGAATTGTGAAATGTAGGTCATTGGGGCAATTGGCTTCTTTCTTTATTATCTTCCTTTTCATACCATTTCATGCTGCTGATTTTTTGAGAATGCGTCGTAAAACCTAAGGAAATAGGTCGATAGAATTCATATAGTTGTTATTTCCCATTGACATGCATGGGTAAAGAGAAAGATAAAGGAATAATAACAACCCAAAAACACTGGGTATCGAAATGTATTTGATAGTGAACTAGTGACCTGTGCCTTACATTTCGTACCATATATCGATGTTTTGCAGCAATTTTCCATTGTATATATTCGTATTAAATCAAATATATTTTGTTTGTAAATAAACTTTTAAAAACGCTCTTAATTATTCATCAGCACAAAAACAGAAATTTAACGGTGGTAAAGCTCTGTATACAGCAATTCGAAGTAAAATTCGATTGTCAAAAGTTGGCATTAGTTGCTTCCGTGGAGGCAAATGAAAGCATGTAAATGAAGGCACAAGAGCGAAAACAAAATGCTGGGGAAAAAAAATTAGAACTGCACACAGAAAGGAGCGACTGTCAACTTTTATTTTTATTCGATATCCTTTCACATGTCTGCTTTGTTTTAGCCGACGTTTTAAGCGGTGCTTGCACAAAAATGAACTTCGTATGTAAAAACCTTTTATGAAACGATAAAAATCGAGCTTTATTTAGCAGCTGTGACCGTGAAAAATATTTTGCGCTCACATCACACGTAATAAAAAATTTGTATAGGACAGTTAACATATGCATACTGATTATACGAGAGCGTTCTCTAAGGGCATGTTTACAAAATCCATGGAACAAAGGAAATATCGCATATACGTGAACACAAAACGGGTTCGAAAATGATTTATTTTTGCAGTTCCCCACCATTCGCAAACTTGTCATTGGTAAATAAGGAAATACTGTACTCACCTTAACAAAGCGGTAATTTGTAAGTAAAAATAGGAGGAACGCAATTTCATGCACACGAGACTGCCGGTTCATCAACCAACTGCGTGATCCAATTAACTGTGAACCAATTTGCAATCTTTTTCTCTACTGAACGGGTGCACACATACTACCTACCGTTGTTTGCAACAAGCTCACGGAAGCTTCTGCCTATTATTGTTTATCAAATAATGTTTGAGTTTGATGAACTATTGCAAGTGGTTTTATTTTTATTTATTTAATAGCGAAGTGAAGGATCAGTAATGTTTCCTACTGTACATCGTGTATTTATTTATGATTCATGTGTTCGGTTAGTTCATCAAGTTCTAAGACAATTCTCGTGTGTAAAAGTCCCAGTCCGTCAATATTTCTTAAATCTCAACAACAGCTTTCAGGCTACACGTAGTGTTCAGTGTAAGAAAACTTACAGATAGCCTAGAGTTCTCCTAGAAGAAACCTTGGATTCATTGATAATCGTTTGGATAATTCATAAAAAAAAGGTTTATCAATAGACGTGTTTTTTATGATTCGTGCCAAAAAGTGCTAAATTGTAAAAATTCGTAGAATAATTCTGTAAACAAATGTATCAAAAGTACTTTTAAATATAAATAAAAAGTTGTTTTCAGATTTTGGGTAAGTGCCAGTATAGTGTTTTTGAAACCTGAAGCTTCTGTTTAAGAACATCCAAAAATGTTATAACTCATAAATTTAAATTTCTTTACAGTCGTCTGCGGCAAAGCTTTGTACGTACAGGTAGAGAATTATATTAAATACATAAATGTATTTAATTAGAAAAATAAGATCAGATATTATATTGGTTTCTACATTTTAGAATAAAATGCAGAGGGGAGGACGACTCAGCTGATCTCTCATCTCTTTATTTTATGAACAACTTCAAAAATAGTACAGGAATTAGGTTTCGTGTTGAATTGTGAAACGTAGCTCATGTGTGGCAAATGGCTACTTTCTTTATTATCTTCTTTTTAATAAGGTTTCATGCTGCTGATTTTGAGAGGGCATTGTTAGCCCTAAGGAAATAGGTCGAAAGGATTCATATCTATTTTATTTCCCATTGAGCATGCATGGATTTAAGGGGAAGGGAAAAATCATAAAACACTCGGTTTAAAACCATATACCTGTGTTTGGCAGCTATTTTCTATTGTATATATTCGTATTATATCAGAAATCTTTTGTTCGTAAATAAACACTCATAATTATTCACCCGCATAAAAACAGAAATTTTACTGAGGTAAAGCTTTGTATATAGCAAAACGAAATAAAGTTCGATTGTTGGCGTTAGTTGCTTCCGTGGAGGCAAATTAAAGCATGGAAATGAAGGTACACGAGCAAAAACAAAATGCTGGCGAAACAAAAATTTCAACTGCGCATAGAGAGGAGCGACTGTCAACTTTTATTTAAATTCGATAACCTTTCACATGTCTCTTTTGTTTTAGCCATGGTTCTAAGCGGTGCATGCACATAAATGAACTTCGTATGAAAAACCTTTTACGAACTGATGATAATCCAGCTTTATTTAACAGTTGTGACCGTGAAAAATATTTCCCGCTCACATCACACGTTATAACAAATTTTGTATAGGACAGTAAACATATCCATACTGAATAAACGAAGGCGTTCTCTAAGGGCATGTTTATAAAATGCATAGAACAAAGGAAATATCCCATTTACGAGAACACTAACATACTCGAATTTATTTTACTTTTGCAGTGCCCCACCATTCGCAAACTTATGATTGGTAGATAAGGAAATACTGTACTTCCCCTTAAAAAACAGTAATTTGTAAGTAAAAACAGCAGAAAAGGAATTCTATGCACACGAAAGTACAGTTTCATTAACTGACTGGATGATCCAATTAACAGAGAACCAAATTGAGATTTTTTCTCCACTGAGCGGATGTACACATATTTCCCACCGAGGCCCGGAACAAGCTCAAGGAAGCTTCTGACTGTCAGTGTATATCAAATAGTGGTTGAGTTTAATTAACTAATTGCAAGCGGTTTGCTTTTTCTTTATTTAATCGCGAAGTGAAGGATCAGTAATGTTTTCTAATGTATAACGGATGTTTATTTATTGTTCATGTGTGTTAACTCGGTAGGTTAATCAAGTTCTAAGACAGTATTTGCGTGTAAAAATTTCAGTTCGTATATTTCTTAACACTCAACAATACTTTTCAGTCTAATAGACATTCCATTTATCCTAGCGTTCTCACCGAAGAAACTTTAGATGCATTGGTCATCGTTAGGGGTATTCCTAACAAATATATATATATAAAATAAAAAAAAGAATACTTATTCAACAAACAGACATGTTTTGTATTCCGTGCCAAAAAATGCAAAATTGTTAAAACTCTTGCAATAACTCTTGAGTGTCAAGTAGACACATTATTTCGTAATGTAGGGATGAGAGGGAGTTATATAATTTATGATAATTGAATAATATCACGTATTTTACACGGGGAATAATTATCTCGCAATAGTTTGTTTGTCAATTATAATGGGAATATTCAAACATATTTTACTTACATATAATGCAGGTATGGTGCAGAAACCAAACGGATGTAAACAAATGTATCAAAAATACCCTTAAATATAAATAAAAGGTTATATTTAGAGTGTGGACTAGTGGCGGTAAAGTGCAGGTGTAGCTTTAAGCTTCTGTTTCAAGAACAATTGTTTGAGCATTTGGAAATTGACATTTGTTTTTTTTTCAATCATGTAGCAATAAGTTCTAAGATTTTATAACTTATAAATTTAAAATTCTTAAAGGCAGTGTTCCGCAAAGTTCTGTACATATAGGTATGGAATTATATTAAATAAGTAGGTTTTCTGTTGAATTGTGAAATGTAGGTCATTGGGGCAATTGGCTTCTTTCTTTATTATCTTCTTTTTCATACCATTTCATGCTGCTGATTTTTGAGAATGCATCGTAAGCCCTAAGGAAACAGGTCGATAGAATTCATATAGTTGTTAATTCCAATTCAGCACGCATGGGTAAACAGAAAGATAAAAGAATAATAATAATAATAACCCAAAAACACTGCGTTTCGAAAAGTATTTGATGGTGAACTAATGACCTGTGCTTTATATTTCGTTCCATATATCGATGTTTCGCAGATATTTTCCACAGTATATATTCGTATTATATCAGATACCTTTTGTTGTATATAAAGTTTTAAAAAACACTGATAATTGTTCTTCCGCATAAAAACAGAAAATTTGCAGAGGTAAAACTTTTATTAGGCAATTCGAAGTAAATTTCGATTGTCAAAAGTTGGCATTTGTATTATATCAGATACCGTTTTGTTTGGAAATAAACTTTTAAAAACACTCCTAATTATTCATCCACATAAAAACAGAAAATTTTCGGAGGTAAAGCTCTGTATACAGCAATTCGAAGTAAATTTCCATTATCAAAAGTTGGCATTAGTTGCTTCCGTGGAGGCAAATTAAAGCATGTAAATGAAGGTACACGAGCAAAAACAAAAATTTACAACTGCGCACAGAGAGGAGCGGCTGTCAACTTTTATTTAAATGCGATAACCTTTCACATGTCTGCTTTGTTTTAGACGTCGTTCTAAGCGGTGCATGCACATAAATGAATTTCGTATGAAAAACCTTTTACGAACTGATGATAATCGGGCTTTATTTAACAGTTGTGACCGTGAAAAATATTTCGCGCTCACATCACACGTTATCACAAATTTTGTATAGGACAGTTAACATATGCATACTGAATGCATGAGGGCGTTAAAGCACGTTTATAAAATGCATATAACAAAGGAAATATCGCATATACGTAAACACAATCAGGCTCGAAAATATGTTATTTTTGCAGTTCCCCACCATTTGCAAACATGCCATTAATAGGTAAAGAAATACTGCACTCCCCTATCAAAACGGTAATTTGTAAGCAAAATTAGCAGAAACGCAATTCTATGCACACGAAAATACAAGTTTCTTTACTTATTGCGTGATCCAATTAATGTGAACCATCTTGAGATGTTTTGCTTTACTGAGCGGGTACACACATACTCCCACCGTTGGCTGGAACAAGCTCACGGAAGATTCTGGCTGTCAACGTGTATCAAATATTGGTTGAGTTTAATTAACTATTTCAAGCGGTTTGATTTTTCTCTATTTAATCGCGAAGTGAAGAATTAGGGTTGTTTTCTAAAGTACAACGTGTATTTATTTATGATTCATGTGTGTTAACTCGGTAGGTTCATCAAGTTCTAAGACAATTCTTAGAAACGTCTGCGTGTAAACGTTCAGTCCGTGTAATATTTCTTAACACTCAACAATACCTTTCAGTCTAAGAAACATTACAGACAGCCTAGGGTTCTCACCGAAGAAACTTTGGAAGCAATCGTTATCTTTGGGGGAATTTCTAATAAAATATGTACAAAATAAAGGCAGGAATAAAAAGGAAAATTTAACAACAAACAGATATGTTTTAAGTACCGTGCCAAAGAGTGCTAAATTGTTTATATTCTTACAATAACTCTTGGGTGTCAAGTAGACCTCTTATTTCGTAATGTAGGTCTAAGAGTGAGTTATTCAATTTATGATATTGTAATAAACTCACGCATTTTCCACGGGGAATAAATATCTGGCAATGGTTCGTTGGTTAATTACAATCGGATTAGTCAAACATGTTTTTTCTTGTATATAATACAGGTATGATGTTGAACCAAACGAATGTAAATAAATGTATCAAAACTACCCTTAAATTATTTTCAGTTTGCGGACAAGTGGCATTAAAGTGCTTCTGTGACTTTAAGCCTCAGTTACAAGAACAATTATTTGAGAATTATAAATTTTATATATGTTTTTGAATCAAATAGCAATATATTCAAAACTTTTATAACTCATAAACTTTAATTTCTTAAAAGCAGTTTGTTACACAGCTCTTTACGTACAGGTATAGAATTATATAAAAGCAGACAAATGTATTAAGGAAATATAATCAAATATTAATTGATTAATACGTTTCTACATTTTAGAAGAAAACGCAGAGAGGAGGACGGCTCAGCTGATCTGTCACCTCTATATTTTTTTTTTTTGAACAATTTCAAAGATAGCACAGGAGGTAGGTTTTGTGTTGAATTGTGAAATGTAGGTCACATGTAGCAATTGGCTACTTTCTTTATTATCTTCTTTTTCATGCGTGTTCATGCTGCTGATTTTCTGAGAAGCCATCGTTAGCCCTGAGGAAATGGGTCGAAAGAATCCATATCGTTGTTATTTCCCATTGAGCAAGTATGGGTAGAAGGGTAAGGAAATAAATAACAATAATAATAATAATAATAATAATAATAATAATAATAATAATAATAAATGCATAATACACTGGGTTTCGAAACGTATTTGAGAGTGAACAAGTGACCTGTGCTTTAATTTTCGTACCATATTTCGATGTTTCGCAGATAGTTTCCATTGTATATATTCGTATTATATCAGATATCTTTTCTTTTAAATAAACTTTTAAAAAAAACACTAGTAATTATTCATCCGCATTAAAACAGAAAATTTGCGGAGGTAAAGCTTTGTATACAGCAACTAGAAGTAAATTTCGATTGTCGAAAGTTGGCATTAGTTGCTTCCGTGGAGACAAATTAAAACAAGCAAATGAAGGTACACGTGTGAAAACAAAATGCTGGGGAAACAAAAAATTACAACTGCGCACAGAGAGGAGCAACTGTCAACTTTTATTTTAAATTCGATAACCTTTCACATGTCTGCTTTGTTTTAGCCGACGTTCTAAGCGGTGCATGCACATAAATGAACTTGGTGTGAAAAACCTTTTACGAACTGATGATAATCCAGCTTTATTTAACAGTTGTGACCGTGAAAAATATTTCCCGCTCACATCACACGTTATAACAAATTTTGTATTGGACAGTTAACATGTGCATATTGAATATACGAGGGCGTTCACTAAGGGCACGTTTATAAAATCCACACAACAAAGGAAATATCGCATATACTGAACACAAAACAGGCTCGAAAACATTTTATTTTTGCCGTACTGCACCATTCGCAAACTTGTCATGGGTAGGTAAGGATATACTGTACTCCCCATAATAAAGCGGTAATTTTAAGTAAAATTAGCAGAAACGCAATTCTATGCACACGAAAAAACAAGTTTATTTACTTATTGCGTGATCCAATTAACTGTGAACCAATTTGGTATGTTTTTCTCTACTAAGCGGGTGCTGATATACTTCCCACCGTTGACTGGAACAAGGTCACGGAAGCTTCTGGCGGTCAATGTATATCAAATAGTGGTTGAGTTTGATGAACTATTGCAAGCGGTTTAATTTTTATTCGTTTAATCGCAAAGTGAAGGATCAGTAATGTTTTCTTCTGTATAACGTGTATTTATTTATGATTCATGTGTTCGGTTAGTTCATCAAGTTCGAAGACAATTCTCGGATGTAAAATTCCCAGTCCGACAGTATTTCTTAAATCAACTCTTTTCAAGCTACAGGTAATATTCAGTCTAAGAAACCTTACACATAACTTAGTGTACTCACCGAAGAAACGTTAGATGCATTGGTCATCGTTTTGGAGAATTCCTAACAAAGAATAAAACAATAAACACACATTTTTGTTCCGTGCTAAGAAGTGCTAAATTGATAAAATACTTAGAATAAGCCCTGAATGTCAAGTAGACATTTTATTTCGTAATGTACGTCTGTATGTGAGTTACTTAATTTATGGTTGCAATAAATTCGCGTATTTTCCATGGGGAATTAATATCTCGCAATAGTTTGTTTCTCGGTTTCGTAAGGTATATGACAGTGAACTAGTGACCTGTGTTTTATATTTCGTACCATGCGTCGATGTTTCGCAGCTATTTTCCATTGTATATATTCGTATTAAATCAAATATATTTTGTTTGTAAATAAACTTAAAAAACGCTCCTAATTATTCATCAGCATAAAAACTGAAATGTTGCGGTGGTAAAGCTCTGTATACAGCAATTCGAAGTAAAATTCGATTGTCAAAAGTTGGCATTAGTTGCTTCCGTGGAGGCAAATGAAAGCATCTAAATGAAGGTACACATGCGAAAACAAAATGCTGGGGAAACAAAAATTAGAACTGCGCACAGAGAGGAGCGACTGTCAACTTTTATTTAAATTCGATAACCTTTCACATGTCTGCTTTGTTTTAGCCGTCGTTATAATCGGTGCATGCACATAAATGAACTTGGTATGAAAAACCTTTTACGAACTGATGATATTCCAGCTTTATTTAACAGTTGTGACCGTGAAAAATATTTGCTGCTCACATCACACGTTATAACAAATTTTGTATAGGACAGTTAACACATGCATACTGAATATACGAGGGCGTTCTCTAAGGACATATTTATAAAATCCATGCAACAAAGGAAATATCGCATATACTGAACACAAAACAGGTTCGAAAATGTTTTATTTTTGCAGTACCCCATCATTCGCAAACTTGTCATTGGTAGATAAGGAAATACTGTACTCACCTTAACAAAACGGTAATTTGTAAATAAAAATAGCAGAAAAGCAATTCTATGCACACGAAACTGCAGGTTCATTAACTAATTGGGTGATCCAATTAACTGTGAACCAACATGCGATCATTTTCTCTACTGAGCGTGTGCACACATACTTCCCGCTGTTGACTGGAACAAGCTCACGGAAACTTCTGGCTGTGTGTGTATATCAAATGGTGGTTGAGTTTAATTAACTATTGCAATTTGTTTATTTTAATTTATTTAATCGCGAAGTTAAGGATTAGTATATGTTTTATACTGTACAGCGGGTGTTTATTTACGATTCATGTGTTCGGTTAGATCATTAAGTTCTAGGACAATTCTCGGGTGTAAAATTTTCAGCACCTACAGTAATTTTTAAATTTTTAATATTACTTTTCAGGCCACGGTTAGTGTTTAGTCCAAGAACCCTACAGACAGCCTAGGGTTCTCATTGAAGAAACATTAGATGACATTCGTCATCGTTTGTGGAATGCTTACACCCCCCCCCAAAAAGCTTTCACAACACTTTTATGTTCCGTGCAAAGAACAGCTAAATTGTTAAATCTCCTAGCATAAGTCCTGAATGTCAAGTAGACATTTTATTTCACTCCTCTGAAAATGTCCCACACAGTAACGGACGAAACATTAAGTCACAAGTAATATGACCTCATCATTAGACCACAGACATAAAGGCCTGAAATGTTTGTAAAGATCTACGACTTCGACTGTGAATACCTATATCTGTATTTAAATTGTTAAAAGTTAAAACTGTATAAAATAACTGGCATAAGTGAATACAATTTTGCCGATTTTTTGTTTAGAGAATTAACACAGTGAACGTAACTTTTTCAGTCTCAATACAACGAAATTTTGACGAGAGAAATTGCAAGTTGGTTTCAAAATGATAACGTTATTAGTATATATTTGTGGCCCTCTTAGGGCCCTTTCTAACCCCTAGCGACTTTTATCACTTTGGTAAGCTAATAAAATACTTTAAACCTGACAACCCCACATATCTCAAAGAAATTAAAAGTAAATATCTGGCAGGAAACAGGAGCTTTACTCTACGTGAATTACAGTGAGTAATGGATAGGTTTTTAAAGAGGTGCCAAAAATGTACGAACAACGACGGCGATCGTTTTCAGTTCCTCCTTTGAGCAATAGTTAAGGAAGCTGATGTATGGTTGTGTCAGCGCCACTCTACAATACCCGCAGACGGCAACGAATGCCTCGCTCGCCTACAAGCATAACGCAGTCAACTGGTTCATAATTCATTGGTTCACTCTGTATATGTAAGCCGTGGGATGGTGTTTGGCTCCAGGGAGAATGTTCGAGCAATCAATAAGTAAAATTCTTCATATAACGTCGGAAGATTAAACTTAGAGGAGAAGTTTAGGCTCTCCTCCTTCCGCTGTATACAAACTCTTCATGTTATTACTCACTCGTCTAAATCTATAAATTGGAACAGTTTTTTTTAATATTTAATAATAATAATAATAATAATAATAATAATAATAATAATAATAATAATAATAATAATAATAATAATAATAATAATCGGTTTTGGTGATCTACTGGTAGCCATACTTGCCTCATAGATTCGAGATCGATGCATTTTTTCGGGCGCAAAAATCCTAAGTATGACTCCTTTGGAAGGAAAGTAGAGCGCGGGTACCGTGTCATATATTTACGGCATGTAAAGAAACCTCAAGTCTGAAAGAAGAGGTCTTTGAGCCAAATTTAATAACAATTTGAAGCCCTAAATTGAATGAGACTCTGATGACCTGCGTTTGTTAAGGGGGTTCATAAATAACCAAGTATAACAATAATAATATTCAGTAATAGCCTAGAATTTTTCTAATGTGTGAAACATGCCTTTCAAACTTCCTCATAAATGAAAAATCACAAGTAATTAAATCAGAAGAGGGCGAAGGCCACAAACCAACATTATTTCTCTTATCATAGAACACCTCAGTAATTGTATTTAATGATTCTTGAGTCGTATATGTGCGGTCGCAGAGTCCTGTTGGAACTAACCGTACAATTGTTCTTATTCTGTAAACTACTGAAGAAATTTCTTTAGGTTAGTGTTTGGTATTGATCCGCATTCTATGTCTCATTGAAAAATATTAGACATATTATTCTCTTTGTACTTGCCGCACACTAGGTACCAACTTTCTAGTCATAATGGGGGGTTTCCTGCAAAAGTACCGGTTTTTCTGAACAGACCAATACAGACGAGGTCTTTAAGTTAAAGACTCGTGAACAGGAGGTCTGGGGTTGATTCATACAAGGACCGTCCTATCTGTTTTTTTTTTTTTTGTTTTTGTTTTTTTACAGATTTTCCTCAGCCCTCATAAATGGCAAATGCAGGGGAGGTACCCTAAACTTATGATTGGAACGTTTCCTTCCTTAAAAAAGAAATGTTTCCCCAATTAATAATGCCATCCCATGTATGACCAGCCTGCGATACCTCAGCATTAAAACAACGTTAAGCATTATTAAAAAAAAGGATGATCATTTACACGACACCACGGTTAGTCTATGAAGAAAAGGACTGCGAATCAATTTCACTATTCTGAACTGCATTCCAAAAACAAGTGCCGTAATTCACTCTTTGAACTGCATCACCTTCTCCCAAAGCATGAACAGGTGTAGTTTTATGGTTGCAGCTTCAGCAACTGTGCTGCATTTGTTGCACAAGTTGGACACAGTTTTGTTTGTTATAAGGTTTAATGGCGAACACTCTAGCCTGGCTCCGGTTTCATAAATTGATTCTCTATTAAAATCGTTTGTATGTGTGAACATGTTCTGCCCAACACTGAATCCACTAGTCCTTGTATAACACTTCTTAAAGAGGGCAACGCAACGGGAAACGTTTTAAAAACTCGTTTGAAATACAACGAGAAGAAGTGTTTTAAAGTAGCTTTGACAATTCGCTCTTTCACATACAAATCAGGACAACTCTACTACGAGTAGTATGTGCTATGCATATATCCCCGTCTCGCTCGGCGTGAGTTGTGTTCTTGGGCGATACTATCATTGCGAAAGATTTCAGTGCCAAGAGGAGTAGGGAAGAATGCATTACGGGAGTACAGGCCAATACAGTGGCATTCCTTCAGGATGCATATGCCGTATATGTGGCAGCCATATATTTTAGTGGCCCTATATTTGCAATTATATATAATTGCTTCAAATGTAGCTGCTGAGCCGGGGACAGTAAACACAAAGGATAAGAGCAACCAATGCCTGTTTTGTTTCCAAACTAAGCAGGTATATACTGGTGAGAATCTTATATGTCAACACATTAAAGTAATGCGATATATTTTATATTTCACCTTGTTTGAGTTATTCTTTAATTGAAAAAAGAATCCATTAGCCACTTCTTACATATTTCACTTTTTTGTATTTTAACAAATATGCACTTTGTAATTAATTTTGCTCTTATTTACTTTAAATCTCTTGCATATGTCTAGCATAATACAGCAAAATTTTATTCTTTTAGCCATTTGAATAAAGTGCTTTCTCGTTAACACCAAGTAGGATAAGGAAATAGAATTTGTTGACATTAAGTGTTCAAATGTTCTGGATGTATTCTCATGTGCATACGGAACATGGGAGAAAAAGAGTACTAAATATTAAAGGCTAACAAACATATTAACATTCTGAATTATAAAAAACGATAATAGCTTCAAATTTTAACAAAGTGAAATAAGCACTAAAAACAAAGAATAATGAATCAAAAGTGTTCCCATATGTAATAAATAATAAACTGCATTGCAAGAAAATGTTGTAATAATAATAATAATAATAATAATAATAATAATAATATATCGGCGAGTAATTTATTGTATCGTAAAGTACGCGAATATATGCACATACACGTGTGTAAAATTATACAAATTATATTTACAAACTTCATAGAAGCCCTGAAGCATAATAATTACAAAAATTAATAATACAATAACTTCATTATTGCAGTTCCTCTACCTTCCAAACTGTGACACTGGTATTGTTTCAAAACATGGTATATAAATATGACGTATCCCAAACTGTAGTCTAGATAATCTCTACTGTGCATTTCACAATGATATAAAGTTTAGTATACAATAGTACATTAATCCAATCGATATCAAAAGGATATCTTTGATTTTGTTCAGTTTAATCCTCCTATGACCGCATTTTCTTTCTTCTGTTAAATAATATCAGCACACACCTCTTGAACGTACGCATTTTTGGAAAGTTCCATATTACAAAATGAATAAAGGTTTCGCCTGAAGCTAACTGTAAGAGCTTTAATACTACTCTTCTATATTTTCTGAATTACAGCTATAATTATACGCTTTGACTTTCAACTCCTACTTGTGTGGGTTAATAATTTGCTGGACTTCTACTTGAGCATCACTATTTATAATGAACTCTGTTAAGGATTGTGATTAGATACCACATATCACACTAATAACAGTCGCACATGCCGTACATAGCTATTATCGCATATCAAAACTTATCTCTGTATGCACTTTAATTCCACTCATAGTATTCTTTTCTATGTCTTATTTTGGAACGGAGTGAGTTGTAAGAATTAAGAAAATTTAGAACCAACCTCTGAACTACTGAGCATAAGTGGCCGCCTAGAGGGGAAGGCTTTACCTCACCTCAAACATGCGCATAGTGCGTGCACAGCCGCAAGATCAAAGAAAAGCTTACTGTACAAGCAACTACGGCGGACTGTCCTCTTCATTGCTTGGAGGTGTCAGTACTTTAGAAATGCTTACGGCAGAGAAAGAGCAAGCCTACAACTAGTATAGAGCCGTGACGATATGTCGCCTCAATACCGGAGAGTTGTCTGCACAAAATATCTTTCTGAAGATCGGTTTTAACAGAAATAGGCTCACAACACTGTGCGCGTGGAATATATATCAGAAACCTTAACAGTACTTCTTAAGTTTTTGAAAAATCTACATTTGTTTTTAAATATAATACCAAGGAGGCTAATATATTGCTTTTCTACTGCAGTTTGTGGGCGGAAAAACTTTTGTAAAATCGGGCAAGAAAAAATGCTCGTGAAATTTAAACATGGGCCTGAGTAAATTTGCGATCTTACAAGGAAGAGAGGAATTGGTATGAATTACTGACAGTAAATGAAAGATAGACATAATAAGAACAATCATAAAATGGGGGGACGCACCAGAGAAAGACACTCTAAATGTAGTATATATCGGGAAGAATTTGGGCAGTTGTTTCACACAGGTTATGAATTCCGACCCACCAAGCTCAAAAGAAATTGCTTTACCTAAAGACATTTAAAAATGAATGGTGGAATATTTCTGTTTCCGCTGTTGATAATACAGGGAATGGGATTTTAATGTTTTATTCTAACAAGGGTCAAAACACCATGGCTGACTTTATGGACGGATCTTTCAAGGGCTGCAGCAAACAGTTCGCCAATTGTAACAATATATGCGGATATAGGACACTCTATGGAAGAAACCGTTATTTTATGGCCTTTTGCGGAGGAAAAACTGAAATAAGTATAGCAGTTTCTTCAGCTCTGTAAAGCAGAAGATTAAGAACCGAAATCCTGGTTCATTTTAACTTCGAAGAAGCAGCCATTTGTTCTCTAAAGTCGCAGATTAGCAGTGCGTTAACTGGGCTTTAACAACAGATACGGAAACGCAACTTCATGTCCGAATATGTTCCGCATTGACTCACCTTCTTATTGCACATGTCGAGAATGCATGACTCTCCATCATGGAAGATGAACCAAACAATGAAAAACTGCATAAAAGTTTCGATTATAATCATTTTTATTCAAATGTGGAATTGTCATCAGCAGTGACACGAACGAAGGATATTGTAGAAAGATGAAGCCATAGACTTAATTCACCTATTGTTAACCCTCATTCTAATATATACCATTTGATGAAACGCTTGAAAGATGAAGCTCAATTCAATTATTATCATAGCCGGGAAATTGAAGCATTTATTTTCGTTATAATAGGCAGGCAAAACTTACTTCAAATATTGCAAATAGGCAGTAATATAATCAAAATAAGCACTTATTAAAAGTAAAAACAGAGAGCAATATCACTAATTATCAATTTTTTAACATTGTTTAACGCTCGTTTTTACTACTGAGGCACCGCAGGCGGTGACACCGATGACACATGAAATGAAATGATAAATTGGGAAAGGATTGTTTTTAAGGAAGGAAACGTTCCAGGCCGAAGTTTAGTGTACCTCCCCTGCATTTGCATTTATGAGGACTGGGGAAAACTTGTAAAAATCAGTCAAGGAGGACGGTCCTGGCGGGATTCAAACCCCAGACCTCCCGCTCACGAGTCCGCACCCTTACGACCTTGGTCACCCGTGGAGGTACCCATCAATGAAAATGATTATTTTAGTTATTCGTTGATTTCTTTATCACATAATTAAAGTACTTAAGATTCCTTTTCTTGGTTAGAAGCAACAACAAGATGGTTTTTCAAGGTATCAACTGTCATAGTCAGCCGCTTGCCAGAGAGAACATTTTTCATCATGGAAAAGAGCGTTCCACTGAAGTGATTGGAGTACATTTAAAACAATATATTTCGGAAGAAGTCATATCAGCTACAACAGAACATTCATCTTTCAGGACATCATGGAAATGTTGATTAAGAAAAAGTAGTTTTGAACAGTCCTGGCGAATGAGCAAAAGAGGTGCAGTGGTTTCTGACAGAGTTCATTTTCTGTATATGCATTTTTAGGAGAATTAATTTAGTATCTATCTTATTTCCATACTAAACACATTATAGGGACGTATTATTGCACAGCTATACAGCTCTCATCTTTCTCGCCTGCAGTTGATTGTACATTTATGTAGCTGAGAAGTTATCCCCATCACAATCTTCCTAAAATTCTCTCGCGCAGATCGACACAAGGTTATTCGCCTACTATTCAAAACTACAGTACTTCCCTCATCCTCTCTGTTTCCTGGTATTCTTATGCCCGAGGTAATCGTTCTATCTTTCACTAATGAAGGTTCTGCTATTTAAAGAGCTTAAGTGAATGGGTTGAGGCGAAAAGTTTTGACTGCTTGAAAAGAAATACTAGATTCTCAACAGATATTTCGTGAGTTGAATATAACATATTATTTCAATAACTTTTATCACTTCGATTTATTGAAATATTTATGTGTTTCTTAAAATGCGCAAATAATGGCAGAGAAAATCCATAACAATCCAAAACAGGCAAAAAAAATTTAAACCTTAAAATGGACAAGAGGAGGCAAAAAAGACAAAATAAAAACTGGTGGTACCAACTCCAAATATATGGAAACTTATTCATTTCCATCTGACTGTTAAACACATACACCCAGATAGAAAAGGCATTTTGCCTAACTTCCAGCTTTGATTATCACTTATATGAACGAAGAATTTTGAACTTCAAAGGAAAGCATACAAGCAAAGATTATATAACATGGCACGAAAGAATACTGAAAACTTTACAGAATTTCGAAGCTTCAGAAGATGTTAAAGTTTTTTTAAGACAATAGTATACATTCAGAAGTTGGAATGAGAACCAACTAGCGAAAGTACCACTTATATTGTTGACAGTGTATAAAGTTAATAATGAGACAATGACTGTCCTGAATTGCTATAATTGTTATAACACGCCAGTCCTACTTGCTGTTGCAGAATACTTGTTTCGCTTGTTCCCTTTCATCCCTAGGGTAGCATGAGTTCGCAAATGTCAGTTCATGAATCACTGATTAGAAACACCATGGCATAGATCTGTTTTATTCTGTGTTTTGTGCCCACATAACAGAATTAATAACTGAACTATTTAGAAATATTGCCAAAAAGTAGTAGCAATTTACAAGTAAATTGAGTTATAAAGTACATAGTTTTTTATTTAAAACCATTCGTTAACTTTACCTTTACAGTAGAAATTAAAAATGCTATTACATTTATAATAGTAAAGAGAGAGTTATTTGTGCTGTGAGAACGCAGTGACAACATTGCTCCTTTAAATGAGGCGGGGTTAGCACTGCTTAAGGGGCTTGATATTGAGACAATAGCAACATGCCATACACATCAGACGTAACTACATTGCGGCGGTGTGGAAACGCGGTCATCCCATTTCCGATACGGTGATGCAATATATAGATCGGAAGAATTTATACGACGTTGTATTACTTCGTTCTGAGAAGAAACAGGGGAAAGTATGAAGACAAAGAAAGACTAAAAGTCATTTCATGAAATGAACAATGGAATAATGCAAAGCAGTTATAGAGAACATTTCCTTTTCAACGTTTATTGTCTTATTACATCAAATTTAAAACGTCATAGCTCACGTACATTTCTCTGAAAAGCTCTATCCTTATAATTATAGCATTATTAAGTTAATCAAGATGACAGCCTGGATTCCAAGTCCTTTTATCCCAAGGATCAATAAGGACGCACTATTGTTCCTATAGTGAATCGGAGAAGCGCAAAGCGGAGCGATCCTTTTTCATATGCAAGAAACAATGAATGAAATATTTATGTATTGCACAAATATATTGCCAAATTATACGTTATTGATTTAAGCCTTATTGTAAATAATATAAAAAACAACATAATATAGAGCTGGTACAGTGTGTGTAAAAAGGCGTATAAAATAGATAGACAAAACACATAATATGTAGCACTCATTTATAAAATATTAAAGTAATGATTTTTGTGGTGACTGTTACATTAATAGGAATGTATACCCTTTTACTAAAAAGTCATCCCCAGATTCTATGTGTCAATCGGAAAACTTCGGGGAAACTCGTAAAAGCTGTAGCAAAGCACATTGAGCGACTATACATTGCAGTGGGTGCTTTGTCTGTAAACGTATTGGTCACAATCATAAGCATCTGGAAACAGAACATTAGGATAGAGAAGCGGTGGCCGGGCGGTTTAGAAGGCCTAAGCTCCGGGGTTCAAATTGCACAAAACAGTTTTATTTTTATTATTCGTTTTATAAGTGCATGTGTAGAAAATCCTGTTGCCTTATTATGAAAATATGTTCTGACATATATTTGAATTTTATGACATTACCTAAGCAACACATCGTCACGGGTGGCCGAGGTCGTTAAGGCGCGGGAGGTCTGGGGTTCGAATCCTGCCAGGACTGTCCTCCCTGACTGGGGTTTTTTCCAAGTTTTCCTCAGTCCTCGTAGCTGGCAAATGCCGGGGAGGTACCGTAAAATTAGGCCTGGAACGCTTTCTTCCTAAAAAAAAATCCTTTCCCAATATATAATTTCATCTCATGTATCATCAGTGTCCACCGCCCGTGGTTCCTCTGATGCAAAAACGGGCGTAAACACCATTAAAAAAACCCTAAGCAACACAAAAACGTAATCACAAATTAACGTATTCTTTACAAATAACTGAATAAATACATGAACAGAAAAATTTTCCTTCTAAACCGAAGCACATATAAATAAACACAAACTGATATCGGGTGTATGAACCCTCAGCATGTATAACTGCATTCAGTCTTCGGCACAGAGATGATGTCAGATTTCTACAGCAGTGTGGACGAGAGGCTACATCCCAGGTTTCTTGATTGTGCCCATAAGCCATCGTTTGTCCTTCGTGCATGTGCAGGGAATGCTTTTGCAGCATATTGCATTTAGATAGAACAAATACTGGAGAAAATATTATAATATTTATTAACGTTAAAGATTGCTATGTATGTGAACCAATATTACGAAACTAAATTGGCACAATATGTTAAAAAGGTTTATTAAAAATAGTCCCTCTTGCTGGGAGGCGAACCTGCGCTCTTAATCACGGCATCGCTACACACTCTGCCACAGAGCTAACAGAAATGCACACTAGTCAGCGTCCTGCGTGCCATGTAACACAACCGCTGCAGTCCTTGCTGGCTACCTTGTGAACCGCGCGCTGTAACGAGCAGCACTTAGAAGAATTTTGCGTTCAAGAGATGACTCATTTTTTTTTCTTTGTCACCAGGGGTACATTAATCCCCGACACATTTCTCTTAGGTGCCCCTACACTCTGTATATCATTACAATTTAAATGTACCATTTGTCCACGACATATCCCCTTCAAATATCGAAATGAAGAAACGTTTCACTTAAAGACTAGCTGACGTGTTTCTACTATCACAATTCAAAAGCTAAACATTGGTTTGTTACTTATCGTTTTGAAAATACAAGTAGTTGGCGCCAGCCTGCTTATAACTGGCATGTTTAGCAGGCACGAAACACCACAATTTCTCTCGCTACCAGAAGTTAATATGCTAGAATGCACATCAGTAAGGCCCACTCCTTTCTCCTATTCTGAAACTGATATAAATGAAAGCGAGTCATTGCTGGAATTAAATGAAGTCGTACTTGAATGAAGGCAACTTTCCCTTGCTTGTGCAACGCATATCGATTGGGTGGAAACGAAGTTTCGTTTCCTTTGCTACGACCGTAAAATAAAGCTTGGTAAACGCGCTATTTATTTGACAGAGACAACAGAGTTTGCATCTCGAATTAGTCCATCCTGGTGGTCACCCATTCTTGCCTCGTAGACCCAAAGTAAAGGGTTCCAGGGTCGATGGAATTTAGGACGTAAAATTCCTAAGAATGCCTTCCTTAGGAAGAGAAGCAAAGTCGTGGAGATTTAAAGCATGTAAAAGAATCTAAAGCCTATTAGAGGCTTCTGAACAAAATTTTTCGATCGTTTCATGCCCTTAATCGAATGGGATGTTAATGAGCGTCCTAAAATAAAACAAATAGATACAAAAATCTTGCATCAAATCGTGAGCGAAAGACCTGAGGTTCGATTCTTCTGAGAACCATTCTTCCTGAATGAGATTTTTTTCTACAGTCCTCATAAATGATAAATGCCGGGTAGTACCCTAAACTTAAGACTTGGAACGCTTCCTTCCTTAAAGAAATTAGTTCTCAATTTAGCATTTAATTTCTTGTACAATTATTATACACTGCTATAAATCTTGAAACAAAAGAATACGAACATCTTAATTGTCTATGTGCGAAATATGAGGACCCAAGCTCAGTGGCTGGGGGAATGACAAAAAATATTTACAACCAAGCAGCAATGAACATGGCAGAAATAAATGATTATTCAAACCGTTCTAATCTCAAATGAGAGGTTATTAATTATTAATTAATAATATTGGGAGATGCCGGGTGTTTAGTATACAAGAAGCTACAAATGTTCAGAAATAATTTAAAACGGCACTATGGTCTGATGCATGTAGATAAATACAAAACACATCGGTGACGAAGGAAAATCACATTCACTCATTTCTTTGGGGATAATGCAAATAATTGTCCGAAGTATAAACGTAAATATTCATTATTTAAATTGTTAATGCTACAATGACTTTATTGTTAATTAATAATATTAATAATTACAGTATAAAATACCAATAACTTTGTTGTAAATAACATCATACTAAAGATTTATTCTTACCTGTTTAACATTATTATCCCAAGTTTTTTGTAAGGACAACGGTATCTACTTATGGTCCAATAATAATATGATTTATAATTATATTTCGTTAGAAAAAAGTAACGAGTTATTGTAGTTTGTTAACATTTGTTTACCAGAAAGATTAAATTAATGTTCCTTCAAACATTGTATTATTACTTCATGCTGTAAATACTGAATATATTTGGGAATAAATTAATTGTATAAATCGGGAACAATTTCTTTGTTTATACAGATACCTTACAACATAAAATGTATTCCTCAGCTCTGACATGCATAACGCCCTACTACAATACTACACTCACCATCCCCACCTCCTCCACGAGAAACGCAACAGTTTGATAAGCTCGTTTGACAAGGCCGCTCGTGCGCGCTTAGTTTGTTTGCCGCTGCTGGTCTAACTGATAAATGCAGAAGTTTATTTTTTCCACAATCTACGTAGGTGTATACTTTTATACAGGATCCTCATTTCGCTAAGCAATTGAAAACTGATTTTACCAACGGGAAGTTATTGCATAACGGTCTCGCCCCCTGCCGAGGAAAATCTGTAGCACGGTCCGAACTACTATCACCCATTTTAGTAGTAAATGATGAACAATATCGCACTGACCATCATCATATCCGAATTTTTTGAAAGGATTTTGAGACACTCGTCCAATTCAACGGATAATTTGTTTCAGCGCCTTCGTGGGCTTTATTTCCGATACAGCAGAATATTATGTGGATGAAAATGTAGCAGCTGAGTGGCTTTATACGCATTGCCGACAGATACACCAACTTTCTGAGCTAATTAAACACTTGGAGGAGAAGTTTGTAATCGATAGTCTATTTCCTTTATTGAAACATGGTTTCTTGTAAATGATTAGACTTTGTTCAGTAATCTAAATGTTGCAAAGCTATTCGTGCTAATTGTATAAAATTCTCTCCTAATACTTGTGCACTTTTTTTGCCTATAATCATCAATAAATATACTTTGTTCTATAGAATACATACTTCACAATGCACATATACACATCAGAAAATGTAACACGCACTCCCTATTAGAAATGCAACTGAAACAGTTAGTGAGATAAACAGGGCCGAGCAAGCTCAATTGACTGCGTCAGCGGAACTTTACTCCAATCTTACTGGATATCTCACGTCCTCTGAAGGTCAACCGGATTTCATTAGTATATATAATTGCCGATTGCTTGGCGGATTAACGGTACAGTAGTTGTACATGGTAATGATTCCCGATTGTCAAGAGGAGGTTACATGTAGCTACGTATTGAATTACTTTAACCAGGTTTCATATGGAATAATGTTTTTTATAGCATAGAAGCATTTCCTATAGTCAGGATTTGCGCCAGTGTCTTGTGCACCTCGAAGTTGAAAACGCCGTGGAAAAAATATTCCACGATAATGGCACCCAGTTTCGCGGTTCATTCATTGCTCCTAAAGGTTATATTTATTGCCTTCAAGCTAGCAACCCTCTCTATTCTATACAAAATTGTTTATCTGTTAGTTTCTCTTATTTTGTATTTACTTGAGTGCACCTTAAACCTTTGTTTTGGACCAAAAAGAGCATATGGAAGAGTAAGAGAAGCTTATTATTTCACGAGACGTTGTATTGCTTAGCTTGACTATTATTTACGGCACATCTAATAGCCGTCTGTGTGAACATCCCCCGTTTTGAATGAGAGAGAGAAAGGAATAGAAGGAAGGAAAATACAGCGTCTGCATGACCCTCTTTTCTCCACAAACAGCTTCTCTCTTGAATTTCACAGTTCTTGCTTTCATGCGTATAAATTGTCAATCATTTCACTGAAGGCAAACGGCAAACTGACACTGGCCCAGTTGGCAACAAACGCATGAAGAAAGGACAATGCGTCTAGGGCATTCTTTTCTTATTTGTGCCAAGACTAGGATTGAAAGCATCCGCAGTGTTGCTCTTTTGCTTTATTTCTTTTCGCGACTCTAAGTACAATTTCTACATGTCCGAACTGCACCTTGTTTTATATGGTGAACCTTGTGAGGTCATTTGACCACAACACAATTTTTTGCAGTCATGTTCCCTTTCTCCCCCAGTATCCTTAATTTTTGTGCAGGCAAATTTTAACTGTTATCTTTGTAGGTTATTGACCCTCTGTAAGGAATCTAACTGTAATTCGTTATAATTCCCTTTAACAAACCGAGGAAACCTCCTGACGGACATAAAGTGTCAAACTTGACGAGCCCAGTTTATCCGTGTGTTTGATGAGAGGCAAATACTCATTATGCACTAAACAGACCGCTCAGGGGTCAGTTTTGTTTTCCTCCGGAGTGTTTTGCCTATGGGCGAGAGCGCCGCTCGTTAGCCGTTTAACCAGACAGCAGGGTCTCGGCGATTAGGGGGAGGGTAAAATAAAACCAACAGCCATGCAATAACACACAAATCAATTTAAGAGGCCCATAACTTGCCAAATTATGAAATGAGGTGTTGTAACTGACTGCCTTTATTTCCCATACTGGCCCCACTTTAAGAAATTATTCATCATTTGCTGTAGTTCATTCGAAATCATTGCTCCCATGGAATTATTCGCAATGTGAGCAGTGGTAGAGTCTTGCTGAAAAATGCATGATCACGTCCCCTGTTGGTTAATTCTCTGAAGAAAGGGTTAGAATGGTATTCACGTAAGTAACAGAATCAAATGTATGCTAAAAACAAAATTGCTGCTATGACTATCACCACTGGTGGTGCACCATGCATACTTTTTTTCATGGTGGAGGGGCACTACATGCACGAAGTCAGGTTTATCTGTACTCAAGTATCGATTGTTTCGAGTACACACATAACCATGGATATGGAACCAGGCCTAGTCCGAGAAGAATATTAAATGTGGGTTTATTTGTCTGTTATACATATTTTCCAGAATCCACTCACAAAATGTGCCCCTACTTAGGGCTCACCTGGCTGAAGAACATGTGCCACAGCTTACAGTGCAATAATTTAATAGGCTTTTGCACAGACCTATATGAAACACTCATTTGTTGTTGAATGCGACGAAGAGATTTTAAAGGGGAATTTTGTAAACTATTATCAGTATCGTGCAATCTTTCTTCAGTGTGAACCCTAAGCTACTTTTTTTGGTTTCTTGGGCTGGACACTTTCAGTTTCCTGAAATTAATTATACAGATTACGGGCAGTTTTACGATCTGCAGCGTCTACACCCGGGATCTTGCTTGAAACAGTCTTCGAACATCACGAGTTGAGTCCACTAATATAAATCATACATAAAGACATGCTGTGCCATCGTAAACAAACGAGGCATAATATACTATATGTATGGGATCGCATTAAGAAACGAATAACACAACACACACCCGGGAACAGCTGCGCCACGGCTGCGACAGTCAGCAAGGTCTACAAGTAAGGAAGCAGGCTTGCTACCCCGTTCATGGCGCGGCAAATGAGTGGGGGACTCACTTATAGGAAAAATCCCGCGCCGTAGAGGAAAACATCACCGATCGCACGGTAAAAGGCTTTATTTTCCAAGTCAATGCACTCAAATGCATTGCGTTAAGTTTAAAAGCGGATAACCTGCATACCTTGCTACAACAGAAGTTGGAAGTTCTCCACATCTTTCACATTTTACAGAATCAGTAGCAATGTATGTTGATTCTTTTCCAAATTTATCACATTATCTTATACAACACTGTACATAAAACATTTAATATAAATAATACTCCACCACATTCTTTGACACAGAACCACGACATTTCCTATGTCCAGGAAATCATCCCCCTATCTTCCTTAACAAGCTCTTTCTCGGAGTAAAAACAGATTACTGTTAACAAACAAAATATGCACCCATTTAAGTGCTTATGTACTCGTCAATGCGTGGCCCTCTTTTAAACTGAACGCACCGTTCCACTGACTGGCTGGGATGTTCACGTATACAAAAGTTTGTATTAAATAAATTTAAACGGTTTTCAGCTTACGAGAGATATATGCGAAATTCGACTGAAAAATTCAATCATATTCTATCAGAGAATTTGTATATGACTGCAGTGAACATATGGGATTTAAGACCGACTCCGTGAACCAGATAACAAAGACAAAACATGCACATGCTTCACGGAGCTGCATATCTTCCAGGGATTATTGTATGCAGTAATGTTTATTAATTGCTCAGTCTTTTTAAACGTGCATCATTCGTATGGATATTTTGACCGTACATGCCATGCATTACACAGACAGTTACAGAAAAGCAATTTTCATTTAAAATTAAGTACATTTACGATTATTATCACTTAAACACACAAATTTATTCAGACTCAATCAGCCTGTTTACTCCAAAAACCGCATAGAACCGCACAGCGTTGGCCATTTGTTTTTCTGTACAAACAAATCCCTATATGGTAACCTATCCCTATTTGCCTTAGCAAACATGCGTAATCAACCTCCACTGTTCGACACCTGGTACCCCATTAAAATGTGTTGCATTTTTTCTTTGTCTCAAAAAATCACATAATTCTTTGTTGAGTCTCGTCTTTTATTTTGGTTCCTTTCCATGCCCTTAGTTTAATCTACGCTAGACCCAATCTATTTTTGAAGCTCAGGGAATATATGCACACCTATCTGCCCCATCAGATTTTGAGTTTGATCACATCATGTCTCTAATTAGGATGAAACTATGTAAGAATGTTAGGAAATTTGACAGAACGTCGTATATCTGCAGGGTCGGTTCGGTGCTCCAATCGTTCACGAATATTCGTGTTGATAGTGCCAGCCCCTTGTAGTGAGGTAATATGTACACGATTTTTGTGTGTAGTTTACGAAATATGAACTTACGAAAGAATGAGGTTAAATACATTTGCTTGTAGATTTCCGAAATGCGAAAGGGAAAAGGCAAAATAGCAATGCACTTGTAAGGCATGAGGATTCTTAAGCACTTAATATCAAGTTACATACTTTCAAACTACTATATCAACACAAACAAAGCACGAACGAAAACTGATGAGCGGCATTGGTAAGGGGAGAGAGTGGTAACTTAATGCACTTTTGTTATCTATTATCGACAATTCAGCACCAACATAACTTCATTTCGTCATTCTGGTTTTAGTGCTTAGAAATTCTAATGCCTACTTATAACTATGCTCTGTGTACAACATGGCAATGTAACTGCAATGCAGATTTCAGTATCAATCTTCATAAAGCATTGCAAAGGAACAACAAAAGTGTTAGGACATTTTCGTCACTGATTATCCCGCAGGGAGTGCATCCGAAATCTTGCACTTTCCATACTTCCATTGCTGTTATATTGCAACTCTATTATTAAGCGTGATTGAATTTCGTATACTTCCCTTGTTTGTTAAAGGAAAACCAAACAATGTAGTCTTTACCGGATGCTCGAGATAGCTATATTAACCATAAAGAGCCCTTTCCAAGTTCATTTTCATGAGTGGGATTGGGTACTTCTTGCCTAACACCCTGCACTTTGTTATTCAAGTTGGACATGAAAGTCCGCTAAATTTTCGTAACTTTATAGCCCTTACTTCCATAGCAATCAGCATAACATTTTAATTCCTACGCTATTGCCAACACTTTCTTTAAGATATAAAAATGTATGCTAAAACTAGATACTTATTATAAAATACATTTGTTTAAACATTAAGTGTTAAGAAAGTTCACTGCTATTTTTGACCAAAGATCAGCTTTGGTTCACCTCTGAGCTTCAACTCCCCTTTATTTCGAAACTCTAGTTTTAAAGAAACAGTCAATGAATAATACACAAGCGTTTAAATAACAAGATTTCCCCCAACGCCACTGTTGCGTTTGGGACACTTGGACCCCCAGTTTATCAGCTGAGGGAGCCTTAAACTTAGAAATGGGCACCGTGGGATTGCTCCAAGTTAAGGAATCCCCCTCCCAAAACAGGAACAGGAACTGGAATCGAAATCAGCAGGGGTGCTGAAAACTAGAAAACATCACACCATTAAATATAATGTAGAATTAACCCAACTATGACGACTGCTATAACAGAAAGGAAATTATAGGATAAAATGCCTTAAACACAAATTCGGAGAGGCTAGAGATAAATTACATAAAATATAATACTTTTCAAATTACAACTTATAACAATGGCAACGCCCACATTGAATAATGACATAGAATCTGTACAAGGAGAAGAGCATAGTGTATAATTTTACCAAATCACAAGATAAACACCTATAGCAGTATTGTGTATGGTTTGCATTGAATTGGATTACTACCAACGGCTGGCCGTTTGTGTCTACGCCTCTAAAGAGATCAGGTGAGGAAGACGCCGGAGGGGTAGAATTTATGGGCCAATGAGGCATAGTCAGAGCAGTGAATTCCTAACTTCTGTTTCCAAATAAAAAATTCTGACGCCGGCAGAGCAGTCCTTTAAATATTTTCAGCCCCTCAGAAGGGCAGTTTCTATACCAGAGGCAGGGGCAGAAACCTTCCCCAGCGCAAGTTCCCTTCACACCGCACCAGCTCATTTCGTTCTGCCACTTTTGATCCTGTAACGGAACCAACGGAATTAAATTACATGAGATGGGAGACGGAAAATTTGTGAAAGAAGAGTTTCATCCCAGCATATGCCTAAGCGAACGGGAGATCCCCCCCCCCCAAAAGTCATAGTTATGAACAGTTATCTACGCCGAAGAAAAATCGTCAAATATCATTTCACTTCAAGTCTCAAAAAATGGTTAATTGCCTACGCTACGAAAATAATTGTTACAAATGTTTCCAAATTATGACATTTATATAAAACACTGCTATACTTTTCATAAGCACCGTGTTATTTTCCCTACAAAGTCTCCAAAATTGTGCAGTCTAAAGCAAATGAGGTTCACGATCCTGTCAAGCAAATCCTGGGAATGCAAACTTTCAGTTACTTATATTTTGAGATAATCCAACAACCTGCACCCAGTTTTCTGTCACTCCGTTGCTGGTTGATCGTTTTGTGACCTGTCAAAGGGGTGTGCCAATGGCATTGTCAATATGCACATTTTGGAATAGATTACATAGCCCTGTTTTGTACGAGTATCTGAAATATTTTCCATGTTGAATTAATCTTGGGCATATCGCATTTGAAACTGAAGATATCTAGTGATACCTCATTCTCTTGGCACGACAGCCCAATGCGAGCCTAGATCTTCAGCAGTGACCGCTGCGGTCGTCTAGATCCGTCTTACGTACTTAGAGAACAATATTGCAGAGAGACATGTGATGAGCATTCCGGCATTCCGCCGATCGCCTAATACGTTGCTTTCGAGATCGAAGGACGTAACTTCAATATCAGGCAGCTCCCCAGTTGTCCTCATGAGGTTAGGTGGACCCCGATTCAGACCTCCATAAGTTATAAAGTTTGTAATTAAATGCGAGGGATCGGATCGGAGAACTCCTGGCCAGTAGTCAACCATGCTAACCACATATAGGAGGCATGTAGTAACCACCCGGTATAAATATAACCATTACGAGGAGCGAGTTTGAAAAATAGGAAGCATTACTTTTGTATTAGCCTATTGCCTGTAGAATAAAAAATATTCGACCAGTTATTTCATCATACAAAACCATTTATTTGGGCCTTGCTTTCTAAGGCTATCGTGTTCCCACTTAGCCTGTGCTCGCTCAAAGCTCTAATGTTATGCGTACTCGTGTTTAGAAACCAATATTACATGAAATAATGTTAACATTAATTTCAAAAACAAAAAATGTTCCAGGGCGTTTAAATGCTCACAGATTTGAGTAGAGTTGTAACGTATGACTGAGGCTATTTAAATGTTACAACGCCGGTTTGGTGCGCGTTCGGTCGTCAACTAGCAAATCCCCTTGCCTAGAAAAGTCAGGCGCAAACAAATTGAATGGTACGATATATTTTAGATTTATACAGCTGTATTAAAATTTGTTTAAATAAAACTAAAAATTTGGAAGCAGAGAGCCTGATTACAATTATTCTGAATTCAAACGCAGAGAGACTAAATATTAAAACAGAAAATGATCGTATGGTAGCAGCTTCTTCCGCTTGTTAATGAACATATATACTAGCTTACTCGTGGATTGCTCGCTATGTAATTGGTGAACGCAATGGGAAAGGCCGACAGAGATGAAGAGTATAGGAAATTGAAAGTGTTGCTACATGAAAACGTAATTTCTAGTTCCAACATTGGTGGAAGCCTTTTCTTTCGCTGCCAGATATCCACTGCAATGCTGTAAAGCGACAGAACTAATGTAATAACTTTGTAAATTCTGAAATTATCAAACTTGTAAATTGCATTCTGCACAGAAGACAAACAATTATATAATGCAAATATGGAGAGGATATGCGCACAACAAATTTTCTCCTTTACATTTAGAGGGAAATGACTCCAAATACTCCAGCACACGTTTTTCGTTTACCAGGAGATCAAATAAGATTACCGCCGCAGTAACTAAACTATCGGTGCGCGGCAACGGGGGATAGCACAGCATCGATTAATCAAGTTAAGAAATTCAATCATTTGCTGCAGTACCATACGAGACAATATTTTATGGGATGCAATTTGTGGTTCTTCCAGGTACAGAAGTCAGGAGTTTGGGTAGGATGGTGGAGGGAGTCACACGTCATAAGTGCTAATTATATCTTCGATTCCTGTTGAAATTCGTTTTGGTCGCATCTTCAACGAGGATCTTCCTTATCCCCATAGGGTACACTTCTGTGTTATTCACCTGATGAAATTCTCCAGTAGAAAGCATCTGATTTTCTAAACTAGCCCCCATTAGAGGGTAGAAGTAGATATGTTACTTTAAAGCACTTAAAGCCTAGGCCTATCTGCCAGTACCACTGGTTGGGTGGCCTAATCTAGCAATAACTTCCCCGTGATCGTGGGTGACCGAGGTCACCAAGCCTTGTACTCGCCAGCGAAAGATATTCCAGTTTTTTTTTTTCAAAATTTCCTCATTTATCATCAACGGGAAATGTCAAGGAGATGCTCTATACCTAGCGTGTAACACGTTTCAAAATAATTTTTCCTCAATTCATCGTTTCATCTATCAACCTGCACCGTCTGTGATGCCACGATAGTAAACGGGCGCTGAATAAATTGTCCTAGATTGGCAGGAACATAGTGTCATACCCTGTCCATTCCATCCGGAAAACCACCTGCAAGGAGAGGTTCAGATTTGCAATCCTGTGCACTCATTCTAACGTCAGAAGTGCCATGAGCTCTTTGGAGTCACGATGGGGCCGAAACGCCTCATAAGAGGGTGGTCGGTTGTATGTACTACTAAAGACTCCTGCTGAAAAAAAAAGGATCAGTTACTGTCGCTCTCCATAGTTTACCATAACCATTTGGGAATTACACTTTTATCAAAGAAAATGTGGTAATTTATTCTCCTAAACAGGATATCTTTGCTGAAATACCTTTTGAAGCTAAGGGCGGAATTTAATAAATTATTACCGCACATGCACATTTCGTTCCATATTATCACAATAAAAAGGTAACTACTCTCGCATAAGCCTGAACTTGGACAGAAAACATACGTGACCTGAGTTCATATGTCATTGCTAAGAGACAATAGAATTGCTGGTAAATGGTGGGAATATAATTTGACCTACCCAAATATAAATTACTGGCTCTTGACTGAGCTATGTGCATAGTGTGAATAGCAAGAGTATATGACAGAAGGACGCATTGTGAAAGAGTAGTGATGACGAGGCTCCAGGGGAACTATGGTCAATTTCGGAAAGAAATCAGTGTTTAGCACTTGATGAAGAGACCTTTCCGTCCACTAAAAATGCTGGCTTTAAACTATTTGAGCATTAATATAAAATCCGTTTTTCACTAAAACATTTTATTCTTATTCTTTCTAACTTCATGAATGATTTATTTCGTGAAAGATTTCTGGATGGATAGGGAGGCAGGCAGGCAGATGCATGGATGGATGGATATGATGGTGTTTTGAAAAAATCTCCAACACTTCAGCCTTAAGGCTTATTGTGCTACCCCATTGGGAGGAGAGCCTTCGTTTATTCCAAAATCCGTTTCTTGTTACTAGCTGCTGTATTTTGGTTCCAATGTTGGCATCTTTTCCCAGAACTTCCCTGATTATAGAGAGAACAGGTCTCTTTCGAGGATTGGACACCCAAACTGGATGTGCGAGGCAGATTCCTCGACCTGTTTGCACAATCTGCAAGTGGGTTCATCTTTAGAGAGTCCAACTTTTCTTAGATATTTCCTGAAGTGACCATGTTCAGTAATTAAAGAAATTGCTTTCCTCGTTTCTCTTCTATCCAATTGAAGAAGAGATAGGGAGGGGAGATTCTTGCTAGGGTCTAGGATGAATTTCCTAGTTTGAATCTGTCAAGTGTAGGTTTGCCACCTTGTTGGTGCTTATCCTCAACCCATATTTTGACTGCGGTATTCATAAGGGAAATATTTGCTCTAAATTTTCTCAACAGAGTATTCGAAATTGGCTCACATTAGCGTTTCTAAGGACGGAGAAAGTATGTGTGAGTCAAAATTTTAGAAATTAACATGTCGATTCTCTTCTGATCAGCACGACTATTCAAATGAACACAATCCAAAGTAAATGATCAAACTGAGCGGTATTCACAACTTCAATCGACGAGTAATAATAAAGCTCAAGCTACCTGATTTGCTCTTGGAAGAAGTCCTTCATGATAGCACTCATCCACTTAATGTAACAATCATCAAAAATTACTTTTCAAATCCTCATAGAAGCTACTCCAGCATCTGGCATGCTTTCACATTATTTGGGTAGTTTTTCATGATTTGCGACCATTATTTTTAAGTTGCGTTAATCGTAAATTGATAAACGTTTGTATCGTTTTCATTTATTTCCATTTTTTAGCATCCATACAAACATTTCTAGAATTTTACCACAATACCTTAATTTTAGGTATATTCTCTGCAGCCATATACAGCTTTCCCCAAACTTCTTTCCATAATGTTGCGTAATAATGGACAAAAGCACATCTGGCAAGGAAAGTTACACACAAAATGAATTATTAAAGATTGCTCTTCGTAGAAGATGAGCTCTCTCAGTCCATGACGGTTCTAATGCAAAAACAGGTTTCCAAATGGGCCGCTATTATTCACTTTGATGAGATAGCCAACTTCATCATCAAATCACTTTATCGTCAGCGAGCTAATGCTAAAGACGGGATGAACATTGGTGATGTAGCACAGATGGGTTTTAAGCATTTAAAATGCTCCAAAAGACCTCAGAATCAGACGGACTTGCTAACAACATAACGGCATTGAAATGTCAAAGCAAAAAAATTGGGAACGTTACTGCTACAAATACTTTATGACTAACATCCGGATTTTAATGATCAAAAATACTTTAAGGAATTAACCAATATGACCAAAAAATGTATAAATATGACTCAAGAAGAAATAAACATGACTTAAAATGTATTTATTTTCACCTTCGTGCCCATTTTCCCCCATTACAGCATTGAAGATGAAAGCAGCTTTTGTATACTTTCAGTCGTGAAAAACTGACGATCATCACCTAGAAGATGCTTGAAAATTGTGTATATACTTAACGCATATTACTGCACTACCCTAGAAGCTCCTTTTACACTCTTCCTTGTCCCTGTGCTTCGCGTTTGTCTCAATTTGTATGAATCGCTTTTCTCCTTACATTTTACACTACAATAGAACAAGTTGAAAACACAGCGTCACTGTAGCACGAAAAAAAAAACTGTTTTAATTTCTCCGAGGTACTTATTTTTACTTTCGGCACGTTTAACTCTGAACTGTATACCGCATTTAAAAAATAAAACAACATCAGAATAACAGATTCAGAATTGAATGTGAAGAAACCGTAGACTTGCCCTTACAGACAGACGATTCTCGTGCTGGGAGTCAGGTCTCCTTTCACGAACGGCAGCGGTGAAAACGAAGGAATGACTGCATCGATGCAAGGAATTTGTTATGGGGCTTCAAAAAATACAGGGCGATATAACAGTCGTAACGCACAGAAACAAGCAATGGAATGCAAAATATTTTATTTTAATGGAAAATTATAATATAGCAATGTAAAACGCAAAGAAAATAATTGATAAGGGGAAAGGTATATGCTTTTAACAGTACAAGTTTTGGATTTTTTTTTATCCTAACCTAAATTTCCAACCTATGCGTTAACAGTATAAGATTTGTAATTCTTTTTAAACCTAAGCTAAGCTAAGGAAACCTGAACAAACCTAAGCTTTTATTTCATGCAACGAACATGAAATAAAAGTGAAATTGCGAACTATGCGTTTCCATCTCTAAAAAGGGTTAACGGTTATTATAATAAGAAACATATAAACAAGGTATGAAAATAAAAAAAAAGTTAGCCGAAGGGGGAAGCCAACCCATTTCCTTCCCACTCTTAGCGGGAAGTAAAGCCGTGGGTCCCGTGTCGTACATTTACAGCACAATAAATAACCTCAATCCTGAAAGAAGAGGCCTCTGAGCAAAACTTGTTGCCCGTTTCACGCGCTGATTAGAATGGGACGCTGATGACCTGAGATGTTAATGAGCGTCCATAAATAAACCAAATAAAAAAAAACTTCATCGACTAAGGATGAACTGGCCAACCTACGGACTACCTGGTAGTAACAAACTGCTTGGTTGAGGATTATACGGATATTTCATTTTCAGGTAGCACAAATCTGCCGGCCTTTTCGTCCTCTCTGAATCTATTCACCTTAAACACCAATAATATAAAATTACTCCCGACCTTTTATTAGACCGATGCTAGGCGTAAAAATATATACAAACAATGATGCCAAATTGCTTACACCCAGCATCACAGTCTGTACAGAAAGAAATTTTGTTTATCTCAAACAGGAAACATAAAATTCAATCCACATCTGCACTTAAGGATAGGTGATTAGAATGTGAACTCTGAAACAGGCTCATTTAAACTTTCAACCCTTAGTGCCCCTGTTATCAGGCAACTGGAAATGTGTATCGTAACGGTGCAGAGGAGCTCGTAAAGATTTTCTAGGCAATGCCAAGGTCTAAGGCAGAGTTTCAATCATTTCTGACTACAGCTTGTTGAGAAGTTTGGTGCTTTTTAAAACTTCTATCAAGTATCACATTGCTTTCTTTTGCTTCTCCCTTGTCCCGTCTTCCATACTGTCACGAACTTTTTTTTAACTTGTGTCTTATTGAGACAGTTGAGACATTTTCAGGCATTATATGCTGCTAAGGTAGTTCTTGTATATGGGAGACCAACTGCATTCCGAGTTTTTGCAAACAAATGGAGTTTACTTTTAATTTTGAGGTTTTTCTACTTGTGAGCACTTGCCATCTTTCACGATTTTACTAGTCTCCTTCCTGTAAATCACGTCGTTTCATCATTTGGGCTACCGAAGATTTCCATGATGCTTTCGTCCACGCTTACTTCTTACAGAAGGCGATCATTCAAGAAAAGTCTTAGGATATTTTTCCTTGTTTTTCTATTGATGTAGAAGTTCGCCTTTAATCCTCTAGGTAACTGTCGTATCTCTTCATTCCTGCTCCTTTTCAAACCTAGATATCCTGACCCCTCTTCGAATTCCGTCCATCTCCAATGCCTTTCAAATAACGTCCCCCCTTCAGCGCCATAAGTTGATATACTCTCTACGAACATTTGAAAGACTCTCTTGTTTGTATACTAATATTTCTAATGCATTAAACTCCATTCAGAATTTTTATTGAAGCTCTTGCCTGAAATATTCTGCAAAGTTGTCTCCAGAATAATGGATTATTGGTCCCAAATATTTACGAATTTGATGATCCCTTGAGGTAATTTAATGTCTTTTCCACCTTCTGCAATATCCAGATAATTTGCTTTGTTCATATTCGTCCGGAGACCTCCAAGTTTAAATGCTTCCAAAAGTTTTTTGTATAAATTTTGCATAGAAAGTTGTAGTTGATTAAATATTAATTTTAAATGCTAGCTAACATATTTCGTTCGTGGGAATAAAGTGATATTCAAGTAACTCAATACCTTCTATTTGAATTTTCCAAATTTAAGGATGAGAAAGAAAAAAAATCCTATTACGAGTGGAATATTTTTTGAACTTAAAGCCCTAGAGCAACAAAGATCGAGGTGTGACAGTCATAACTTGCTACCGATACTTGTAAATGATACAATCATTCCGTATTTCCGGTCGTGAAAACCTGGTAATTTACATGGAAAACCTGGAATGAAACGAGCAGGTAAATCATAGCTGCAAAAATGTATTTTATAATTCACTCTTTGAAGCGATTAGAGTATTTTTTTCAGATAAAGTAAAATAATACGTGGTACAAACACTGATTGTGTCACACTTGGGCTTTTACCCTGTTCTGGTAACCAGTCTTAAGGCGAAGCTAAACAACAGACCACAGTGTGTACAGAACGCAAGTACTGCTTACACTGGGTGATTTTTCCTTTGCGGGACCGCTGCACGTGCAATTGACTGCAGATGACCGAGCTCTGCACGTTCTCAAGCTTGAAAGTGGCCGAAGAGCTGGGGCGATTTACGAGTTTAACTCTAGGAAAGTATTCTTGTGTATCCTGCATTCATTAGGGGTGTAACACCGAGTATTACTTAATATGACTCCATTCAGGTATTTTGTTCCCCAAAGCGTGTTTACTTACGACTTGTTTGTATGTGTGTACAGAATGGGCTCGTGATGTACGAGATTGTTTCAAGAGAGATTACCTAATATTCAACGTTGAAGTTGAAGTTTCAGCCACAGGTTGTAAATGAATTTAATGGAATGGGAAGTATTCTTGAGAAAAAGTGTACACAACTACAAATCAGAGACGCTAGACATGCTCTGGAACGTTCCCTGAAAATTACCTCGACTATCTCAGCAAACCGGGTGACCCTGCATCCGAGAGTAGATTTTGTGAATGGATTTTGAAGTGTGCACGATAGATTGATCTTACTCTAATTTTCTTTACGACTGAATCTAGGTCCCACCTAAGTTATTTTAATTCACAAAACAATCTTCACTGCTATTCAGTAAAACTTAACCTGCTTCACAAGGAGCACCTGTATGATCAAAGTGAATGTGGTGCCCATTAGCGGCGAGGGAATAGTTGTATTTGAAGAAAAAGCTAATAGTGATAGGTATGTGCAGGGCATTTTTTAATCCTTTTTTCGAGATTTATTTGTGAGGGAACGCAGGTTTCCTATTTTCCCACAGGACTGTGCAATGACACATACAGCCCATGTCTCCTTGCTTGCAATTCATGTAATAATCACTAACAATATATGACCTCCTCGCCTTGGTCCACCGATTTTTATCTCTGGGGGAATGAAAAGAAAAAGTGTACAAGACAAATCTAGACACATCAGAAGAACTGCAGAGGGCAATGGTTAATTTCATATGTCAGAAATGGATGGAAAATGAAGGAAGGCAGTTCCAGCTGATAATTGTGAGTAGCTTACAAATATGTAAGTATTAGTAATAACTTACGCGACAATCATAGCTACGAACTTTCTGACTCCCGTTCACCGCGGTAACGGTTTGAACCGCCCGATCGGTCGTTATGTGAGGAACGGTTCCGCGAAGAAAAAATCATCTATTATATGCAACATTCATCAATATAACCCTGTTTCAGATTCTTTTGAGTCTTTTTCCTGTTTAAAATTAAATTATCGCAGAGTTTCGCATTTTCTTAATCTTCTTTTCCACGTGATGCATAACGCTACCCCAATGTACTTAGTTCTGCGTTTTCAAAATTTATCTGCACATCATTAAAAAGGTATCAGGTCTCATCACGATGATCTGCTCCTTTTACTTGGTCGTAAGACATCTTCGCATATCATCTTCGTTACTAAGAACATGTTCCCGATGGAAGTTATGGTTTGTTGGACAATGCCAACGTTTCAACTATTTTACTTAAAAGGTTCGACTTCTATTGAAATTTTGTTATATATTAAATGAAACTATCATCTAATATTCTACCATATTAATTGTTTTTCAAGCTCTTCGGTATTCCTGAGATAGGTTTTTTGTTTATTTTATGCTCATATTGATATTGATGCTCTTTATGTATTATTTAATTAAAGTTACAACCATAACTTCCACTTACTTTAGGTAGGCATATACCTAATTTTTGTATACACTTAAATTATAGATTCTATATTTGAGTAATGCACATTTAATCACTAATTCCAGCTTGTAACTGAATATTGTTTTCACAACTTTTATATTTCATTCACCAGTGCGTTGAACAAGTGGTTTCATATCACGTGTATTAGATATTTAGTGTTACTTTCAGATGTGTCACAAACGCAATAGTGCAGAGTATTTGTCAGAGTGTTTGTCATAGGTTAAGTATTTGTCTATTTCATGTATTAATTAGGATAAGTTAAGTGGAAGAGATGACCTTATGGACTTCACTGTGCCAGATATAATAAAATACTATTTTCTATTCCATTCTGTTTAGCCGTGTTGTTTTTTCTGGAACTTTTTTCAAACTAATTGATTTTTGGATGGTATCAACGCGCCATCCAGAGGGCAACCAAAGTGTTATCCGAGCGTGAAACAAGGTTCAGGCATTTTAGATATTAGGTTTTAACATGCTGTATATCAACAAAGGACCCACTGCATAAAATCCCTTCTTGTGGACTTTCCTCCCGCATTTCTACTTTCGAAAAAACCCACCCACCAGTTTAAACTGTATCAAGAATGATGTCTTTTCCTGGGCGAAGTATGTTGCATTCGAAAGAGTGTTTCCGAAAGGACGAAGCTCCAAAGTTAAAGCCAGAAAGCTCAGGCTGAGAGTTTTTTTTAGTTGCTGTTCTACAATTACAGCAAGTTGCTTTCATTCAAGAAGATTATATTACGTGTTCTTCAATTTGAAATACTGGATGCCACCTTCATTGCTGGAGTTCCAAACGGCAGGATCTGAGGGAGTAGGAATAGCTTGCGAAGGGGTTGGCTTACTACAGATAGATAATCCACAGTAGCAGTCAGCTCTTTCATAGAATGAAGACCTCGTTCTCATAATATCGCTGCAGCCATCCATCATTCATCCACCAGTTGTTCTGTTATGTTCCTCCGCAGCAGTTGTTTTGTGTAACAGTGTCTCATCAACGTAACACGATACAGTAAACGTCATTATAACTTGTGACGAACAAAAACGTAACTACTCCTTTGACTTATGCCACAGATACAGCTGCTCATTAAACAGGGATTTTCAACTCTTTAATTAAAGTCAACCGACGTCAGGCTAAAACAAAGATGCAGTCTCTTCTTCTCTGTGTATACTATCGCACAAGGCAAGTGACATGTATGTCAATTAAATTGTGTGCAAAACGTAGGGTTGGCCAAGTTCCTTTCACAACAAAAAACTATTGATGTCTATAAGAGAAAAGCATTTCCTATAATATTCGATACTTCGTAACCAATTGCGTTCGTAAATTTTTAGTGACAGAAATACAGCATTAACGTGAACTTCTCATCATATAGCCAAGATCAAGTATCTTCGTAGTGGTGCAAAAGTCAATAGTTTATTTAGATGTAACCTGTGAACGTAGAAATTCTGAAACGAAATACTTTTTATTGGATGTACCTAAGAATTATTTTAGACTGAGTTCAAGACTGAGCGAAGTGCAAGTTGGGCCAGGTCACGTCATAATAAAAAAATTCCCAAGTTTATAGCTGCACGGAGACAATCAGTCGCAGTTTGCTGTTAAGAGAACAAGTGTTATTTATCTTTGTGTGTTATTATAATTAAGTTTTCCTTTAAGAGATAAGTATAACTAAAAAGTTTATCTTTGTAGGCCATAGGTGCACCAGCGTCATCAATTACAATGTTTAGTGAAGAAAGTTTGCTGTTGTATAGAAATGCAATCACTTGAACAGAAAAATATTGACATTTACAGCCTTGGTCCTCAAAGGTGTGCTGAGAATTCAGAAACTTTGTAATATTGCTGGTAAAAGCAATTAAAATAATTTCATTCAATATTTTTGTTCAAAAGAAAACAATTGGAAAATACCAAAGAACTTATATCAAAGTTTTACTGGAGATTTATTCGCTTATACCTTACAATTTTTTTTTAATTATTACTGAGAAAATTTAGTTCGTCCTTTCTGACACAAAAGTTTGATTACAGATAGAACTGAAGACATTTCCTGTTCAACTGATAGCTCACTTCTTGCGGTGGATGAAAAATGTAACAGTGCTTTAACTACTGCCATTGACATTATATCACATTTATTCTTTGCTAAATCGCAAAATTTTAAAAGTGGTATTTCATCTTTCGATTGAAGTGTTCGGTGGATTTTGGGGATATAGCTTAAGACTGCGCACCCAGTCATACATTTCACAGGTACATATTGTGCCATGTTATTCTCTAAATCTAGGGGATGGTTTATAATGAGTTCATCAAATTTTCTTCTGTTCATTAGAATCGTGTTCATACTCAAGTGTCCGAAAGCAAGTTTTGCGCTCACAAGACCGATTCTCTCACATGGTTGCCAATTGGTCGGAAACCCACTTTGTAGGATAGTGTGTCGTAAAGGAGGGGGAAAAAAAAAACTTGAGATCCACTGATCTACAGCAATAAGCCCCACACTGTAGAGGAACGTAAAGAATACATCAGACCATAAATTGGAAGAGTTGCGGACTCACTGCTATAGCCAATGAAGCAACATTTCATTAAAATGTGTAACTGCAGGCGGACACCATTTCTTACTTCTTATATCAAAGTAATACGACCTCCATATAGTATGAGGTGAGGCAAAGAGAAGGAACCCTAAGTCCACCCCCAAATCTTCTCCTCAGCGGACTGATGAGACCAAAGTAATGCTGCACTCCCTCTGGGCAGCACCTTCATCACCCAGCGAATTCAATGCAATACTTGAGGCTTCTCCATATAGGAAGAAAAATTCTCGGAGCTGCCAGAGTTACAGTCCCGCGCCACTCCCGAACGGTTGTGGAGAAAGTCAAAGGTAGTGGTATAGTTAAATAATAAGGCATTCAAGCGCAACGACATGATAGCTCACACGGTTAGAGGTCATGTTATAATTTCGTAGGTAATGATTTCGAATTCTCATGTCATGCTGCTTTTTTCTGGAGAAGTTAAAGGAGATTTTCCACCATTACAATGATTTACTCCCTAACATAGTACCGCGCACAAAATCCGCTATACATTTATATTTATGATTTTTTCCCACTGCAGTCAAAGAAGATTTGTCACCATTATAATGATTTACCCGCATACTTAATAGTACACAATCCCCTATCAATTTATTTTTACGAAAAGGAGGCGAGCGTAGGCCGTCAGGCCGTAGCATGCCGCAACAAACCACTGAGTCACTGGTTTCTAGCAAAGTTAGCGTTAAGGTTAGTGTGTGTATTGAATTAATTGCGAATTCCAATAAGATACAGTGGTAAAAAGTGAAAAAACACATTTTTTTAAATAAGGAATAATATATTGCAGTTAGAAAATTATGGAGGACAATGCATAATTTACATTACGCTTCACAAAAATATAATACATACAACATTTTTACTGTTACAAGCGGTCACGCAAACAGTTAAAATGTGCATCTCCGCTATCTCCGTTCGGGGCTGAGCAGTTCGGCTCTCTCCGCTGCCGCTTGAGAGTGCAGCTCCAGCCGCTCTGAGAATTTTTCTTGCTGTATGGGCAAGTGTACTTGAGTTCAGACACAGATCCTCAGCACAGGCAGATTTCCATCAATGGCTGAAGACCACGTGAGTACAACAGCAGAGAGCCAGGCACCTCCGCCAATCCATACGTTTTATAAGACATGATATTATTGAATGAGGAGGTAATAAAAATACAAACTGCTAGTGGAATGAAAATGGTAAAAGGATGAATCTCGAGGAAAAAGATTGTCTACTATAAATGTCTCTTCACCGCCACGGCAGGGAGCAGTTTTGATTGCACTGTGATTAAATACACGTCTCTTCTTTAGAGCTGGCATTCAAGCTGCGCAGATTAGAAGCAAGACAGTCTACGAAAGTGAATCAACCCTAGAGGTTCTACACAGCTTGAAGCCAAATGTGATTAACGTTAATGCTCAACAAAACACAACGCCAACTTCTGCAGAGGGAAGGAAGACAGCTGCCTCTCTTGAAAGGAGTACTTGCTCTCTCTCCTTCAAGAGGATGTAGATACGGGGAGACAAACACAGTTTCTCTTGCTTATCATTCGCGTTCTCCATGCCACAGGCTTACGTCAGTGTTATCTTTCAGCTTGACGCAAACAAAACTTTTTCCCACTTGGAGAGTATTTCCGGTGACAAGTATGTTTATGACAACTTCGTGTTCTATATTCAACTTTATATCTATTTCTCTTCAGGGCCGTTGATATGCTTTCATTGTTCTACGCCTATTCCTATCATTTCGTTTGTTGTTGTTTTGTTTTTGAGTTAGCTTGCCTCAGAAGCGAAGATGTTTTCGTGTGCATTTTGTGTCTGTCCTGGTGGTAATTATACTTGCCTCGTAGACCATAGATCGCGGGTTCAATCCCAGCTAGGGTCCATCGGTTTTTTCAGATGTAAAAGTCCTAGGTATGCCTTTGGAAGGGAATTACAGCTGTGGGTCCCATATCGTAGATTTACGACACGTATGAGAACCTCAAGCCTGAAAGAAGAGGCCTTTGAGCAAAATTTATACGACCATTTCGCGTCCTGAATTGAATTAAACGCTGATGACCTGAGATCTTAAACAGCGTCCGTAAATAAACCAAATCAACGTGTTAACATTTTGTGCAGTTTTAACGATTTTATATTAAATTTCAATGAAATAGAAATGGAAGTTTCTAGAAAACTTGCTTACCTAACTTTAAATTTTCCTTTCCGAATTTTAAATATTCTTACACGTATGATTATCAGTTTTAGTTAAATAATATTTTATAATGAGGCCAAAATACTGAAAATGTCGGAAACTACTGTTTGAGAGTTATCATTTTGTTTATAAATACATAAATATGTCGGTACACAGAGAATATTTATTTTTAGATCCGTGTTTAGCACAAACATTTAATAATAAACTAAAATGAAAAATAAAGTGAGTGGTATTGAGCTATAAAATGAAAATATAATAAGAACTAGAGCTTCAGAAGTAAATAAAACACTGAAACATGCCCACAAATAATGCAATATTCCCATAAACTTGTGTTCTTCAAAGACAATGGACAACTGAAGGTAGAAAAAATAAATATTGAATAATAAAGGTAACCACCAATTACTTTATTTTTTATTTTAGTTTATTATTAAATGTTTGTGTTAAACACAGAAACAACCGAAACAAACGACGAGGGAAAGGAATGGGGACGCAAACAAAATAAAGAATACTATATTAACAAATGAAAATAAAATAAACAACAAAAGTAAAAAGAGACTGTTAACATAAACCCGGTAGTGTACGCTAGCGCTTCTCTAAAGCGACGCCCAAGCTCGGTAACACATTAATAATTGTTAAATTAAGCATATTACAAACCTTACACTGAGATGAGGTAAATTGGATAATCGACAAGTGAAGCATGTTTGTAAAATTTTTCACCTGTGTTTTATTTGTGTCTAATTCATATTAAAAAAAGTACATGTTAATTCAATATACAATGTCTTGCAAAGATTCTAGCATAAAATACAACATTTCGAAGTCACTATTAGCAAATGATATAATGCTTCATTTATCCTTTTTATTCCGTGGCATATTTTGTCTACTTCTATGCATAGCGTTACATTCGAAATTTGCTATTATCACATTCATTTGTCTACTGTCTTTGGAAGTACACACAATTGTAGTGTATATTGCGTTAATTGTGCGGTTATTTCAGTATTCCGCTTATTTTGAATCTCTAGTCGTTGTTTTAACCAGGCCTGTTCACTATTCCTCGTAAACTCATGGATCAAATGCCTGAATTGGCGCTGTGGCTGAGAAGTGAATGTGTGTAAAGGTGAGTGAGGTTGTTCTTTTTTCTTCTTCCACTTACTAATGTTGATATGTAGCAAGGTTTCATGCGTACTCTTTGCTAAACAAGATTTATTGACCCGCGAACAACAAACAGTTTATGCAAATTCAGTTAGCTACCTCATTTAAGGAAGCATTTGCTCGATGATTATCTCTTTGGTTTATACATATCTGAACCTGACGCTTCAAAGAAAGTCTAACGGTGTGCTCTTATCCATTTATCAGAATGAGGGCATGTAGATAGTTCTGGACGACATGGATTCGTGTGGTGGAGCCCCGTCATGTTAAAACCACATCCTTCACTTTTCAAGCAGTGGTGCATCCTCCAACCGTGGAAGATTTTTTCATTTAGAAAATGTGATCACCCAAGATGTCATACCATGGGTTTACACCCCACTCTACTTGAAATTCTGTGCATTGTTAACGCTCCAGTAGTTTAAATTGCGACAAATCATGATTGCATTATTGTGAAGTGTCATTATAAAATAATATTATAATAAAAATACTCGAGTTGTGAAATCAAATCTTGGAACTCCTGAGGTAATGGAGGAAGGTAAAGATGGAATTTGTCATTTTTGCAATATTCGCATAACATATGACCGGCTAATGTTCGATTCTCATGCAAGTGCTTGTACACTAAGATGACAGCGTCCGAAACAATCTCCCCATTACGATTAGGTGTCAGTGCAGCATCTCCAACAGGACATGTCTTGCTAAGTGACCACAAAGGTCTTTCAACTCTCCGAAAGACATGGTTTTCTATCAATAAATTTGTTTCGATACAGGCGTTGTGTTTCTAAGGTGCTTTATCTTGTTTCTCCAAAGATGATAACGCACTCTTCACCGAAAAACATAATGAGGGAATGAAGAAATTTTGTGCCGAGACCTTTATTTATACCTAGGAATAGTGCTCAGGCAACACACTGTATAACATGTAAATGGGGCATCCTCAGCCATGGATTTTACCATTTATATGTGAATAATTTACCATTTCTTTGGTCTAGCGTTTAGCGGTTGCAAACTGCTGGCCGGGAGGACCGGGTTCGATTTCCGGTATTCAATTATGAGTTTTTGTAGGTTAGGGAGTTTTGGAATGAAGTCACCCAGCCTCCCGAGAACAATTTGGAAGCTATCTAATAGAGTGGTGGTGTTCTTCGATCACGTAAGTCGCGTAATGGACGACCTGGGGTTTGCATGCTGATCACATGCGCCCCCTGCAATACCGCCCTCTGTCAATGAAGTCGTAAGACGGAGGTATAGGAAACAGCGGTCGCCGCAGCAGGTCAAGGCTCACCCCGGGCTGTAGTGCCAAATGAGAAGAAGATACGTGAATAATAATAATAAAAAAAAAAACATACCATTGACATGACTTCAACCAAATCATGTATGTATTGGTTTTTCCGTACAATATTCACCGGCTGTATTAATCGGTACATAAGAAATCAGGCAATTCTTTGCATTTGTTTTTTGAACAGTTGTACATTCTCTTGACAACCGCATCTTTAGCCAGCTTTCAGTTTCTTTCATACACACTGCGTCAATTTGCTGTTTTATTAATATTATTTTCCTCCTTTTTGTGGCGCCATTATTAAAACAAATGACTGCATCCAGAACTTCAAACTTAATGGTTTCACCCCATAAGAATAGACACAAAAATGCATCAATTTACGTGCATATTATATACGAATTCCAAGCTAAAGCATTGCTGCTGATTAGTGTCGTTTAAAAACAATCATTAACATTTACGTTCATTATACTAAAATTAATAGTGTTAATAAGCAGAAAAATGTATTAAGAGAGCAGAAGTGACTCTTGATATTGCCACAGAGAGACGTTTGAGAGACTTTAGTATACAAAAACATAATTTTCTAAAAATTACGCACTTTAATTGAATGCATAAAAATATAACATTTGGCTCAAATGCACATCAAGTGTCCCAAAAGAAAACATTTCATCCTGTTCGTTAGTTCACATTAGACTGAATGAAATTACGTTCTAAGTTTCTTCGTTTAATTCTCCACTGTACTAATAAATCATTTTAAGTGTTTCTTCGTTCCACCTTCAGGCACCGCATCCTCGAGTCTTCGTGAAATATATGACGTCTTATTCCGTTGTATCTTTCTTTTCACGCGAGTGCCTCTTGGTGGCCGCAGGGAATGCGTACAGAGTGTAAAAAAATCCTTGAAGTTGAAAGCAGTAAAAATGGTAGACAACACGAGAAAGGATCGATCTGAAGTATGAACACACACAGAGATGCTCGGAAAAGGAGTGTTTCATTTAGTAGCGCTTAATGGCCGTTTCTACCATTTCACCACTGATGCATTACAGGCCCTGGGCACTGCATGAAAAATATGCTCCTTTTTAAATTCATTTTATGAAGAATTACTCATTATTGAAACAAGGATCTGTTTTAAAGGAAGGAACCTGCGTATTTTAAACATAATCTTCTAATATTTTCTGATAATTTGACAAATAAAATTCAAATTCCCAAATTCAACGCTTATGCATAATATATGCTGTTCAATTTTTGCTTGGTGGTTGTCACTTCAATCAAATACTCACCGTAATGAGCGCACTAACATATAATAATGCAACTGTGACATTACATTTGTGTGTATATATATATATACACACAAATATCAAGTAAACAATAGAATAGCAATTGTTAAATATATTTGCAAAGAACCTGAAAATTGTTAAATATGAGAAAATTGTGAGAAGGTATTGTTCTTCACTGTCACTCCAAAATTTAGGTCCCTTCGGAGACGTTTAGGTGGTATGTTTACTGACTTCACACATTCCCTCACCACGTCGATGAGACAGTGTACCTTTTATGGTACCATGTAGGATCTCATGAACATTCTGATTGTTTCCTAAAGTACTGAAAGTCTTTACGGTGAAAATAGGAGGAATCTGTCCTATTCTAACTGCCAATTTTGATATTCTGAAAAAATGACTGTTTATCAGTAGTTATATAAAATGATTTATAACATTTTAAATTCTAAAAGTGATCCACACCCACGTGCCCATGATAATTTTTATGTCATGGCATTGAGTGCAGTAGTTTGTGTGAATGGGGTATTATAGTTGAAAAATATTCACTTCCAGGTTTTGACTTAAAAATATTTACTTCAGAAATGTTGTTTATCACCTACATCGTTTAACACTTATATGGATAGGGCTGCATAGATGCTAAATATATAACAGGTAAAATATGAGAGGATTAGAGGTAAAGGTAACCTTCAATTTATGACCGATCGCTTGGTTATATTTCAGACATGTGAAGACGTAAAGAAACTGTATTGAATATAAAAATGTATGTGCAGACAAAATATGTGACAATAGGCAAAGTTTATGAAAATTTAATATAAGAAGAAAAACAGGATAAAATACACTGTGACATTATGGTTAACATGACTAATTTGGAAGACGAGAAAAAAAATAAAAGGAGAATAAGAATAGAAAAAGCTGCAATATATAATAAATATGCCTCTAAACTAAATAAATTGCATATAAAGGTGCGGAAAATGCATACAAATACTTACGAGAAGAAACATAGCACCTAAAAGTAGCAATAAATAATTACAGAGCATTTTTGTAGTGCTGCAGACGTTAACTCCAAAGCTACAAATGTTCGTTATTAATCTTTCATAAAACTTACCTACCGTAGTTGTTGAAACTCTTACCTGTAGAAGACCTGAACATCGAGGTAGACAAATTGAGATGCAGCTGGCTTATGATTGCATCTTCGCCAATAACATTGATTTACTTTTTGAACGGTGGTTCTGATGATCTAGAAATAACCATTTTTGCCTCGTCGACCCAAGATGGTGGGTCCAGCTCCGGCCGGGGTCGATGGATTTTTTGAAAGCTGTGAATCCCATGTGGTAGATTTACGGCAGTAAAAGAACCTCAAGCCTGAAAGAAAAAGCGTTTGACCAGATGAAATGGAACGCTGATGACCTGAGGGCGTCCGTAAATAAACTAAATAACAACATATTTGTCTGGGCATGAAAACACTCACATCGCAACATAGCTATGATGTTGATCCTTGACTTTAGCTCCATAACTCAGTGTCTGAGTCCGCTAGTTTCCCTTCTCAAAATACTTAGAACCACCACAGGGGGCCGAGATCCTTAAGGAAGGTATTCATGAGCGGGAGGTAGGGGGTTTGATTCCCGCTGGGACCGTCCTTCCTGCTTTAGATTTGTTCCAGATTTTCATCTGTTCTCATTAATGGCAAATGCCGGGGAGATACCCTAAAATTAGGCCTGGAACATTACCTTTTTAAAAAATCCTTTCCCAATTTATAAATTCCTCTCATGTATCATCGGTGATCACCACAAGTGATGACTTAGCAGTAAAAATTGACGTTAAACATTATTTAAAAAAGAAAAGAAGAAAATAGGGTTACGCCCCCTCTCTAATAATTCTTTCTTCGTGTACGCTTTTTGCGCATATGAATATAAATCTACATTTAATAAATACGACATATGAGGTTCAAACTAGGTTGAAGAAATCTGCAGTTACTTCAAAATATTACTAACAGAAATTAATTTTTGCAGAAGTTTTGCTAGAATTTCCTAAAAGGATCAAACTCGAAATCAAGCAACTCGTGATAAAAGTGAGTGTATATAGTCCAATAATAGAGCTCACGCAACAAAATCAGCTACAGTGTGTTAGACATATGAAAAGGATACCTGATAAGCGATGGAAATGATATCAGCTGCAGGAAGAAAGGGGAGTAAGACAATGGTATTCCGGAAGCAAGAAGTAACAAGAATTAATGTAAATAAATAAATAAATAAAAATATTTAAGGAACATGACTGGGTGAGTAGGAGGGGCAATGGAATTTAATTGGCACTCAGTAGACATACAAAGAATGTAGAACTTTTCAATATGGACATATGTACCTAATGTACCAGTAAATAATAGATAAGCTTTGTCCACAACATAAGACTTTCCACGACTTTGATTTCTATCAACTGGGCATAGTTCTAAGAAATAAAAGTATAATGATAAAAATAATAAATATTTTCAAGAATTGAAAAGCATTTTTGTTCACAAAATGGTAAAACTATTAAAATATAATACTAAAGTAACAAGAATGTAAAATAAGAAAAAAAATATGGAAAACAAGTGTTTCTATAATGCTTATAATGAAAAAATGTAAACTTTATTATTTATGGCATACTAACTTCGTGATTCTATATTATACATGGCAGCTATAATATGACGTTACAATGTTTTACGCATGCACCAACTGAAATGTTAAATACACAGTCATTTCAAAATAAAATGAATTCAAAATACCAACTTTATTTTCAGAAATATAAAATAACCACTCACTAATTCCATGGTAAGAAAATTTTATTTTTTGTATAGAGGTTCATCTTTTTAATCTAATTTTTATTATCTATACAGGAGGTATCTGAATGCCTATATACTTTACGCAAAAGATAGAAAAAATTGTTCCCCGGTGTAATAAGAGACTGTAGAGATGACAAGAATAAGTGAGTCAGATGCCATCTGTGATAGGTTATTCGTATATGTAGCTATGGAAAGTAAACAGAATATAAAGGAGAAGGGTAGAAATACTCTGCAGTTGCGATCTCTTTTGAGGTTTCCTGAATTCGCTATCACTATCACTTTGTACAGGGTGTTCGGGAAAAAAACTATTTTTTTAATGGTGTTTAACGCCCGTTTTTACCACCGAGGCACCACAGGCGGTGAACACTGGTGGTACATGAGATGAAATGATATATTGTGAAAGGATTTTTGGGGGGAAGGAAACGTTTCAGGCCAAATTTAGGGTACCTCCCCGGCATTTGTCAGTTATGAGGACTGAGGAAAACCTGAAAAAACCTCAGTCAGGGAGGACGGTCCTGGAGGGATTCAAACCCCAGACCTCCCGCTCAAGAATCCGCGCCTTAACGACCTCGGCCACCCGTGGCGGTGGGAAAAAACTAGTGAAAAAGAAAAACACATATCTCATAAGCTAATGCATTTATTGTCTCGTGGATTGCACATTCACAAAGAAAACCTGAAAATGTTTTTTTTTTTTTTTTTAATATATTGGCAGCGTGCTATGCACATACGTATGTTTTTGTTTCTCCCGTGCTGCCATTGTCAAGAATCATATCTCAGTAACTAACGCTTTCTTTGTACTGTGGTTTGCACACTCAGAAATAGAAGATGAAAGAGTTTTGGATACACTGTCAAAGAGCTACGCTCATTCATATGACTTTGTTTCTTTTTTTTTTCCCCCGTGTTGCCATTGTTGACATTGTGACATTAACATTCTGCAAAACATTATCGCCATGAGTTTTGTAATACTTGCAATTTAATTTTGTTTCCATAGCAAGATTACAAGATTACATTGGAAGATTTGAACCGTATACTTGAAGTCTCACTGGGCTTTGTAGCTAGCCAAAATGCACTTAATTAAAGAGTGCAACGTACCTTTCAAACGGAACGACGCAAACCGCGACAGGAACCTATACTGAGATGCTTCTCGCGCTTATAGTAATACAATAAGTTTCCCCATAGATATAATTTGCTACAAATGACGCTCGTATCCAGAGGTATTAGAGCGGGGTTTTTCCCTAACACTCTGTATATGGTTAGGAAATTGTAAACAACACCTAGGTAAGATGTCTCCAGTTGCACTTTGAGTTCTTAAGCTATCACATTAAGTTTCATTACAATGCTCCAAACAAAGTCACCGTCTCAAAATGTCACTAAATATCCGACCATAGAAAATGAAAAATGAAATAGTTTTTACTTTCGATTTATTATTATTATTATTATTATTATTATTATTATTATTATCCAAAAGCTTATCTCCGGGTACTGAGAAAGTAAACTCTACAAAAGTGTTGATCCCTGTCATTGCCAAAGTTTAAGAGGATATGAACCTCTGTTTTCTAGCAATGTAATATTAGGAGCATTTTCTAAAACTCTCTAGAAGGTAAACCCGTAATTTATACGGACTATATGTTTTTGCTACTAAGACAAAAATAATTTTGAACATCGTCTTTACAGTAATTTTTATAATGTTTTGTACATTATTTCAGCATATGTAAGGGAAGTGTGAAAATAAATATTGACATGCTTCATGCACTAAATGAAGGCTGATAAACTGTCCCTTATTCATAAAAATATTGCAAAAAAATAACTTTACAGATTAAAAAAATACATCTGCAATATACCTTGGACCACTTGTTAAAATTATAAACACTAACCTTAATTTCTTTGCAGAATGTTTTGTAGAAGATCAAGATAAGATGTTGCATTATTATTATTATTATTATTATTATTATTATTATTATTATTATTATTATTATTATTATTTTACTATTCTATTGGACTTTCTTTTGTCAATTAATTCGCTTTTAGTAGCTAAAGCATTTTCTATCTGAAGAAACGGAAATTATTAATCAAAGTGTACTAAATTTACCGTGAACGTTATTAAATTTATATAAAATAGCTAAAGATTATTAGCTAGCCAATATATATATATATATATATATATATATATATATATATATATGACAGCAGATCAAACTTCTTTCGAAGAACGTTAGGCGCTTTGGAGGAACATAAAACAGCGAAGAAGGGAAACTTCGCTTGCAGTAACTAAGAAAAAAATTTGAAAATCACATGATTCATACGTCATTTTACATAATCATACAAATCATAAATATTGATAAAAACTATGTTTTTCCTGAAAACTCATTTCGTATTCCCTTTAAGATAAATGTTTTACGTAATAGTTTTCTCTTCTTATTAAGTAATACTATATTACTTAGAATTCTGCGAAAAATTTTACTTTCAGTGACTGAACAGTTCACAGATATGTGTTAAGTTGTTTGCAATAATACATTTGTATTCATAGAAGCCTTGGATTCTGGGCTGTAAAGTAACACTTAATCATGCATATTCATTGCTTGGGCTTAATTGTCAATGTTTGCTAGGAGTTGATGCAGATATTTAAAATGTCATGGCCGCTCGTATTGGGCACCTTATTTTCTTATTCTCCTTTGCATTGCTGTAGAAAACTTAAAGTTGTTTCATAAGCTGTAATGTTAGTCCGAGCTAGTTTTAAGTGAGGTGGAATTTGCTTGGATTATCATGCTGCAAGACTAGAATGGCAAATTCAGGAGGTTCAATGGGTGAGTTTTCCTTAATGGGACCGCTCCGCACGTAACGGCCGGGCGGTAGGTTCAAGCTGGTACCGCGGTGAATGGCAGTCAGAAAGTCCGCAGCTATGATTATCACAAAAATTATCATTAAAATTTAAAAGGAACATAAACTCATATTAATCAGGAAGATGCTGGAACTGCCTCCTTTCATTTTCCATACATTTCTGGCATCGGCTTAGGAAATTACCCTCTGCAGTTCCCTCTAAGAAATGGAAGAAATTTCTTCAAGAATGTTATTTTCAGTTCATATAATGAGTGTGAATTGGTCTTGTACACTTTTCCTTTAATGCCGCCCACCCCACAGAGATTAAAATAGCAGTGTGTTAAATCGGGGGACCCAGGTGAGGGGGCCATTTTTTTTTTAGTGATGACTATATCGTCGAATATTTCTTGAATTTGTGGGTTGCAAATTATTCTGGATATTATTAATTGTTTTAAAAGAAATATTACCTATTATTCTCTCGCCGCTAATGGCACACCTCAATTCTACCTTTTATCATACAGCGATTCCTCGTTAAACAGGTTAGGTTTTTCTAAAATCCCGTATCGATTGTTTTGTGAATTAACATATCCACAGATGGAACCAAGATTGCTCCGTAAAATAAATTTGATTAGGACCAATTTCTCTGTAATGCATACTATCCAAAATACATTCACAAAATTTACTCCTGTATGCAGGGTCACCCGGTTTAAGTTTTGTCTCGCCGCAAGTTTATACAACTTCAGCAGATTTGTAGCCGTTGGAACAGAGTAATAGAAAATCCCGATTTGCTAAAATAGATATCGAAGCGGTTTTTAGCGGAATGTTCCAAAGCTGTCTAATGTTATCAGGGAATCTCATTTTAAACAATTCCGTATATCACAAGCCGATTACGATAACAAATCGTAATTAAATACTATTTGTAATAGAATACCTGAATTGCGTCATATTAACGTAATTAATACGCCGCCTAATCAATACTTAATATAATGTCACACAACACATAAGAACACATCCAGGAATAAAACTCGTATTGACTTCCTCTCCGGCTCCCCAGCCGACTTTCAAGCGTGGGAACGTTACGGGAACTGCAGAACTCACTAAACTGAGGCCAAACGTTTTGCAAAATTGTTTTAATGTGTGATGGAAGGGAAGATAGCTAAATATTAATCAGCTAACACAGACATCATTTAATAGTATTGTTTAGCGCTCTTTAGTAAACAACGAGGAAGAGTTTCAGTCAAAGATTATCGGAACAAGCTCATTAACTCTTAAGTTGTGTGTTAGTGAATTCCACTACGTACCTGTTTAATATCGTGAACCATAATGCCGAAAAAAAATGTTCTAAAATTAAAGGAGGAAGAAGAAAATTCTTGCCCTTTCCGCTTACAAGGAAAACTTGTATACACATTTTAAGCAGCGGAGTTGAGGTGAGGATTCCACCGGATGTGAAGCGGTTAGTAACTGTGGTATAAAACACAGCGTGAGCGGACAGGATTTATAAATAAATGCCCATTTATGTTTGGAGTCTTAATAATCGTTCTGGGAAGCTCGCTGAAGGCCAAGTTGCCGCTTAATGGTCTCTGCTTGACCTCCAGAAAATTTTCGATCCCTCACAACAACCAAAGAATTTCAATCACTAACCACTATGAAGTTAAACTGAGTTTAGAGTATAACGCAGCGGCAAATTTAGTTATATAATTTTATTAACATCTAGACGAAAAATATTTGAGCTGAAATTAGAATCTTCTTTTGAAATAGAGCATTTATTTGCAAACTACCGGTAGAGGTTCGATTTCCTCTCCCATGCCAACCTTCACAAATCTTTGGGACAATGAACAAAGTTAATGAGTAAAATTAGTTTCGAGTTCGCCGACCTCTGAAAGCATTTAACTTTCTAGGTAGAAGAAAGTTGTTGAAACCCTACCTCTCCTAGCAACTTCCTTGTTGGAAATTGCAGCCGGAGGTAAAAAGTTGCCAAGTTAGCATTTTAACATTTTTTGTTCATAAACTTAGCGGAACATTTTTATTATCTTAAAACTAATAGCAAGATGCACAGAACCAATAAGAGCCTTTTGTCTCGATTTTTAACTTTGAAGTACAACTGAAGGAACCGGAGTATATTCTGTGGTTCTTTATAGACCTATTAAAATAAACATTTCCTAATTCAACTAAATATGAACGATTAATAATCAAATATTTTAGAATAGTTGAAGGGTTTTACAATTTGAACGCTCTGCGGCATACATATTGTTAAAATTCCCTTTTATTCCATCCAATGTGTTTATTACACAGGGAGTTATTTTTGGCTTGCGTTCGCAGTTGAGCGAGGCGTTTGCTGGGTCAAGATCACGTAATACTAACAGTCAAATGGTTGCCCCTGGACAGCTAGTCATCCTTTATTATTAAGCATTATTCTGTCTTTGTGTTATTAAAGTATATTTGCGCGCCATTGTTTTTAATTGCAGTATATTAGTGAAGTAAATATACTGTACTATAATGTATTTATATATTACCACTATAACAGGGAAAAATAAAGTTTATAGGAATAGCAGCCATGTTATAGAGGACCTTGTAGAAAATATCAGGACAGAAATTGGAAGAATTATGGAAGCATATCTGCAGCGAGTTAACGCAATTTCATTAAAAGATGTCAGATATATGATCACTTCGAACATATCCTTTAACACATGTTAGTTCTTATTATAAAATAATATTCATTTTGTGTGCCAGTACAAATGCTTGTTATTCATTTCCGCACACTATTTGCAGGCCAAAAATAACGTTGTACTTGTTTCTAAGCCCTTTTAATATGTTATCTTAAGAGCAGCGTATGTTATTCAATTATTATAAATGTTAAACATTCAAATATTTCATTATGCAAGAAAAAGCTTACGTGTAGAATATCATGTCATGCAGTACCCTCTGCCCATGCCTGCTAACTGTTTGCTTCGAAACTGAATTACATTGATGTATGTGCCTGTATGCGTGCATAATTGAAAGAATGTACAAAGGGATAAAACAAAACTATTTTTCTACATATGCATCTAGTAAAAATGTCATTTTAAAAATAATAAGTCCTCAAAGGTGCCACTGCATACTTCGTGTGTAACTGTATTGGTTAAACTTAATTTTATAATCAGTGTCTCATTTGTATTGCTAAAGTGTGCATATATTTGCCAGCCTGTCGAAACTATTATAGAAAATAAGCAGAGTACTTTGTAATAAAACTACTATTACTTTCTATTGTATATAAAATGAATTATACCTTTAGCTAAGAAAGTATGAACCATTACTAAACCGTCTCAGCTTTATGTGGGCGAGCATTAGCATTACGTTATATATTTTTGTCACTACTCAACTGCTTCGGTAATTAAATCTTTACTTAGCAAACAAGGAAGACAGAGAGAGCAAAATCCTAGTATCATTGCTATGCTCAATTCAATTGTAAATAAAAAGGGAAATAAAAAATTACACCATTGCAGTACAAATTAACAAAAAGGTCACGGTTCACAATCATTGGAATTTTGCAATAGCAAAACATCTTACAGTTTCACTTCAAAATTAGGACAAAATGTTACGATATTGCATCATATCAGTGCTTTTCCAAAATCCTCTATAAATGTCTACGAGTTTTCTTTATATCAGCGTATAAAAATACGTCCCAACAACCGATACATAGCAGTTTGCATAGCTTAATACTCGTTAGGCGAATTATCTAAGAAACATGAGCACCGCGGAGAATTCATGAACCGGCAGCAAGTGTTCGCTTTTAGACTCAACCACACTTGGCTATCTAAAGAGAAAGGAAAAAAAGTAAATAAATAAAATAAAGATTGCAAAATTACTTGCACTGACCTATGACTAATAATTGCATCCTGTAAAAAATGGACATATTAGTCTATTACTATAAACTGCACACCATACTCCTATTTTAATCATAAAGCAGTTAATCGGAAAACAGATTGAGGTTTGGATAAATTTCTTCCTCACTAGAGTCAAATTCCATTTACTAAATCTATCCCTAGCTTCAGGGTCACCTGGTTCAACTTCTTCCGCTACAGTAATTTTATAGGGTTTTAACTTACGTATGTTTGCAGTAGCTCGTATGAAAGTGTGGAACATTTCCGTTCGCTGTAAAAGACGGAATAGTGTGGTTTTAGGAGTGAGTACAGAATGTCATCAGGAGTTTCTACTGCGAGTAGTGTAGGTCGTCGTCTTAACTTATCTTTAACCTTCCCATTTCTTGAAATGTATTAACCAACTTATGAATCGTAGTTAAAACCTGAATCTTCAATATCGAAAATGTTTTTGAAATAAGTTCCAGTAGCACGAACGAATTCTGTACGAACATATGAACAAAACTAGCACTCTATTTTTCATATGATCCTTCCTAGTACACTGTATATAAACAAAAACACGCGCTTTTAGTGTTCACTCTCATAAGGGACTACATACCTCATCGAATGATTCGGCATTTTGGCTCTATCATTTTATGTCCTTAGATAAATAGTTTGCAAACTGGATTGTTTTTACCACATTTCACGTGCTCATTCGCAATTCCAGTAGTTAATAACTTGTTCGGTAGGCATACACAAGTTCAATTTTAATAATGGATTTTTAGCTGGTGGTTTTGAAATCTCATTCATCTCGTTTCCATGTACGATACAGGCATTTATGTAGTGTATTTGACTTTTTCGCGCTGTGTCGTGCAAGTTTACAGCAATGGCTCCTATAGATGTCACTAAGACAAATAGCTAAGTGTACTTACACCTTCGGGGTTCATATTGCAAGTAAGTAAAAAATTCTTGCCCAATTTCCGATAATAGAGGGAAAACCTTCAAGTATATACCAGATGAGGGAAGCAATGCAAATTTTCTTAGTTTACCTGCCAAGGAAACTTGTAAATTATGTTTTAAAGAGAAGTAAATTGAAAAGCCTTGCTGCGATATATTTATTTAACATTTGTAGACTATCTAAGAATGAAAAAAGAGACATCATTCCGTCCTTAATCGAGTTCCAATATTTATCTTTGCTGCACTTTAAATTGTGATAAATAAAGGATTATGATAATACCATAAGAGCAAGGATCTCTAGTCTGGCAAGGTAGCTTAAAAACCGACCAGGTAGTTTGTACTATATTTTGTTCGCGATTTGCATTCATTTCTGAACTTAAAACTTCGTTTTGATCTATATTACTTCAAAGACAGTTATTAGTCCATCTTGGCCTTTGCTATAACCTATTGGTCGATGCATTATACAGCGTGTTAATAAAGTTCGGTAATACATTCCTTAATTTATTACAATAAGAGCACAAAAGATGTAACTTTCCTATATGACACATTTTGAAGAAAAACTCCCCTTGTGTTTTCTCAAATTACTAAATTTCACAAAGATTGGATGTAGGAACCACGAATTAACCGCGCAGTAATCGAATTGTTGTTATACCCACCCCAGCATTTCGTCCGTTACCATCGTAGCAGCAACATGCTCTACGTCTGGGACATACGTATAATCCTTGATGTAGCCCTCCACTGGAGAAGGTCGATATGGGTCATTCCGAGAACCTTAGATCCATTTAGCAAAACATTCAACTCCCCCAGCAGTGCGTGCTATTCAGTGCAGAAGCAGGTTTGTGTTCAGGTAATAACGAACATCTTGTTGGAAATGAAATGGAGGTTCATCCTGCTGGGAAAGAATATTATTGAAATATTTTTACATTATTCGAATTAATAATTGTTGTAATGTACGAGTATACAGGTATAAATGTCCTAATATCCTTCTTAATAAAGAACTATCCATATAATTTTTATATATGAAGGCGAATATATTCTGCGCATCACCGGGTACTCTATAAATTGACTTTTTCTGTCTCTTTGTGAATGTCTTTCTGACTTGACCAATCTTCTCTTCACTTACGCTGCGGCGCTTCTGTTCTGCGGGCACATGCAACCAAAAGTCAACAAAGTTCCTGAAACCAGGCATAAAGTTCCTTCCCGCCTGATGCTTCTTTGCAATACTTAGTACGTCCCGTTGAACTCTTCTCTCTACTCACAGAAAGCACGATCTCCACTGGACGTCAACTCTTTACAGAATCATCAACATTAGCGAATGGGGAAAAGCATGGTTTTTTCGGCGAAATGCAAACTAAACTGTTTATTTTAGTTTCTCTCTTATATGACATAGCTTGGAAAGATGTGTCGTTTGTAATCTTTGTGTAATAAATTAAGGAAAGTTTTGTTGGTCTTTTTGAACACACTGTATTTTTTCCTGAAGACGCATGGTCGAGGATCTTTGGAAGTGAGTAAACTATTTGTGCTGAGTGTAGCTACTTTTTCCTGTGAAGGCCGGATATTCAGTTCCTCCCTCATCCGATCCATGAGAGTATATCCAGCTAGTGATTAAAGAAATCTCATTTCCGTTGCCTTCATTCTTAGTCTGTTTTCCATATCCAAGATCCCAATGTCGGTGTCATACAAAAAACATATAAAAGTTATTACTTTATTCGACGTAATAGTCATTGTATTTCACCCTGCCTCCCAAAGTACTTTGTTCGCTCATCTTTTTCTTACCCACGTTTTCTTTTCCCTACTCCTGGACCCCATGTTGGGAGTTTGCAGCTTCTTCGAACCTGGTACACACGCATTAAGTGGCCTAGCCATCTTCTCTTGTCTGTTGTTTTTATCGTTTTTCTTATATCCTCATCCCGTGTTCAGTCCCTTAATGTAATATTAACGATTTCATTTTTTTCTCTGACATCTTAGTTTCCTTCGTTCTCTTCCTTTCAGTGAACAAGTTTTTGATGTTTCTCTTAATTTGCACGTCGTAATTGCTATCTTAATGTATGACGCTTAAACTACAGAAGTTAACTCTTGCTACATGTATACAGATTTTACACAATTAAAACTTAGGCAAAACGTCAGTCACAAGATTATCTTCATTTCTAGCAGCCAGATACAAAGATCAGAGGAGTTTCCACAAGTGCATGAAAAGTTCAAAGGTTCTGCTTCCCAAATCAAAGCGAAATAAACGATATTCGCTTTAATTGCGATAGGTTTCACAAGTTCAAATGTTTGCTTTACATTCAGCAATCGTAGACAGGCGTATTTATTAATATTGGTTTCAGCTTGCACCTTCAGCTAGTAATTGAAAAAATAAAAGCTGTTTTTCCCCTAAAAATCGGTAGAGCAAAGAAAAGCAGTTTCTGTCTATGCCAGATGTGATCAAAGGAAAGACTTTATAGGATAAAAAAAATCACGGTTCACAAGCTAACAAAACTGACATTAGCCACACAGCAATAAAATTACAAAGCCAGCCTTTAACAGTAATTGTGGTTTAAAACGTAGCTAAAATGTTGCAGATTTGATTCATCACAACACTTAATAAGAACTCAGTCATACGTACAAAACATGTGGATATATACAGAGCTAGCAGCAGGTGGGGTGAGAGCCCTCATGCAGCTCATGCAGCTGTGATATCGTCACTTATTTACTTCCATTCTCGACATAAGCTTAATTCTCTTCTGTTTTTAACGATAGGAAATGCAGAGTTAATCCATATAGACCCAGTCTAAGCCCATCAAACCTTTGCCTTTAATGCGTTTATGAAAGAGGTACCAGGTACCAGTACTCTATAGCTTGCAAATATTATGAGAAAGATGCCAACAAATAACGTTAACTAATTTTTTTATTGTCCAGATATTTAAATTTCTGTTTTATAACTTACAAGTTACATTAATTCCAATAGGTGATATTAGTTTAAATTCATGGCCTCATTGGACGAAACCAATATTAAAATTCTCAAAATATAACTGTTATCTAGCGGTCTGCAAAATTCAGTTAAAAGACTTGTGAACTGTCTGTTTTGTGAACAAATATTTTATGACGGTGCGTAAAATTAAGACTTGAAATTATTTGTGCACATTTCTGCAAACGTTTATAGTTGAGTTACGATGCGCTTGGCCGCGGGTGCTTACTGCGAAAGTTCAGCCGTCGCAAAGCAAAAGAAGAGTAAGAGTCGCTGCTCATAAAGGATTATTTTTATTTTAATATTTATATTTTTATTGAAAGCATAAAAATGACACTGTATTTAAAACTGATAATAATAACCATTAATCTATATTATAACAGATGTTGAAAATGATGCCCCTCAGCGGCAATACATTGCCGGCATTTACATAGGAAATTCCTGTATTTCATGTAAATTTTCCGTAAGAATACGGCGTTTCGGAATACGTTTCTTTTCATTGGGAGATGCTGCGTTTAGTAATTTTTTTAACAAGGAGGCGAACAGTATTTTTCTACCTGGAACACCATTGTCAGGATACTTTCTTAGAATCGTCTTGCAGAAATGTGTTTTCACATATGTATTGTACATGAATATCCGTTCTTCAAGACTCGATTTATGTAGGGACATAACTAACGAAGAACAATTAACACAATGACAGCACAGAGTAAAATACCATCGCAAAACCACTCGCTGACAAGGTCTCCCACACACTACCTATAAACTGCTTCCTGCACATGTATTATATCAGTGGTTCCTCCCAATACGCGTCCGCAATTTGCCGGCCCGTACATCCAATAACGTCATTGCATTTATATGATAAAGAAATATTCTTTAAAACAATATTAATAAAACATTTCATTTCAAAAAATTAAAAGCAATATATATATATATATATATATATATATATATTACATATGAAACATTTCAATGGTAAGAGATGCAGACAAAAATAACAAAAAGATTGCACAAACTGTCTATCCTTGACACGACCGAGTTATGGTCGTGTTTTGTTTTCCAGTAATGTACAGCACTTCACCTTTTGCTCAGAAAAATGATGTCTTCTGTCGTCGTGTTATAGAATGCTATAATCCTTGAAAAAGCCTTAGGGAAATCGCAGTTCCATTAAATATCGTGTGCATCAGTGTATGAAAACAAAATATTTATGTGAAACACACATCGATTTGTTCTCCGTTTTTTCCATTCGTGTTTTAGTTACGATTTGATTTTTGTATATTTATGTATCGGATGTAGCAATATTACTAATGCACTGTTGTATTACATGCAATGAATTTTCTTGTGCTGCAGTATATGTATTATCAGTATTCAAAGTAACAGAATACACTAAGAAAGAAAAATTAATTACGAGATTATGAACTTAAATTCGTTAGCTCAATTCTTGTTCCATATTCTTGAAATTAGTTTTAATCTACAATAGTGTGATACATTAAAGGTATTTTCGTATTTTGGAAATGACCATAAAATAAAATAAAATTTACAAGTGAAAATCGTTTATTTATAGATTTATGTAATCATTGACTGTCTTTTTGTATTGCTTGAAATAATTCTAGGCTATCAATAAATTGTTTAGAAACAAAAAATGTGTTTTATTTAAATATGGAGACGTGCAATAGTATCAATCCATTTGTTAGGAAATAGTTTGTTCTGAAATGTCGCTACTTCTTTCACAAAATCACTGTAACATTTCTGAAAGCAACCACAATATATATGTAATATCCTTGAAAACTTGTTTTTTAATAATGTTTAACGGCAAATTCTACTACTGAAACATCACAGGCCCGAGAACACTGGTGATAAATGAAATCATAAATTTGGAAAGGTTTTATTTTTAAATTAAAGGATGCGTTATAAGCTTACGTACTTCCACGGAATCGAACCCCAGACCTTCCGCTCACGAGTCCGTGTTCTAAGGACCTCGGCTACCCACGTCAGTCTTGATATTCTTGCAGATATTATGAACATTTACATTTTCCTATGAAGAAATGAAACATTTATATGAAATTAAATTGTTACAAATACAATGTACACATTGTTCCCATTTTTAAATTGTCTTTTCCTCATATTCATAGATGTCTAGTTGATATTTGAGTTCAATTAACAGCATGTAAGCCAGGAGGTGTACAAGACTGGGCGAGAAAGGCTAACAAGCAGAGCTCTTAAGAATGGTAAACGTATTCAAGAAACTGCGTTAAGAGAAAGATAGTGTTTATTACTCGCTTGGGACAGGCTGGTGCTGCATGAAAGAAATATGACGACAGCTCTGTGCAGAAAACTGCAGTAAGTTCTTGTTCCATAATTCCCGCCTGTAGAGTGTCAAATTATTTACATTATCTTTTAGTTTTCCGAGTGAGACAGTTTAAGACAACATAGAGAGAACCTGAAGTAAGTATCGATAGTTCATTCTGGAACTCGGACGAATGAAACGTTCTGAATTCTAGAATATTTCATATAAGAAAAAAGCAAAACTCACTTTTAGTTAAAATTAAAAACATAATATTTCAGTCAATTTTGAAATCTGTCTTTAATGAAAAACGGATGTAAGAATACGGTTTTAAAAATACTTATTAAGAGAATATTAATTAATTGCAATATACTAAGTACACGATTAAAAATTTTGACAAACATTTATGGACATCGGAATTTAAGCACTTAACATCAAGTTAGATACACTCAAACACAGTCTATGAGCTACCACCCGGCAGATAAGTACTGATAAATCAGAGGCGTGGTTTGTAGCTCGTGAACTACTGTACACCCCCCCCCCCCCCTGTTGCCTACAATCCATTACCAATAAAACATCAATCCCATTTTAGTGTTTAGAAATTTCCATGCCTACTCATTTCCATTTTCTCAGTGTAATTTAATAAAAACATATTTTAGTGTACGTTCACATTTTTACATTTTTAAATAAAAAAGTTCAAAGCACTTAACATTTTCGTAACAGTTCGCATTTAATAACAAAAGTTTCAAAAAATTTTAATTGAAGTTAAGGATTATTTCTAGAGTTAATGTTGATAAATACTAAACATGAAACACAAAATTATTCTCAGAAAATTAAGGGAAAAAATGCTACTATTTTAAGGATTGGTGAAACCACTTAACCCTTTAAGGGCATTCTAAAACATCAAAACAAATTGTTAAGAGATTTTGTTTTAAAATTACTAGCATACGAACTCCTTTTGGGTCTATTTTAAAACCCTCTCAAAGTTTAAGTTTTTAGGTTATTAGGTCATGATTCGAAAATTCGAGTGACAATAAAAAGCGCGAATATTCGTAGGATTCGAGGATTTAAACGCCCCATCCTTATTTGTGTTCCATTCAGGCGGTGTAGTCTTTTTTTTTTAAGATGAAGTTTTATACTTTGCGTAAATATGGACCTGCAAAGTCTGGCCTGGAAATTACTTCAAGGTTTTTCATAACCGAGAACTGGTTGCAAATTCTTAACATAAGCGAAACACACAGCGAAGGTGTAGCTATAATAAACAAGCAATATCACATGTTCTTAAAGAGTCCATCTTTGCAAACATTGCATTATCTTGCAATGTGAGTATATTTAAAACCCAGATTTATAATTACACTACCTTTCCAAACTTCAGGAATTTAAATAGATATATTTTATAACACAGAAGATAGCATTCTTCAATCTATTTTTTAATCGCTTATTAGTTAAGAGACGATTTAACTATTTTTTTTCTTCTTCTTTCTAACACGATGACGCCCGGTAACATTCTGGTGTATTTAAATTGATCGATTATTCACATATTCATACATTAATAGTAGAAATGAACGTTTCAAAATTGTTAATCCTTTCTATTATAAATTTTAAATAAAACAATACCTAAGTTCATAAGGTAGGAGGCCACGCCAGGGCGACGAATAATTCAGCAGGGTTACTGGCTGTAGTGCTGTATTTGTGTGTGTGCTGATTACATCATGGCTTAGAGATGCAATAAAAATATAAAAATTCGTTTGTTGTATCTGTATTTATTATTTTTTTATTTAAGAAGAATATGCTCAGTGTCGTATAAAATTTGTCATGTTTTCCTGCAGTTAATTCATCTAACAATAGGAAAATACGAAAAATAATCAACAAATTTGAAAATATAGGACCAAAAATATACCGAAATAATATTTTAATTAAAGAAATAATTAATAAACCTTAGACTTATTATTATAGACAGTAACCCCTGCTGGGAAAACCGTGTTGCTGAACTCTGCAGGAAAGTCACTTATCCAATCCACACCTTCAAAAGATTAAACGTGCCCCTACCCCTTGAAAAAGATCTTGGTGTAATCCCTGGTGATGCCTCACTTCCACTACTGTGATGTGAATTTGTTCGATCATATAACACCCTCTCTCGATACGCAGTCTGGATTCCACTTGGAATGCCGATGAAATATCCACTGTCTCACATTACTTTCAATACATTCCTCTTATCTATCTTCTCGTTTTCAAAACCGCCACGGGTGGCCGAGGTCGTTAAGTCTCGGACTCGCGAGCGGGAGGTCTGGGTTCGAATACCGCCAGGACCGTCCTTCCTGACTGAGGTTTTTTCCAGGTTTTCCTCAGTCCTCATAAATGGCAAATGCCAGGGAGGTACCCTAAACTTAGGCCTGGAACGATTCCTTCCATAAAAATAAATCCTTTCCCAATATATCATTTCATGTATCATCAGTGTCCATCGCCTGTGGTGCCTCTGTAGCAAAAACGGGCGTTAAACACTATCCATTCATTCATTCGTTTTCAAAATTCGTATATTTTCCCTTCATAAGGTCAATATACGGTTTAAAAAGCGACACGTACTGTTATTACCGCAATATCACTTTACTCATTATCATTCACCATAACTGCTTACTGTCTCTGCAATGCAATTTCACAGGATGTCAGAGAATGCCAAGCTAAACAATTCCTTATGACATTACATTAGAAATAATAACTTACCCTAGATTTATATTACTTACGTTACAATACAGAAACGTATTTGTTTTATCCTGCTGTAGAATTTTTGTTCAATTATTGTTATTACCATCATAAATCTTCCTATATACTTCATAGTATCGTTAATGCTTTTTGTTTTATGTTTTACATAAGTGTATATGAGGGTAAATCGGTAAGTTTCCGGCCCCGCCGATAAGGATTATCGCTTTCACAAAATAGTTATCTGATGTTATACCATATCTATTAAGTAAATAATTGCAGCTGTAACTTCCGCTCCGCTGTGTTCAATTGTTCAAATATAGTTGCATAAAAAAGGCTATGTGCAGAAGATTGTGACATGATCAAAATGGAGTTTCGAGCTGCAATTACTTTCTTCACAAAAGAAGAACTTACTCCAAATGAAATAAAACAGCGATTGAACGGTGTATATGGGGAAGCCTTCCCCTCATATTCAAAAGAATGGGCCAAACTTTTTCGAATGGGTCGAGAAAGCATTGAAGATGAAGAGCTTGCAGGTCGGCTCTTGGAGGTGCTTACTCCTGAAAACATCGTTCTTGTGGAAGGAGAAGTTATGGAAGACCGGCGGCTCAAAATTACAGAAATAGCAGCAAGGTTGGGTCTTTCTGAAACAACAGTTCTTCGAATTATTCATGAATATTTAAATATGAATAAGGTTAATGCAAGATGGGTGCCTACACTTCTTTCCTCAGTCCAAAAGCAGCAATGAGTCATCTGTTGTCAAGCATTTTTGGAGCTGTGCCGCGGCAACGAGAGAGAAGTTCTGCAAACCATTGTTACAGGAGATGAAACTATGGTCCTCTACTATGATCCCTTGTCCAAAAGAGAATCCATGGAGTGGCGTAAACATGGCGAAGCACCGCCTCTAAAGCCCAAGGTCACTCAGTCAACCAAGATCATGGCCACAATCTTTTGGGACTATGAAGGAATACTTTTCATTGGCTTCAAGGAGAGGAACACCACAGTAAATACGGAGTACTATGCTGGCCTAATGCACAGGCTACGTGCTTCCATCAAAGAGAGAAGGCGAGGAAAGTTGAGTGTTGGTGTGCGCCTTCTTCATGACAACGCGCCTGTGCACGCAGCTCTTTCTGCAAAGGAAGCTGTGAAGAAATGTGGTTTCAAGGAGATCGACCATCCACCCTACAGTCCAGATCTAGGTCCTAGTGACTATTTCCTCCTCTCAAAATTCAAGAAGGACCTTGAAGGAAGGAAATTTAGGTGTGACGAAAAAGTGATGGATGCTGGTTATATTCATTTTGCAGGCAAGACTTCTGACTGTTTTGGGGGAGGGGATTGAAATGTTAATTTAAAGATGTGAGAAGTAACTATATTGAAAAGTGAAATATAGTTTTTGTCTTTATCATACCTTGAAAATGGTTAGGCCGGAAACTTATGAACCTACCCTCGTATATACATGAATGTTCATTTTTAGAGCTGATTCTATTATTATTATTATTATTATTATTATTATTATTATTATTATTATTATTATTATATTTAAAGCATGAAAAGTGTGTGATAATGCATAAATATGAAAAATGAAAAAGAATAATGCATAAATATTAACGTCAGCAGATGAAAAATAAGATAATAATAATAATAATAATAATAATAATAATAATAATAATAATAATAATAATAATAATAATAATAATAATAATAATAATAATAATAATAATTGAATAACCATTAAAATTAAAATTCATACTCATATACACCTATGAATCATGAGAGTGGAAATAAACGTAGTGGTAAAACATAAAACGAAAAGCATTAAAAATACTATGAAGTATATAGGAAGATTTATGATAGTAATAACAATAATAGAATGAAAATTCTACGGCAGGATAAAACAAACAAGTTTCTGTATTGAACATAAGTAATATAAATATAAGGTAATCTATTATTTCTAATATTATAAAAAGTGTTTAGTTTGGCATTCTCTGACATCTTGTGTGTGCATATTACTCTGTAATTAAAATTAAAATTAGATGTCATTATTATAAGATTGTTAGAGCGGAATAGAACGCCCTTTGATCTTAGTTTGCAGAACAAATAGATAAATACTAATTTGAACCTGTCCATTCATCCGCACATATGGCATGTTCGAGGTTTACTTGAGCGTAAATGAGCATTCTCTTTTGCCGACCGCCGATAATGCTGGGACCATGGTGGCGCGCTCTCGATTGCCTACTTTCTGTAACCGTCTGGTGGATGGCAGTACACTAAGCCTAACATAGGCCAATACTAGTTCGCGAACATGCACGTGCCAGTTGATATTATTGAAAAATACGAATTAGACATATCTATCCACTTACAGGTGATATGCTAAGGAAAAACCACGGTTTTAAAGAAGCGGAAAGTGACAGAATCTATGCTGATGCATTATTTATAAATCGTTGATGAGTCTATAAAGAAGCATGCTACATATGAATAAAAGCCACAAAATTTAAATGTTCATATTGCAATTGCTAATAATTTCACAGACAAATTCACCAGTACTTGTAGAAGTCGTAATGTTTCGTTATTCACAATCTATCACGCATTATATCTTATTTGCCCAATAAGCAATTGTGCTGTTACACGAGTTTAGTAGGTTTTGCTATTTATTCTGTAATTATCCTGGTTTGTTTTCTTATGCTTTGAATTTTCATTTAACGAGCAAAGGATTACTTTAAAAAAATTAAAAATAAGATTTTGTGAAGTATATACAGGAATATGACAACTTATCTGTCCGTCAAATTTTGTAGTAGTACCCTGTATGAGAATGGTGTCGAACGTGAGCTGTGTTGTTTCAATGCGCCGATTTTATGGCCACCTTGTAGTCCACATGCTAATCTATTTTTTTGTGAAGTCAACTGCAAAAGGCTGTTATTCAAGAATTCCAAAATTAAACATTAAATCAACACCTGCTTGTATATTTGGACCAGTTTATTCAAGTACAAGTATTTTCTGCTACTGAGAAATGAAGCAGGTGGTTTGCCAGTTAAATGATATTCACCGATGTTTAATTATCGGTATTCAGTTCTTGTATTTTAAGCAACAAATTATCTGTAATGAATTTTTTGCAACAATTTGTGTTAGCCTTCCTAAGATTTCAAGTGAACTTGAATCAACGTAACAAATATGTCCTGTAAATCTAGAATGCCTACTTTTTTCCAAAATATATGAATTATAAATGCATTTAATGTATTTCAAAAGATCAGCCCTTCAAGTATTGTACCCTTTTGTTTCTAATGTGTATGTATATGAGTTGTACCTAGTTAACAAAAATTAATAATCTAAAAATTCAATAATATAATGTTTGCGCCATTATGTACTCTAAACTCACACAACATGCTTTATTTCTTCTGCGGGAAGAATTATTTTCATAACTCACGTAGCTAAAAATATTTCGCAATCTCAGTTTTTAAAATCGGATTTTATCTCAGCGCATCTTTTAAGCAACCGTAAAGGTGATCTAATAATTTAACCTTCCATCTGCCGGAATTAAATTACCTTTCTCGTCTTGGCGTATACGAACGCTCGCCGCATACGTTAGCTTTTGGCGTAATGAATAAACATTTTGAGATGTGACTCTGTCGGATGTATTTTTAAAAAATATATGTCAAACAGCAGGCATCACTGAAATCAAGAGAATGTTTCTGTATAATAAATTTGCAAGACGGGCTACAGATGAAAAACATAAAAACACAAGATCGGATGGAGAGAGAAACTGCTAAAATGCGTTAGAAAATATCAAACGCAGACAGCAATGGTAGGCAAATTTACACAAACACGAACTATCTAATCTGGTGTATACCTTACCACCATCGCTGCCGTTATTTGCACAAGGAATTCAGAACCATTATAGACTATAAAAAATGTAATTGAATTGCTCAATCTAGAAACGTTGTAACCAACATTTTTATCCAAAAAGATTGAATAAGTAGTTATATTCCTATTACCAGCACATAATCTGCTCAACACTTTTGCTGCATTGCCATTTAGATTAATAAAATGAAGGCTACACATTTGTAAATTATAGATTCTAACTTTTCTGTGGCTACCCAATTTGCTGGATGTTCTTAGTTAACGAAGTTTTTGGATCCAGTTTTTTAGATCTTGAGGACACATACTAAAGCTTTACCTCTTAAATAGGCATATTAAATATAAAGCATTGCTTTTTTTTATTGGGTGTCCCATTTATTTTGGGTGAGCAAGATAAATGGGACATCTATTAGATTACAACGTTACATATTAAATTACAACGTTTAACAATTGCAGTGTTTTATGGGACAATGCTGGGTTCTGAATACAACATCCTTACGGTTTTATGTTTGGCTGTGAAAGTTAGAGAAATTTTGCAGTATGAGAGATTACGTATAAAATACGGATAAAACATTCAAATTTACTTCAGGATTAGGCAACTAATTCCTGAAAAAAAATATCACATGCTTGGCTCTATATCTGAAGGCTTTCGGAAAGGTTGCATCTGGTCCTTATTCCCAGATTATGCTGGAGGTTAAGTATGCTGTTTATTAATGCAGGAGCTATCGAATAGATGTTATGTCATCCTACTTAATGAACATTTCTTGAGTGAGAGGGCGTTTTTCATTCTTTTAATTGCTTCAATACTAATAAAGTGAACGTTATTTTCACCATATAGTATGGTTGAAAAAATAAGCCTGTTTTACAGAAGTTTCAACGTACATGCAACATAATTTAGAACGCGAAAATCTGAAAATAGCCGTTGCTAAGAATAATTTGCATATAAATATTAAATGCACGTATTTGAACTAACGTGTCTGGTTTGTTGCGGATTACATGAAATCTGTTGCCTATTAGGGTAAATCTGGCCACTCTAAAGAATGCAGTTTATTTCGGTTGAAAGTACGTTCAAGAACATTTAAATCTTATATGGATCAGCCATACTGAGCGATAAAATCCCTATTTATGGTGACTTTATTTATTCTCCTTGCCATATTCAACATTAATAAACATAAAGATTTGTTAACAGTGAAGTGTAGAACTAACAGCCCATCTTATAAACCTAATTAATGTGAAATATAGCGATTGATGAAATTTATTTGGGCTTTACCGTGAGTCACTTTGAATAGATGACGTAATTGTTAAGTCGGCGCCTCTTGCTTTAAAGGAGTACGATAGTTAAAGAACAACCACAACGACATTTTGTAAACAAACTGACTTGTAACTACGACGTGGCAACGGTCCTTCTTTCCCTCTCCAGGTTACACTTCCTCCCTGCACAGCAAATTCTAAGAACTACATCTATTAGATTAACTGATTTTATTTACAGAAACTCGCTCCGTAATAATGCCATTCATTTTAAATGACTCGTGGTAAAATCCAAATAAATTTTGATCGCCCACTACAAGATCAAAGCCTTTGTATTGCTGAAAAGCAATTGAATAATAACGCTCACAATTTTCAGTAACTATTCACAAGAGTATCAGCGGAGATGTTATTCGACAAAAGAAAAATAGCAGGTGTAGTACTACAAATTGTGTGTAACTGAATTTATGTATTTTTACTTCAACTTCCACTTTTAGAGTAACAGAAAGTAGGAAATGAGGCATTTTAATGTTGAGCGCCATATACAGCATAATATCCAACAAACAATAAAATACAGATGGTGTTCGTATCTACCACAGTTGTCAAAATTTGCTCTCTTTTATGAGATCTGCCTCAGTTACTCTGAGATATTCAAAAGGATATCAATAGCATTGAAATATCACCAACCACATCGCTCGAACGCAAGTTCATTAAAACGGACAGGCAATTTACTTGCCTTCATATCAATGATATGTAAATATCTTGCATATATAATTATCCTTTAAACCAAGTTAGTATGTACATACACTGTACAGGATCTTTCATGATTTTACCCTCGTTTCACGGCAGTTTGCGGATCGGCAATCACAGCGGTAACTCGCGGAAAATTTGATGTAACATCCGCGCAACTGATTCACGTTCTTTCAGTTAGAGTTATAATTGTAATAAAAATAAGCACGTTATCTTATGACAGGAGATATTGGAAATGTTGGCCTGCTATATCCACACATTTCTGTCACCTTTTTAGAAAAGTGTCATTCTTGCGTACCAATTCACCTTCCTAAATTGAATCCATTTCTCCAATTATATTTTCTTTTAGTTCTTCTAATGTGTGGTGATTTGTTCCATATACTTCATTTTTCAATTTCCCCTATAAATAACATACAGTATGTTATTCCTTTATAGTATTCTGAAAAAAGATAGACCCTAAACACCCTGTATGTACATACTGCGCATTATACACTATTTGTTCCATATACTTCATTTTTAAATTTCCCCTATAAATAATATACAGTATGTTATTCTTTTATAGTATTCTCAAAAAAGATAGACCCTAAACATCCTGTATGTACATACTGAGCGCTATACACCTATTTTCTAGTCATGTAAGGAAGTTTCGTGTAGAAAATGGGGATTTTTCTGTACCGCAGCACTTTTTTGTGGTTTTTTTATTTCTTGCGTCGAAAAATTTGCACATAAATGGATCCAGGCTTCATATTCTGGATTTTCTTCTTAATTTGTGGGCAACAGTGACCTTGTGTGCTTTCAGGTTTAGATTGACTCAATTTCGGATGTGTGTGAATGACCAATTTTCTAAAAATATACCAGAAATGTATGGGTCTCCAACAACATTTTCAACATCTCCTACCCCCATGAGTGGCCGAGGAGGTTAAGGCACAGACTCGTGAGTGAGAGGTCTGGGGTTCGATTTCTACCAGTACTGTCCTCCCTGACCGAAGTTTTTCCAGGATTTACTCAGTCCACATAAATGGCAAATGCCGGGGAAGTACCTTAAACTTAGGCCTGGAACGCTTCCTTCCTTAAAAAAAAATACTCCTTCTCAAATTTATCATTTCATCTCATGTATTATCAGTATCCACCGCCTTGGTGCCTCAGTAGTAAAAACAGGCGTTAAACACCATTAAAAAAATCTTCTGTTCGGTTCATGCTTCTTATCATTGTAGTTGTAATTGCGAGAGCTTGAATCAGTGGCGCAGATATTACATCCGCTTCGCCGGTAGTTATCGCTCTGACTGCCGACCCAACTGCCATGCAACGGGCCACAGAACTATGAAAGTTGCAAAACTGCAACATATGGAGCTGAAAATCTCCTAAAGACATATGCACGAACCTTCAAAATTATTAGCAACACAAATGAAATTTTGGAGAATCTCTGCGAGGCATAAAATTAGAAATCAAATAATTTGTGATAAAATATACAAAAATGTAAATAATATAAATACACAAAATTCAATAATGGAATGCATACATCAAAAGTAGCTAATGAAAACGAGATTGCCATAGAAAATGATGAGGTTAAAGCAGAAAGAAAGCAAGAAATACAAGTTTTAATCCGGAATAAGGCCATACAGTAGGATCTTTTGATGGAAAGAGCTCAGTTGAGAAGTCAAATTTAAATGAACTTTGGAATATGCACAAATATTGTAAAATCGATTAATACTCATAACAACAACAACAATAATAATAATAATAATAATAATAATAATAATAATAATAATAATAATAATAATGCATCCATTTGTTTGGAACTTGCCATAAGCGCAGAAAAATTTAAGTAGTTGGCACGCTTCCCCGGGGCAAGATGGAATATGCAAAATAAATTCTAGCATGAACAGATAAAGTATTATTATTTTTCAACGTTGGCAATTTTCTCGTGCTTAGCAGCTCATTTAATTAGTACTGCGAACATTTTACCTTAATTGGGCGATTATGAGACGACTGTAAAACAACGAACCATAGGGCGAGACATAAAAATTCCATATTACCGAAATATTCTGGCGAACAGCATACAAATAAAGCACGTTCGGGAGTCCAATTTAGAATACTATTGCACTTTTAAATAATTCCTAGCGTTTAGGGCTGGTTTACATCAGTTAAGTATGATAATCCGCTTTTAATTGTTTGCAAAAACGCAGGTACAGACATTCGAGTTAGTGTTTTGTTTAATGTGAAAATTCCCTAAGCACTTAAACAATGCCGACATTACGATTTTGACTTGAAATATTATAATTATCCTCGTAAAATAGTAATTCGTTTAGTAGTTCCAAAAACTTTTATTTATAAAAAAATAAACTTTTTCGAAACGGAACTAGTTTTAAACATTAACTACAAGAAATTTAACACTGGTTGGAATACACAACTTTGCTAGAGTTGGAAAAGTTGGAAAAAAAAAAAAAAAAAAAGTTGCTAGGTGCACGTGGGCATGGCTACGCAGGCTACACTGGTTACGTTACTATTATTCCCCCTCCAGAACGTATTTCTTTCGCATATATTTGCGATCTATGCATATCTGTAGTGTGGTTTAAGTGATCGTGTGATTAAAGTCTAATATTTGTCCAGTATACAAACGGACGTCTGTCCTGCTTAAACCTATTAAATGGCAGCTGATGTTTGCAATTCTCTTTAAACTACGCGAAAATAGCAATACATGATTTTTACTATTCAAAAACAACGAGCATCGTATATTTTTATACATCGATAATCTGATATCAATTTGAACGTACACGCGCCAGTTATTACCATTGGGATGGGCTAGTGAGGCACTTAGAGAAACTAAGTATCTGTAGTTGCTTCTAATGAAAGAAAATGAACATTTATTTACATATGGTTGTATTTAGAAAGAATTTGTCTTGGCAGATCTAGTTAATCGAGACAATGCTTCAAAGCTGTTATCTGCTACATAGGTCCTGGTCAGTAACACAGATGCTCCTTTGTTTTTCAGAAATTCTGTCTTGCATTAAAGTAGCAAATTATCTCAATACCCTTTAGTTCTCTATAGACTTATGTAGTGACAATTTTATACAGAAGAAGAAGAATTAACAAAGGAAGGGGAATAAATAACGGATATATTAATGTAATGCACGCAGTTTCAAAATGTAACTAATGATTTTCATCACTTCATACTATTTCCATACCATATTTATTTTATATTTATCTATTTGCACTACTCAAGTTAGCAAAATGATTGTATTTTAAACAGTTAATGAACTCTTACTTGTTTTATCACCAGCACACTTTATTTACTATGAGCACCGCAAAATAAGCCATGCATTCCTTCTTAAAATAAGTATATAAACAAGGAAACTTAGATTAAAGAAAAATTTGGAAATTTCTCTGTCAACAAAATGTGTTATTACGACAATAAAATTAATCTTCATATTTTATTTCGTGTTTTCTTCTTTTATAATATAGATGAGTTGAAATATAAGATGATGCTGTTAGATTACAAAGGGTTCTGTACTTACGTTAAATGCTGAAGGGACAAGATAAGGTATTATATTTTGAAATATCACAAACATGGGTGTTTTTAAAACATTTACATGTACAATCTGTGCAGGTATTATTATATTTTTCGGTATTTAATTTATAACTAAAGAGTATTTTTAAAAACATCATTTAAGAGGAAAATTTTTGGAAATAGTGTAGCTAAATTAAAAGCTATTTTTAGTAAATCACTGAAATTTTTAGTGAATTTTTAAGATTTTCGCTAAGGATCAAGATATTATTATTATTATTATTATTATTATTATTATTATTATTATTGTTGTTGTTGTTGTTGTTGTTGTTGTTGTTAAGATAGAGTTAAATTTGAAGCAGAGAAAAAGTAACACCCGTTATTCTCTATATCTCTCTGCTACGTTCTTATTACAAATCCTAGTTAAGCATATGATGATGCTACAACCAAATTCTAACTTCATTATAATAGCATATTCCTTTTTGAGGATCTTAAAAGCACACATAAAAAATCAATGATGTACCGACTACAGCTTTTGAAATAAGATAAATAATGTTTTATGTTGTATTATTTTTAAAATGTTTATTCACAAAATATTTAACCATATATGTGACAAAACCCTAAAAATACAATGGCCACATCTTTGTAAATCTTTGGATAAAATTCATTAAGTCGATTTTTTTGAAAAGCTTATTTTAATGTGAAACACTGATTCAGTACGAGAACACTGTGTGTTTAAAAAATCAGATAATCGCTTGTGTTACTGCACAATTAATATGTTTTACGAACGCATACTTCTATAAAGGACGTTTCGTGGTATTTCTGAAATGCAACGTTTGCAAATTTGAGGATTAAATGCGACATAAGAAGGGGAGATGGTGGAGATAAACCACGATTTGTTTCCAGGCACATTTCGTGTTAATGGTGCAACGTAGACCGCATCACTCTCTACGTGGTTTACATTAACGGAAGCAATAACTGTTGCGCTGGAAGCGCCGCGTTGCGGAGGGATAGGTAAGCGATGGCTCGCTTGAGAATTCGCCTCACGCAAAGAACCGGGGTCTAGGCTTGCACTTTCCACGATGAGAATGGTACTGCAATCTAGTAAATGCGTTTACTTTCTACCGTCGTCTCTTTCGTCGCTTCCATTTGATAAGAATGACTTTACAGCCCCAGGGTAACAAAATAAAGTAGCTCGCTTAAACCTTCTCCTATAGGGAATGAGAGACGATATATCCTGTACATCATCGATTAAACAATGACCTAAGCTTAAAAGGTGTGGCACTAATTAAGTCGAAATAAGATGAACCACTGGTCGAAGCATAGGCAGGGCATTTACACATACTCCTTTGTGTTTGCAAAACAAACAATTGTCATTAACGTGCAAATTGCACACCTTTGTTAACTCACTAATTAATCCAGGCTATTAATTTTTCTTATCTTTATGAAATTTTCCTTCATTCATTAAAAAGTCATAATTATTTAATGCTGAGGTATATATGAAGAGTATACATGTGCTTAAAATATGATTATCAAATACTGTGGATTATGTGTTTTTATTTTTATCAATACCTTGTTATCTCGGTACGGAGGGATCGAAAGGTCATCCCAACGTGTCCCTCACATTATAAAACTATCCGAAAAGCACTTTCGGAATCACCACTGCCTGTCTTATCGCACTCTCTAAAAAAATATAGTATATATATGCACTAGAGGGCTGAAAGACCTGCAAATTTGAATTTTGTGCATACAAGCTCATTTATGACATCTTACTGCCCCAAAGCAAGTTGTAATAAGTAGCAATGCGACTTTCTCAGTGCTGTCCTGGGCCCTAGTCCACAAAAGTATGGTCTAATACAGTGCAAGTCCTTGTGAAGTATGATCTTTTAATTTTCTGTTCCACGAAAGAATGTAAACACTTGTAAAGTATTAGTAAAAAGTTACAAGTGACGTCACATAAGAACAAAAGGGAGGAACGGCTGCTTGTCACACGTCGCCATATTCTGAATTAGGTTATGTTCGCTCCTTAGCAATAAATTCGTTTTTTTTTTTTTTTTTTTTTTTTTTTTTTACATACATACCATATTACTGTAATTTCTGGTAAACGAGTCTTGTATTTTTGCCTAAAATAATAATTTAAATACTTTATTATGCATTTATCAATAATTAACTGTAATAGTTCACTCTGAGACGACGGTTGCATATGACTACATTTTGTAGCAACAATTTTAATCGTCGAAAGAAGCAGAAGAATTGAGTTTAACGATTGCTCTCGGTTATTTATTTTGTTAGTTCATTTGATTATTTGTATATCGTTATTTGGCAATCCAGTTCTCATTATAAATAAACAAAAATAGGAGGATTGTGTCCAAAGAGTTAATTTTACAAGAATGAATAATAAAAATAAATTGTTTTCGTGGCAAGAACCTTAAAAAAAACCAACTGGACTGAAATATGTATTTGAAACAGGAAACGCCAAAATCAGTCATAAGCCGTACTTTAATTGTACTTAACCTAACTTTTTCATTGCACACAAATACTGAATTATTCTTTCTTTATATATTCGTACTCTCAACTTTATTATTACCTCGCTAATGCTTCCCAAATTTAGGTCTAATGACCCCAAAATTATTAAAAAGGTATTAAATTTTTCGGTAAGAATTGCAGTTACCAATATTAGTACACTTGTAGAGAACTTTGTACAAATTACTGGTGCCCGACTAATAATAACGCTTTTGTGGAACAGTACGACGAAACCGCCACGGGTGGCCGAGGTCGTTAAGGCACGGACTCGTGAGCGGGAGGTCTGCGGTTCGAATCCCGCCAGGACCGTCCTCCCTGACTGGGGTTTTTTCCAGGTTTTCCTCAGTCTTCATAACTGGCAAATGCCGGGGAGGTACCTAAACTTAGGCCTGGAACGCTTCCTTCCTTAAAAAAAATATCCTTTCCCAATTTATCATTTCATCTCATGTATCATCAGTGTCCACCGCCTGTGGTGCCTCAGTAGTGAAAACGGGCGTTAAACACTACTCAAAAAAAAAAAAAAAGTACGACGAAAAATCATTTGTACACTTGTAAGTATGGAGTTGTAAAGTACAGTAGAAACCTTTGCGGAACATAAATTCACTAATAACTACAAGTTACATGTCCATACACTTGTAATGTATTAGACCACATTTTTGTGCAACAGAGCCCTGTTCACCCATGGAAACTGCAGGACACACTACCGGTTCATGAGATATTCCTCGGTTTGCGCATGCGCAAGAAGATTCCACACTACTACCACTATTAGTAACGTTGAGTGGCATTATATTTTCCAGTTATGAGGATATATTGCCGAAAAATCAAATGCCCTTCAATTTCTCACAGATGATCGTCTCCCAATACAGGAACCTATAGCAATAGAGATGTGTCCACTATGTCACTTTGATGCTACAGATTATGGCCTAACCTCGTGGACTAGACAGGGTCAGATAGCTGGAGCAGACATCAGAAAATGTTACATTTTTCTACGGTTACTCATTACACTCGTGGCATAATTCAATGCGATATGTTTGTAAGTGTCTGTTAATATTTGACAGCTCTTTCTTATATTGGCCCATTTCCTAAAAGGATAACAAGTTGAAAATTACCACGAACACACGAGATCTTCTCAGTGCTGAACGGTTCCTGTTGTGGAGCAGAACTATACTGCTGGCCATTAAAATTATAACACATTTTACGTGTTTATAGAAACCATACGGAAAGGTTCTTCTCGTTCGGTTTTTTGATGCGACTGCTGAGATCCTTCATGTAGGTGTGTTCGTTCTACCTAGATCCACTGATCTCATATTGTTTGCTGTGAACTCATTTTGTCCAACACGAGCGCCAAATTCTCGGAATGGCATCCTGCACTCTCGGTATTCCACAATTCTCACGCGATCAAAGACAGAGACTTCCTGGTATTGTTGTCGTATTTTGAACGAGCCATACTCGTTCGTTCCGGGATAATGTGCAGTCGGTTTGACCCGTATCTTATAGCGATGGTCAGTAATGCATGTAGTCGTCCAATCCTTGGATTTCTTGTTAAATAACCTCGTTTTCATTCGGTTTCAAAGGAAATTGTTCTTGGATGTATTCCATAGCACTTTAGTAGCAGTGGCCATGCTCATTCCTCCGTCTTCAAACAGTACAATGACCTTAAAGTTAGTATTCATTGTCACAGAATGATATATGGTATTTATAGGTAGTGGGAAGGTTAGGCAGCTGTACTATAGAGCTTAATATTTAACAACAAAAATGTAACTATCTTGGTGCCAAATGACCCAACACTTCTTTATTTCTATCTGTTACATACGAGGGTAGGTCCATAAGTTTCCGGCATAACCATTTTCTCAGTATTATAAAGACAAAATCTATATTTCACATTTTAATAAAGTTATCCTTTATGCAATACACTTCCCACATCTTTGAATTAACATTACAATCTCCCCCTCCCACAATTCTCAGAAGTCTTGTCTGCAAAAAGGGCATATACAGCATCCATCACTTTTCGCCACACTTGAATTTCCTTTCTCGAAGGTCCTTCTTCAGTTTTGATGAGAGGAAATAGTCACTGGGAGCTAGATCTGGGCTGTACGGTGGACGATTGATCTCCTTGACGCCTCCTTTCTTCACAGCTTCCTTTGCAACAAGAGCTGTGTGTACAGGCAAGTTGCGATGCTTTCCTCGCCTTTTCTCTTTGATGGAAGCACGTAGTCTGTGCAGTAGACCAGTATAGTACTCCCCATTTACTGTGGTGTTCCTCTCCTTGAAGTCAATGAAGAGTATTCCTTCACAGTCCCAAAAGATTGGGCCATGATTTTCTTGGTTGACTGAGTGACCTTGGCCTTTGGAAGCGGTGCTTACGCCACTCCATTGATTCTCTTTTGGACAAGGGATCATAGTAGAGGACCATATCCTATAACAATGGTTTGTAGAACTTCTCCCTCGTTGCCACGGCAGAGCTCCAAAAATGCCTGACAATAGATGACTACTGCTTTTGGACTGAAGAAAAAATTCTAGGCACCCATTTTGCTGTAACCTTATTCATGTTTAAATGTTCATTAATAATTCGAAGGACTGTTGTTTTAGAAAGGCTCAACCTTGTTGTTATTTCTATAAATTTGAACCATAATTTCTCTTTCCACAAGAGCAATGTTTTCAGGAGTGAGCATCTCCAAGGGCCGACCTGCACGCTCTTCGTCTTCAATGCTTTCTCGACCCGTTCGAAAAAGTTCGGCCCAATATGAGAGAACGGTAGACAATGAGCGGTTGGTTCCCCATATACATGTAACAATATTCTGCACATATACTTCTTTATGCAACTATATCTGAACAATTGAATACAGCGAAGCGGAAGTTACAGATGCAATTATTTACTTAATAGTATGGTATGACACCAGATAAGGATTTTGTGAAAGCGATAATCCTTATCGGCGAGGCCGGTAACTTATGGATCTACCTTCATATGTCGTTACACCAAAGGCTCAATACTGTATAATGCAGTATTTTTCAGGTACAAAGTTCAACCAAGGAATATGTTTATGTTTGACTCACCTTGGATCAATAACCGCTCCTTCTCGCTTCTCCTCCTCCTAAACGGAATATGACGTGTGAAGTTCTGAGTCATCTTAACGTATGAAAATTAAGTGCACGCCATTACTCGGTCAAGATTTTGCGAGGTACTGCATACTGGGTGTAATAACAAAGTATGGCCAAACTTTCAGGACACATTCCTCACACGTAGAAGAAGAAAATATGTTATATGAACATTTGTCCGGAAATGCTTTATTTCCATGTTAGAACTCATTTTCTGTAACTCTTCATAGTACATTAATCATGGGAAAACACAGGAACAGAACGTACCAGCATACCGCATAAAACTCTTTCTTACATGAAATGTTCTAAACGCCCTCTGCTAGTATTGATACATGCATCAATTCGCCATGTCATTGAATCCCGGATGCGCTGATGTATCCCTGGAGAATTGTGTATTGTCTCGCAGTCTTCCACAATACGGGCACGAAGATTCTCTGCATCTTGTACCGGGGTTCGATACACAAGAGCTTTCTAATGCCCCCTCAAATAAAAGTAATGTGGGTTTGATTTCGGTCGCATGTCAACATTACCTTCGTTCAAATTGAACACAAAGCACTGACGGTGAAGCTGAGAATTACAACTTAACAGACGTAACCAAGGGGGCATTTTGAATATTTCATGCATGAAAGAGTTTCATGTGGTATGCTGCTACGTTCTATTGCTCTATGATTCACATGATTAATGAGCTATGGAGCGTTACAGAAATGTAATATAACATGGAAACAAAGCGTTTCCGGACCCATGTTCTTATAACATATTTTCTTCTTCTACGTATGAGAAATGTGTCCTGAAAGCTTGGACGTACCTTATTGTTACACCCGGTATAGCACCCTCAAGCCATGGTTTATTAATGCACAGTTATGATCAGCAATTAATTCCCTAAACCAGCAGTTCTCCGATTTTCATTATCCAGTGATTTCCTTTAAAAATCTCTCGCTTTCATTACTCATTAATCTTATATCTGAATGACACGGATGATGCATTTAGCACCTGAGAAGAATATTTCTATCGGTTGTGGCATGCACATGGTTCTTAAACTACAGTGTAGTTAGGACTAAAATATCAAAATCCTGAAAACGTAGTGAATAACCAGATTTTAAAAAATATCAATTCTTCCCAACATTGTTGCGTATGAGGCCAATTGGAAAGTATCGAAGTTTGTATACAATAGTGGAAAATGGTTGACCTTCAGTGGACGAGCGACTCCGATTAAGACTTGAGTTAAACTTCGGCTGATGGAGATAATTGAACTTGCTCAGTCGCGTTTATCATGTTAACTGGTTTGGTTGCATTTCTGTAGAAGTGCGTTAAACTTTCTATTGTGTATTCGTGTATTAAGTATGCCCTGTTTTATTATGGAATATTTTTAACAGGATTATCCAGGCAAGTTGGTATATGTGTCGCCATGCGTATAAAGCTACTCAGCTCCTGTATTTTCATCCATATATCATTTTTGCTGTATGTGAAATTAAACCCGTAGAGGCGCTGAAACAAATTATTCGGAAGTTTTTTACAATATTCGGCAGGATTAATTGCTGCGAGTCTTTCAAGGTTTTTTTTTTCGAAAGGATGTCTTACAGGGGAAGGCAGCACTTCGGGTATGTACTTAGATGATGAGTATATCACTTTAAATTTAATTTTAATAAATATCGAAATAATACACATATGTATGTTGTGTTTTCCGAATTCGTGACATGATTTCCCCGCAGGTGACAAGGCCGCTGCGCAGTAATCTTCCGTAAAAAAAATTAATAGCCAATTGCTTAGCGGAATGAGGACGCTTTACTTACTATGCTGTGATTCATTAAATAATGATTATTTTTTATTTGTTTTATTTACGGGCGCACTTTAACAGCTCAGGCCATCAGCGTCCCATTCAATTCAGGGCGTGAAACGGCCGACAAATTTTGCTCAGAGGCCTCTTCTTTCAGGCTTGAGGTTCTTTATCGTGCCTTAAATGTACGACACGGGACCCACGGCTTTACTTCCCTTCCGAAGGAAGCCATACTTAGGATTTTTACACCCCGAAAAAAGCACACTGGTCCTGGCCGGGATCAAACCCGCAATCTTGGGTTTAGAAGGCAAGTATAGTTACCACTACACCACCAGGACCGACAAATAAATTATCATCAATTGTATTAGTGCACACTAACAGAAATGTGAAAATAGAAAAAAAAAATGAACTTATAGACAAATTTGCAAAGCATTCTAGAAGGTTTCATTTTTCTTTGTGGGTTTGCATAAATTCGTTTAAAAACGATGCAAGTAAGCTGGTGTTCTAAATTGAATTTACATTCTTATACAAATAAAATAAATATGGAGTGTTTTTAATCCTGGTAAACTTACACTTTCTTTCATGTTACTATTACAGTTAGTTTAGAAAGTTGTAGAAATATAAGGTTTTGCTGCAACCAAGTTTCTTTGTAAATTATATATAGCCGCTGCTTCACAGATTTAAGGGAAGTCATCAGTGAAATAATAGCAAACAATTAAGAACCTGTAAATTTGCTTTTTGTGTTTCTTAAAAATGTTTGAACCTTCAATTTGTAACATACGTGCTCTCTTTGTACATACATATGATTATTATTGGCCACGCGGCAGTTTAAAATTGTGCGAGTTTTCAATAAGTTTAGGACAGCATGTAAATATATAATATTTATAACTGCGCCATATAGTACAGAAACCCTTCAAGTTTAGTTTCGTAGTAAGTTAATAAAGAGTACCTGATAGCTGCAAGCCTGAAAGTGGATGCAATATGGTGCCAAATGAATGAAAATTAGTTTACTGTCCTTCAATATCCTAAACATTTGTCCTTTGCCACTGTCAAGGGAAATTTCCGATTTTATGTCTCATACGTAAGGTGTGCACTCTGCTGGTTCATTTGTCAAGCTCCTTGTTGGCTTTTCCGTTGGAAAGCCTTTGTAAGCTGATATACCTTCGCTTCTGTCAAGAAAGGACAGCCGCCGCTTTTCCCTTACACAAGCACCTTGTCTCCTGAAACTGCACATAATATCTGTGAATGGAGTTGTTCTTGAATTTCGCAAACACTGCCATCTGGCGGTTAAACTTGCAGCTACTAAACAGTTACGTTCCGAAATATTTTGAGACTCTGCTCTATCATACGGTGTAATATAAATGTTATGCGTTTTATATACCCTCACCTCTTTGAATTGTTCAGACTCCGACAATAATTTGAATAGAACTATATTGTTGTATTAAAATACCATTATTGGCAATCACAGTAGAGTAGGTATGACTCTTTCCTATTCATCATAATGTGTTAGTGCTTCAGGTATGTGCTTGCACAGCATGGTAAGAGGTAACTTTCCAAAAGGTTGTTAGAAATATATAAAAGAAAAATAAAAATAAAGTAACACTATTAAAAATGCAACAAATTAACAGTAATTATAAAAGTAGAAAAGGATAAAGCACTTAGAGAAAGTCACACTTGTAATCGCCTTTTTTTTTTTTTTTTTTACGGTAAGATAAGGCATGCTGGGCAACCGGTAAGGGAGATTTGGTTTTAACAGAACGTCTATGATAGTTCATACCTAGCGAAACAACAGTAGAAGTTAAACCAATATAAAATGCTGTGCAAAACTTACAAGATAACATATATTCAACATTCTTAGGACAGGTAGCAAATGAAGAAATTCTCTGGATAAATTAGGGCTGTGGAATGAATGGCACGGCATAATTAGCGCACAGGTTTTACATTTAGGGCGTTGGAAAGGATATGAGCCTGCAACGGGACGAGGTAAATTCGGAGGAGAAAGGTGCGATTACAAGTGTGACTTTCTCTTAGTGTTTTATCCTTTTCTGATCTTTAGTGCCCACAATCTCTGCTATGGTGGAATAAAAAATATATTATTATTCTTAAGTGATTATGGGAGAAACCAGTGAGAAGAAAGGTAACTAAAAGGAATTCAAATCAGCTCGGAAGAAACTCCTTTAAAGGGGCCCGTTCGACGTTTTTTCTGGCCAAATATTGAGAAACAACGTTGCAAACCTGAGTGCGTGCATTGTCATGATGAAGACGCCAACCAGACGCATGCAGTTCAGGGCGTTTTCGTCGAATGTGTTCGGCCAGGAGGCTCAAAATAGTCTTGTAATACTCTCCATTAACCGTTGTTTGTGAGGGGGGATTTCATTTTGATAAATCATTCCACTACAGAACGAAATCATCGTTACTGACGATTGAGTAACCCTTGGCCTTCCTTGCTTGCGCTTCCATACCAGACTTCTGCAGACGGAAGCAAAATTTCATCTTTGGTTACGAAGCGACTCCATTTTACGCAGCCAACTTGCAAATTGTGTAAGACGCATGGTGCACGCGATTCCAATTTTTCCCCCCATCAAGCATGTGAGACCTGCTCGTCTCATGAAACGTTTCCGTATCTCCAATTTGTAATGAGGTAAAAAAGTCATTCTCAGTTTTTATTGACTAGCCCTCGTTCTTACGTACTTTAAAAATACTTAATTTCTATGCATATCCTACACGAGTAGAACTCAGAACAATATCTTAAAAATTTCATAGTAACCTCATCTTAAGTGACAAGAAAGACAGATTGAGACGTACTATCCTTTCAAATGAATTAGTTTTGTTTTAGAATACTACAGCAAAGGGATACACCAGCGAGAACCACACAAGTATTGATCACTCATGCGACTTTACTATGGTAATTGCGAGTTGTGGGCGCCGTTTCATGTCAATAAGTCAATAGAAGAAAGTATTTCTTCAACAAATGATTAAATAAAATTGTTGGCACTTCTATAAAAACCAACCCTTACTTATTGTAGTTTCCATAGTGAAATGGAAGTAATCTGCTATGAGATTGTAAATTAAATTCAGCGCGTGTGGTTTATTTTGCACATTCGATACATTCATTCAAATTTGATGCGCCCAATCTATCAGTAAATACGAGTCAAAGAGAAAAACCCGATGCTTGTTTAAGTTATAATCAGGTTTTTTCATATCAAGGGCGTTTTTCTAATGTAATTACCATGTACAAAACTATGGTGGTGCCAAGTAATATTAAAAGTCCGTATATAAAAAATAAACTACATACCTTAAGAAAGAAGCTTTTATATTTAAAAAATAAGAATAGTATATAACATGGACATGGAAATAATTGGTTTCCGAGGTTCTTAAATTCTGTTCTATGAATCTGATTTTTTTTACCGTCGCATTGACGATCATTCATCGAAAAGCACAATTCATGCATGATGGTGCTCCGCACATTTCAATATCCTTAACAGTGAATAGGTAGAGATGAAACTTCTACCTAGATTCCACGTTCAACCGAATTAAAACCCTGGGTTTCTACTTGAGGAATGATTTAAATAATTTGTATATGTGCATGACGTAAAACTCACCGCAATCGATAATGGCAGGTTGTAAAGAGAATATGCAACTTTCCGTTTGCGCATTAGTTAACCAGAAATTATTCCCTAAGAAACAGATTTAACTTCACTTTGTTTACTTTCGTGTCTAGTTAATGACTTTAGGAATCAAATTTTTGTTACCATCACTGATCATTGAGCGTTTAAGTATTTTCATTTTGACCTTTATTCTTCAGATGTCAGTTAAAATACTGTAAACGTATATGTACTGCTGAAAAATGTAATATGGTAGGTTTAATATAATTGAAACCAAACACATACTTTTACCCGCATAGACGTTTTAATCTAACCACCCGGAGAGATATTGCTGTCACAAGCTGCAGGCTCATCAAGCACCTGAAATTTTCCGTGTAAGTGCATCTTTTGTATGCCATGAACATGCGGTGGAATTATTTACACCAAATTAACGCTGCACAATATTGTGCGGATATTAAAAGTCTCTGACAAAGAGAGAACAACACAAAATCTCACAAAAGGCAGGGAAGAAACAATAAGGAATTTAACGTACAAGCTTTATCTTGTATCAATTGTTAACCCCAGCAAATGTGGGAAACAAAAGATGTCTATTTAAACTCTCACAATAGCTTTGTTGGCTACTTCGATACATTTACCTTACTGCCAAGCCGGATTGCTTTGCTGTTGCTGCCGAGTTACATTTGTTATTGGAACTTGTCTCGGGATTCCCCGTTTCACGCTTTTCTCTATCTTTTCGTCACATTTTAAATAGTATTCAATTTTAGTCAGCTGCAGGAGGGTTGGATATGGAAGCTGCGGTTATATATAATTTACAAAGGAACGTGATTGTAGTCGAGGATTTAAGGGAGGTCATCAGTGAAATAATAGCAAACAATTAAAAACCTGTAAATTTGCTTTTGTGCTTCTTAAAATGTTTGAATCTTCAAATTTTAATAATGGGTTGCTCACGGCTTTCAGTATGACCTTCATATATCCATTTTTCTTCACCTATTATCATGTTAGAAACAGAATTTGATCGGCTATGATACAACAATTTTAACATATGGATATTTTTATGTATAATTAATTATTAATGCGTTTCATTGATACAGGACACATCAAGTCTTAATCTAAGTCTAAAAATAAATCATAGTATGTTTACAAAATATAATTAACAATTACATAGGTACACCATAAATACATAGTTAAGAAAGTTTTTGCTACAGCATTTTGACATATAATAAGATACAGCATTTTCTAGGAGTTTTTCCCCTGACATTCTGTCATGATTTGATTTACAGAATAATAGAATTTCTATAAGAATTTTTTTTCTATTTTCATAAATAGATCACAGTTTTGAGATATATCTGTCACGGTGTTATACTATATAATTTCTCTGTGTAAACTGAATTTTGTTATTTGTTGTTCTGCTACATCCGATATGGAATTGTTTCTTGTCCAGTACTAATGCATTTCATTGTTTGATTTAAATTTAGGCCTATTTTATGTATAAAACATGTTTATTCTAAATGAATAACAAGAGTACTTAAAATCATCATATTCAGAAATTGTATTTTCAACATATTTGAATAGATCATTTTTAATTTTTTAATAAATACTTTTGTTGCCATGAGTGTACAGCGTCGCATCGTCATATAAAGGAGCAATTTAAAATTACACATTAAATAGTATATTATGCAATTCTTCAATCTTCAATTCTTCAATGTATTGCGTATCGATCTCTTATAAGAGTTCAGGGACTGGCATCGCACTATAGATGGCAATTTTTTTATAAAATTTATATGGTCATTTATAGAAAATTATTTTTTTTCGTTTTGCTATATTATAATTATTTATTATTTATATGAAAATTCTCTCTATTTCTAGTGACATAATTGAGATAGATGAACACTTAATGACCTCTTTTAAATTGTTCATCATGCTGAAACTGCGATTGTAGACTTCGGTCTTTAGCTATAATATCTTTAGATTTCTTTATAAACAAATATATATAACAACATATTTAAGGGAAGGAGGCAGGAATACTATAAACACTAAAGGACTTTTTTCTGCGAATGTGCTCATTTTTCTTTTCATCTAGTAGGGTGTATTCCGCTATAAATGTAAATAAAGTTCTTCTCAAATACCTTGATTCTTCTTGTTATAGTTTTAATAATCGTCCCTCCTATAATAATAATAATAATAATAATAATAATAATAATAATAATAATAATAATAATAATAAATCACTAAATATAGTTGCAGTTTCCTAGTTAACTTTTGTTTTTTTATCTGTTAAACACTTGGTTGGAACTATTCAGTCCGTTGCACAGTTCTCATTCTGAAAGACATAATTTCAGGATTCTTTATTCTGGGAGAGATGGTTGCACTGGTTGAGGACCGTCTCCAATTCCCCTCGTAACCCCAAGGAAGGAGCTCTTGCCAGGTGCTACCCACAGGACCAGCGGAACCTGGAGCTCACAACGGGGCAGGGGTGACAACTCCCTGGAATGAACTAACTATAAAAGCACTGTCTCACTCTGTTACCTATTATATTCATTTTTGATCATTTCAAATGCTATTTGGTATTGATAAATAATAATTTTTGCTGCAGTCATGAAATTAGTTTTAAATAATGATATTTTCAGCAAAATGACTCCAAGAGTAATGAGTTTTTTATTTTAAGGAACTTAACGCCCGTTTTTACTACTGAGGCATCACAGGCGAACACTGATGATACACGAGATGAAATCATCAATTGGGAAAGGGTTTTTTTTTAAAGGAAGGAAACGTTCCAGGCCTAAGTTTAGGGTATCTCATTTGTCATTTATGAGGACTGAGGAAAATCTGGAAAAACACTCAGTCAAGAAGGACTCCTGGCGTGAATCGAACCCCAGACTTTCCGCTCAAGAGCCCGCGCCTTAACGACCTTGGCCAACCGTAGCGGTGACGAAGAGTAGGTTTGTGGCTAATATCACACATACTTTAGCCCTATACACTCACGTGAACTCATACGAAAGAATAAAATGTCTGCTGCAGTGTACACCCTCACCACGAATTCTCAAACTCCTAAACATATTTTGCAGCAAGTGTTGGTTGGATCGATTTGTTTGCATTCCATGAGCTATTAAACGGTTAGAGCGTGCTTGCGTAGCCGGAATGAAATGTGGGGTTGATAACTAATCGAATGTAACACGAGTCGTTTAGCGTGTACTGCACATAAAACCTAGCGGTTTGGCATTCTCCATGAATCACTGTGTATTAGTGTTCTTTTTCGCACAAAAACCAAACTGCTTTATAAAACTAACTACTTTTACTGTATTTTTTGCTTCATCGCTGCAATATATTCTCTGTATATTCATTACATAGCTTCTTTCAATAACAGTAAATATTTTATTTTTAATTCTTTTGATTATGCATCTCTGTCTGTTTTACGGCTACCGTTGTTCATTTTGCGGACATGTGATGGTCAGCAGAATTGTGAAAGGCTTTAGTACCATTGCTCTGACAAAGAAGGACTGCAGAACAATGAAGGTGCTATAATAACGCGCTGGCATTCAGCACGCAGTACTTGTGTTTTCCAATGCTTTTGATAACATGCACTACCACAATCCCTCATTCTTCTATGTCCATACAGGCGGATTCTGTATCGAAGTTGTATTGACAATGTAGGGAAACGACCATTACATCACAGAGATGTCACAGGGATAAAATTACAGCACACGGTGCTGAGAAAAAAAAAAGATTTTCTCTTCCCTGTTTTCATTATAATTCTAACGTTAATTTATCGCTTTTTCTCGTATTTATACTGAATTTCTATACATTGTCCATAATATTATTTAATGTTAGAAATGTAAGCACCTAAGATTCTTTCTGTAAAAAAGTACGTAAACAGCTACAACATTCAATTATAAATTTGCATATTTACTGATATATAATCAGATAAAACTATAATTAACTAAAAATTATCAACATTTAATTTGCTCCCTTCTTTTTCCTCATGGGCTACCAGTGAGCAGAGATTCCTTGTCCTTTCCGCTTTTCAAAATAAAACCACTTTATACTGTGCAACACTCGAGGGATGTCAAAAATGTATCTACCTGAGCATGAAAAAAAAAAAATACAATTTTTTTCTATATGGTTCCCTGATAATTTAATGTACTTTATCCACTTTCTGTAAAACTTTTAAGCCCAGAGAATAAATGTTTGGACTTATTACACAATAGTATGGTCTAATACATATAAGTGCATTAGAGCAAATCCTTGTAAAGTATGGTCTTGTAATTTTCTGTTCTACGAAAAAAGTACAACACTTTTAAAATATTAGTAAAAAGTTACAAATGACGTCATATAAGAGCAAGATGTGATTATCATACGTCATCATATCTTAAATTGGGTTATATCCACTCCTTAGGGTTTTTAAATGTACAGAACGGATTATTGTCATTCCTGCTAAATGGATCTTGTATTTTTTCCTAGGTATAGTTTAAATACTTTATTATGCATTTATAGATATTTGGGACGACGGTCTCACACGACTGCATTTAGGAACATCTATGTCTGTCGTCCAGAGAGGGCAGAAGAATTGAGCTCTCGGATTTTTTTAATGGTGTTTAATGCCAGTTTTTACTACTGAGGCACCACAGGCGGTGGACACTGATGATACACGAAATGAAATTATAAATTGGGAAAGGGATTTTTTTAAGAAAGGAAACGTTCCAGGCCTAAGTTTAGGGTACAGGAAGGACGGTCCTGGCGGGATTCAAACCCCCAGAACTCCTGCTCACGAGTCCGCGCCTTAACGACCTCGGCCACCCTTAGCGGCTTCCCCGATTGCTGTAGGTCATTTATTTTATTACTTCAATTGATCATTTATATTTGTTTGTTTATATTTGTTTGTTTATATTGCTTTGCAATAATATTCCACTATAAACAAAATTTGGGAAAATTGTGTCAAAAGAGATTATTTTAAAAGAAAAAGAAGAATGAAAATAAATTATTTTCGTAGTATGTAGCATGAACCTTAAAAATACTTTAACTATACATTTGAAACAGGAAACGTTAAAAAGCATACTTTAATTGCTCTTAACCTAACTTTATCACTATACACAAATACTAATTTGTTTCTTTATACATATTCCTACTCATCATTATCATCGCTTTTGCTGATACTATGCACGTTTAGGTCAAATGACTCCCAAAATAATTAAAAAAAAATTTGTGCTAGTATTTGAAGTTACTAATATTTCAACATTTGTAGAGAAATTTATGCAAAATTACGAGTGCCCAAGGACTAATATATCTATGGAACAGAACAACGAAAAATCATTTGTATACTTGTAAGTGTGGAGTTGTGAAGTACAACCGTAGCAGGAGCCTTTGAGGAACAGAATTTAATAATAACTACAAGTTACAAGTCCATACACTTGTAATGTCTTAAATTATAGCTTTGTGGAACAGGGCTCTGGTTGGCCTGAAAACCATATTATTTACCCGTTAACATCATCACTTTAAAACCGCTGTTCGCAGAGAAATGTCTTCAAAACTCCGAAGAGGAAATAATTCCGAGGTGAGTAGGATGTTAGGTGGCTGGCATGTGAACTGGCATATGGTTGTGGAGGAGCAACAGCCTGAAACCATCTTGCACTATAGTGGTACCAGATAAGCGGAAATTATGCTACTCTGCAAAATTTCTGGTTCCTAGACCAGTACTATGCTGTCAACGTTTCCGTGATTCCTTCACTCTTGAAACTGGGAGGTGCTGCATGTTGTGTCTCAGTGGTGGAATGTATTGCCATTCTTGTTTATACTCCTCTTTATATCGTATTTAATAATTCTGGAACTCACAATAAAAAATAAATGTTCTGAAAATGTTCCTCCTGCAGATGGTATCAAGACATGTGGTACTGATCTCTTGAGCTGCTTCTGCTAGCATATTGCTTACTTGTTCTATCAGATTGACGACCCTGTTGCACCAGTTACGCCTCCTTTCACGAACGGCAGCGGAGAAAACCAAGCCCAATTCCAAGGAATGGCTACATAAGTGATAGTTCAGTTGAACAAATGCAGGCGGATGTAACAGTCGTAATACAGAACAAAATCGTACGCCAAAAAATTTTAGGATGCATGTTAATAGTTAATCACATTCAATATAGAGCGAAATAAAATAGGGAAATATAACGTAAAGGAAATAATAATGATACGGGAAAAGACATACGCGTTTAACGCTAAAGTTTTGCATATTTTTTTAAAGCTAACCTAACCTAAATTTGTAACCTATGCGTTGTTTTAATACTATAAGATTTCATTTGAGCATTGAGAATCAATATACAAAAGTAAAGTAAAATTGCAACCTATGCGTTGTCCTCCCTAAAATTAAAAAGGTAAACTTATTACTCGTATATTAAAAAAATGGTAGTAATTATCAGCCTATATTTGTTGACTTGAATTGGTCTCGGTTTTCTCCACTGCCGTTCGTGAAAGGAGGGGTGGCTAGTGCATTAGGATCGTCACACTGTAGGGATAAATTGTTGTTTAGAATACCGGTCAACACTTGCTGTAATGAATTTTGAGAATATGTTGTTTCTATTGTGGTCTGATAAAGAAACAGAGGATAGATGGTCATCCTAGCATTAAATAGAACAAGATGCAGTTTCTAAGGAAACAAACTTTTAAGACTTGTTTTAAGGGACCATTAAAATCTTTGGGTAATGACGCAGCAATTCGTTACAAGAGTTCAGTGATTCGTTCGGTATAATCGTGTGAAGTATAGGTTTTTATTAGTAATATTTAGTAGCTCATTATTTGAGATGTTTTAATGGCCGCTGTCTCGAAAACTAAAGAAATCACTCCATGGAAATGCAGTGTTACACTGGGCTGTACTCAGTGTGATCAGGTTCGTGATATTGTACATATAATGTTAGACGTGAAAAAAAAAATTGAACTTATCATGAATTTTATACCGGAAAACGGTACATACTATCAGAAAGCTCAAAAATACACTTAAAGAATGTGGAAGAGAACACCTCTTACTCTAAATAAGAAAATTCAGTTTAAAATGCAAGATGTGGCCAGTTACTCGTGCTTGCTAACCTTCCATCATTTTTATTAATGGTTATTACAGTGTGCAACAGGCAGTCCTGATCATCGTATAGCACCCAGTATAACCCACTGCATTTCCGTATTTCTGATAACACTATTGTCAATTATTTTCCAAACTGCACCTGCGGAAATGCCTATATCTTCTACTATTCTGGAAATCTTAACTTGTACGTCTGTCAAAACTGAATCCTGCATTTCCTTCAGTTGCTTCCACAAGCTGCCAAGTGTGAAGACCATCTTCAATGATCTCTAGATTTCATTTAAACTGCTCGACTTCATAGTATGATGTGCAGACTGCTTTCACGGATTTCCTTGGGCGCGTTCCCTTCTTTTGTGAGAAATTTTATCCTAAACGGAGTTTCAAATCACGCCGTTTTTACCAGGACTGTCCGACACCCTGCCCCTTCAAATGGTAAGATTTGACATTCAACTGGGACTTGGCATTCGTAACCTTAAAGCTTATTACAACGTGCATTGAACATAATGTTGATTAGGTTTATTTAGGGACGCTCTTTAACACTTCAGCTCTTCAAAGCCCCATTGAATTAAGGGCGTGAAACGGCCGATAAATTTTGCTCAGAGGCCTCTTTGTTTTGACTTGAGGTTCTTTTACGTGCCGTAAATGTACGTCACGGGACCCACGGCTTTACTTCCCTTCAGAAGGAAGTCATAACTCAACATGTTCGTAGATATTTCAAATGTAGGCAAAGAATTATTAAATACCTTCAAATTTATAAAATACTCTTATCTTTTAGACCTAAGTTCCTAAAATAACCATTTGGAAAATAGTTTCCCTTAAACAGAATAAAACTTCATTTCTTGCCCATTGTGGTGCTCTCAATCACCTGGAAATGAAAAACATTGCCAACAGGGAGAAAACAGATGTGCCATACACGTGGTTTTTGATTTAATTCAATTGGATTGGATACTTCATAATAAATTTGGTTTATTAAGGTTTTGAAAGGAATGACCGTCGGAAGAGCTGTTTTCTCTAAATTTCCAGATGTTTTTGTCCGGTTCAAAAATATATCTGTACAAAATGTCATTCAGATCGATCAAAGCGTTTAGGATTGTATAGAACACAGACACACAACCTACGAGGAGGATTCAGACAGTAAGTTACACTTTTTCCTAATCCGGCAGCACTGTGCAAAGAGTGGCGCTTGCGCAGAACAGAACCATGATCAGGTCCTCCTAAAGAGCCAATTTCGTTGTAGCGATAATTGGTGAATACAAAATGGCGCGTCAACTGGACACTAACAACAAGATTAAAATACGAGGAACAGTGCAATTTTAGTGGGCAAAACGTTTCGGTTGCATGAAAATTCGGCCGTGTTTGGGTCAAAAGTGTGTCGCATCCAGCAATACTGAAATAGTGTCAGCAGCTTGGACAAGGATGCCTGATGTTGATTGGCAAAGAAGAGGCCAAAAACGTCAAGCACAGAAGACATTGTGCTCAACAATAGCAGAATGATTATCGCGGAAATTACTCAGGCGTTGGAGTTTCTGAATAGACAATGCTCATTTCGTCGTTCAAGATCATCTGGCGTGGATATTTATCGTCAAAAATTCGATTAACTAGTGAAACGTTCATACAAGTATTTTGCAGAGACCGACTGATTACGGGGTTGAAAAGGGGTGCTATATCTCTGTCATATTGTAAGGCTTTGGTAAATAAAAGTTTCTTGCTCAAGAATAATCAAGTTCAACTTCCTTTCTAAACCACCCTCGTTTTATGTGTGTATATAAACAGCATAATCAAATTGACTTGAGTGGCTGATAGAAGTAGGGTGCTGAGGAAACGTAATACTCTTAAGTAAATGCTCTTACCAGTTATGGCGCTTTTAGGAAATCGCCGTGACATAAGCCCGTGCTCCTCTTAAACAAATACGTCGAGTCTGGTAAACAGGACACTCAACTAGCACCCCCTGATAGGCCCCGCAGACACCAGAGGTCCAGGGACCACAATTTGAAAACGCTGTTTTAAGAAATAGCTAATTTTATGCCATTGGTATTCCATAATTTACCACTTTTTTACATCAGTTTAAAAGGTAACTCCGTGTGGTACATTATTGTAAAAAAAAAAAACAATGGTCAGTTAGAACTAGACTTCTGCAGCATAGAGTTCTAAACACGCAGTTCAGAAAGAAGGCTGAAAAGTTGTTAAAAGAGGCTTTACAGAATTTTTAATTGGAACTATCATGTACCCAAGTTTAAGCGTATAGTAGAAAACATGAAATTCAAAGATTGTCGATGAGCTTGAAGGTGTATTTTGTGTGTCTTGTTTTAGACTAGTGCTAGAAAATATCTTACTAAGATATCGAAGATGTCTTATTTTTGGGAAAGCAAGAAGTTGTGCTGTAAGAGCTGCTGAGATGTACAGAGAAAGATTTTCTAATGGAAATCATGCACACCACACTGCATTTCAATCTGTTGATAGACATTTGCGTAAACTGGGATGCTTTAAAAAGCAAAACCAGAGGCGTGTATACTTTGTGAAATGTTTAAGCCCTAAAATGTAAGTTTGAAAACTTTGACCCTGGGTTCCCTATCTCAAGTTTCTTGTCTAAGACTCCCCTATAATTCGGTGTTGATCATTAACAATCTTTTACACCTCAAGAAACGGGTCTCTCTAGATCTTTCTAGCGTTCAGGACACAGCATATCATGGAATGTCTTTTGCTTGGGCGTTCCACGTAAAATATCGAGAAATAAATTATTATTTGAAGTTTAAAAAATGTGTTTAGCATACGTGTTTACATAACTTGGTGTAGGAACACTTCAAGTTTAGAAGAATGGTGAATTGAACTCGGGGATACGCCTGCAGTTGCCCTGCAGACGTCTAGACTCCACACATTGCACTAAAGCAAGATTGTCGCGTCATGCTTAACGTGGCATATCTGTTGCTCTATTGAATACATAATGTCAGGTTTGTCCTCGCTGCACAAGATCTTTAAACATGGAGATTTTCTGTAGCTTTTAAGATGCAAATCTTAGTAATATCTTGCTTTGGTTTTAAACGGCGAGCATTTATTTCTTGAAACCTCTAAGCGGAGCACTTGTAAACTTGGATTCAAATGTTCGTATATCACATATCTTTAAGTCCTAAATCTTTCACTGGAACATCCCTATTGCATTCTGTTGTATTTTACTACAAAATACTTCAATTTTTGACAATATGTTACAACGTGTATATTTTTGGTAACTTATCAGATTATCTGAAGCGAGCTTACAGCCTGCATGTTGCAGATAAAGCATTACAATAGCCCTTGATGTCATGCTAACGTACATACAGTAGAAACATAAGATAACAATAGACTTCAATGACCTAGAAGTAACAGACCCACCCAACTGTATTCAAAGAGTCAGGATTTAGTAATAAAGCAGACAGCCCGCGCGGAAGTATTGAGCGATAAGGTGCATTTACTCATTATCCGTGCTTGCAAATTACAAACTCTGTGTCAGTCTCTGCTTAATACCACAACATTCGAATGTGCTTGTGTAATCCCGGGATCCAGTACTGTATATAACAGAAATTTACCACAGCCCAATAAATTCTCTCTTAGGAATTCTGGTCATGGCTTGATTTGAGTGCAGTTTACGACCGACTTTAGCATGAGCGCCTCTGTATGGTAAAATACGAGGTATTTGAAAATGTTATCGCTGGTATGCTAATTCCAAAAATGACCAGCTCTCTCTTAAGTAATTTTTTTTCTTCACTAAAGTGAATCACAAGGTTTTGAAATGGCTATCATGTTAAGAGATTCATTTGAAAACCGTACTTTAAAAATAATGAATGAATGAATGAATAAATAAATAAATAAATAAATGTTACATAAATAGTTCTCTGTACACAACAATAGCTCACAATCATACTGACATGCAAGTTCAAAACTGTAGCCATACTCAATTCCTTCAATTTGTAATTTATTTGACAAATTACTTTGTTCTGTTTATAGAGGTCTGATATACAGGTACTAAAATTTAAAAACAGGCAAGCAAAATTCACTAAAACTACAAGACAGGCCTTTAAAATATGTACTAAAATACAAAGCAGGCATTTAATACTCATCAAATTGTAACTTTTTATACAGAAGACGATATGGAATGAATTTTGCGAAACTTCAATTAGAATTTTCATAGTCTTATTTCTCAAGCAAAAATAAGTAATATGGGTTATTGGCTAATTATTAGAATTATATTATTCAAACTCAAATCAGATAACTAATGTCAACAAGGTAGCCAAATACCTTAATTATAAAAATAAAAATACTAATCATACATGTAGATGATATATTCTTGCTTCTCTAAAAACACTGAACACATAAAACTGAATATTTTGTACCTTGAATAACTTACCTCCTTGCAATAGCACTGACAAAACGCAACCTTTCCAATCGTCTTGAAGAGTTTTCTTTCGACCTTTCTCTTTCACAAATAGAGGCAATGGGTAGTATTCAAGTATAGAGTAAATAACGTAAACTTGCTACAAAAAAGCAGCAGGAAAGCTACATTATTCCTACATCATTTGCAACTATTGCTACTGTACGGGAAGCATGTTCATTGAATCACAAAGTAAAGCACCTGCGTTTTCTCAAAAGCTTCGATTTCTGCAGTTCTTTCAATTGCAGTGAGAAACCTGCTTTCCTGCTTGCATCTATTGGCAATTAAAATTGTCAGTACCACTTCCGTTGATGGCGCTGAAGGCGATTTTAGGCGAAAACCAACAGCAACGAGGACAATATGCAGTAATAACGATTTTAAATAAACAATGGAGCGGTGGCATATTGAAAAAATATGTAAATCCTTATTTCAAAAATAGACATAATAGAGGCACTATAAATATGCATTATCCTGCTCATAAACCCTGAAAACGGATTTTTGCCTGAAGTTTCTGGACACAGGATTAAAAAGCAATGCCCCGGTTACACTGATATCTTTCGGTTACAAAACAAACAACTGCTGCATGAAACAATTTACAGATATCTCGCAACATTAGGAAAAGTACAATTATGACTTTATTTCTTAACTGCTGCACACGTGGAATTATGTGTAAAGTCTGAAAACTTGCAGAATGTTTTAACGCTGTTCATTGGTTATTAACAACCAAGTATGTTTTGATTACTAAGAAGGCGTGAAGCTATTCTAATGAAAATTTTACGCTATTTAGCTTTTGTATTTCCAATTATTTTAAAAGTACCATTACTTCCTTATTTTTGACCCTAGGTTTTCTATCTCAAATTGCTTGTTTGATGTTCCTCTATATACAGAGAAAATATTTCGGTGTTGATCATTAACAACACCTTTATCAGGAAAGGCCCAAATCATTTAAACAGGTACGGGAAATGTTTTGTTTTCAATGCATATAATGTCTAGAAAATTAAGCCTGTAAGGCACTCTTTAATGCTGTGCAAAGGAAAACAATCGTTCACAAGAGGCGCAAAACGCCGGCATGGTAAGGCGATTCTCGGAACCGACAATTTCATAGCAAACTTTCCAAATTTGCTTTAGTGTTCGATTCAACCTCTTGCTTTCTAAGCAATTTTGCTAACAATTTCGGATTAACTAAAGTCATTACTTTGAGAACTAACTTTCAGCTTTAGCTAAAAGTCCCCTGACATATCGACATTTTATAATGTTCCAAAGAGTCTTTGTTTTAAGTTCTCGTTCTTTAGCTAACGCTACACGTATTAAATCAAAGGTATCTGTTTTTAACTCATTAAAAGTATGGGCAGCTGCTTATATAGCAAAACAAGCTTTGTACAGATCAAAGGCTTTATCCTGTAAAAAGCAGACCCACTTTCAAGGCTTTTTGACGCCTCACAGTAAACAACACAAGAGACAAATGCGAATCCATGCTTGAGATTAATCAACAACTCTCTTGCTTTGATGGCTGTTTTTCATTATTTTCCTTATTAACTATGGAAGCATGTATTTCTTCGCTGCATTCATTAAACAATGCGAATTCATAGATCACTTTGATGTGGTACAGTTCAATATAGATCTCTCTTTAAAAATATACATTTATTTTTCAAAATATAGTTATAGAATACAATTTAATTTCTACGTTACATTATAAAAATAATCCAACATTCGACAGGTCTTGTATTCCTGGTTATTAGCGTATCTGATAACTTGGTTTGGCTAACAAAACGTTTCATTTGGTGAGACGTTCTCCTTAAGCGACTTTTTGTTTAAAGTGTTAAGACATTGAGTAAATGTCGTTATTCATTTGTTCACACAAGTTCCTGGCATAGTTTCAATTCTGATGCATGATCGTTGGTCCCTCCGCGAGATCTAATCCTCCATTCAAAGCGTTGTTTTACATAACAATCAATTTATCCTGCTAATTGTGCACACAATGTTCTGAACTGGATTGAGCATTAGAATTGCATCATCCTGCTAGATGCGCGTGCGCAGTGTGCAAACTGTTTGAAATGGATATTTATTTATTTTGTGAATATTACTGATTTCCCAATTAGAATGTTCACTTAATCGATATTTTGTGAGTATTACTGATTTCCCAATTAGAATGTTCACTTAATCGATACAATATCTTTACAATTACAAAACAAAGAAACAATAAAAACAGAATACAATAAATCAAGTATGACCAAAAAGTTACAAAAAAATAGGACAAAATAATAGTAATGTTGGTACATGATAAGCTAATCAACGTATACTTTTATAATAAATAATCTCAGGATAAAGCGAAAGTGTATAGATTTATATTGAATATATCAACAGTTAAATAATATAGTTTTTTATACAAGGTTTTCATTCTAAGCAGAGGAGAATGTTAATGTGCATTAGTGTTAATCCTTGGAATGAAAAATAAATTAAGAAATAAGTATGGTATGATATGTGGAAAATAGAAACACATTAATTATCTTAGGTTTGTACCATCTACCTTATTGCATAATAGTTTGTAGAGGAAGAGTAACAAGTGACGATTCCTTCTGTGAGATGATACTGAAACAGTTGAAGTAAAGTGTCATAAGAAATTAAATTAGGAAAAAAACCAACTTTTTTGTAAATTTGCTTTGAATTATTTCAATACGTTTAACACATTTTTCAATGTAAGGACTCCATATAATAGAAGCATATTCAAGTTTAGATTTGACAAATAAATTGTATAAAATAAATAGAATTCTTAGATCATTAAAATAAGACGATTACCAATGATTAATCCCAGATTCTTATGTGCTGCACTTACAATGATATTAACATGTTTAGTAAATGAAAAGTCTTTGTTAAAAATTACTCCGACTAATTATAATTTTATTGTATCTATAGTGAAAATAAAATCAACATTACCTTTGAGTTTAGAAAAAGACATAATCTGACATTTTGATGTATTAAAAAGAAGATTATTCGCTTCGCTCCATTTTCAAGTATTTGGAAATAGTTACAACACCCAACTGCACGATTTTTGAATCTACATGAATTGCCCGAGAGTTGCATGATGGATATTACAATTGGATAGAAGCAAATTTCTTTTACTTTTACAGGTTTCACTTTACGTTGATAGCTAATAAGTTCAGACACTTAACGTATGAAGTTAACTATATCGCCAATGTTATACACACCGCCACGGGTGGCCGAGTTCGTTAAGGCTAGGATTCGTGAGCGGGAGGTCTGGGGTTCGAATCCCACCAGAACCGTCCTCCCTGACTGAGGTTTTTTCCAGGTTTTCCTCAGTCCTCATTAATGACAAATGCCGGGGAGGTACCCTAAACTTAGGCTTGGAACGTTTCTTTCCTTAAAAACTTCTTTCCCAATACATCATTTCCATCTCATGTATCATCAGTGTCCATCGCCTGTGGTGCCCCAGGAGTAAAAACTGGCGTTAAACACTACTAAAAAAATGATATACACAAGTGTTGTTTGTATCGTGTCAGAGCTCTCTTCATGTAACATCTTTCATTTTCGGTCCTGGTGATGTAGTGGTTACCATACTTGCCTCCTAAACACAAGATCGCGGGTTCGAACCCGGCCAGGACCGATGGAATTTTTCGGGCGTAAAAATCCTAAGTATGGCTTCCTTCGGAAGGAAGTAAAGCCGTGGGTTCCGTGTCGTACATTTACGGCACGAAAAAGAACCTCAAGCCTAAAATAGAGGCCTCTGAGCAAAATCTGTCGCTGAGGACCTGAGATGTTAAAGAGCGTCCATAAATAAATCAATCAAAAAAAAATTCTATACGAACCTGCAAGTACGCCAGTTAAGCTAACAACTAAAATCCTACAGCCAGCTGCATCTAGCCAATGCTTTTTAGTTCAGACTTTATTCCCTACTGTAAGTAATAACAATAACATTTATCTTCCTTTGCATTTTTTCGGTTAGGCTAAATTTTCGATTTTTTTAAAGATTCGTGATGAAAATAAGATCACACATGAATTTAGAAGCTCCAGAAGGCTACTCTGTTTATAAAATTCGTTACTTTCCCTCTGAGGAACGTGGGCGATATCAATGAAAAGAAGTGTGTTGATAATAGTTATCCTATACGTTTTGTTCTCCTGAACAAATGCCACAGAGATGACAAATTGTTTAATCTTCATCTCCGCTTAGGCAACTCCTTACCACATAGAACTTAAGACAAAGGCGTTATGTACATATCTTGCATTTTTGATAATCTCTCTCCTAATTGCACTGTCTTAAATTTCCTGCATGTATTACAATAATCGAGGACTATAACAAGTTTCGCCAGTCGTTACAGGAACCCTATCCGACATTTACAGAGTATAGGTAATAAATGATTGGAACAACTTTGCCATGTTTACTTATATTACAAATGTTCAATGCGAAAACTGTGTGGTATATCCGTCGATAATCAAGTTTTTGCAGCATGTCAGCATCTTTTATTCGATGCGCTGTTGTACAGAGAGATTATTGGAGATAAGGGCCGCGCGGCTACATATTGGGAGACGCCAATTGGTGATGCCGTATAATGTATGTGAAGGTAGCAACTTGTAGTTAGAAAGAGGCTTTGTCAGCGAGTGATTTGCTTCGTGTTATTCGATGCTTTCATTGTGCACTAATTGTTCTTTATACGCGACTGCCTAAATATACCTGAAAGAGCCGGTTTTTATATACGGTGCATATGTGAAACGGATTCTTGCAGAGAAGCGGTAAGGCAATTAAGAAAATACCTTGGAAATAATATTCTAGGTGCAGAAACTGTTCGCCAACTTGCTGAAATGTTACGATAGACAGGAGCTCTCAATGACAAAAAAGGTGTTCTTAAACCGCCATGTTCTTACAGAAAAAAATTGAAATACAGAAACCTTCAGAGCAGATACCGGAAAGGTATTGCCGCCGAGGGGCATCATTTTCAATATTTCTTATAACACAGATTAGTGCTTATTATCAGCTTTAAATAAAGTCCCATTTTATGATTTCAGCAATATATATACCAAAAATTACTTAATTTACATGCAGCGATATCTCCACCCCCCGTTTCTGCGGCTGCATTTCGTCAGTAAACAGCTGCCTTTAGCGGTCCGTAATTCAAATAACCTCACTGTAGCTCTGACAAACTGGACAAGTACTGATGTGTAATCTTGTAGAGTTGTCTTATCCATTTCCATTTATTTAGATTAAATCTTATTCAATCATTGGGAAAGAATTTAAGCTCTAGCTTATCGTATGTCAAATTTACCAGGTGAGCAGGATTACCTCCAATTTTGTACAAAAGCATTAACCCCCACGTTTAGATTCTCAAAAACACTAGAAAAATCAGATCGATTATGGTTCCCTTTGGTTTGACTTCCCACTATTCTTAATTCCCCAGCATCAAAAACGTTACCATTGTGGATGGTATTTTCTGTGGTTTACAACCTCAGAGGCATATGCACTAATTTTGTCGCAAGTTCTCTCCCATTTTGAGAAGCAGTGCCATAAAACATCTCCTGCTGCTCGCCTTCCAAGCGTCGCGCCAAAGATACCAGCGGAACACATTATTACAAGTATATTCCGTAGACAAGACGTGTTTTCTTCTTTGACGAACTATGTATATGAAAATAACACCGTGACTTAACCTCCTACCTTCTTGGAATAACTGAAAAGTGCACATGCATTCGTTTAATGTTATAATTGCTGAAACAGCATTCGGCATGTCTTTGTAAAAGGAGTGAGTTATTCGAACTGGAACGGTAAAGTAAACGTATATTCCTGGCGCGCCTTTCAAGGACATTCTGCCAGTCTTCCTAACCAGAGCGGAGCACACTGACTCGATATTCTTGTAATGTTTACGGTGTGATCAATCCGAGTTGCTAGCCAATGAGGTAACTGATTGATACTTTGCACATTGCCTACTCCGTGTGGACCAAAGCACGGAGCATCCCTGTGTGTGAGGAAGGGGGGGGGGGGTGGGGGGTGTCGCACGAGACAATGTGCTTTTTCCATTGACTGATATTATGTAATGAGTATTTACTAGTTATGTTAATAACATGTGTGAAGTTAGTGTTAATGTATATCTAGTTTTTTTTAGCAATATTTAACTGTAAGAAAAATAGAACAATTCATAATGAAGCCCGGGCGGTAATATATAATATTATTAAGATATGTGATGGATTGAGACCAACAACAGAAACCAATGATCGCAAAGAAAAGTCTTAGAATGCACTTTTGTGTACATTTATTTAACGTAAAAGAAATAAAGGAACTTCGCCAATCGGATATTCAAAGCAGTATGCTACTAAAAAAACGGTGGAGAGGATTTGCACCAGGGTATTGTAACTTCAAAATATAATCCTTGCTATTGAAATAGCTGCAAGTTTTTCCCACATTTAATATATATTACTGTGTTGTCATATGTTTCAGTATAACTATCTACTGGTCTTAAAATGTTTTATTTAATTTTGTAATGTAACAACAAACAGTGTGTATAAAATCGAGGCAATCTATCCTGAGAACGCACGTGATGAGATATAACACTTTTAGGTGGTGCATGAACACAATGTGGCTTATTGGAAAGAGGTTCCGCCTACCATTCCTCTTACCTCTCACGGTGAAAATACTGCACAAGCTTACAGAAACAAATCTCCTACAGACAATAGCTGCAAATTCAAACTTCAGGCGCATAATAGAAGTCTGCTAAAGGCGGTTTTTATACACATAAAATGCATTTAGCAATAGTTGTAGGAAATAACACATTGAAATGTTTGGAGGCGGAGCAAAACAGTACAGTCGCCCTTGGAATGTTGTTAGGAAAAATGTGACTGCCTATTAGTATAAAGACCTGCGGCAGGTGTTGAAGACACAGATACAAATTTGTGAAGGAAAAAAGAAAAGAAAATGTACAGTTGTGGATCTGGCATAAGAAATTGAAAGTGAAAGTGACATTACCTATATATGATAATGTTAAGTGTGCACCTAATTACTGGAAGAAAACGTGACATCATCAAAGTCTACAAGCAAATCTTTGATCCACCGTATTACAACATACAGGATGAGTTTAATTTGTTTTTATTTGTATATGTGATGTAATGTGTTCCGCACTCCCTGGCTGTGCTTAAATATTGGACAATAAAGATCAGTGAATAGTCTAGTCTGAGTATATTGACACTACAGGACTCCGTCGCATCATATTCCATGTATACAAATCTATAACACGTTTACAGTAATTTATAGAAGAGGTGCGTGCAACTTTATTGTTATAAAAATTCCCTGCATTTCAAGCATACTTTTGCATGATCGTTAACCGTAAATGCTCAACTATGATACACAATTAGAGATAGGAAAATAAAAGCAAAAAATAGGAAATAAATATTTATGATCATACGAGTGGAAATAACTTAAATCTTATTCACGATTATGCCAGTTATTACAATAACAAAAAGTAATTGATTTGGATAAGAAAATGCTCGTATTAGCCTATTAGTGTAATCTGCAAATAGGTTACAGCATGCCAATCTGCTTTTAAATGACGTAAGAAAAGTTGGAAACGGGTATTTTCTCAACTGCTCCCAATGGATACATTCGGGCTCGTTTATAAACTTGAAGATAATTTCAGTTATTTTTGCTGTCCATTGTTAACTTTGTTTTTCTAACAGTTCTTTATTTTAAAATAGGTCATATGTAACGCAATTAAAATAAAAATACAGCAACGATTGCATTTGAATAGCATGATGACGGCTCTAAGGTTACATTAGTTAATCACGCTGTATACATAAAGACTAAACCGCAATACTCCTCTCTATGCATGACAAATGTGATACCTGGTGCTGTTGCAAGCATAAAGACTGCTGGTGGATGTCTCTCGAGTTTTGTGTCCAGTTACGGGAGGCTTTTGTTTATCTCGTTTTGTTTTCGATACACCTGTCGTGCGAGTCAAAAACTAACTTTGCCACAACTCTCACCTCACACGCATCACCTTCCCGTCAAAGAGCGGAAGAATCGTGAAAAAGGAAAACGCACATCCAGAAAACACCTCAGAGTAACCGCAATTTGCTTATACAGATTGTAAAAATCTAGTGTATAATACTGTTTTATTTTCATGATAATTATATTGAAACTACAGGATGTCTTAAAATAAATAAACTAGACCTATTGTGATCCCTCCTATATTTAAAATAGCTTAATTTGTATATCGATTTAGATAACAAAAATAAGTTAATAACCAGAACTAAAAAAAAATTTCGTGCATAACAGTAAACAGATTTGAAATGACTGCATTAATGGTTAACAGAAAAAGTAATTCAACGTAAGCTTTAGGAAAACACCACCAAGATTAGTAGTAGCAACTTACAAAAGGTGCCAAAATATTTACACATACTTTAACAGTAGATATCTATTTAATACATTTCAAAGTTGGACCGATAAATAAACAGTAATGTGTAGTATGATGTTCTGTAAACAGATATGACTCATATACATTATGATAGCGTTGCTACGTGACAGGTAAATCAACAATGAATAAATGAAGCCAAGATTATCGGAAATCAACAATGAATAAATGATGTCCTGTAAACAGATGTGACCCACATTACATTATGCTAGAGTTGCTGCAACAAAATGGAGCCAAGATTAACGTTTGAACAGCGGAAAGCAATTTTGGAGTGGTATTGGAAAACTGAGAATGTTTTTGAAGTTCAAAGGGAATGGAGACATGTGTACAAACCAGAACCGCCGTTGGATTTCTACCTATGGGGAACTCTTAAGGATGTTGTATACCGTAGAAAACCAGCTACACTGGCAGCACTTCGGGAAGAAATTGAAACGGCATATGCTGCAATCGCTGAGGACACTTTCGCAAACGTTGCTCAATCAGTAGTTCAACGTACTCAGATGCATATCGACGCCGATGGTGGGCATTTTGAGCAACTGTTGTAACTGTAAGAGGATAAGTGTTCATCATTTTCTGTTTGTGTGAATTCAGTTTTGTTATGTTAACAGCTTTTCCTTTGCTTGAAGTGTGTATACATTTTTGGCACCCTCTGTATATACGATTTTTTTTATTTACTGTGACTTTCATTCTATGCATTTTGTGTCCAACATTTACTCTTTTATTTATTATGAATTTTATACATTTTTGTCTAAATTTCGATCACTTTAATTTTCTGTTCATTCCCTCATAATAGATGTTTGGCTGCAAATCTGTATATAATGAAGTATTTAGTTCTTTCTGTCTGCTCGTATTTTTATCTGCTGTTCTGTGATTTTTATTAATTATTATTATCATTGTCGTGAGTGTTGTTTAATTATGGGCATTAAGTCTGTTTCTGTCTGTTTGAGAGATTTGTTTGATATGATATGAACATCCAAATCACAGTGTACATTTTGGGCGATAAACCATAACTACCTTATTTCTAGGGAGGAATTTTATATACATAAGTCATCTTGCCTCCCATGTTTTACGGTTAGTACGGTGCAAACCAGTGAGCGTGCTATCAGAAATGTTCCTTGTTTTAGGTGAGTTCACGTACGAGGTATAGATTGAGCTTTGCTCTTCTTTGTCTCCAATACGAGAAGCTGTCAATGAACCAGATCCTAGAGAAAACATTATGAAGAGCATAACAGTGATTGGTTTAAGTGTAAACTTAAAAGCAGAGTATTGTGATTGTAAAAACATACACATTCGTGGAAAATAGCAGTGTTTTTCCCACTTAAAATATTAAGCAATTAACAAACGTTAACAAAATAATAAATAGACGCAGGCCTTACTACAATTAAAAAAGAAATAGAAACGAAGATGCAGGCAGCTACCACATGGAAAACAACAGAAAAAACTATGGGAAGAAATAGGTTTCAGTTTGACAAGAGCATGAGGATTTCTTTCAAAACCGTATATAGAAAATCAGTCAGGGTAGAATCCAATTAAATTATTGCTTGGAGGAATTTCAATGTATGCGAAATAAATAATAATCGAACTCAAGATTCTACAGTTGCATATACTTAAGACTGGGATGGCGGCAATACCTGTCAGATATTTCTGAAAATGGTGTGGGTTCTGCTCCAGACAAGAAGGGTCAAAGATAAGTAATAATTTACTGTATAGGGAAGCTCTGATTCATTGAATAGGCACTGTTTTTCACACACAAAAATTGGCTAATACTCTAGCAACACTAATCTCCACTATATTTAAAAATTGGGTTGAATATTCTGTCTCCAAGCGTCTGAAACGGCCATCAGTAATGATGTATAATAATGTCCTATAATTAGGTATGTGAAAACACATCGTCATTGATTGAGTATAAATCTTATTGAACTGATTTGGTTGAAGGTAAAGAGAAAATTTACTTCAGAAAACGTATAAAGGATGCAAGAGTTGATTCAATTAATAAACAGTGTAGTGGGACTGTATCGTGCGTGTGCTTAGTATCACAATGGCGCCTCGTTGGAGCGCCAAAAATATGGCATTGTAATATTACGGGGTGAAGACAGCAGGCCCAGCTATAGGCGGCCTACGTTGTAGATTCGAAGTAGCAGGATGTTGCCTCTGCTACTCATGTAGATTCGCTGATGGTGTTGCTTTGTTACTCCAGTCCCATGTAGAAGGAACAAGATCTCAGAGAATTTGGCTGGTTTTATAATATTGAATCAATTGGTTACGAAGATGTACCGCTGTTGTACAAATAGGCGTCTAGAAGTAACTTTAACCAATGATTTATTAACCAACACTTTCCAATGAAGCTAAGTGCTCTGCCATTTGTAGAATGAACGTTATGTAACATCTGTTTTTACTGCTGATGTACCAGAGGCAGTGAACACTGATGATACATGAGATGAAATTATATATTGGGAAAGGATTTTTTAAGGAAGGAAACGTTCCAGGCCTAAGTTTCGGGTACCTCCCCGGCATTTGTCATTTATAAGGATTGAGGAAAAACCTGGTAAATACTCAATCAGAGAGGACGATCCTGGCGGGATTCCCAGACCTACGGCACAAAAGTCCGCGCCTTAATGACCTCGGCCACTCGTGGAAGTGCAATGCCCACTCGGTGGGTTTTTTTTCCCCGATATGATGAATTTAATAAAAACACAGACTTGATACGTATTTGTTACATTAATATATATTCTTCTTATTCCGAATATCTGACTACACTGACAAGAACTTAGAAGTCAGCTGAGCGTCGAACAAAGAATCTAAGTTCTGACTAAATTCGAAGCGACGAGCTACTGAAAGTCGTAGAATCTAGTGCATATGTAGTGATTGGGCGGAGAATCTAAAAGCCGATTATCTGGGTTGGAAAATATGCACGGAAGTAAGTCGCTCGGCGCCCAAACCTGTCTGTTTATACAGAATTTAAACATACATCGTTGGGACGCTCAAGTCCCCGAAATCTACCAGAGCATCTTGTCTAACTTCATAATTTTAAACTAAGCCCTGCCACTGGCTAGATTCGATTTTTCTTGACATCATCTGATTTGTTCTTTGCTGAAGAATTTATAATCCTGTTACGTGATTCGTGATTTCGAAGGAAGAACCGTCATTTCAACCGTTGTTTAACTCATAGTGGGTTTAAATCTTACGCAAGTTAAAAGGACGGAAGTTCTACTAAAAAGCATATTTTTTTTAATGGGACAAGATACAAAATACTTCAACCTCCATGTTACAAAGGACCTGACTTTCTCAATACTGCTATTGTCCGGATGGCCTTCTCTCTACGGTAGGCAGATCACAGAGTTTCTTTCTTACAAGGATTTTCAAGCATATTGCACATGAACAAAAATATTAATTGTTAAATATACACTACTCATAATTTTCAATCTAGGAAACAAAACACATTCATCAGTCATAATAATACTGTGGGCAATGTATGAAACATAATAACAATAGTAGGGGTGAGGCCATAAATACTGCTTCAGTAGTTAACAGCGTAATTGCGGAAAGTTAAAAGTTGAATAAAGCACGTGGCGGCCATTGTTATAATAAACTGCTCCTAGTAGATGTGACGTCACAGTAGCAGTGCTTCTTACATATGCCCACAATTATGAAAAGTCATATTAAATTGACTAATTAAGTAGTACTGACATTAATATCAAGAAACTAAGTCAGAAATGAGTTCCGCAAGAAAAACTAAATCTAAAAAAGAAAATATAATTGTATTATTGTGAAAATTTTATAATATATGAACTTAAATCTTGATGCAAATTTATATTGTAAATGTTTATTTCACTCTGAGTTGCAGGTCATGTTTTTAGACTTCCCAATTTTCTGAGTTAGAACGGAATGTCTACACTTGTAGTATGTAAAGATGAACCAAGGCTTATACTATTTGTATAGTTTGACATGACTAAAGCGTTTGATTACACAGGCCTACTTCACCAATCTTAAGGTGTTCAATATGTGTGACAGTGGCCTGTAGTTCATCTTCTATTTTCAGTATGTTGTTTCTGGAAATCTCTCCTCGTCATGGCGGTTCGTGCAAGCAGGAATTCCCCAGGTTAGCGATTCCGCACTGTTTTCACTGTACATCAATGGCATTTCTCGTGCTATTAGCCACAGTAAACACCACCGCTACACTGACGACTCACAACTTTGCACTCTCCAACTAAGGACATTCATGACGTAATAACTAACATAAACTAGCATCTACACTTAGTTCATTCATGGACTGAACTCTGGGCCTTAGCCTTAATCCCTTGAAATCGCAGGCAATGGTAATGAGACACCAGCGACTGCTAATTTCATTGACATATACTCATCTCATTAATATCAAACTGTAATTCCCTACACTGATTCTGGGGGAGTAATCTTGTTGGGAAAACCATGTTGCTGAAACCTGCAGGAAAGTGAGTTATCTAATCCACACCATTAAAATATTAAACGTATCCCTGCCCAGAACTTTAAAAAAGTACTTGGTGCAATCACTGGCGATGCCTCACGTCGACTACTGCGATTTTTTGCTTAGCGTGCTCGTGATGTATACATATGCACGTTACATATGCAATGTGCGTTTGTTCGATATGGTGTGTTGGTTCCGCTTGAAAAGCCGAAAGGTATCTATTGTCTCTCTCTACTTTTCGGAATTACTCTTATCCATTAGCGTCCATCGATATACTGTGACATAGGAACCCACATCAAATGTTGCATGATAACAGTGTCAAACCGTTGCAGCATAACTGAAGCTTGATGTCGTCAATGCATGCCAGTACAATAGTACAGGGTGACTCATAACATCGCTGACCAGCTAGAGAAACTTTCTCTACGCGCCAGCGTGCTGCTGATTACCGACAAACGATTGCCGTCCACTGTCAGTCATACCGATACAGAGAACATAAACTGTGCACTTAACAAATTATGTAGATAATGACTTTAAAAAAGTACCTTCCTCTTCAGGAAAATAGACAGTGAAACTGTTCGCTATGTGCATTACCTTTTGGCAGATCTATAAAATCCCCCCATCGCTCGCTACAGCTCCTGCTCGTAAATGGAAAAAATTCTGATAGGCGTTTGTTAATTTTACATTTCTCTAAGATGTATAGAATCTAGAGAGTCACAAAGTATTACGAATTACTCCCCTCTGCTTCAACAATTTTATGTCATGTTACGACTTTATCAGAGTTACAGATTCCGGTAACAAGCAGTAAATATATTTACAGAAGGGTCATAAATATGCAGACAACAAAAAATGGCAGTTTCAACATCTGCTTTCTTAAAATTAGCAAATAGGTATTTTAAGCGATTTTATTTCATACATTAAGAAAACAGTACAATCTGAGATCCTGAAACTTGTGCACAAATACAATTTTTACTTATTGAACACGTCTTTGTCAGTTCTTTCACTGGCATGAATCAGGACAGTGTCATAGAGAAAGATGTGTAACATAACAGTTACATCAAAACAACATAGCAGTTAGAAAACAATCAAAGAACTGCTTGTTTCACAGCTGTCGTTAGAAAAAGCATCCATTTTATACAGAGGAATCAGGACACATACAGTGTCACTTGCGCAATGAAGCAACTGCCCATTTTCTGCTCACAGTTCATTGCTATCTTTTCTGAATAATGGATGATGCATAGACATTGGAAATACTAACATAGTAATCATGTTCATCGACCCAAATTCAGTAAGAGTTTTCTCTTGATATAATGTAAATATTGGCTTAGAATCTGCGGGTGACACTGTCCACGCTATAATTTACGGAAAGTTTGAGGCTGTAATTCGAAAGAGCATTTAAATAATACGGAACATCACCTTAAGCCTATTGCGGTATTTTCTCAATGCAGACCAAACAGGGTTGTGTATTACTCTTAATTTGTTGGTACCCTTCTATAATTTAATTTTGGCTTAGACAGTTACTTTGAGCTTATTTTCTCAACTGCATCTTAATGTTAGGTATTTAGTAGCAAAACAGCGAAATTACAAATTTAAGTAGCTACCTTCTAATAGACTGTACGTACTAAGAAGGTAAAAGGCTAAAGAAAATTTTAAAACAATACTATCTATATCTCGCAAACACATGTTAACTATTTTCCACCTCTTTCGTGTAATGTCCTCTCTCCTTAACCAATTTTGTCTAAATCTTTCCTTATTTTTCATGCCCATCCCGTATCCCAACCTTCCCTTATTTGCTCCCTTAGACAAACTGCTCGAATAAGAGCTTGATTCCCCGTATTATCCTTAACCAGTAATTAATTGTTCTTATTTTTAAATTCACACTTTCGTTAGAAATACCAAACTGTTTAAGAACCCCACAATTGGCTGTACCCCTCCCTACTTGTAGCAACCGTTTTGGAAACTGTGTTTGTACCTGATTAAGTTCCTCGGTGTTTTCCCACCCCCCACATTTCGGCCCCGTACGCTAGAGAGCTAACCTCACAACGGCCCAAATCCATTGTTCTAGGTGGAGTTTCCGCTATTTTTACTGAAAACTTTAATGCCTCTATATTTTTAATTATTCACTTGCGCTTTGTATTGACAACGTGTTTTGCCTATTTCCCTTTCACAGCTAAAGTAACTCCTAAATGTGTGAATTTCTTAACATTTTCCAATGCTTGACCTGCATGCTCCCACCTCTCTATCCTGCTGTACACCGCCCCGTTCTTGAACGTCATTGTCATGTCATTCTCATTAACTGTAATCCCTCGTTCCTGGCAATACGTCTCTAAGCAGTCTAGTTCTCTTTGCAGACCGCCAATTGTTGTAGACATCAATATCAGATCATCCGCATAAAGGAGAGCGGGTGTGGATATGCCTCCTATATTCGGGGCATCAGATTCTGCAACACACATTTTCTCCTGTATGTCATCTAAAAACAAATTTAGGGGTGATAGGATACATCCTTTGTTATAATTAAGTAATCAAGTAACAGGCTAAATAGCAGATATATTTCTAAATCGAGATGTAGATAAAGGATAATTTCGCTGATTAACCAGATGTTAACTAATGCATTTATCTGATCACCCAACTAAATGAAGACATTCCTTCACAGTCACACCTACAACATGAATATTGACCAGTTTTATTACTGCTCCTTTACACTGCTTGCTATTCATCTTCACTACTTTGTTCTTTTATCATAATATAGCTAATCATATGCCAACAGAAGCAAAGGAATCATCCTTTAGATAAATTTCTTTGAATTTCAAACGAGGACATACAGTTGAAAATTCCTTGCCAAATTCTGTGTAATCGCAAAGAATATGTTTTACTATATTGGTATAACTCTCTCAATGAAATTCAATGTTAATAATTTAATATCACTGTATTTCAAGATTTGTCCTTAGTAGGTACTCATGATTTTAAAAAAATGGAAAAAATATTAAAACTAAAGAGTATTTCTCCTATTGAAAACGGTTAACTATATTTCAAATTTATTTTTATTGTTACACCACATTAACCAGCAACAACGAAAGGACGTTTCCTACTTAAAATTAATTTTAATCAAGGCAACCACGCTTAATCATACATTTGGAATGTAACATACAAGTAACTTATACACAGGAGCTCTCGGTTAAACTGGCAATTCTAAAATAACTGTAATAAAACACCATTTATTTGTATTTATAAATCGGCGTATTCACCATGTCACGCAAGTAGATGATAGAACTACCTGCCTTTACTTTCCACACATTTCTGGAATCTGATTATAAAATTACTATTATCCCTTTTCGTTATATTTGAAAAATATAATTATTCTCTTGGCGGATGTTATTCTTCAGTGTTCTCTGAAAGTTATTGCAGAAAAATAATTGCAAAATAATTTGTACATGAATATAACCGTCAATTGCGTACTAAAAACGTTAGATTGTCACCTTTAATTACGCATTATATTACCATTTTCTGATCATGACGTGGTTTGCCGGAAAACATAATGAGATTAGGCTTAATTTCTACTTTATATACTTGAGTCAAAATCCAATGACAAATTCAATTCTGGCTACAGGATCACCCGGTTTATGTTCTTGCAACACAGAAATTTTATAGTGTTATAACTTAAACGCTGTAAGTTTTCTTCGTTTCTTAAATTTAACGTATTTTGAATGTGGTTCCATTAAGGATTTTAAATTGCACTTTTGTCTGTTATAAATTTTCAAAAAATAAGATAAAATTTTGCATTGAACTGTTTAATTATACACTGCTATGACATATTGTGCGTATTCATAATAATCATGCGGAAATGAAGTCTGTTTGTCTGGTTGTTTGACGGGACCGTTGGGATCCTTCATGTCTGTGTGTTTGTCATACCTCGATCCACCGATTTCATATGCCTTTCGCTGTAGACACGAGCACCAATTTCTCGGAATGCCACAATTCTCCCTTGATCAAATGCAGAGGCCTGCTAGTATTGCTATCGTATTTTCGATGAGTGATACTCATTCCTTTTGAAAAAATATATGATCGGTTTAACGCGTCTCTTATGAGGGTTACAATTTTAATGGTTGGCAGTGCATTTGCAGACAGTTTATCATCTACACGCACCTTCTTTGCAACATTTCCTCAAAAGAAACTGAAATTTACAAAATGTTGGTTTAAAGCGTTTTAAAATATCCACTAAATACTAATGAGACATTAAAAAAATAGCAGCAGATAAAGGAAAGTGCCATTATGACAAGATTTGTTTGTATACATTGTAAAGCTAGAAATAAACGATACACAAGGAAAATGGGGAAAAAAAAACAAGAATAAAATAGAGATAAGGAGAAAGAAAATACAGGAATGAAAGAGATATAAGGAAAAATTAACGCATGAATAAAAGAGACATACGGAAACAGTATACCCAAGAATAAAAGGGATATAAGGAAAAAGTGAACACAAGAATAAGAGAGACATAAGGAAGATATAAATGCGGTAATAAGATAGACATAAGGGAAAAGAGGTGATTATGAACCTTCTCGTGCAGCAGTAATATGCAGCCCCTCATGGTCATGCTGTATTTATCGATTTTGTTATTTCTGTGCTAAGGTATTGACTTCAAGGCGCTTACATAATATGCACGGACCCAATAAAGTTTTATTAGCTGATCTATATCGCGGTATGAATAATGTGTTGGGTTATCTATTCCCTCCAAGTCTTCGCACCTCGTGTGACAAGAGGAAGAAAGTTCCAGTATACCAGAAATAATCTGAAAACAGCATATTATTCCTTGATCGAATTATATTTTGAATCAATATTCTTCTGTGTGCGTTTCGTGGTGCAGAAAATGGTTTGTACATACCCACGCAAATGCCAGTGATCAAGCTCATGCGAAAGTGATCGCCTATCTTCACACATTTCTGTGACTTAACAAATTCCAGCATCACCACTTCACTGATATATTTTTTTTTTTTGACGTACAATTACTTCACAGTGTATTATAATTGTTTAGACAGCATTAGCATTGATGTTAGTTAACGCCAAAGCAGCGTTTTTAAACCTATGGTTACTGAACCACTCGTGGATCTTGAGGGGATTTTGGCTGGGTCGCAAAATCTCCCAATGGAACAAGGATCTCACAGAAGTGCTAACGTTTTATAAAATTACAGCTTAATTGGAGTAATTTTACTTGCTGTAGTAGAGAATGCTAATTTAATTTATGATTTCCGTGATGTTTAATATCCTTAAAGTGGGGCCCGGATTAAAATTTGAAAAGCCACTAATCATTACCTCTGTTACAAAATATATTTTTTACTTGAGGGATAAGTGTCCTACCTTCCTTTACAATTCTAATCATTTTAATTGCTGTATCAGAAACAAGAGTATGCCTTGGAGGGGCGCAAATATTACTTATTTGTTTTGTTTATTGTTAACGGACGACTGCCATAGGTAAATGTAACAAAAATGTATCAATGTATTTGCTAACGATATTTTAAACTCTCTTATTTTTAAGAATAAACATAGGCAATTATTACGATTTACTATGACCGCCACGGGTGGCCGAGGTTGTTAAATCGGGGACTCGTGAGCGGGAGGTCTGGGGTTCGAATCCCGCCAGGACCGTCCTCCCTGACTGAGGTTTTTTCCAGGTTTTCTTCAGTCCTCATGCATGGCAAATGCCGGGGAGCTACCCTAAACTTAGGCCTGGAACGTTTCCTTCATTAAAAATAAATCCTTTCCCAATATATCATTTCATCTCATGTATCGCCAGTGTCCATCGCCTGTGGTGCCTCTGTAGCAAAAATGGGCGTAACACTATTCATTCATTCCTGCGATTTGCTATAAGCGTAGTCAACGCAGTGTAATGCCTATCGGAGTAGTTGCAAATAACCAATAAAAACATCTGTTCTGGGACAAAATCCTAAGGGAACTGAATTAAATACAAGAGGTGCTGGTTCCGATATCACCTCTAGTTGGATTCCAGGTGGGAGTTCATGTCTCTTGTGCACTAAGAAGTATAAGCACGTAATCTGCTTAAGAGTTTTAAGCAACGGAAGGAAGTCTTGTTCATTATACATGAAGGAAGGTAGTTAGTGATTTAGCGTCCAACAGCGGTTTAGTTCCGCATGTCTGGGAGATGGGCTGGGAAACCGTAGCAATGTTGCTGCAGGGTGAAGCAAATTAAGAGCTAAGGTCAAGCATAGGGAGAGGGAAGTTTGTGTTCCGACTCACTTGAGGAAAGCTTGTATTATTCATAAGACCGCTTGCTACACAAGCTCACTTCCTTACCGGCATCTCTCCGCAAAGAAAATATGCAAGCAACACTTTTCTTGTTAATGATGCAGCTGTGAAAAGCATCTCTGCCCTTCCTTGGGAAGCTTCTCATCAGCAGTGGACAATATCTCGTGCAACGATGCCCCTTTGTTCTGCGCCTGTACCCCCAAAACTTCCTCTAATTTCACATGTTACAGCTTACAGTTGCATGCAGAGTTACTGCGCACAGAAGGGAGACACCGACATCCAGATCCTCGACTCCACTGCAAATCTCTGAGTAATGAACACCTCATTTAAATATCTACTGCGTTCTTGCAAAAGTACATAATAATGTTACTTACATTACGACAGGAGTAAAAAGGTTTGAAAACACATGCACTATATTGCATTGTAACAAACGAGGGCATTGCAGTTGCCTCTCCTGGCGGAACCTAAAAAAGGTGTGAAATAGTGCATGTGTTCACCACCCCCTAAAGTTTAAAAACGCCTAATCAATGCCATTAGCGTTCATTAACAGAAGGTGCCAAAAATGTATGCGCACTTCAGGCAAAGAAAAACTGTGTTAACATAACAAAACTGAATTCACACAAACAGAAAATGATCAGCACTAATCGTCTTAGACTTTTACAGTTACACAGTTACTCAAAATTATCACTAACGGCGCCGATATACTTCTGAGTACGTTGAACTACTGATTGAGCAACTTTTGCGAAAGTGTCCTCAGCGATTGCAGCACATGCCGTTTCAATTTCTTCCCGAAGTGTTGCCAGTGTAGCTGGTTTTCTACGGCATACAACATCCTTAAGAGTTCCGCATAGGTAGAAGTACAACGCAGCTAGATCGGGAGAATGCGGTGGAAACTCAATCGGACCTCTTCGTCCTATCCAGTGCCTTGGAAGATTGTCATCAAAGTTCGCACACACATCTCTGTGGTAATGTAGTGGGGCACCATCCTGTTGCAAGTAAAATTCCTCATTTCCATAGATAAACGAATGGCAGGTAAGACAGATGTGCGTTTCATGTTCAGGTACACTGGGTAAGTTACTGTCCCTTCAAAAAAGAATGGTCCAATCAGACCCCTAGATGACAACCCACATTAAACATTAATTTCAGGTAAATTAACAGCCTTTTCCAAAATAACGTGTGGATTGTTTGCACACCAGTAGACACAGTTATGCCGGTTAACAGTTCTGTTTAACTTAAGTTGTTCCGCATTGGAACATCAAGAGAGATTTTATACCGCATACAAATGCAGTTTGCTTAATTATTAGAGCTCTGTTAAAACACTGCAATATACTTCATCGTTAAAAACTGCGTTAACATCTATTGGTAACAGACTTCTTAGATGTATTAAATATTTTATTAGTAAATATAACGAAGGAAAATTAATACATTATAAAAAGAACATTCAGTATGTAACCGCATCTAATGGAAGCTAATCGAAAAATTCAAAAGTAGTACTACATTAAGACCAGTTTAAGTATCTATATCAGAAGACTCGTGCAAAATTTACGAAAATAAAATTTTAAAAACAAAGTTACTAAGATTATTAGATTAGAAAAGTAGAAAAAAATAGAACAGTCGAAAGCAAATAAGGGAAGGGTGGGATAACGTTGGGCATCCAAAATAAGGAAAGGCATAGAACAAATTGGACTGGGGTATTATTTGGTTAACGGGACAGAACGTCACACGCAGTAGCTGGAATATGGTTAACGGAAATTTGCGAGCAATAGATAGACAAAATACTGAGGCACAATGCGCAGAAAAGGTCTCGCTTAACCTGCAGGCTCAAATAGATCAAGTGTGTGGGAGGGATGTCTGTAGGTGAGAAAAAAGAAGTTTTGCATGGCTCAGATTTGATGTTTAGAAAGAAAATGATCATGTTTCTGGCGAAATGTGCCTCCGGTTAGCGCTTTTTCCGCATAAAGGACAAATTCTTTCCCCGGGAACTTTATTTATTATTTTCTTTCCAAGCGCCTAATCTGAGCCATGCAAGACTTCTTTTTTTCACTTGCAGACATCTGTTGTTGGATGGGAGATATATATCCAAATCGGGAATATTTCTTTCTAAAACCTGAAAAAGAAGGCTAATGGTTATAGAGAACAGAAGAAATTTAGGAAAGGGGAGGGGATGAGCAACGGGAAGAAGACTGAAAGTAAAGGTTTCTACGTGTTTGTATATGAATCTACTCATAGTAAATGTATAAGTAGATTTGTATGTATGTATTTGTATGTACAGGGAGATAATTATGGGACATGTTTCATTTCTGGGATATAATATCTTTTGTTTGTAAAACTGGCGGTATTAGCATGTACGGCAGGAAAGCTAATGCATGAAACAGTTATGGTTAGTTTTGTACTTGTACTTTATTATTATTATTACTATTATTATTATTCGCAGAATAATTTTCAGATATCAATGCGACGTACAATGAAAAGGTTTCTATAAAATCACTTTGAGCGCTTTTCTCTAGCGGCTACAAAATTTAGTTAAAACCCTATATAATGAAGTACAAGGACTTAAACTGGGTAATAATAAAATTTGACTCAAGTGAAAGAAGAACAAATTGATCTTAACTTCATTGTTTTCAGACGGAGGCCAGTTCCCTAGCATGGGTACGATTATTCACAAAACGACCAAAGTATGGTGATAAGCTATCAACGGCGAGAGGATTAGGCACCTTGTTTAGGAAACGGTTAACAGTGATAGGCATGTGTAAATAATTTTGCAGACCTTTCTTACAGAATTAATTAATAGGCAGCAAAGCTTTAAGACATTCCCGCAGCATATAAAGTCAATATTTACATGCAGGAAACTTTAAAATGTTTCATGATCGAATAAATGGTAATATATATATATATGGGTCTATCGATTTAACTGCAATTATCTGTTTGGATTACTAAAATACAAAGTGTACAGAATAAATCCATGCACTTGAGATAACGGAAAAATAACATTCGTTAGTAAATTTCTTCCTTTCCTTAGAGAAAACCTCATAGGATAGTGAATGATTTCATCAGAATATGCAATAAAGTATGTACATTGAAGGCAGGCAGTTCCAATATCTTCTTGTTTGATATTAATATGAATAACATTATTATTCTTATTATTATTATTATTTGCAATAATTTATTAGAGAATGGCTCTTGTGTTTAATTTATACTGCGGACTTAGCAACATAATATTTTCAACATGTATGCAAATTTTAAGAACATTCCGCTAAAATTTACAAGATTAGGAAATTTCAATTTATTATTGTCTTAAATATTTTATCATTTGATATCTCGACTATCCGGATTATGCCGCATCCTGAGGTGTGAGAGATCATAGATACCGGCCGCGGAAGCCTATTATGTCAAATAAACATATTTCATTAAGGTTTTAGAGTTTAGGTTGTTCAATTTCAAACCATCAGGTATATGTATCACATGTTTACATATAACCGTTTTACCTTTTTAAACCTTCCTTAAACACGAATAAAACACATATTTTGTCTTTTGTAATGTCATGAATACATCCAAATGCATGATTGCAGGATAAGCATCATTTGGTGCTTTCAGCGTCCAAAGAAATCTTTGAGTCATTTACCTAATGAACATAGTCGACGAAGAAATATTAGATAAAAGGTTATGTCGCTATTAAGAAAGTTCCTTCACAGTTGTATATAACTTCAGAACAGATTGCTGTCCCACGGTATACTCTTGTATAATTCAATAACCTTTCTTTCGCTGAATGAACAAACGAACGAAGATTATGCAAAGTTAATGTCTCATTACTTTTTCATTTTCCCAACAGAAGAGTTCGGAGACCTTAGCCTAGAATGAGTGCATGGAAGTTTACGACACTCCCAAATATATCCACCAGGCACTCATAAAATTCTTAACGCGTTCTTGCAGAAGAAATTTTACGATTTGTGATTAAGTACGCAATAAAATCTTATTGCAGCATATTTCTTCGACTTCAATGGCTTGATAAGTTGGCAGCTCTTTTTGCTATCTAGGTTAAAATGACAAACTTATATTATGTCTCTTTTACCAATATGCGTAACTCTAAGCATACAATATAGGGTCAATTTGATAAAAGAAATAATGAGCAACTTCTCTTCATGTCAACTGGATCCGCCTGTGGTGCCGCAGTTGTAAAAATGTTAAACACTATTGAAAAAAAGATTCAACTGGATGCGAGATATCCTGCAATAATTATCTTTTCATTGCTACATGTTAACAGGTCTTTTTTCATGGATGCAGCAGTCAGTCCATTCTTTGCCAAATTACGGGGCGACACATCTGTACTCAGTTGACGCAAAATGTCACGGTAGCATGTGGACTAGCTGGTTGACTCACCAGAATTAATTCTTTCTGAAAAAAATATCCTTGATGTAAAAGAAAATAATGAGTATGTACTTGGCTCGGTTTTTTGCTTGTCTCGCTTTCCAACCTTGGCAAGTTTGAACTTTTCTATTGGAAGGATAGTTGCTTTGTTTCAGAGTCAACCGCAAATGCAGCTCTCGTCATCAGCGATAACCCTAGATAAGAACCCAACATGCTGAAATTTAACAGTCAGAATCCATTGGCACCTACCGTAAACAATTTATACTTTTAAATGAAATTTATGAAAGAAAAAAGGTCCTATTGAGGTCTAGCACACTCTTAAGCAAACTAGACTATTGCACTACTACAAAAGGATAACAATAAAAACCATAAAAACACTAAATTTAAAACAAAATATTTTGAGCCACAGCTCTTGTTCACGATGCGAGACGGAGAAGACTAAAGTGGGCGGTGCCTCTACCAAGGACATATTTGGGGGGGCTAGCATGGCAGTCAAATTAGGCGGACCTAAAACAGAAAGTTAGCAGCGAGAAAAATATTAAAGAGTAAAGCTGAGGTGTGCAGCACTATAGCCGCCATCTCTCTTTCTCTGAGTATACTCGTTGAATAGAATGTAGGTAAATGTCATATGAGAAAAATGGAAACACTCGTCAAGAATATGTATACCGAGCGCACTATAAATGTATTCACACTTTCACAGTAGATATCTATTTAATAAACTTCAAAATTGGACCGAAAGGTAAAGTGTGATGTTCTGTAAACAGATGTGACTCCAACATTATGATAGCTTGTTACGGGTAAATGAACAATGAACAAATGAAACCAAGATTATCGTACGATGTTCTGTAAACAGATGCCACTCACATTACGTTATGCTTGCGTTGCTACAACAAAATGGAGCCAAACGTATCGTTTGAACAGCGGGATGAATAGTGTTTAACGCCCGTTTTTACTACTGAAGCACCACAGGCGGTGGACGCAGATCATACATAAAATGGAATGGTAAATTGAGAAAGGATTTTTTTTAATGGAAGCGTTCCAGGCCTAAATTCTGGGTACATCCACGGCATTTGCCATTTATGAGGACTGAGGAAAACCTGGAAAAAAACTCAATCAGGAGGGACAGTCCTGGTGGGATTCGAACCCCAGACCTCCCGCTCACGAGTCCGCGCGTTAACGACCTCGGCAACCCGTGGCGGTTGGAACAGCGGAAAGCAATTTTGAAGTGGTATTGGAAAACCGAGAATGTTGAGGGAATGAAGACTTGTGTACAGAACGGAACTTTTCTCCGAATCTAACTCCGTTGGAATTGTACCTATGGGAAACTCTTAAGGATGTTGTATACCGTAGAAAACCAGCTACACTGGCAGCACTTCGAGAAGAAATTGAAACGGCGTGTGCTACAATCACTGATATCACTTTCACAAACGTTGCTTAATCAGTAGTTCAACGTACTAAGAAGTGTATCGACGCCGATAGTGGGCATTTTGAGCCACTGTTGTAACTGTAAAAGTCTAAGATGATTAGTCCTCATCATTTTCTGTTTGTGTGAATTTAGTTTTGTTATGTTAACACAGTTTTTTCTTTGCTGGAAGTGTGTATACGTTTTTGGCACCCTCTGTATACGTTTAATGTAACCAAAATAACAATAAGTAGAAAAGCATAAAAGGACAAAACACTAAGAAAAAGTCAAAGAGAATTTTATTAATTTGATTTAATAATCTGTGACTTTTTCTTAGTGTTTATCAGTTTATGCTTTTCTAGTTATTGTTATTTTGGTTACATTGTTAATAGTGTTACATTATTTTTCATTTATATATACTTATTTATTCATTTATTTATTTATATATCTACCGCTGCTGGGCCCGGAAATTTTCCATCATATCTCGAAGTGGCATTTAAAAATATTACACGCCTATTTTACATGCATATTACTATTACAACTCTACTTTCATCACAAATATTTACTAATCGCCTGTGGTGCCTCAATAGTAAAAACGGGCGTTAAACTCGAATAAAAAATCACTAATATTGGTGGTAACTCTTGTTTGCTAACCATCACTAACTAAGCAACAACAAAAAAACCGCTTTATTGCTCACAAAGGGTTCCTGATCAAATAAGGATTCGTGATTAGTTTTTCCACAGGTTTTGCTCAACTGGCTCTTAACATTGAGTTACAATTTACTACAAACCTATTCTGAACGTCATTAAAAAGTAATTAGACAAATCGCCTATGATATGACATCCTTATATTATGTTCAAAATATTTAAAAGTCACAGTAATCCAGTAACACAAGAATTCCACTGAGATGCAAAATAGAGGCATTCCTAAGACCGTTTGAACGCAAGTTGCCAAAGCATTCTGTTCGCCTCACAAGGGAATTGCGTTTATAAGGCTGCAGGATACCCGCACCTCTCCCTACTAATGCAAATATTCCATGCACATAAACAAAAGGTATTTACTTCCGCCGACATGTCTAACTTTAATAAGGGCCCCCTAGCGTGTTTGTTGTGCCTTGTGGCTTCCGTTACTTTCACTGGACACCTCAGCTCATAAGCCCCTTGCTGCACTTCCCCCGCCTACTTTATACGTTTCCAAGGGCACAAATAAACGACTGGAGGCTTTTAAAATACATTTTGTAATTTTTTTAGCGTTAACGGAGATATCTCATAGTTTTTAAATGCTTTAAAGGAATGGTTAGAACAGAGTTGAAGTCTGAAATAGAAGCCATCCGGAAAAAATACTGAAACCTAATATTTAACTTCCTTTTCGTCTTTTAGTGTGAGAGAGAATTTCTGGACTGTTAGCTGAAAGTGATTGGTTACTTTAAAGTTATTATTTTTGAGGCTTAAGTGTCTATAGTTATTTTCAAATTAATTTTCATTTAATAGAGTAAGTGATAAAAATTGTGTTTTATAATAATACGCTAATGCTTTCTGTGTTTTGCTTTTTTGCCTACATTCATATACCTTTATGTAATAAAAACAAACAGATATTCGAAAAAGAATAAGCAGTTATCCAAATTTCTGTTTGTCTCCTGCATGGGATTTCAGCATTCTTTTATATTATATTTGATATTCATAAGTTAAAACGAGAACAGCGCGCTCAAATACAGAGCGTCCCTAAAGTCTCGTTACCATTGCAATATCATTCATAGCTATGAAACGATATGACAAAACAGTTCAATTTGTTGCAAATTGTTTTACAACTCTCAAGCATTTATTTTAAGTGTGCATAAAAGTGTAACATCAACGTGTGTTTCTTTGATTGTCCTCAGGGTGTCAAGAAGATGTTACACTTTAACTCATACATGACGCACAATAGCTTAGATAGTTTCAATTATCTTCTGCGAAGGGTAGCATAATCTTCAGCAAGGATTTGCTATACACAATCCTTGACATATAACAAAGGAAAAACACAAGGGGGACGATATAGGAGCCAAGAAACTGGTTCGCTGGGTAGAACTTTGGGTAGGTAAGATCAGGCCAAAATCCTTTAAAAATGCCGAGATCTTTAAATAAAGGGAATAATTCAGTCACGATAGCATTGGAGGTGTGTTTTACTGAACATAATTCAACATGGTATTTATTCCTCGTGTTCGCCCGTTTGTTCTACTGTGGTTTTCTAGTTGCCCAACTAGTTCACAAATTTGTTATAGATTTCCTTGTAGTGGATCAGGCCATTAACGTGTACAGTTCGCACTGTATTAATGTGTTGTATTGCTCGTAACAGAAAAGTCTTGGTGACTGTTGACAACAACATATGCAGATGCATCACACTATCAGGAATTTCTTCACGGGAGTCACGTCCATGCTTCTCGAACTCCTTTTCGTGTCAAACTACTTAACTACAAATTTCAGTTTAGAGGTCTGTAACTCTGTGACCAAGAATGTTAAAAACACATTTCTTGTTGAAAAGTCTAGATATACTCCTCTATTTCCATATATTTTATATCTAAATAAGATTTACCCAAACCCCAATTATGCGCAACTAAATGCATAATACTCCAGGATTAACTTTCATTCTGGTAAGTGTTTTTTTTTTTTTCCAGTGCAGGACAAAATCAGATGCATCATAAACCTATAGAATGGATGGGTACTGTTACTGAAAGAGTTTCAATTATTCATCGATTTAAATAATTATATAAGCTGCCGTAAAACATTACACTATTTTCTAAAAAAAAATAGAGCTTAATTAAAGTTTGTATACAACAGGCAGCGATACTGTGTATTACAAAGGGTTTTCAACAAAAGTTACACATATAAAAATGAAAATTGAATTCACCATTCGTAATATAAATCATGTGTGGAAGTTACAGATCTCTGAACTTAGCCGTCTATTTTTGGACACCCGGTAGAGTGCGAAGAAGATAAAAACATTACAAGACATCCTGGACGTGCTTGTACGCGAAGGGATAAAGAGATTTGTACTAGTTAAATAACCGTGAAGAATATCACAAAATAAATACACACATGTATACAGTGGAGAGCTTGAGGTAGAAGGAAGACCTCTAATATTATAACAGTAGATTTGTTGTATATGTTGTGGTATGTAAATATGGGTATAAGAAATTTAACGCATAAATAAATAGATGTCAACGAATTCATTGGCTCACGTAAGCGCACTTCCATGCTGCTGAGATTTGGCACCTTTTCATCCCCAGGAGAGCTGCAAAAGACCGAGGGAGGAAAGGAAAACAAAGGAAGAAAATTAAGTTCCGTTGTTTGACCTTTCCCGACTTTGGAGCGACTAAACAAGCTCGGGTTGCCTTGTTAGAGACCGGACACACACGTACAAAGGAGACAAGGAATTAAACCGGCCACAAATGCACCAAGAAATGGTGTACTATTTCCCATCCATTTGGTCGCATGTTCTTTTGCACAGGCTTATTGTAGGTACTGTCATTTTCGTATCTCGAAACAAGCTGGCCCAGGAGTTTTCATTCTCCGTATAAATAAATTAATTAATTCAATGGTTAATACAATAAATACAAAGTAAAATAATTATGCAAAATTTTATGTCAACCATAATTTAAGCTATTTGCATTTATTAGTTATAAATCTTTCTACTAATACTTTGTTTCAATTTAGTTGCTAATTTTCTTGTTGATATCCACAACAGTAGGGTTATCAAGACATTGGATTCATCCATAAAACTAAAACCGTCATCTCTAATAAGTACACGCATATTGTATTTCTTTAACTTGTTTATTGATCCCCTCAACCATTTCTTTTTCACTTTCTTTACATACTTATCTGAACTTAAAATTCATTATCTTATTGTCAACTACTTCTATTGAAAGAATACTCCATTTCACCAAATGCTTTTTTTCATTCAATAATCTAGTTACTTTATATTCTTATGAATTATCCCTTCTCCCCACACGTTCGACTTATCTCTATTTTGATCCTTGCGCTTGCTTGCAACACGACTACTGCCGTGACCCATGCAATCTTTCTATCATCCTTATTAGAACATTCAACACATCTCCCCTACCCCCCATATTCATTATATTCATTGTTTTGATGCCTTTTCACTATTGAATGTATGTGTAAACACAATATACTTTACAGTTTGGTGTTCATTTCTGGTGGTAATTTAGACCTACGTCAGGAAATGTAAAACAAGTAGCATATATGCGATTCGTAACAAAGCTACTTTAAAGTAACTATAGACAGAATTAAGAGCTAAGAATGGCTGCAGTTAAAAGAGCACAAACATGTGATTTTTTTTTATTATTTTGATTTGTTTATTTATGGTCTCTCTTTAACATCTCAGGTCATCAGCGTCCCATTCTAATTAGGGCGTGAAACTGACGACAAATTTTGCTCAGAGGCCTCTTCTTTCAGGCTTGAAGTTCTTTATCGTGCCGTAAATGTACGACACGGGACCCACGGCTTTACTTCCCTTCCGAAGGAAGCCATACTTACGATTTTTACGCCCCGAAAAAAATCTATCGATTCTGGCCGGGTTCGAACCCGCGACCTTGGGTTTACAAGTCAAGTATGGTTACCACTACACTACCAGGACCGACATAAATATGTAAAGAACACGTATGAAATATAATAGGCAATACAATGCCTGTACGAAACCACAACCATGAAGAAAGAAAATTGTATTATCCAAAATGGTATAAATATGGAAAGTAATAATCAATTAACTATATCATATCTGCTTTACCATCTGTTTGAATGACAGTTTACAATTTATTTATGTATCTATTTTAATTAAATCAACAAATAACATACTATTGCTGAAGTTACAATCAATCAGTAAAATTTAAGTAAATTATTTTATTTTCTAATAAATCTGATATTATGGTAATGAAACCAAATGTGTAATATTGTTGTGTTTACTGTCATTTCCTCCTAAACTTATTAGCTTTATTTTGTGGTACAAGAATTACATTCTTTCTGTATGGACGCGAGGCAAGTTTCTGAGAAAACAATATAAACTTTAATAATTTCTTTCTAAGGGCTATGGTACCGATCTTGCTTTGCAGCAACTCCTTAAAGCATATCAATTGCAAACAGCTTAGCTTACCTATTTCTTAAGTCAAACTCCAGAAGTGGAACTATTTAAAACGTATGCAATAAATCTCTCAAATAAATAAAATAGCATAAAATTATGTATCGGCCTAGTCTGGAAAATCCAAAAAGTAAATGGACTGGAAAGTTTTATTTTTTAATCTTAAGAATAAGAAGGAAAACTTCTGAAGTTATACATTTAATTTTTCCTTCAGTTTAACATGTCTGCAACTTTTAATTTTTGGCGTATAATCTAGATTAAAAGTTCAAATTTTAGAATATATTGATGTTGCTTAGGGATCCGTAGTTCGAGTCTCGGCTTTGACCTTGAATATTTCTTACCTGGCTCTGTGAGTGAAAAATCACATTTAAACATTACCTATTTAGGGTCTTTGTTAACAAACCCAAAGTAACTTACTGCAACAAGACCGGTATGCTATTTCAGGGTTGCGTTGCTTTTCAATAGTAGTTTTAAAGACCCTGGTTCATGGGATTTTAAGGGGATACAATCACCTCCTACGCTTAAAAATGTTAATGTTTTTTACGTTTTATTTTTTTATTTCAACAAGAGCTATAATTAATTATATTTCATATGTTTATATAAATATATAATATAATTTATTTTAAAATAAGTAATCCCATATGTTTTGACATTTTGTGAAAATGTTAATTCCCAAAATATTCAAAGCTACATTTGTATCACAAATAAACTTACAAAATGATTCCAAAAATGTTGAACTTTTCTAAAAAACTATTTCTTTATTATAAGGGAAACCTCTAGATCTACAAACGGAACTTCCACAGTTCAAACATGTACAGTGAAAAAATATAGGTAAATTTAATTTCTGAATTTTGAATTTTTAAAACACTTTTTCCAAATTATAGTTTTTTTTTCTATTTAGTCTTAGCAAAGGCTGTGGTTTAGAATTATGATCTCAATAAAAACATGCCTAGCACATTTTATGCAATCATCTTGAAAATTGTAGAAGTTTTTATGAAAACGGTTTTGAAAAATACGCTTTTGAGAAAATGAGCGACAAACTTATGGATAATGTAATGACAGTTGCAGACGTAATACGCGATTTTCAGTTTTATTTTCAGTAGCGCGTTTGCTGTATTGACTAACACGTCTTCTCTTAAGATAGTGCATTTGTATTTTATCCATGTGTGGTTATACTTCACCAATATTTAAATGAACAATTAATTCCTGTTTTTAACAGACCTGCTACACTGCTAAAAGTTTTACCATACCACTAGGATGGAGCTAGTTCAGCGATAGAACTAAATTTAAATTAATATATCATTTAATTCCTCAAATAGGAAAAGATGCGTGGCTGGGTTTCAAGCTTGATGGCACACCATAATATTTTAATGCACAACGACTAATTTTGGGCATATTAAACAAAATTTTATTACAGACATGAATCTAATTGGTTTGTTGAAAATGAACATGAAAAAGTTATAAAAAACATTTTTGATCTCAGGTATATGTAAATCCTTAAATCCGATTAAGGGGTAAGGTGCACTCTCGTTAACCCCAGGCAGAGTGAGTTTGCTAAAATAATGGTTTAAAGTCGTAGATGGTTTCTCCTTTGCATAAACGACACGAGAGAAACATTTGATATTAAAGAGTTAATAAAATATTGAAAGTGAATATCAACAAAAAGCACAACAGCAAAGAATAAGGAACTAACATTTATCATACAAATTTAAAATTTAAGCTGCTTTGACAAGATAAGGTTTACTTATATTAATAATGCCCAAACATTTCTGCGTATATTACAACTTGTATTACAAAAGAATTTACATCAACGTGAATATAAAAATTCAACAGTTTTGTTAATAAAAAGTTAAGAAGATAATACTAACATTCCAAAAAGCAAAATACATACACAAACATCCATGTCGGTTATACAGGCGTTATTTCATTAATATTCGTATGGCAAAAATTTGTATATTTATTATTTGTCAGGGCATTTATGAGTTTACTAATGATGGCGTAACAATTTGAGAAGAAAGTGGTTAAATTAATCATTGGGTTATACTTTAAAAATATCATAACTTATAAATATAGCTATTTTAAAATGAAGATCAGGATTTATACCTGGGATATTTATATATTAAGCACACAAAATATAAATTTTAACAGTTCTTGTTAATTCCCAAAATATCAATAGTTGGATTTGCTTCAAAAGAAATTTACAAAATGATTCCCGAGAGTTTGAACCTTAGCGCAAAAAACTTGTCCGTAGCATAAAGGTAACATCTAGATTTTCAAATTGAATCTGAATAGTTAAAATGTGCACAGTGCACACAATAACAACTTCCTTTCAAATTTTGTGCAGAAGTAAGGGAATAGAAAATACTCGTATTCTTAATCTGTTATACAAAGGGTTTTACATGGGTGGAAAGACAGAGGACGATCGCTGTTGTCTTGGAAACATATCGTAATATACAGCCATTAATTAATAGTTTTGGAATTGTGGCAGAGGATGCCCAAGATATTATGAGATCGATGGAGGTAATTGATTAGTTGAAGGAGCAACCACAGTTCGACATTCAGGTTTTTTGTTCTAACTGGAGATGAATCTCTGTAAATAATAATAATAATAATAATAATAATAATAATAATAATAATAATTTTTGCTTTTACTGTAAAACATCTATTTTGAATATAGCGTTTAATTAAAATTGTTATGAATTACTTTTCGAAAATGTCATGTGTAATATAGCAGTTGTTACTTATAATGTATCAATTATACGTTATATATCTAAAATGGAAACCGGAAACCTACTTTTCGAAAATGTCATGTGTAATATAGCAGTTGTTACTTATAATGTATCAATTATACGTTATATATCTAAAATGGAAACCGGAAACCTACTTTTCGAAAATGTCATGTGTAATATAGCAGTTGTTACTTATAATGTATCAATTATACGTTATATATCTAAAATGGAAACCGGAAACCTTAATATAGTGTTGAATTAATTATGTGTTTATAATTTTGGTACAAAATTCTAAACTAAAGTAGATATTTTTGGCCACGGAATATATTCGTATTTAACCATCGTCGTCCACCTTAAGGATTGGGGCTAAGGGCTGTCCCGGATCCTATGCAGATCAGTTGCACGGACACAGCGCGTCACCGTGGCAATGCTATTAATATTAAGCATGGCTACCTCCTAACAGACAACAAAAATCACACAAACAAGAGTTAAGTACATAACATTACACTTGTGATGAAGGCGAGACTCGAACTGCAAACTTCAGGACATCAGTGTTCGTGTATATAAGTATTTGATCTAATTTAATAAAAATTAATTCATTTGAAATGCAGGATCAAAATTCGCTGAAAATCGTAATAGGATAATACACATTTACAGACCTGGATCCCTGATATAATTGGAACAGTCCTCACATATGTGAGCGAATGTACACACCTAGGACAACAGATTTTCTTTAATGATAAAATGAAAAAAGAAATACAAAGAAGGATATTATTAACCTGGAGAGCATTTTGGGCCCTTAAGTTTATATTGTTAGAATAAACACTAACTAAGGAAATCTGATTCCAGACGCTCGAAACCTGTACCCTTTATTACTATATGGGTGCCAGACATGGTCACTAACAGAAAAACAAAAGAATAAAATTCAAATATGTCAAAGAAAAATGCAACGCAAGATCCTGGGAATAACTTTGACGGAAAAAAGATCTACAATAGTAATAAACCAGTTATCTTAGGCAACAGACATAGCACAACTAACCACCAGAATCAAATGGCAATGGGCGGCCACAACTCAAGAATGCAGGACAATAGGTGGACCTAAAAAATCTGCATTGGACCCCATATAGAAAAAAAGAATACAAGGCAGACCCAGAAGAAGATGGACACCTTCAAGGAACATGCAGGTCCAAATAAGTCGAGAGTAGCAAAAGAAAGAGAAAAATAAAAATCTTTTGAGAAGCAACTTGTGCGGTGAGAAATAGCTTAGCCAAAATAACAAATCAGAGTTTCTAAAACAACATAGGAGCAACTAGTGTGGAATAGCTCACCACTAGGAAAAAAGATCTCCTACTTGTTGTCTTTGCCCTTTAAGGAACATAATAAGCTACTTTATCTTTAATTATGTTTAAAATTATAAAGCCTCCTTTTCTAATATCAAATATTAGAACTTACAAAATGAGAATTAATGAATGCCCACTGCCCCATAATATAACATATATAGTTCTAAATTCAAGCTCACTGATCTGTTTTTATCATTAATCAGCTAGTGGTATTGTGATGACATTAATTGAACGTTGTTTATATGGGTATGCACTAAAAACATCATTAGATGTTTTGTATTTAGAGCTAATTAAATTTGGTATTAGAGTTTAGCCGCACTTCAGAAGTCAGCATTATTAGCAGCCTGTAAGTCACACAGTCGTTTTTCCTCTTTATTGCTCGTTTTTACATAAACGAATTCAAAGGTCGCCTATCGCCTGTTCGTCTGTTCAGCTGTACATCGTTTGTAGTTATCAACATTTCAAGGAGTATCTCTGTGATGTTCGAGCATAGATAAAATGGTTTGCAATTATTTTAAAGTTACAAATATTAAAATATTTTAAAAATATCAAAAGTAGCGATAGTTTTAATGTTTATATTAGAAAACGAAACAAAAGCATTTATGATTTATTGGGTTAGAATGTTTACTCAAGAAGGAATTAAAGAGGTACGGATTCGAACACGTTTCCTTGAAGTAAGCTGCCTAGATAGGGTTTACATAGATATTTTTCTCATCTCTGTGTAAGAACTAACATTATACAATATTAAATTACTATAAAACACAGAATGGGTCATAAATTAACAGGAGTGCGCACTTTATTGAGCAGTGTTTGGCTGCAGTAGCGTGGGTGCACGAAATTCCCATACTGGAATGTTATGAATCGCTTTAAATAATGACAGTATTAAGTGCGCGTTTGAATGATCGGACCCAACGGAATACCACAACGAGATTGGAAAGTGTGTCAACGTGCAAGCTTCTGTGGAGCACTCACCAATGATACCAGCATGAAAATGTTCACCTGAACTTGGCATATTTGTAACAATGATGCGCATATGAAAAAAATACTTAAGACCTGAAACAGTTTTGACCACTGTCTGTTAAAGAATTGAGTAATGCTGATATATAAGCTTGGCGCAATGCTTGCGCTGTCTTGTCCGAAGATTCTGACCGCAATAGCGTCCAGCTCACAGATGAGTGCGCAATTTACAGAACTTCCAAAAAACCGCAACATTGTGTTTTGAACTAAGAAATTGCAACGACTCCACCACGTGTTATGATCTAGGCCGGCATGACTGCGGACCACATTTGGATGACATTTTTAAATGATTTTCTTGATGGGCAGTCATGGGAAGACATGTTGCAACAATGACTGTATCCAGTCATAAAACAGCTGGTGCGTGACAGATGTAAGGGAAGAGTTTGGTTTATATACCGTTTGACAAAAAAAATTAGTAATCCACAGAGTCCACGTGTCTATCGGAGAACTTCGGGGAAGCTCGTAAACGCTGTATTTACAACATGCGTGCAGCGACTGGTATACTGCTTGAGCGCTTTGCCTGTAAACGCAATGGTCACAATCATAAGCACGTGTTAGGGTAGAGTAGAGGTTTCCGAGCGGTTTAGAAGGTATTGCCTTACTGCGTAAGCTCCTAAGTTCAAATTCCACATAACAATTTTGTTTTATAAGTGTATATTAACAGAACATCATATTATATTAAACGTTTCATTTGAGTTTTATGGTGTTAACTATGCACACACAAAAACGTAACCATAATTAACGCATTTTTTACAAATAACTGAATAATTACATGAATAGAAACATTTTTTTAATTGTGTTTAACTCCCGTTTTTACTACTGAGGCACCACAGGCGGTGGACACTGATGATACACGAGATGAAATACTAAAATGAGAAAGGATTTTTAAGGAAGGAAACGTTCCAGGCCTACGTTTAGGATATCTCCCCGGTATTTGCCATTTATGAGGACTGAGGAAAACCTAGAAAATACCTCAGTCAGGGAGGACGGTCCTGCCGGGATTCGAACCCCGGCCTCCCGCTCACGAGTCCGCTACTTAACGACTTCAGCCACTAGTGGCGGTACATTTATCTTATAAAGTGAAACGCATAGATATAACAAAAAGTAATATCGGGTGCATGAACCCTCAGCATGTATAGCTGCTCTCTATCTTCGGGGCATAGATGGTGTCAGATTTCTACCGTAGTGTGGACGAGAGCAACAACATCCCAGGCTTCTTGAATTTGTACCCATAAAGCATCTTCTGTTCTTCTTGCAAGTGCAGGAAATGCGTGTGCAGCATATTGCATTTAGATAAAACAAATACTGAAGGAAATACAATATTCATTATATATATATAATATTTTTACGTTAAAACTCTCTGTGTATAGGAAACAATATTACAAACTAATTTGTCATAATATGCTACAATGGTTTGTTAAATTAAAGATGTTTCATGCCATGAGGCGAACTTGGGCTCTTAACCGCAGTATTACTGCACTCTGCCACAGAGCTAACGGAACACGCACAGTAGTTAGCGCCTTTAGTGCATGTCACAATAACACAATAGCTGCAATGGCTACACAGTCTTGCTGGGTACCTTGTGAACCGCGTGCTGCAACGAGTAGGACTTCGAATAATTTTGCGTTCAAGAGATGACTTTTTTGGGGAGGTCCAAACAGTATTCCTTGTAACCCATTGAATCCCCATCTATAGATAACTTAAATTTATTTCTCTCTGTCCTGGTTTAATGCTTCGGAATTTCTAAGTCTTTTGAGAAAGGTGGGGACACCGAAGTCTTGTAATTTTGTTTTTAATGCAAGGACAATAAGCCATGAAATAATGATACAACATGTAAAAGTAGGTAATATGTAGTATAATACATAATACGAGGGCCATCCAGAAAGTAAGTCCCAATCGCGACTGGAGATGGAACCACTTGTCGGATAGGAATGCGCTTGCGCAGGAGTAGAGAGGAAGTATGTGGGAATAATGTAGTAAAGTTTCAGCCTCGTGACGGCCGTGGTTACCGCGCTGTGCTAGAAGAAAATTGCTGCTCTGATATTGTCTCCCGCAGTTGGTTCGTGCAGTCATCCGAGGTTTGCTCGCTCAAAAGCAAAGCCCAGCAGAGATCCATCGCCAATTGTGTCAAGTGTATGGACACGACATTATGGTAAGACGATGGTGCAGGCAGTTCACTGAAGGACGAACAAATATTCACGACGACGACCGTAGTGGCCGACCGTCCCTGGTGACGGCAGAAGTGTTGGAAAGTGTGCGGCAAGCAATTGAGCAGAACCGGCGCTTCACAATTTCAGATCTCTCTTGTAAAGCTTCCGGGAGACAATTTCGTGCACAAGGGAGCGAGACATCTAGGGAATTGGCGATGGATCTCTGCTGGACTTTGCTTTTGAGCGCGCAAACCTCGGATGACTGCACGAACTTCGCAGTTGGCGGGAGACAATATCAGAGCACCCATTTTCTCCTAGCACAGCGCGGTAACCACGGCCGTCACAAGACTGAAATTTTACTGCATTATTACCACATACTTCCTCTCTATTCCTGCGCATGCGCATTCCTATCCGACTAGCGGTGCCATCTCTAGGCGCGATTGGGACTTACTTTCTGGATGCCGTAATATTTTAAAGACAAAATTAAATTTATGGAGAACATTTCTACTTCTGTACATAATCAAAATTTTCCTTCGTACATAAATATATAATTAGATAACTTCCGAGCTCCAATTAGAACTCGGCTTGCGGTAAGAGAACAGTAAAGATGCAATCATTGCATTATTACTAGTTATTTGTGCCCCAATATTATTGATTACAGTGTGTTAGTGAAGTAACTTTTACTACTACTGCTAAAAGAGGAGAGAGAAAATAAGTATACGCAAATAACCCCCATACTTAGAGCAGAATATCTTTAGGCATAAACTGAAAAGAGAGCTATTGCGAGTGCCAGAGATGTCTGACTGCAGGCTGACAGCGCCTAGAGCGACTTTAGCCGCGCAAATTCCGTTCAACTGCGGACGCAGTCTAAAAGAAAATTTGTGCAGCTTATAAATTTCACGTGGCAATATTCCTTAAAACACAAGAATTACATCATACGACTTAAAAGTACGAATTTTGCGAGCTAATTACAGCTGTTCTAATTTATATAATATTGTTAATGGTGTTTAACGCCCGTTATTATTGCTGAAGTATCACAGGTGATGGACACTAATGATACATGAGATGAATTTATAAATTGATAAAATATTTTTTAAAAGATGGGAACCAGGACAAATCTTAGGGTACCTCCCCTATATTTGACATGTATGAGGACCGAGGGAAAACCCAGAGAAAATCTCAGTAAGGGAGGACAGTCCTGGTGGGAATCCAACTGCAAACCTCCCACTCATGAGTTCGTGCTACCCGCGGTGGTCCTCTAATTTAATGCTCATTGTTTCAAATGTTTTGTTAAGAATACTGCAGAATATGAAGAGATGGTAGCATTTCTGGTTCATTCTTTAGATAATTAAAATAACCTTATTGGGTTATTGCCAATGAACTGCAAGTGAACCTTATCTTAGAAAAGGCGCCGTTTTTGTTCCTGAAGATGCCCCGCATTTTGATACGTTTCTACATGAAGTGATACTCCCCTTTGATGCTTGGTCGTAAACCTTGCACTTTGGGAGAGCCAACCTGTTTAGTGCAAAATAATAAAAGCATATTACTCTGGAAATGAGATCGCAACCTCCATATAGTCCTAGATCTTCAAGTTCTTTGGAAGACACAGCGTTGGTTTGTTGATTAGAGATTCCGTAAATACACCGTTAAAAAGTATCGAACTCATAAATTGGAAATAACGATGCTGTGGAGAAATTCAGGAGACTAGCATAACGTTATTTCCCCAAGAGGAAGTAAAGTTGGTCCATCCCGCCTCAATAAAGTCAAGTTTTACGAGGAACGTGAGTTATTCCTCGAGTTGTGCCAGCAGAGATTCGGTTGGCAGATGAATACCCCGCCTAGTCTTTGAGAAGGTCGTAAAGACACGAGGGAACCTAACCAAGCAGCGTGGAATGAAAACGCTGTAACACCCTAAGTAAGTCCGTAATATATGAGCAGTGAAAAACACGGTAGATGGCATACGAGGCCATTACAAACAAAATCCTTATGTGAAAATATCAACCATATATTGGAGTAAACTTAAAAGTATCTGGGAAATAAATTTTACTTTATTACACATTGAAAACATTAAAATGCTTTTAAATTATTTAAAAAAAAAAATTCTTGTAGCGTATACTACACTGACACGAATCATTTCAAAATAACTACAGGAAGGCTTATACAAGCATAGATCATTCGCGCGGCACTTTTATATGCAGTGAAACGCGTCACTAGTTATGAGATACCGGTATCGAAAATAAACTCTTTCCACTGCAGTCTATGAAACAGAACAGCGTATTTGAGTACGAGTCGACATAACTCGACTGTGTGCTGAGAGATAAAGTTTAAGACAGGCTTTGTACGTCCGTATTACTGGTGCTTTCGTTGTTTGTACAGTATGTGCTAATTTTCTTCGTTAGTTATATACTAACATAGTGTGGGAAGGATTATATGTGATATATATGCAAAAATCGGATTGTTGCAGAGATTTGATAAATATCCTGGAAATTGTGTTCCAGATAGACAAACTCTTCCCTAACTTGATAAAAATTTACGAGAAACAGGAACATTCAATGACAAAAATGTGTTCCGAACCGCCGTATTCTTACGGAAGAAAAGTTACATAAAATACAGGAATTTCCTATGGAGATACTGGCAATGCAATACCGCTGAGGGTCATCATTTTCAATATCTTTTATAACACGTGCTAGTATTTATTATTGCCAATTTTAAATACAATATTCAGTAATAATGCAAATATTAATATAAATTCCTAACTTTGAACGCGGCAACTGCACTTTCCCAATGAGCAACCATACTCAGGTATCCCGTAACTCAAATAACCTCACTGTATGCCGTTACTTACTCCTAGAATAAAAAATTTCCTTTGTTGTCAAAGGAGTTAAGTTAATTTTGTGTAGAATGTTTCAAGTTTCCTAAGTGAGAACCCTTGACAGTATATTTCGCTTATTATCCGAAACACGTCGTTTACCGAAATGTATTTACTATCAGGGAATCATTGTATAAACTACTCGGAACTGACTGTCTGTATACAGAAAACAATTAATATTCCGTGGAACTAATTTCACTTCATTATATTCACATTTATTTCAGAAGTTAATTGATTCGTTGTTGGCTTGATCTTGGTTGCTAAATACTCAACAAGCGTGACACTGTCCTCCGTGGAGTGAACGATACTTGTATGGCTCATCCGGTAAATCCAAAGTGTTAATTATAGTTAAGCATAAAGCAATAATTGCTGGGAATTAAAACAGTAGCTAATGGTTTGGTTTAAATATCCAACATAATTAGTTCTTTTATATCACTTGCCGCCATAAATAAAACAGGATGTGGATCAAATTGCCTGAATTTATCATGTAGAAATTCATAACACACTTCATATCCTATAAAAGTGAATATCCTTGGGGCTCAGTGGGTTGAAAGTTAACTTTACTCTAGAGAATTCCGTTAGAATTGCCCTTCGGGTCAAATCGATGAAGTTTTTCTCGTCCAAGCACGTTACTGCCATATAGTTTTCGTCGGCACTTAACTTTGGTGACTGTATGAACCTGTATAGTTAACCTTATTAATTCCTGTACCGTTCGTAAATTATATTCGTCAAAACAATGTAAAGAAAAATTATTACACCGAATTGGGAATAGCCGCGTTATACATTTTTTCAGTTCGTGCAATCATTTGTCACATAAACGTAAATCCTCAGGAATTATAACTTTTTAAATGTAATGCATGGCTAACTAAACAGTAAAGAATGCTCTAATACTAAAAGATATGCATGGAAAGGACTTTAGCATCGAATTGTCCAGTGCTAGGTAAAGAGAGCACGTGGAAAATTTTCAGGTAAATATCTAGTTTATCTAAATAATTTATTTCGCGGAAGATGACTATGAATGTGAAATAGAAAAGAAAACTAATGAGATTTAAAAATGGAAATACAAAATTTATAAAGTGGACTGCTCTTACATGTTTCATTTTACGTTTTACGTTTTCGAATCCTGAAATATATATTTGTAACCGAATTCATAAAATAAAAAAAATACTCATAATTAGTACAAAATTATCCTAGGAATATAAGCAATTTAGAGTTAAAATGACAACTTAATAGAGCTTTAAGTTTTCAGATCTTCAAAAGGTCTTCCTGCCTGCTATTCTGCCACTCCAATGACCTGCATTTCTGTTTTTATGTCTCGAAAAACTTTTTTCCCTGTCTTCAAGTGTCTTTCGCAGACAGTTTTCATTTTAAATTATCCTGACATTATTGTTTAATAGTTCCTCTGTGGTTTGTAGCTGCAACTTCACCCATATTTCGTTTACGTAGAAAATCTGCACCGTTATATCCAAGCCTGCTTCGGAATCTGGTGTTTTCTATTCTGTGAAAAGGTTCAACCCATCTCTTCTTATTATTGTACACTTCATGTATAATTGGTCACTCCCGCGTATTGTTTCGTTTCTAATAAGATTTCGTCTTGTGCATCCTTTAACTGCTCGCAAGATTTCATTTCTGTCACAGAACCCAATTCTCACTACCATACAAATTCACAATACGCTGTATTAGTTTTATAAAAGTTTAACTGCGTCTCTCTCTCTCCCGTTTTATTCCTCAGTGACCTTTTGATTGTGTAACAAAAAATTGGTATCTATAAAACTTTATCTGAATATCTTTATCATAAGATATATTGTTTCGCAAAGAATTAAAATGTGACACAGCTACCTAAGTATGGCATATATATACAATGTTACAATTTTTGATCTTAAAGGGAGAGCCATTACTTCAGTTTTACAAGTTGATATTTTGCCATTTGCTATTTTATTCATACATATTATATATACAGAGGGTACCAAAAATGTATACACACTTCAAGCAAAGAAAAAACGTGTTAACATAACAAAAGTGAATTCACACAAATGGAAAATGAGGACCACTAATCATCTTAGACTTTCACACTTACAACAGTTGCTCAAAATGCCCACCATCGGCGTCGATACACTTCTGAGTAAGTTGAACTACTGATTCAGTAAATTTTGTGAAAGTGTCCTCAGCGATTGCAGCACATGCCATTTCACTTTCTTCCCGAAGTGCTGCAGTGTAGCTCTGGCTTTCTACAGTATACAACACCCTTAAGAATTCCCCATAGGTAGAAGTCCAACGAAGTTTGATCCGGAGATCGCGGTGGAAACTAAATCGGACCTATTCGTCGTATCCAGTGCCTTGGAAGATTGTCATCAAGGTATGCACGTACATCTCGATGATAATGTGGTGGTGCACCATCCTGTTGCAAGTAAAATTCCTCATTTCCATGGAGTGTATGAATGGCGGGTAAGGCGGATGTGCGTAACATGTTCAGGTATACTGGGTCAGTTACTGTTCCTTAAAAAAAAGAATGGTGCAATTAGACCCATAGATGACAACCCACACCAAACATTAATTCCAGGTAAATTAACAACATTTTGCAAAATAACATGTGGATTTCTTGCACACCAGTAGACACAGTTATGCCGGTTAACAGTTCCGTTCAACTTAAATTGTGCCTCATCGGACCGAACAAATTTCCCTATGAAGACCTCATCCTCTTGCACCATGTTCCGAAACCACTCACAGAACTGCATTTTCCGATCAGGGTTATCTTCATTTAATGCATGCAAAAGTCTTGGGATGAAAACTTCCCACTTTGTATTTTAATAAAATGACGAACGCTGGAGGGTATGCAAAATCAAGAAAATAAAAAAATGTCGTTTTCAACGCAAATTTGTATTTTTTTAAAATGGAACATGTATGTTTTCTAGCGAACCGAAAACTAGAGGTGCAATTATTGATAACAGAATTGGTTTCACTGTCCTAAACCGCATACCTTCTGAAAGAGGTAAATTTTTACGGAGTGGCAATGAATACACTATATCTGCCGTTATGCAAAGAGATTAGTGCTGTAGAGCATGGGTTGTTTGTTATGTATCTGTACTAAAAGCAGAGCATGCGGTAAATAAACCATTATAAGTCTAGAGCGCTCTATTGTTCAGTACACTAGTATCTCTGGTCTGAATCATATCGATATTTGGAAGCAGTTGCAAGATAATAATGCATTCCTAAGTAATATTTTGTGTGCGGATGGCGGTTTGTTCACAAAGCATGGTTATGTGAATTTGAGGAGCTTGCAATAGTGGTCGGTGCAAATCGCAATGACTTCGCCAAGTTGCTCATTAACGATAGTGGAGTGTTAATGTTTGATGCAGTATCACTGGCAACCGCGTTGTAGGTCCCTGTTTTTATCAGGAAACATTAAAAAACAGCGATACGCATCATTTCTACCCCTTCTCATGGAGGACGTGGGATTGAAAGCGAGTCTATCAACGTGGTTCCAGCATGATGGTGCCCCGCACACTCCGCCCAAGTTACCAGAGAAGTTGTGGATGCAAATTTTACAAACCGGTTGATAACTCGATACCCCAATTAGGCGCCATTGGACTACTTTCTCTGGGGCGCAGTGAAAGTTTGAGTGTATCAGGAACCCTCAACGACACGCAGAATATACCGAAGCGTGTGCTGCAATTTCTGCAGAAGCACTACAATCTGTACAACGCTCGCTTGTTCTCCGTCCCCACAAGTGTATTGATGTAATCGGTATTCACTGTGAACATCTGCCGAAGTGACGCAGTTTCATCAGATAAGACGTTATTGATTGTTTGGAATGCGTATTCTGTGCTGAATATAATTTAAAAATACGAAGATTATTTGAGCTATAGGCAACCAGTTATTTGGAATGCGTATTCTGTGCTGAATATAATTCACAAATATGAAGATTATTTGAGCTATAGGCAACCAGTAATTTGGAATGCGTATTCTATGCTAAATATAATTTAAAAATATGAAGATTATTTGAGCTATAGGCAACAAGTAATTTGGAATGCGTTTTCTGTGCTGAATATAATTTACAAATATGAAGATTATTTGAGCTATAGTCAACCAGTAATTTGGAATGCGTATTCTGTGCTGAATATAATTCACAAATATGAAGATTATTTGAGCTATAGGCAACCAGTAATTTGGAATGCGTATTCTGTGCTGAATATAATTTACAAATATGAAGATTATTTGAACTATAGTCAACCAGTAATTTGGAATGCGTATTCTGTGCTGAATATAATTCACAAATATGAAGATTATTTGAGCTATAGGCAACCAGTAATTTGGAATGCGTATTCTGTGCTGAATATAATTTACAAATATGAAGATTACTTGAGCAATAGGCAACCAGTAATTTGGAATGCGTATTCTGTGCTGAATATAATTCACAAATATGAAGATTATTTGAGCTATAGGCAACCAGTAATTTGGAATGCGTATTCTGTGCTGAATATAATTCACAAATATGAAGATTATTTGAACTATAGGCAACCAGTAATTTGGAATGCGTATTCTGTGCTGAATATAATTTACAAATATGAAGATTACTTGAGCAATAGGCAACCAGTAATTTGGAATGCGTATTCTGTGCTGAATATAATTCACAAATATGAAGATTATTTGAGCAATAGGCAACCAGTAATTTGGAATGCGTATTCTGTGCTGAATATAATTCACAAATATGAAGATTATTTGAGCTATAGGCAACCAGTAATTTGGAATGCGTATTCTGTGCTGAATATAATTCACAAATATGAAGATTATTTGAACTATAGGCAACCAGTAATTTGGAATGCGTATTCTGTGCTGAATATAATTTAAAAATATGAAGATTATTTGAGCTATAGGCAACCAGTAATTTGGAATGCGTATTATGTGCTGAATATAATTTACAAATATGAAGATTATTTGAGCTATAGGCAACCAGTATTTTGGAATGCGTATTCTATGCTAAATAAAATTTAAAAATATGAAGATTATTTGAGCTATAGGCAACCAGTAATTTGGAATGCGTATTCTATGCTGAATATAATTTACAAATATGAAGATTATTAGAACTATAGGCAACCAGTAATTTGGAATGCGTATTCTATGCTAAATAAAATTTAAAAATATGAAGATTATTTGAGCTACAGTCAACCAGTAATTTGGAATGCGTATTCTATGCTAAATAAAATTTAAAAATATGAAGATTATTTGAGCTATAGGCAACCAGTAATTTGGAATGCGTATTCTATGCTAAATATAATTTAAAAATATGAAGATTATTTGAGCTATAGGCAACCAGTAATTTGGAATGCGTATTCTATGCAAAATAAAATTTAAAAATATGAAGATTATTTGAGCTATAGGCAACCAGTAATTTGGAATGCGTATTCTGTGCTGAATATAATTCACTAATATGAAGATTATTTGAGTTATAGGCAACCAGTAATTTGGAATGCGTATTCTGTGCTGAATATAATTTACAAATATGAAGATTATTTGAACTATAGTCAACCAGTAATTTGGAATGCGTATTCTGTGCTGAATATAATTCACAAATATGAAGATTATTTTAACTATAGGCAACCAGTAATTTGGAATGCGTATTCTGTGCTGAATATAATTCACAAATATGAAGATTATTTGAGCTATAGACAACCAGTAATTTGGAATGCGTATTCTGTGCTGAATATAATTCACAAATATGAAGATTATTTGAGCTATAGGCAACCAGTAATTTGGAATGCGTATTCTGTGCTGAATATAATTCACAAATATGAAGATTATTTGAAATATAGGCAACCAGTAATTTGGAATGCGTATTCTGTGCTGAATATAATTAACAAATATGAAGATTATTTGAACTATAGGCAACCAGTAATTTGGAATGCGTATTCTGTGCTGAATATAATTCACAAATATGAGGATTATTTGAACTATAGGCAACCAGTAATTTGGAATGCGTATTCTGTGCTGAATATAATTCACAAATATGAAGATTATTTGAGCTATAGACAACCAGTAATTTGGAATGCGTATTCTGTGCTGAATATAATTTAAAAATATGAAGATCATTTGAGCTATAGGCAACCAGTAATTTGGAATGCGTATTCTGTGCTGAATATAATTTAAAAATATGAAGATTATTTGAGCTATAGGCAACCAGTAATTTGGAATGCGTATTCTGTGCTGAATATAATTTAAAAATATGAAGATTATTTGAACTATAGGCAACCAGTAATTTGGAATGCGTATTCTATGCTAAATAAAATTTAAAAATATGAAGATTATTTGAGCTATAGGCAACCAGTAATTTGGAATGCGTATTCTATGCTAAATAAAATTTAAAAATATGAAGATTATTTGAGCTATAGGCAACCAGTAATTTGGAATGCGTATTCTATGCTGAATATAATTTACAAATATGAAGATTATTTGAACTATAGGCAACCAGTAATTTGGAATGCGTATTCTATGCTAAATAAAATTTAAAAATATGAAGATTATTTGAGCTACAGTCAACTAGTAATTTGGAATGCGTATTCTATGCTAAATAAAATTTAAAAATATGAAGATTATTTGAGCTATAGGCAACCAGTAATTTGGAATGCGTAATCTATGCTAAATATAATTTAAAAATATGAAGATTATTTGAGCTATAGGCAACCAGTAATTTGGAATGCGTATTCTGTGCGGAATATAATTCACAAATATGAAGATTATTTGAGCTATAGACAACCAGTAATTTGGAATGCGTATTCTGTGCTGAATATAATTCACAAATATGAAGATTATTTGAACTATAGGCAACCAGTAATTTGGAATGCGTATTCTGTGCTGAATATAATTCACAAATATGAAGATTATTTGAACTATACGCAACCAGTAATATGGAATGCGTATACTGTGCTGAATATAATTCACAAATATGAAGATTATTTGAGCTATAGACAACCAGTAATTTGGAATGCGTATTCTGTGCTGAATATAATTTAAAAATATGAAGATCATTTGAGCTATAGGCAACCAGTAATTTGGAATGCGTATTCTGTGCTGAATATAATTTAAAAATATGAAGATTATTTGAACTATAGGCAACCAGTAATTTGGAATGCGTATTCTGTGCTGAATATAATTTACAAATATGAAGATTATTTGAGCTATAGGCAACCAGTAATTTGGAATGCGTATTCTATGCTAAATAAAATTTAAAAATATGAAGATTATTTGAGCTATAGGCAACCAGTAATTTGGAATGCGTATTCTGTGCTGAATATAATTCACAAATATGAAGATTATTTGAGCTATAGGCAACCAGTAATTTGGAATGCGTATTCTGTGCTGAATATAATTCACAATTATGAAGATTATTTGAACTATAGGCAACCAGTAATTTGGAATGCGTATTCTGTGCTGAATATAATTCACAAATATGAAGATTATTTGAACTATAGGCAACCAGTAATTTGGAATGCGTATTCTGTGCTGAATATAATTCACAAATATGAAGATTATTTGAGCTATAGACAACCAGTAATTTGGAATGCGTATTCTGTGCTGAATATAATTCACAAATATGAAGATTATTTGAACTATAGGCAACCAGTAATTTGGAATGCGTATTCTGAGCTGAATATAATTCACAAATATGAAGATTATTTGAACTATAGGCAACCAGTAATTTGGAATGCGTATTCTGTGCTGAATATAATTCACAAATATGAAGATTATTTGAGCTATAGGCAACCAGTAATTTGGAATGCGTATTCTGTGCTGAATATAATTCACAAATATGAAGATTATTTGAACTATAGACAACCAGTAATTTGGAATGCGTATTCTATGCTAAATAAAATTTAAAAATATGAAGATTATTTGAGCTATAGGCAACCAGTAATTTGGAATGCGTATTCTATGCTGAATATAATTTACAAATATGAAGATTATTTGAGCTATAGGCAACCAGTAATTTGGAATGCGTATTCTATGCTAAATAAAATTTAAAAATATGAAGATTATTTGAGCTACAGTCAACCAGTAATTTGGAATGCGTATTCTATGCTAAATAAAATTTAAAAATATGAAGATATTTTGAGCTATAGGCAACCAGTAATTTGGAATGCGTATTCTATGCTAAATATAATTTAAAAATATGAAGATTATTTGAGCTATAGGCAACCAGTAATTTGGAATGCGTATTCTATGCAAAATAAAATTTAAAAATATGAAGATTATTTGAGCTATAGGCAACCAGTAATTTGGAATGCGTATTCTGTGCTGAATATAATTCACAAATATAAAGATTATTTGAACTATAGGCAACCAGTAATTTGGAATGCGTATTCTGTGCTGAATATAATTCACAAATATGAAGATTATTTGAGCTATAGACAACCAGTAATTTGGAATGCGTATTCTGTGCTGAATATAATTCACAAATATGAAGATTATTTGAACTATAGGCAACCAGTAATTTGGAATGCGTATTCTGTGCTGAATTTAATTCACAAATATGAGGATTATTTGAACTATAGGCAACTAGTAATTTGGAATGCGTATTCTGTGCTGAATATAATTCACAAATATGAAGATTATTTGAGCTATAGACAACCAGTAATTTGGAATGCGTATTCTGTGCTGAATATAATTTAAAAATATGAAGATCATTTGAGCTATAGGCAACCAGTAATTTGGAATGCGTATTCTGTGCTGAATATAATTTAAAAATATGAAGATTATTTGAGCTATAGGCAACCAGTAATTTGGAATGCGTATTCTGTGCTGAATATAATTTAAAAATATGAAGATTATTTGAACTATAGGCAACCAGTAATTTGGAATGCGTATTCTATGCTAAATAAAATTTAAAAATATGAAGATTATTTGAGCTATAGGCAACCAGTAATTTGGAATGCGTATTCTATGCTAAATAAAATTTAAAAATATGAAGATTATTTGAGCTATAGGCAACCAGTAATTTGGAATGCGTATTCTATGCTGAATATAATTTACAAATATGAAGATTATTTGAACTATAGGCAACCAGTAATTTGGAATGCGTATTCTATGCTAAATAAAATTTAAAAATATGAAGATTATTTGAGCTACAGTCAACTAGTAATTTGGAATGCGTATTCTATGCTAAATAAAATTTAAAAATATGAAGATTATTTGAGCTATAGGCAACCAGTAATTTGGAATGCGTATTATGTGCTGAATATAATTTACAAATATGAAGATTATTTGAGCTATAGGCAACCAGTAATTTGGAATGCGTATTCTATGCTAAATAAAATTTAAAAATATGAAGATTATTTGAGCTATAGGCAACCAGTAATTTGGAATGCGTATTCTGTGCTGAATATAATTCACAAATATGAAGATTATTTGAGCTATAGGCAACCAGTAATTTGGAATGCGTATTCTGTGCTGAATATAATTCACAAATATGAAGTTTATTTGAGCTATAGGCAACCAGTAATTTGGAATGCGTATTCTATGCTAAATAAAATTTAAAAATATGAAGATTATTTGAACTATAGGCAACCAGTAATTTGGAATGCGTATTCTATGCTAAATAAAATTTTAAAGTATGAAGATTATTTAAGCTATAGGTAACCAGTAATTTGGAATGCGTGTTCTGTGCTGAATATAATTCACAAATATGAAGATTATTTTAGCTATAGGCAACCAGTAATTTCGTTCAGGTAAGTAAAACCAATTCTGTTATCACTGATTGGACGTCTGATTTTCAGTTTGCTAGAAAAAACATTCATGTTCCATTTAAAAATGTAACTTTGAGTTGAAAGTGAGGTTTTTCTTTTCAAATTTTCTGAATTGTACATACCCTCCCAATAAGTGAGCCCCTAACATGGGTACATTTCTGCGCAACTAAAATTTTCACGTCTTGTTTCATTTCGAAAATATTTGAGGTCGCACAGTTAGATGAGACACTCGGTATGTCCCATATTGCAGTATATTCTCGGATGTTTCCGTCTTTCATATAATAACAATTCAGAAAATTATTTCATCTCACAATGTGTTATTTAGAGATGTATTTAATCCTCCGTGTTCTTTTGACTTCCTTATAAATACAAGTAAGAGAAAACATTTTCCTCTCTGGTTTAGCTTAAGCTGGTTAGAAGAATGGTCTGCCATGGCTGGTGAACACCGTTCGATCTGATTAAAATCAGAATTGCCAGTCATTTTATTTATTTGTTTATTTATTTTTAGTTCTGTTGTTTCCAGAAATTTGTTCCAGAAAAACACTTCACTTCTAGTTTGCGGCCCCAGGCTCATTTAGCAGGCTGCTTACAGGCCGTACTGTGTTAAGGAGAAGCGAGTGTTTTTGCCCGGGACTCGCAAGGTTGTTGAGGTGACAACTACTTCGCTTTGGATGTTAGGCAGTACAAACTTGTTGGAAATGGAAGAACGGTAGAGCCTGGCACTAAAAGATTCCGTCGTGTTTTGACGGTCCACATTGAAATAGATACAAGAGATGCCAGAGGCCGCAGTGTTTTGTTTCTGTTCCCGCCCCGCCTAAGATATGTAAATGGCAGCCTACATATTTTTAATTCTACAAGAAAATGTCTTCAATTAAGCTGGTCTTTCCTGTACTACTGCAGTAAATTATAGTTTAAAATTAGTGTACTAGCTTCAGTATTTAAATCTTTAGCAGTTGCATTGAAACCCAGTCGTTCACTTTGTGTCTGTCAGGCTTAGGGGGTCTGTTATAAATTCTGTTTTTCCTATCCTCTTGCGAGCGCTTTTTCAGAGAAACAGAAGGTTTCTCTGCATTCAACGAAAACAAAACATAATTATAAGAGTCAAGCTATCACAGCGTTACAAATATGTCACCAATGAAATAAAAATGGCTAATTACATCCTTTTTACATAGTGAATTGCTCACTTTGCTTTAAGTAACACTGACTGTAAAAACACAACTACAACAAGGTCTGTATTTCTTTGACAATTTTTCCATGATTTATCATATTTCCATCATAACTTAGCACACTCGTAAACATGCGGGGAGCATTCCAATTAAAGTTACACTCATTTTAGTGGTCAATAAATAATTTGGCCTTTTTAATACCCTGTTAATATATCAGTAATTTTTTATATCTAGTTAATATGTTATTGCGTTTTTTGCCCTAATGGGATATGGTGACTTTGAAGTGGAAACTAGTTTTTGTGTCCAAGCTTTTAACAGTAACGTTTTATTTTGCCGTTTTACTTTAATAGCTTTCAATTAATTATCCCTTTCAATGGGCAAATGCATTGTATTGAAATTTTAATATTCCTCAACTTTCAATGCACTTAACTACCCTCATTTTCCATTTGATGCCGTTTTTTAATTTTAAAATACCAAGGGAAATGTTAACAAAAAAGTTTATAACGGAAATATTTGGATTTTAGCAAATAAAATCGCTCAAAAATTCAGTTATAGGCCAGTTACTTCCTCTGAATTCAATGGCAATATTCATTTTTTTCTGTCGGTCCTGTTAATATAGTGGTAACCATACTTGCCTCGTAGGTTCAATCCCAGTCAGGGTCGATCGATTTTTTCGGACGTAAAAATCCGAAGTATGATCTCCTTCGGAGGGAAGTAAAGCCGTGGGTACCGTGTCGTAGATTTACGGGACGTAAAAGAACCTCATGCAGTAAAGAAGAGGTCTCTGAGCAAAATTTATCGGTCGTTTTAAGCCTTGAATTGAATGGGACGCTGATGACTTGAGATATTAAAGAGAGCCCGTAAATAAACCAAATCAACAAATTCGCTTTTTCTGGTTGACTAGTAGGAGTATTCGCAGACAGGTATACCTGCACAATCTCGACTGGTGTAGCGAAAGGTGACTAAACTGTGGCGTTTTAAGAAAAATGAATACAATCATTGATGACATAGAAAAGTTCATGTCTTATAACTGAATTTTGGTGATATTGTTTTCGATCCCAAGGCATTTCCTTATGAGAGTAGTTGTGAAGGCAGAAGTGAGTATTACTGGGCTTCTTCGGTCATACTTCACCCTACCTTATAGCAGAGGCTACAATTATCGTCCTCCATCAGCTATAGGCACGTTTCGGGACATCGCATTCTGATTAGCATAATTAAGTTCGGCCATAGTAATACTTCTGATTTCATTGCTAAGGTTTGCATTTACCTTTCCAAACTCCAACTTGTGATAATATCACGAATGAATTTTCTGACGATGTTTCAGGAGATTAAACATTTTAAAAAAAGTATGGATTGCGGTTATGGAAACTTTAATTCATTAGTAAATTTATGAAAAAAGTTCGCAAGCACACTACGAAGTGATTCGTGTTTAAAATGAATTGCTTTAGAGTTGATTGTTTATGAATCATCCCGAATGACAGAGATCAAGTTCAAAAAGCGACGTTAAATGACGCAGAAGTGGGAAAGGTGTGTCTAGCAGTCGAGAATAAAACACTGCATGAGCAGATATTGTTTATAGCTAAAGTCTCATAGAAGTGTAGCATGGAAGAGAAAAAGAGAAAGCGTGATTGACTTTCCAGTATACAATCCTTCACCTTGAAGCTGTCCTTGGCTTCCCGTCGATTACAGAATAATTGAAATAATTAATATTTGTAATTTTAGAATCAGCAACTCAGTAATTATGTGCAGGTATGTTGTGCATTTTCTTTCAGTGGGACACTTTAATGACATAACTCGTATACGTAGAATTAGTGTTGTATAGTGTTTAAATGCATTCATAAAGTGTAATTTTTGGTAATATTTTAAAGATAACATGTAGTAATATAGCACAGTAAGGAAAAACTAGCGTATTTCTCCGAACACAGTAAGACTTGGCAAAAAGTCAGACAATGCAAGGTAATCCCTTCTGGTGTGCAGCTAGAGTTGGAAATGCCCCTGCCTCGGCAGCTTGTTCAATGGCAAAGTCGCAGGGTACGAGTAAAGGGTCAGTGACAGTAACGTATGACATCTGTTTAAACTCATCTTATTGACGGATGGCGCGGCATTTGACTTGACCAAATTTGTCCAGTGCCAAAAATGGAATTCGGTGAGGTAAGCTCTGACCTATGAGCGGTGTTAACACGGAACTGGCGGGAATATTTCGCGCCGCTGTCCTGGATAGCGTCAGTTTATGTTGGTATAAAAGGGATAAATTTTGCCCATAGGTCGCGCAGTCTCAGAATTTTCCGGGACCAGATATGTGTGGTTGCTGTTGCCCTGAGATCAGCGGAAGAGCGGCCTAAGTGCCAAGTACCAGTTCTGGCAATAACGAGGCTTGACTTCAATCACCACGCGAGGTACCGATACAATATTATGGGTTGCATTAAGAATACTGTTGAAATAACAATCTCTTCGCATTCGGCACTATTTGATGGACGCAATAAATTTACGTGTTTGCCAAGATTACCTTGCCTGTGGTTCGAAGTGAAACGTGAATTGGCTTAAATATTCATGTTCTGGAGAATAAGCAATCACAGACTAAATCACGAGGTGTTATTTATCGGCGCATCCCATATCGCATCTCCTTCACTCAGCTCTGGTGGAAAGACCTAGAGAGAGAGAGAGAGAGAGAGAGAGAGAGAGACGTGTAAGCAAAGTTGGTGCTCTGTAGCAGTTTTGGCGATATCTGCGATCAGCGGGCTTAAATTAATCTACACAGCTACCGTACGGCCCAATTTCCATCCCCCACTAACAATCTTGTTACAACCTCAGTGACTAGGATGATTTGTGTATGTGTACGCTAATCATATTCAACAATGTCTAAATCTAAGAATCGTGTGAATATGCCAGGATTTGGGGAGAAACTCTTTGGGCTTAATTGAAAGCTACAAAGCTATTTGTACTACAATGCAGTTTGACAAAACACCAAAACAATTCGTTCCAAGATGTCGCTGCCTAAAGAGATGTTTTATAATCAACTTTTTGCCGAAGTACATCGATCACATTATCACTTAATACAAAGATACACCAACCGATATATCCTCATATAATTCTTGCTGTTTTAAAATGCCTCTTTTAATTATTGGCATTGCAATGGCCTGTTGCGCCTCGCTAAATGAAAAGCGAAGAAAATGACGGATGAGGCAGCGATATCTATGTGATAAGAAAGAAAATTGAATACACATGCTTGCAGAATGTGAAGCTACAGAGTGCTGGAGGTCGCAGATTCTCTCTGAAAATTTTGTGAGGTTAAGAAGTAGTAGGTCGGCGTGCTTAAATTGGTTATTGGATAAGAGTAATTGGCAAGGGCTATGTAAATTTATTAGGAGGATAAGTTGCACAAGAGAATATCTCTGGCTAGAGAGTACATACCATATAATATAATTATATATTTTAAAGGTATCTCTGTTGTTTTTTTATTTTTTTTTTTGTTTTGTTTATACGTATATACGTATTGAATACTATATTCCTCTCGTTTATTACCCTGTAATTGTAGATTTAAAATTCTTTTTAATGGCATCAACTTTTTGTCGGACATGATGGGGGAGGGGAATTATTTCATAATGTTTGTATATATGTAATTCAATATAATTCTGTTTCTTCTGTTTTCTCAGCATTTTGTATGTGTAAATAGGAGCAGGGTTGGTCTGATTAGAGCCGTGCGCTGGTTAAGTATGTAATTTATATATCTGCAAGCCATTATTGAATTAAATACACTAACTATTACCGCTACTACTACCATTTTCAAGCTGACCAGTACTACTCTGCCGCTTTCGTAATGAATCGCTGTTTACATTATCTCTGCTCTTATAGATTTACTTTCTTATTAATGGAAAAAACAATTTCGTGAAAAAGTAGAAAATATACGTTTGCTGTAGTTGCAAATGCGGAAATGTTACAATGTCTACAAGACTTGTTACGTTGTTATTTTTCCAGTTCTTCACAAAAGTCGTATAAATATCAAAGCAAAAGGTCTGAAGCTGTTGCACAATGCGGTTGTAACGAGATCTGCACGTTTCTGACGGAATCATTATTTCTTCTCCTTTCACGTATGCAGCACGGGAGCACAAAAGGTAGTAACAAACTTTACTGTGTGCAAAGGGAGAAACATTTCTCTGCCTCTCTGTCAAACACGAAACTTACGTTCTTCACAAATGAAGTTCTTTGTTAGATCTGCCTCGATCTCTCTCCATTTCACCAGTACGAAAGTATAAAGTAAAAAGAAAGGCATTGGAAATTTCTGCAGGAAGAATATTCAAAAGCAAACACACAGAAAAAAAAAGAAGATACTTTATCTGCCTTTATTTTTTAAAGTACAATGATCAGTCAGAAAGTAATGCCTTCTTTTCTCTTTACTATATACTTCGTCCTTTTTCAAAGGTCTTCTAACAAGGGAATGTATTTCTGTACTATAAAAAGCATTTCCTTCAGCCTGGGACACAAATTGTCATTCGTTACCTGGCAGTCGGTATGAATGACCTCATTAAATTGCTGCAGTTCCAGGCCAATCCGCTTTTCATCAGTAAGTCAGGTTTGCTGTTCACCATCCGCACGGCGACAAACGTCCTCATACCTGTTGTTGCATTTCCATAAACATTCTTCAGTCTTTCAAGAATGTGATTTTGTGTTTCACATTTTGTATTCAGAATTCTGTTACAGCTCTCTGTTTTATATGCAAGTCAATACCAGTCATTTTCTAAAGCGGCGTTAACTTAGGCTTTAATATCAAGAATTTTTGGAGGTTTGGGCAATTCGCCAAATAAATTTTTCTCACATTACCAACTTAATTAAAGAGAGAAAAAACAGGAAACATTGCTTTCTGACTGATCCTTTTTTTTTCTTCTTTTTTTAGAATAGTCTTTAATGTCAGTTTTTACTACTGAGACACCGCAAGTTGTGACACTGAGGATATACGAAATGAGATGATATTTGCGGAAAGATTTTTTTTACAGGTAGGAAACGTTCAAGACCTAAGTTTAGGGTACCTCCCGGCATTTGCTATTTATGAGGACTGAGGAAAACCCGGAAAAAACCTCAGAGAGGATGGTCCTGGCGGGAATCGAACCCCAGTCCTTCTGCTCACGAGTTCGCGCCTTAACGACCTCGGTCACCAGTGGCGGTGGACTGACCTTAATATATTATCTTTTCTAACTGAACAATGGAATTTTGTGTCAAAATGGTGGAAAGCAATCTCCAAGGCATTTAATTGAATTTCCTCTAGTGAACCACTCGTACAGGAAGTTCATCTCGCAACTGTACTAAAGAAAGTTTCTGGCAATATTCGTATTTCTATATACACTAATAAGTTTAGGGAAAGCGGTGTAATATCAAAATGAAAAATGTTACAAAAAGTATTCATCCTGTTTCATTCACTCTCGGTCTCCAATTTTCACTAGTGGCTTTCAAATTAATACCCGTAAATTAGTGGCATTTCACACGAACATACCTTTATGTTTGAAAAGCATTATCTTATAGCACATACTGAAAGTTGACATTAATACATTCTGCACACGCCTCTAAATATCACTAACTCTTCGTGAGTTACGCCTCAATTTTAATGTATTGGTGAATGCTTTCAGTGATATTTAGAGAGTGCGCAAAATGTCTTGATACTAATTAATGTTTCTCAAATACTAATGTATATTTGTGTGAAATGTGACTAATTTATGTTTATTAGTTTGAAAACTACTAGGGAAATCCGGCGACCGAGAGTAAATGAAACAGTATGAATACTTTCTATAGGTATATTCATTTAGATAAAACACCACTTATCACAAACATAATAGTTTTACTTCTACGAGAGAATACCAGTTTCGTGTTTCTCCAGAGAGTCCGTGACTTGTTGCATTACATTCATCCCTTGAGCGTGCTCCATAGAAAGAAAACGTGGGATAAGATAAGGGGGTGGTCCAGTTTACAATTGATGCGATCTCAAAAAAGAAAAACTTCTATTGAGAATATCCACTTTGGAGTTCCTTGTGGTTCAAATGCTCCATAAATTAATAGAAGGTTTCCATGTTGATCGAGAAATTTAGTGTTATATGGAACAAGATGGGGTCCATAACCGCTTCCTACTGAATGTATGTAGAGCATATCTCTAATGAGTAGGCATTTCAAAATGCTAAAGCACTTACAGTTAAGTTAGTTACACTTACAGTACTGAGTCAATAGAAACAAAGTACGAACATAAGCCACCACCTACTGGCGTAAGCGAAGAACCTCGTTTGTAACTCATATCCTATTGCACTCCTCCCATCTGTTGTCTACATAACTTCAATCTGGTTTTAGTGCTTAGAAATTTCAATGTCTAATAATGACTACTTACAATTCTAGAACAGCAGCACAGTCAGGTGCGTCACATAACTGCCAATAACAGCAAACACCAATCAGCCTTCACGAGCATGAGAGACATACGGGCTAGAAAATAGTGCCGTTCACAACTATGTTTCTCATACACTAAATTATAGCCGTGTTATATTTACTTGGATTAGGTGTAATGGTCTGAAAATTGTCCGGGAAAATCAGAGACTGAGAAGCTATTGATACACCCAATATGAAAACTAAATATAGGATGTCCCATAATGAACGCAATTTTTGTTTTAATAATAAAACTTTTATTTGAAAATTGCTTATATAAAGCACAAATACTGCCATTAAACATGGGACAAAACATCAGGCAAATGTCCTCCCCCGATTCGTTGGCACACCTTCACTCTGTTGACAATTTTTTCAACGACTTGAGAGCAAAGTTTCAGCTGAATTTCACCCATGATACGCCTATTTTCTGCCTTGAGTTGAGGGATTGTTTGTGGATCGTCCACCTCAGCACAATATTTTACACCCACTAACAAAAAATAGAAACATAATGTCAAAATGTACGTTCTCGGTGGTCAATTTGGTTCTCCATTGCGAAGGAGGTAAATCACGACGCTGCAAATAGTTCATCGGCTTTAGTTCTTGTATTAGTTCCATCTTAAAAGGATGCATATGCAGATATTTAGTTAAATATTTTTCGGAATGGTTAATTGTTGAGAACGGCGGCGGATGGACTTCATTGGGCTCGTAGCGACGCTCTGTCTGACGAGAGCAACATTGTCTACCTATCGACGAGAACTTCTGGTTGACTTGGCGTTCTCTATCGATCCTAAATCTTACAATTTCCTTACCTGTCACTACGGACACGCTAGGCGCATTTTGTCTACCAAAAATTACACTAAATCTTCGAACGGTCTCTGCACCACAATTAAAATGCACTTTCAGAATCTATACGCGTTGATTCTTAATGTATCGCTCCATTTTAGCTGATAACAATTCACGCAAATGACAATCGTTAATCGTAATACAACAGTTGACAGTCTGCTACATTTCAGGCCCGGCAACCTAGTAAACCGACAGAGACGCTCAATTTAAAAAATATGTTCGTTATGGGACGCTCTATAAAAACATTAGCATTTAAAATGTAAAACATTGTGACATTCAAGGTAAACAAACATCACAATTTTAAATTCCTTTATAGACCAAATATGAAATTTTGAATTCATTCATATAAAATGAGTTGAATTATATGTATTCAATTAATTCTTAAGCTCACCTTTATTGTTAGTGTCGGCCCTGGTGGTCTAGTGATAACTGTACTTGTCTCCTAAACTAAAGATCGCGGCCAGGGTCGATGGAATTTTTCGGGCGTAAAAATTCTAAACAAGAAGGAAGGTAAAGAAGTGGGTCCCGCTTTTACAGGGACGACAAAGAACCTCTAGCCTGAAAGAAGAGGCCTCTGACAAAATTTATTGGCAGTTTCATGCCCTGATTTGAATGTGGCGCTGATGACCTGAGATATTAAAGAGCGTCCGTATGTAAAACAAATATATGACAAATTATTAATAGGAATTGATATAGCATTTGGTAGGAGCAACGCATAAATAACTACAAGGAGTTTAATGATTAATATAAACTTAAGAGTTATATATATTAAGAGAAACTGGCGGCGTTATGAGATAGACTGAATAAAATCATCAAAAAGTAAGATGTATGCTAAGAAGATGAAAGATAAACACGGCATGGCATTGTAAAGTTTGTTCTGTAGATAAGATAACCGTAACTCCAAATATTTTCAAATGCAATTTAAATATTTCTAAATACCAGGTCTCCAAATTTTAAAGTCTCAAATATTTCTACAGTACCATTAATTCTCTATGCAAATAGCATGCAAATGTCAGAGAAGACTACTACAAATTTAATGGAATGCTTTCTAAGCAATTTCGAATATTTTGAGAAATAATTATTCAGAAATATCGCTTTTAATAAAGTCAGCCTTTGCATTACAAACAATAGGTTTATTACTTAAACAACAAATGTAATGGACTATATAAGAGTTTTGAGAATATATTACGCGAAGGTACCAATTTTTTCCAGGTTGGCATTAAGTATACTTTTAGGACTTTTCACTCGAACTTTGTCACGGATGTTGCAGGATATCGCTCGAGTAAAGCACAAAAAACACTTAGCCTTGCTAGTCACAATTGAGGTGTGTTAATGCCAATCTGAACACGTAAAGCGGTACACCGTCGCCTAAGCCAAAAATATACTCAACGTAAACTTTTCAAAGCCTGCCATAATAAAAAAAAAACTAAATCCTATAGAATTTTGTGGTCTATCTCATGAGAATAAAACTGTTGTTATTTTATTTTAGTTTCTTCGTTCACTCCGATTATTATAATTCTATTTTATATTTGAAAAAATAACGTTATAATATGCCAATAAGAATAAATGCTGAAACCGCACTTAAAGTCTCAAAAATTTAATACCAGAACAGTAAGCTAGATGAATCATGAATGTAGTTTTGTGCAGAAAGAATTTAATATTTTCTTAACTAAATATTAAGTAACCAGTGTATAGAAACAGTAAAATTCAACCACAAACATTGATCTCCTGCATTTAACAGCACTATTAAAAAAAATTAAAAATAATACTCTTTTGAGCACTCATAGTGTTGATGATTATATTTGTGTGCTAAAATCACATTTTAGAAATATTTTGGGAAAACCGCCGTTGCTTGGAATTTTAACTTATTAGGAAGAACTTTACTTTCTGATTACTGGTGCTTGCATCAATCTTCAGTCCTAAAAATTCTCTTCATTATATTTTGATCATTCTAAAAGGATTAGAATTTTGACACAAGTAGAATAGGAATAAGCTAACCTGTGTTTCTTCTATTGTACTAGATAAAGCATTACAAAGTGTGTGTAGGAAATATTAAAATTACAAAAATTATTTCTTTAGAAATTACTATGAATTGATTTGCCAAATATAGACCAGGATATAATTTATTTTTGCATATATCAATAAAACTTGAATTGATAGTATAAGTGCTCTTATTTCCATAAACTATTTTGTAAATAACAAAAGTGTTTCAGTTCAAAATACGTTGAAGCCACTTTAAATAAAATGTCGATATATTTCAGTATGCTATGATTCCCATAAATAAATGGAATACTTTTAGTTCGTAGGCAGCGTTGCTGCAAAGTCGTACATTGGGAAAGCCAGTAGAAATGCAGAGCGCTAAAATTTATATCTATTTAATTTCAAATAAAACATTGATGAGAGAACTAGTCCTCATGACCTAAATGGGGATGTCTAATGTGTTGATTCAAGAGTTGCCTTAAAAGCGTGGAATTTCAAATACAAACAATGCAGCTTCCGAGATACACCAATGAAATTATAATGGTATGTTTCTGTAACTAGTCAACAAAGATGAAACAATTCCTTCATAAACAAGATATCAGCGTATGGTTGACGCGAGCATTTCACTTGACGACAAAGAGAGGGAGGTTAGAACCAGATTCCGTACGGTCTGGTCACAGCAACAGTGCCGAAAGTGTGTACTGTTTATCTTGGGAAGCTGTGTAACGTGCAGAGTCACCTATACTATGGTTGAAGCTTCCGCAACCTCGCGTCCATGAAAGGAGAGTTTTCGTGCTTACTCATAAAATCCAACCGCCCTTGCTCTTTTTATTAACAGATTATTGTACAAAAAGGGTGCTCTGTTGGTAATATTTTCATTAAAATGTGAGTTGGCACATATTGTGAAGAAGTAAATTCCACAACAAATATCAGTTATTTCCGACACACAGAAGAATAGTAGAATAGTTTACCTTGAAACCAGCCAAATTCTCTATATTGTACCATTGAGCTAGTTTGTGTGAGTGTGTTGTAAAAGACAAGAACTACCAGAAATAATACATTTTTCTTTTCAAAGGTTCAATGTTACCCTGAATTCATATTACACATACAACTGCAATGTGGGTTTTAGTATATCACAATGTTACTAAAACTGAACAGCGTGTTTCGGGTTTTAATGTGATTAATATATAACTTTTTCATTAAAAAATTAATTCTACAATTCACTTCGACTATTATTTGGCATTGCCTTTAGTTTTGGTGATAATGTTTATGCCCCTATCGGGGATGTCACAGTGAAACACACATGCTGTATATTTTGGTGCCTTCTTATACCATAACAGTTATCAAATAACATCAGTATTACTACAGAAAAGGAAAAAAAAAAGACCTACATAAATCGTATAAACAAACAAACCTTCTGCATACCAAAAGCAGCGTAACATAAAAAGCGCTTCACAACTCACCCCAAGCGAAATTCTAAATATAAGATACAAAGAGTAATGTATCAAAATATCGTAGCTGTATCTTAGCAGACAAGAGATCTACTATACCCCAACATTGTCCTAATGACATCTACTGCCACCTCTTTTGATGCGTTGCCATTTACTTACGCATTGCTGATTCATTTGCTCGCAAAATTAGCGCCTTCCTTCGTCGCATTGCGAAGGAAACGGCTGTGCTGAGCTATAACCACGTTATTACCGGTGCTTCACACTTAACGGCTTTAGAGATACTCTGTTCTGCACGGCTATCAAAAATAATACCGGGGTTGACTGCCCTGTCAAGCTCTACATTATGTAGGCAACACGGCCATTACCTCATTTTGAGCACATCGACAGCTATAGTAACCCAACTGCAATAGTACTTCTACAACATTCTCCACATTTTCTGTAGTACCATCAACCTCCCATCTAAACAGAATTATTAATCCTTTTATGTTCAAACCACTGTCTACATGCTTTTCGCACATATATAATTAAGTGACAGATTAAAATGTACTACCTCTGTCCTAAATAATAATCTCATTTCCTAAACAGCCTTGTTTGCTGTAGAAACGAAAGTTTTGATTCGGTTCATTTAATTATAGACGTTCTTTAACATCGCAGGTCATCAGCGTCCCATTCAAATCGGGGCGTGAAACGGTTTGAGGTTCTTTATCGTGCCGTAAATGTACGACACGGGACCCACGACTTTACTTCCCTTCCGAAGGAAGCTTTACTTAGGATTTTTACGCCTGAAAAATCCATCAATCCTGGCCGGGATTGAACACGCGATCTGGGGTTTAGGAGACAAGTACGGTTAGAAACGAAAGCTCTAGAGTTCAGTTCAGAACATCCATTAGGAAAATGAAATGACGATTCCATGAATCTGAAGATTTTTGACACACATCAGAAAACTATTGTTCCGTTTATGTGACCAGAGAGCATTGCAGATAATCACCGGCTTCGTGCCAGCAAAAATATCTTGTAAAGAGAGCTTTGATAAACGAAAAGAGTTGGGAAGGGGTAGTTTGTCATATTGTCTCTCCCACTTCAAAAGTTACATTCAGTACAGATCAACTTGTTAACATCGTCGCAAAGACCTTCGAAGATTTTCCTGCGGAGACGATGAATAATATCCGTTGGAGCACATCATGATTGATTGAATGAATAAAGGTTTGGTAAGAACTGCTGCAAACTCACTCACATGAAAAACAAAGTTTGCAACGAGTTTGACGTTAGTTCTCGTTGAACCTCCGGCATTTTAACCCTGCATGTGATAAGTGAATAGTCAGGTGAGAATATTGCCAACAATCGACACATTTTATAAATACCCTCTGTACATAAGTATCGTATTCTTTTATTATCAATAAACACTTTTCTAAAGAAATGAGACAGGGATGCTGAAATGCATGTTTTAATAACTGCTGCATGATTCGTTTACAGCCTCAATTCATGAATTGTATTCTTTTATTATCAATAAACACTTTTCTAAAGAAATGAGACAGGGGTGCTGAAATGCATGTTTTAATAACTGCAGCATGATTCATTTACAGCCTCAATTCATGAATTACACCATAAGTGTAATGATGCATGATCATTCCTCAGCCAGCTTCAAAAGAGAAGGGTGTAGATACCTGCACGGGTCAAACTGCCTGGTAAAGATTTTAGCTGGGTCCTTTCCGCATCTGTAAGAGATTCGGGCAAAAATTAATAGTTGTGACCCATGGGTTCATCAGTTATCACCTTGAAGATATTAGCAGTCAACTTGTTGTAAACTTCTTCCACTGTATAACACGAGTCGTAATTTTAAAAATGTTCCTTTTCTTTACAATTTTGCAATTTTAGCCTATTCTCAAACACGCCAATATGTAGAGCAGCACCAGCAAACCGAAATCTTTTCCAGACTGCTTGACTCAAATGCTTTAGTAAGCGTACTCAATATATACAGGATGGAGGGGCTAAAAACTTTAGTTCTTGAACTAATAGCAGATGTCAATAATATATAAAAAAGCTAACAAAGTCTTAATCTCTTATTTTTCCTTAAAGTTGCTTAATATGAAGGTCACATTAAAATTTTCTGCAAACTGATGTGCATCAAAATTTTCTTGCCACTTGTCCAGTTTATGGAAGCAGTCATGAAGGTCCTGCGCCACGTTTCTAGAGACTCTTTCAGACACCCGCTCGTATCGGAGTTGAACAACGATCCATGCATTTTGTTCTTGATGTTTGGGAAAAAGATAAAGTTTCATGATGCCAGAACAGTACTGTGGGACAGATGAGTCATTGATTTCACTCTGAAAAGAAGTGTCTTCCCACCATAAGATGAAGCATTACCATCGCGGAGAATGATGCTGTAAGCACTATCGGTAAACCTCTGGACGTTATCCGTATGACATCCCTCCATTGGAAGAGAAATGACAGACTCTGAGCGACAAAAGGAAACCACCGTCTTTCCAGTGCTTCGGCCACTTTTGGCGTTCCTTGTCTTATGAAGATCTAATGTTAAAAAAAATGTCAGTCCTAGTGGTGTAGTGCTTGCCTCTTAAACCCAAGATCTCGGGTTCGAACCCGGCCAAGACCGATGGAATTTTTGGGCGTAAAAATCCTAAGTAAGGCTTCCTTCGGAAGGGAAGTAAAGCCGTGGGTCCCGTGTCGTACATTTACGGCACGATAAAGAACCTCAAGCCTGAAAGAGAGGCCTCTGATCAAAATTTGTTGGCCGTTTCACGCCCTGAGTTGAATGGGACGCTGATGACCTGAGATGTTAAAGGGCGTTAGTTAAGAATAAACTAATGTTAACATTTCTATTTCTTTTCCGGCTCATTAATACATTTTTTCGTCACCAGTTATATTCACAAATGGAGTTTGACCGACCTCAATTGAATATTTTAAGCATTTCCATATACCAGTCAACACACACTTCTCAACTTTGGTCAAAATTATGTAGGGCACACAGCTTTCTCACAGCAAGATGATTATTGAGAATCTGCTGTACTAAATTTATACCCACCAAAGATGCTCAAATCTCAACTTAGGTAATTAAACTGTTCTTTAATTCTTTGTGATGTTGAAATTCTAAATACCAAACATCCACAGTTTTTCTGATGGGATCTCAATTCCAAGATAATTTTAAATTCGTTGGATGCATTATTTTGATATCAATTATGATTTAAAATCATAGAAATGTCGTAGCTCAAAAGTCTGGTGAACAACTTTCAATTTTATAAAATATCTAGCAGCAAAACGAGGAAATATCTTCATTTGGAGTTCTAAATAGCAGATGCCTTGCAGACAGCTAGTCTATTACTATACATATGAAATTGCGGAAACTATCAGTTGGACCTGTGATTATGACAGCCTGTAACTATAAGTGCGAGGTAGGTTCCTATGCCTGAAAGTGAGAGGTGCCAAAGTCTTATAAGGAATGCAAATGTGCCGTTCAACCAACGTACGAATGACGTGAACGTGTTCAAGATTTTTGTTCCTGAGTTCGTGCACATTGATAACAGTTAAGTTCTTTGTTAATGGCTCTTGATTTGCAATGATATTCACGTGCTGTCCATGTTCCTAAAGTGCTTCCTTGACATTGCATCCCAGTTCCATCTTGATTTGTGGTTAATTTCATGTTTTATTACCACACGTGGACCAATTGCAGTCTAAAACACTACTTCAGGGGAATGTTTATAAATATATGACACTGTTTGCGAGTGTGTTATTTTTTCTTTTCATCTAATAGAGTGTATTCCTCTATGAATCTTAAAAACTTTGTCTCGGCCACCTCAATTTTTCTTGTCATAGTATTAATAATAGCCTCACCCACATAATAATAATAATAATAATAATAATAATAATAATAATAATAATAATAATAATAATAATAATAATAATAATAATAATAATAATAATAATAATAATAATAATAATAATAATTCTGATGATGATTCACTAAATATCGCTGCAGTTTTTAGTGAACTTTTTGCCAGTGTTCTTTTAGCTGTTAAACTTTTGGTTGGAATTTGCAGTCCGTGGAACAACTCGTTTTCTGGAAGAGTAATTTCAGGATTCCTTATTCTGGGAAAGGTGCTTTCCAATTCCCCTCGTAACCCCGAGGAAGGAACACTTGCCAGGTGCTGCCCATCGGGCCAGTGGGACCTGGAGCTCACAACGGGGCAGGGACGACAATTGGGATGAGCTAACTATAAAAATAGTGTCTCACTGTGTTATCCTTTATATACTACTCTGACCATTATTAATGTTATTTGATATTTTTGTATATGTCACTGTAATGATATGACAATGCCCAAACCCACGTTTGACATTAACGTACTTTGTTTGGAATCACCTCATAATTCGTAGGAAACTATACACTTTTCATCCTATATAGCTGGTAGGTCTAATGTTAATAAATGCTTAGGATAAGATTATTACTAGTCTGTATTAGATTGCAAAAATATGGTATTTTTGTAAATATAATAGCATTTTAATAATAGTGCTCAGTTCAATAGCAAAATAGCAATATAAACAAATTAGAACGTGGGAATTAGAAGAGTAAAATATACCTAACTTAAGTATGAAACGCAGAAAAAACATTAAAACAATTAATTGAGATACAGCAGTTATACCTTTATAATTAAAATCGATATATCAGGAGGAGAATAATGAAATTTATCATATTTAAAAGGCATTCTTAAAATATTGTTCTTTTTCCCAAGACAGTAGAATTCATCTGTATCATTAATAGCTGGTGACACTCAGAGCAAACTACCAATAAATACAATTTTCTTTTCTCCCATTTTATGTACAGCCTACAAGGGACCTATGACTTTCCTGGTACAGAATGATTCTTTGTGCTGAATATGCAAAGAGATTTTTGAGAGAATGTTGGTGATTAGTTACTTATTTAAACACACACCTTTGAGTTAATTCATTAAAATGTTATGGTGTTTATTATGAAAAATGACAAGATAGTTTATAATTTCCTTCTCTAAATGCTAACTTTTATTTTGTGGTCGTTAAATTCTACAGTTTGAAGATAAGTCTTGCAAGTTTTTTTTTTTTTTTTTTTTTTTCCCGTCACAACATGAAAACACTGGAGACCCAAGATTTGACACGTTGCGTTTGTTTTTCATTACGATCATCAACGATTGTTGTTATTTTAATATTTATTTTAACTGTTTACCTTTGATTATGAAGAACTGCAATTCTAATGTCATTGCTGCTTTCGTTTAAAAAGTAACACACGACATCTGGACATTCTCCGTTGTGGTTACTAACTAATACGTTCGTACATCAAAGATTGAACAGAACCTGGGAATATTTTCTTTCTCATAATAATATCTAAAAGTTCTTTAATTAATAAATAACGAATAAATGCATAATTTACTTTCACTTCCACACCGGACTGCTGTTAGCACTAAACAGTACTGAAAGAGATTCTAGAGACGTGACAACGTTGTTTTCCACAGGGAACTTTGATGAACGTTTCTCACACGTATCATGTCAACGTAATATAGACCTCTGGATGACTGATATATTGAAACTTCAATATATGCATCACATTTTCAAACTCACATTCCATATAGTTTTAAACTTACGTAACAGGAAAATATTACAAAAGTAATAAACCACTGTGTTCAATTTCTAGAATTCACTCTCTAGGTTACTGTTTATGTGTATATATCAATAGATTAGGAATTTCACGTTTGCCAACTGTTGCATTCATTTGGTTTGTACTAATGAAAAAGAAACTAGCTTAAACTCTTCTTAGGCTTTCACGGCCGATGTTATAATTAAAACAGTTAAAATATTCCGGGCTGTTTTTCCATGGTTCATGGCACAATATGCTACCAAAGCTTTCGCCAACTACTACGGTTGGCATCATCAGTGGACGATGAACAACACCTAAATAGCGTGTTATTTTAGGTAATTTTTACTTGAGGAATATACATAGTGAAGTTGCACCGATGACTGAAATATCCGTTCCAGGATAGAAAAAAAGAAGGAAAAAATGGATAATTGTGAACTAAGAAATGTTCCATTAAATGAAATTATTAATATTTTATGACTAAATTTTCATAGTAAATAATTTCTTAATGTTTATTGTTCACCAGGACGGCCTGTTAACGACCGCAAAGAGCTAAGGAGCTAATAGCAAATAGTTGAGGTCCTGTATTGCAATACCGCAAAATAAAATGACGATTATCTCAAAAATGAATGTGTTATAGTAAAATTAATTTAAACAAAAATTATTTTAAATAAATTTAGTTTTCTAAGAAACTCATATGTCCGCTTTTACCCTGTACATTGAATCATGCAAGGCTTTGTTGCCTTGCACATAGAGATAAATTATACAGATACTATTTCTCTTTGCTACACCTTCAGGAGAATGTAAATCCATCGTCTTACATTCTGGATCAACTGTCTTTATTTGGATATTTCTTTTGTATTTGATTAAAAAGCACATACATTTATTCTTATAATGTTCTATTAATTTAATAGCTTCAAATTAACAGTATCAATTAAATTGGATTTTAATACGCAGGTTCTGAGATATCACGATAGAAGGGGGTTAGAAAATGATTTCCAATAATAGTTTTTGCCAGGACGGGTGTAAAAATCCTAAGTATGGCTTCCTTCGGAAGGGAAGTAAAGCCGTGGGTCCCGTGTCGTACATTTACGGCACGATAAAGAACCTCAAGACTGAAAGAAGAGGCCTCTGAGCAAAATTTGTCGGTCGTTTCACGTCCTGCTTTGAATGGGACGCTAATGACATGAGATGTTGAAGAGCGTCCATAAATAAAACAAATCAAAAATTAAAAAATCACCAGCAAAGTTGGCCTCTGTAGTGTTGCTGGCGTGAAGCCGTGTGTTGTCATTTTCGATTCGAGGAACGCTCCTATCGACCACATCCCTTGCGTCTATAACGTGTAAGGATCTCGCAGTACACGTCGCTGTTGAGTAAGCCAGTTCGTTAGCAATGTCCCAAAAGACGGTGATTATCTGCTCGACTGTAGATGAAGCAGCACGGAATTTCTTGGGCTGGGGATTCCTTGGATGTTTCCATTGCATGGATTGAACGAACTTTCTTCTCTGGTCTGTGGTAGTGACACTCGTCACCAGGTTCTTCATAAAATCTTCATTTTCAATTTTCAGTAACCGACGACAGACTTCCAACTCTTTTGTCTCCTCCTGTGCCCGTGTCAAGTCCTGTGGAACCCAATGTGGCACACCATTCTCATATCCAAATCGTCTTGAATAATGTTGCACAGGGTAGCGTGACCGAGGCTTATCCAGTTCATCAAAGTTAATGCCCCTATCTGCCATAATCAATTCCGATAGAACCTCGAGGTTCCAGGGAGACCGCGATGTTGACGGAATGCACGTAACTCTCACACTTGTGTGCAGATTTCCTGCCGCTGGCGACCCAGTTACAAACTTTTTCTTTGCAGGAACTTCTTGACCACATACCGCAGTTAAAAGTCTATGAATTTCTGTATTTTTGACGAATGCATGCGGTCCATCTTTGTCCATGATAGTCGCCTGTAATTTTATCCATGTCTTTCCCTACCTAAAGGAACACTGTTCCTTCACCTCAAGTCGTAAAACACCGCTAATGTAAATCATTTCCGAACGCCGCTTGTATTTATCTTAAATTGGTGGGTAGTCATACAAAGTTATTTAAACATATGAAACTATGTGAAATAAATTAAATTGTCTACAAAACTAAAAGAATCACAATTTATTTCCCAGTACGCCCCGATATACGCTTTCTCAATTGCACAAGTTATGACGGGCGCCGCTTACGTCAGCAGATGACGTCCGCTTTCTTTCTTCCAGGAATATCTGGAAGAGATTGGTAAGAGAACCAATCTCTGCCAGCATCAACGCATCTTTTACGTGCACACTTCGCTTAACATATACGTCAGTAAATGTCTGCATTTTATCATGCATAGTTTAATATTATTTATCCATGTTAAGTTTCCCCATCTTCTTTGTAGACTCTTCCCCGGTTTTCATAAGTACCTGCTTTGCATGCTGTTAATCCTTCTGAAACACATTTCTGTTCATACTACCGGATCATATAGCATTTCTGAGACATAGTCTTCATAACTATTTTAGACACTTCCCTATTTGCACTAAAGGTATGCATTCTGCTGAGAAAATAAAATTTTGTTGTTTCTGAACTGCATAACTCTGTAATGTTGCACCTTACGGCATGTATTCAAGTTGAAAACCGTAGTTTTCAACATATGCTCAACTTTTGAAATCTCGAATTGAAATAGTCTACTACTTGTGGATTGTGAACATATATAGATTATGCCATCCTTCACGCCAGAAGAGAGTTTAACTTAGCACTTTGTCACAGTGTGGAGCAAAAGTGGGCCTAGCACCAGGCGGTAAATTACGTTTATAAATGTTCGCTAATTAATATCGTAAATTAAGAGTCATCTCTTGATTGATTTTCATTTAATATTTCCTGACTGGTAGTACACATGTTTATCACAAGGATGCAGCAATATATAATTATTACTGTAGCTTTGTTTATGTTTTGTTGGTGTTTTCCACTTGTGAGTTTTAATTCTCTTGTGCAATACGCGCAATAGTGGGTTCAAATTAACAAAGTAGAGGAAAGAGTATGCAGGTATTTCATGTTTAAAAAGTCAAAAGCTCCAGTGAGTGTAACAGTAGTGAAAAACTGGCAGTAAGAGTCATTACTGCACTTTCTCTGTTCTTTTTGCAATTAAATTTTGATTTAAGCTAGAATCTGCATTTGCTGAAAAAATAAAAAAACCTCAGCTAGGATTAAAAAACTGCAAATTAAGAGCCCTACATGAATATTAATTGGTTATTAATAGCAGAAGTAAGATTAGCATGGTATTTCAGATTTTAAAATTCATACATTTTATTCATAAATTTAAAATGTTCATATCTTTCATTACAAAATACTACTTCATGTATAACTTTTTAAATTAAAGAGGAAATGAATTGAACCAGTAAATATAATCTTCATGTATTTACGTCTTCAAAGTTGTGTAGTCATTTAAATAAAATTTTAACTGCTAAAAGAGCTACATTGCAGGTAAAAAGTTACTATTATTTTAAGTGTTTTATTTTAGATTCACATAATTGTCCAGAAGTAGAGATATAAATTACTGCAGGACAGTGTGAGATATTATTTTATGTGCGAAAGTGATTTAACATAATTTTATGGTTTAAAGTCCTTTTTTGTTGTTTTTGTTGCAAAATCATTTAGATTAACATGTTAATTATCAGAACAGTTATGTAAAAATGTATATCCCCAACGTAAGTGAATACTTTAACTAGATTGAGCCTCAAAACAACAAATTCTAGTCCTGAGTGTAGTTTCCCATATTTGCTTTTATGTGCACTAAGTCTATGATTTTGCACTTTGTAAAGAGCAAATTAACAATAGGTGATAGTCAATATTTTAAAATATTCCATAACTTTAACAGCAGTTACCATTGAACATTATGTTCTTATTATTTTCTTTGTGCGTATTAATAAAATAAATATTTGATTGCAAATAAATTTTCGGTTTTGAACACCATCTTATTTTTCTAGTATCCCAAAAAGAAAAGCAATGAAATGATAGTGGCAACAGCGAACAGTAACACACAAGTTCAACAGCTTTCAATTAATGGAATAAATTGAAAAATTTAAAAGCAACAAGCGATTTCTGAAGTAAAATTTAATATTATGTGGAGAATAAAATAACCTTAAGTGTTAAATGTAGTTAAATATATCGCATTATAAAATATAGCTGACAGAAAAACCAAATGTTCCAGTTGAGGAAGCAAATAGTTCGTTTAATATTTGCTTCATATACTAAAAAGATTTTGTAAACTGGACTAAGAAAACAAATTAGGCAGATTTAGCAGTAATACTATGCGTTCATTTTATTTTTCCATGCTTACAGAAGTACAGTGGCAAGAACAGTACATCGTGAAGCTGTACACATCCCGCCCGCCGCGCGACTAGCAAAGCAGGCACAGGAAAGGATGCAGAAAATGGTTCCCCTTTGCGCGAGGCAGGCTCACACGTTACCACTCAGCTTCCGAAACGTTGGCTATTTCTTTTGGTTTGTTGTTTTGCAATTTATTTATTATCCGTGGATTGGGTTTACAGTACACCGTGTCTTTTAAACTGCTCAATAAAATTACGGACTGGTGCTCTGAAACTCTAAGCGATAACAGAAAACCGACCTACCAGCGACTATGCGCCTTTTGAATGGCAGCGCGCAGGGCTAGCAACTACAGCGCAAGTCTCCAGTACGAGCGTAGAAAGATTAAATGTATTCACTGTAGTATGAAACCTGAAATGACTTTAGAGTGAGCACTGCTAAGATGAGAGGAGGAAACTAACTTTGAATTTTATAAACGTATGCAATTTTCAAACTTTTAATAACATTATGTTGTAATATTGAATCATGAGTTTATATGTAGTAACTGAGTGAACATAAATGTTCATTTCTGGTGCATTACAAACATCCTTAAAAATGGCGTTAGCCCGTTTTTGCATTAATGACTAGACCTGCAACCTCGCACATTTTTATTGTTGCTCTTCAACTACTCCGAAGCTCAAGTCGTAAGAGACACTATGAAATGGTGAAGCCATATATTGCATCTACGGTTCTCTTGGGAAATTTAACTTAAGTTGTGAAACGCTGTTTCATCTGCAATGTGTAACGCAACACATCATGCAGGTATTCAGCCATACAAGGGACTTGGCGGTACATAAAAGTTTATAATCCATGTCCCCGTGCCTATCTAGCATATAACTTCGATATTTCACAGTAATGTTGAAAACAGAAAAATGTGTCGAGATAAAGGTTTTCCTATAGCAGAACATATTAAATTACATATATTTATTTTCTTGAATGGATTTTGAATCTACTTATGTTGCTACCTGCTCTCGAATGATCTATATCTAAGGTTCATTACCACTACCCTTTCCCACCACCATTTAAAGCTTTCGTCACATTTGGTGGTATATTTATTTTTACTATAATAGGATTCTTTAGCGATCTTCTTTGTTATTTTTTGGGGTGAAGCATGACAAACCCTATTTTAATATTTTAAGGAAAGTGCTATGAATGAACACATGTTGCTACTTGATTCAAGAAAAGTACCAGACGAAAACAGGAATCTCCTTTTTTTTTTTTTTTTTTTTTTGAACATTTGTATCAACTTATTTTGCATTTTCATGAGTTTATCAACTTTTCTCTTATAACTTGTTTTTACTTCGTCCAATTCCTTAATATTGTTAGACAGTTTTGGATTATTATCACTACAAGGGAAAATGCCAAACAACTCAACATGCCTTTAGCTGCTATCTTTATGCTGATATTTTAACATTAAAATAAATGGTTTTATTTTACAGTGAGAATTTAAGGAATTTTACCGGAAAACACCATGCTTTCTAAATGTGATCTGAAATTATTTTCAATCAAATTTAAATATTAACTCTTATTACTCTGCTTCATAAAGTGAAACTAGTATACATATCAGCTCTTTCAACATTAAACTACAAGGACAACTCATAAGGAATATGTTAGTAATTAAGATGTATAGTGTTTGCGACAAATGTTACAAGTAGTAACATTTATTAGCTATGGTCTATTTCAGTTACCTTTGAAATCGATATTAAATCATTGTTTTATAATTTACTAACCGTATAATTATTAGAAGTAGCATTTAACTCGTTCTACAGAGTGGTTCACAAAACATCGGCCCTTGCCTCAAACACAAGTTGGCATTGTACTTGTTGCTACAATTTACGTACCGACATAGTACAACTTCTAGGTATTCCTGCTTGAATATCCACGACCACAGCAGGCGTTCTTTTCGCGTTTGCAACTGATTCCTTGTATAGTTAAATGTTATTTTCGTAGACGGTGTTAACACTCTGGGCATTGGTCTCGACCGATATGTCATTCAGATAACCAATCGGAGGAATAAATGCGTTAGTTGCTATTCGTAGGCTCTGCATGTAAGACAACATTTACCATTTTAAATTTTACAGTAACGCAGCATGTTTTCTTCCCTCTTCCTTCCACCGAGTGTCTCCAAGTGCATTTCAAGTCGCGCAGTAAAAGCGGCCACGAAGGAAAACCCTTATTAAAGTCACTTTTTCACCAAATATACTACTTTTTTTTTTGCGGAAACTCCAATTCCAAGAAATTTGACTGAAAAGTTCTCCCGCATTTCCGGTACGCACGTATGCTTAAAATATATCTGGCAAGGAGCAACTAAGAACACTTTTACATGACAAAAACCGCTTCCCCTGACACAGACTTTGAATTGATCACCACCTATGGATTGCAATAAAACAACTTCATTCTCTTTACTTTTTCCTCTCCGCAAGTATTCCTTCATTATCTGCCTCGCCGTGGATTTCTAAGTTTGGTTAGTCGTGGCAGGCCAGCGTTTTTGGGGCCATTCAGTATATTTTACACGTATTGCATTCCATTTTGAAATATATGAATTTGTTGCCACTTTAAAATGAGATACATTTCCCAAAAAGCATAGCAATTAAAATACAGTCTTCATTAATGAAGCACACGCCAACACCGAGATAACGTATTTTCTCGTTTAACCTCCCGCCTAAAGTGCACACCTTGTGGGTCATGAAACGCGAGCATAGTGCAATCAGATTTCAGCTTCAGAGGGTACTTTGTGTTAGGTCTGTTCAATAAAGAATTATCATAATTTTTCTATGCATAACTTCTCGAGCTAAAATTCAAATTTACACTATTTGTTAGCTGAATGCGTAATGTACATCTGACAATAGTTTCTTGTTTCCACTTCCAGTATCCGCCTGTAAAAGGTGTGCCAGTTGAGACATGTTCAGTTCCACCTAGAGCAAACTGGGGGTGGCACGCGACGAACAATATGCTACTCGGTAATCTTGCCTTCGTTTAAAAAAAAACTTTAGCTGGGGCCTATGCGAGCCTATGGAGAGTATTATCTACTCTATGACACAGCTCGAGATAGTATAAAATGTTTAAAGAGGGAAGGTAATGAATTTCAAAGGAGGCTGAACCCAGCGCTCCAGTTTGTGCTCTAACAGAAGAAAACTGCTATCATAGTAACAGAGGATCGTCGAATACTGTTAAGAACTGTTTCAGACATTTTGAATACTTCACTGAGTGCCACCCACACGTTGGTAATTGAAAAGTTGCATATGAGAGGTGCTTGTGCACCGTGGGTTCCAAGACTGCTGATTTACTAACGAAAGAAGTTCGCGTGCAGGTTGGCATGCAATTAAAGATGATGCTACAGGAGTATGCGAAGATTCTTTCAAAAGTAAACGCTGCTAACGAAACTTGGCTACACCATTTCGATCCTGAGAGGAAAGAGAAAAGCTCTGGATAGAAATCTGCAGAAACAAAAGTGGTTACTTGTACAGGAAAGTTATGGTCATACCATTTTCAAGTAATAGTTTACCAATATGTAGTACTTATACACACAACTGTATCTTGACAATACTACAGAAATGACCCTGATTTTTACTCTCGAAAAGTTCATTCATCGACCCTGGCCAGAATTGAACCCGCGATCTTGGGTTTCGAGGCAAATATGAAGGTTAGCACCATGATAATGAACGAACATATCGCAAATAATGTTGTTGCTGAATATCTCACATAAAATCAATGTGTGTCTCTCACCCTCCTTGTTGTCCTGTTTTATCCCTTGTGACTTTTTTTCTCACATTGAAGAAGAAGCATCCTCGTGGGAAGCATTTTCCATAATTAGAAGTGCGGATGAAGGCTGCGGAGGCGATTCTGAAGAACCTTTCAAAAATATTTCCAGCATGTCTTTGAAGACAGGCAAAAACACTAAGATGGAGATGCATTGCTTTAATAACAATCATCATAATTATGAGGATGAGTAAAAGTATGCAAAAAAGTTTCATTCTTTAATGAAAACTCTCGTATATAAAGATATTGCGTAAGTGGAACATTTCACCAAACTGTCAAACTGTACACTGCAATGCAATACAAACTATGCTAATATGTCTGCTATATAAATACTTGTTACATTTTTATAGCACAGATTTCTACTCTTCTGGGCACAATGATCATTTCCACTTTCTTGCAGAATTGTAAGCTCCACACTTGGATTACTATCATCAATGGAGTGCAAACCGCAACGGGTGTCCGAGGTAATTAAGGTGCGAATCCATGAGCGAGACGTATGCTGTTCGATTTCCACTAGGACCACCCTGCCTGACCGAGGTTTTTCTCAGTTCTTATAAATAGCAAATGTCAGGGAGATACCCTAAACTTAGGCCTGGAACGCTTCATTCCTTTAAAAAAATACTCCTTTCCATTATCATTTCATTTATCATTAGTGTCCACGCATGTGGTGTCTCGGTGGTAAAAACGAACGTTAAACACTATTTTAAAATAGCATGGAGTCGTAAGTTTTTACATAGGTACCCCACAGACATAGAGATCCACTTCCAAGTTAAAGTACAACAAAGACTAACGTAGATGGTACTCGGTAAAGGTGGATTCAAAGTAGAGTGAATTTATTTTCATTAATGCGTCCCGTGTGTCCTTACCTGCCCGCGTTTTAATATATTGATAGAAACACATATCAACATGGCCCTTTCCGTCTACGACACAATATCATTCCGTTCTGTTACGTGCTCTGATGGGTCTCCTGTAGTAGCATGCGTTCAACCATACGCATATTATACTAGAAGTGATGCTGGCTGGCGGATAAAGAAAATATTGTAAATATAATGAAATTGGAGATTTATGTATGTACCGTAAGAATAAGAGGATAATTTATCCGTGTGCAAGAAAGTTTTAGAAGTTTGTCATGAAGCTAAATACAAGCACTATTCCGGAGATGAAAGGATTAATTTGATTCGGAATTCATAGAAGAGACAGCACTCTACAGTGTTTCATAGCTTGTAATCTTGACATGGTAGTTTTGGTGTACTTAACTTGTTGTTAAGTGCTTAAAAATTCAGATTCGTTCTCAAAACTACGCTTTTAGTGTATTATATTTAGTTAAGGAGACAATGCACGTAAACATTTATGTTAACGCTTGAAATAGCTAAAGCAGCAAATCAGCTTACTGCTTGACGCAATAAACATAGCTCTCCTTCTGCAACATTAAGTAGTAGTAATGGATTTTTATTGTGAGTATAACTGTAGCATGGACCTTACGGCCGTACATGCTAATACACTCCTTATATATATATATATATATATATATATATATATATATATATATATATATATGTGTGTGTGTGTGTGTGTGTGTGTGTGTGTACAAATACACATCGATATACATATTCATGACACGTTTTCTATGATTAATTTTATATGCATACACACAGACATGAATAAACTCTTACCCCTGAGAGCTCCCTCTTCCCTTTAATTACCCTCCTCCCCAACTCCCCTCTCTTTTCCATAGCCAATAGCCTTCTGTAACGATTTCTACCTGCCTGAACTTTTAGTGTTAGTCTATTTTAGAGCAAAGTAAAACTTTCGAAATATTACGCTGCCATGCTGTCCTTGTCTTTAACTAGCTGGATTAGAATTATAGTACATGTTATTAGACAATAAAGTAAAAGCAACCAAGCGCTCAAAACAAATTTGTAGCATAAAAAAGGTAAATTAAAATTAGTAGAGGGAATAAGCAGGAATCGAAAGCACGAAAGGTAACTTCATGCACACAAACCGTTTTGTGATAAAAACATTAACGCAGTTCTGGAGCTTACTGAACATAAAACGGTAGTTTTCGTGTGTGAACAAGGCGCTATGCCGTAATGAACTCAGGCTTCAAGAGTCGGACTATTTTTGTTTTTCCTAGGTGTGCAAGAGTAGACCTCTTCTACACCTCCAGTAAACGATAAAATATATAAACCTTAGAATGTCAACAGCGAAAGCGAGCGACACGTAAACATGCTCTCGAGTGTGCACTTCCAACCCCGGGCAACTGGTGTACATGTCGAAGTCAGTCAGTTCCTCATGAATACCACGTCACCCCTTACGGTCGATGCGTCAAGTGTGGAGTTTCCTTCCCTTTGGATAATGGAGTGCGCCTAGGTAGCCAGCCTCGTACAATCTCTAGATTAAAACCCTCATCTAAAGATAGGAGTGCATCGATTTCGCACTAGGAGGTCAACCTACTGCTGGATCTAACGCTGGGTTATTTTTTGGTTTACAGCTAAAGTTAAGTTATTTTACTTATAACATGTACTTCAGATCATAAGTTGTGAAAATGTGTATTTTCACTATTGACTCGTGGAGATTTTGCTCATTTCCCAAATATCTTTACCATAAAAAGTGAACTGGATTTTCAAATATGTCCCTGATCGTGATTTTGTGATAACATTCTATAAAGTGACAGCTTAGAGAAAAAATGAAATTAAGTAGCGGAAAAAGGGTGGGAGAGGAACCAAATAAAATGAGGGGAGAACAACTACAGCAGCAAAAACAACTATTTAAAAAATATGAGGGAGAAATAACAGCAGCAGCCACATCCGCAGAAGCAACAACAAAAGTTATTGTGTAGAGGGTAGAAGAACAACAGTACAGCATCACCAGCAACAGCTATTTAAAAATATATGAAGTGAGAACAACTATAGATATAGCAGCAGCCACAGCTACTTAAAAATATATGAAGCGAGAATAACTATAGATATAGCAGCAGCCACAGCTACAGAACAAAAACAGCTACTTAAAAAAAATATCAGATTTGAACAACTACGGCAGCAACAACAGCTGCAGTAGCAGCAACAAGAGATATTTAAAAATAGACGAGAGGAGAAAAACTGCAGCTAAAGCAGTAACAACAGCAGCATCAATAGTTATTAAAACAAAAATGATAAACACCAGGAAGAAAACTTATCATTTTGTGTGTGTCGCCTATTTGTTGCTATACATTTAAAATATAGCATTGCTTTGCGTATGCACTCACAGAGTTTCCCATCAATTTTTCTGATAAACAAAATAAATTAGCCACATAAGATTTTCTTCGTCACTTTCTGCAGCCTTTCCCATTACAAGGTCAAAACAGGAATATAGAAACTGGTTTTCATTTCAACAAAATGAGAAAAAAATTTAAAAGTGTTCATATATTTATCTCAAGGAAATGAAAAAAATATCAAAATTGTTGCCACGCTGCTAATAAACATATAAGTGCGTTAGCACATCTAAAGGAAGATCGTAGCTGTTCAGCACATATCGTGTCATTGCGCTGCGTGTAAACGCACGAATTCACAGTTGTCAAGTAATGCTGTAAATCTGGATCGTCCCAAAGAATTTTTTTTCGAAAAGTGAGTAATATGCTTAGAAATCCAAATGGTACTGTAGGAATGCTAGAAAATGTCATGCCGGTTCCAAAGATACTTATGGCAATGGATACTTAACATATCTGACTGGCCCATTGGGTGTCATGTCTTCGACAAAAACATGATTAGTGTGAAAATGCGGCATATGCAGGTCGTCCTGTTTTCGTAGCAATGCATGTCATTGATATGTTGCAATCACTGCTGTAGGTGGATCGGCGATGAAAGTTAGTCGCAGAAATCAGAAGTCATAGCTAGTTGTCCAGCATCTTCCAAAGGGTTGGCAGCGGTAACGTTGAAGAAGTGAAACAGTTTCCAGGTTCTAAATCTAATGGTTTGCTACTTATAAACATGGTGCTATTATTTACTTTTCAGCTTCGGATTTCAATTATGTTTCTAAGGAAACTTATATTTATTATATTAATCATTTAGGAAATAAATTAAAATGTACGGTTACATTTTGGGAAATACGTTTTGAGAATGTATGGTTCCTTAAAATGCTCTTCCTTTGCTACAGCTCTCTTTATTTATAGAACACATTTAAAATGACTTGTGTATAAAGCCATTACATGCAGGAAGTTTTATTGAGCGGTTGTGAAAGGCTGCGAGACAATGCACAATACTCGAGCGGTACATCAATACATTACGGGGTCAATGTAATGAGTTTAAACTTGCAGCCGCTCTGACAAGTCAGCATTTATTATAAACCTCAAGCCTCATAACATTGCAGAATTTCAATCCTTCTGTATGCTTTTTTACATTCTTAATATTTGTTCTTGTAGAGTTAATTAAACAACATCAAACATAAACGAATTTTAAGAAGAAATTACCTAGAATTTTGTGAACTTGTAATCAATTAGCACCTTTTCGTGCAGTACGTTAAGGAGGACTAGACTTCTGCCTATAATTTGTTTCGTATTTATTACTTTAATTCTTTGTATTTTCCGTATAACACTTCTTTCATTTCAAAGAGTTATAAGATCTATATCTAGCTATGGAGCTGTATTAATTCTGTATTACTTTTAGGCTTCCATAAACTAATAATTCAAGGTCTTTCACGTGCTTAATATAACCATATAATCATGTCATAAAGTGTAACTGTACATTGTTTATTCCACCTAATATTATTAGAGAGTTACTTTAGATTGCAAATAACTAGGTTATTATCCACTTTTTCCTTTCTTTTGGAATAACAATTCAAGTTTCTCAATAACATTGTATTTTATTGTATTTTTCAACCCTTTGTTTTGTGGAGTATACTATATGACTACCATTAAGACTTAAGAACTATTTTATAGCCTTCATACTTTTCAAAAGTTAGCGATTTATTCAATTATGAACACTTTAGGTTTAAACTTATGGTTTCCTTAGTTATCTATAATGAATAACGTAGATTTAAAAAAGTCACTAAACGATAAATATTATCTTTTCCATTAAAAAATTAACTGAAGAAAATAAAATATAACTAGAAACCCATATGCTATTAACAGACTGTAAGAAAGCATTTGATAAGGTCATACGTTGAGAAGAGTGAATAATTGTGAAAAGCAAAATATATCCAATTCAGGTTTTATGTCGAAACACAACTACAGAACAGATAAAGTACATGATCCAGGAGAGATAGCTGCAGATGTAAACAATTGAGTTAGACATGTTTTTCCACTCGCTCCATTGATTCATGGCAGAATATCTCTTAACATTGTATGTGGAGCGAAAGTATAAAGAATTTATTCTGAACAAAATATTGTAACCTCTTCAGAAAACTTGCGGAAAAACTCTTACTATGGAAAATGTTATAGCAAAATTCGTAAATTTAAAAACAAAATCTATGACATTCTTTGGAATTCACGACAAGATAACAATAATGGCAATGTAAATAGAAATAATTGATCATATTATTAAGGTAGGAAATTTAGAAAAAAATCAACTGATTTTGTCATACTAGAAGCTAGTTAAAATGTAAAACTAGTTAAAACTAAATTGAAATTCTATAAAATGATGATAGTACCGATGTTAACTTATACACCTGAGATACAACCTTGAAACCAGTCTGATAAAAGGAAAATCGAAACATTTTAAATTCACTTTTTAAGAGAGTAGCTGAAATCAGTCTAATGGAAACGAGAGGGAAGGTTTTAGAAAATAATTTAAAGTGTACAATGTAAATAAAAAGATATGGACATATATATAATAAAAGTAAAATACCTCCTTACGTGTAATAATGTAACGAATAAGTGTCTAACCTAGAGAGATGAAGCATTTAAACAGACACGATTAAGAAAATAAATAACTTAAGCCTTTTAGGCTGTTCATCATTAAAATAAACGAAGTAAATGAAAAAGATATAAGATGTCCAAATGTGACAGCAGCTAATGCCAATCTGACAGAATGTAATGGTTTAACTGGCAAATTCGTAAACTGCTGAGGAAGGATAATTTTAAAATAAGTTGCTTGTCGGAGAAGCAATCACGAGAAGGATGTCAAAAGAGTGAAATCATACAGCAACAGCGGAAATGATTTGCTTATAATAAACAGGGTAACTCTTATAAATTGATGCCGAGAGGGGTAAGCGCTTTATGGAATACTATAGCTGCCATCTCTTTTCCTCTTAAAACATTTTTTGAAGCCGAGAGAGGTAAAGTATTAAAAGAATGAGTAAAAAGCAATCATCGAATGTGGAGACATGTAACAGCGCGTGCTGTGCCACCGGCAATGGAGATCTAGCTTTGACGGAGCGATGTGTTATTCTTTTGAGTGTAAAGTCAATATAAAAGGCTTGACATTTAAACTAAGCATATAAATAAAGTTTTTTATTATAAATACATATGTATGTATATACGATTAATGAAGAACCTCCACGGGTGACCGAGGTCGTTAAGAGCGGACTCGTGAGCGGGAGGTCTGGGGCTCGAATCCTGTTGGGACCGTCCTCCACGACTGAAATTTTTTCCAGGTTTTCCTTAGTCCTCATAAATGGCAAATGCCGGGGATGTACTCTAAACTTAGGCCTGGAACGTTTCCTTACTTAAAAAGCCTTTCCCAATATATCATTTCATCTCATGTATCATCAGTGTCCACCGCCTATGATGCCTCAATAGTTAAAACGGGCGTTAAACACCATTCAAAAACAAAGAAGAAGGCGGCCTGAGAAGGAAGACCAGATTGCATTATTTAGATGAGCTTATGATAAAGCTTTCCTTTCATATGAAACAGTTACAGAATGGACTGAACAGTTTTATTAGGACGAGAAAACATTACAGACGAATCACTTGATGACAAACCAATACAGTTGCTAACACCGGAGTTCATCGCTCTTGTTGAATAGGATACGTTGAATTACAGGAAACTAAAACTGAAAGAAATTGCTGCACGACTGTGCCTTTCAAAAACAATCGTTTTCAGGATTCTGCATGAACATCTCCATTTTAAAACAGGTGAGTACAAGATGGTTGCCGCGATTTCTTTCTGCAGTTCAAAAACAATATCGAGCGCAGTGCTGCAAGATCTTGCGTCAAACAAACAGGAAGGATTTTCTGGAACCAGTCGTGGAGAAATTAAACCATGATTCTCTATCAAGATAAGCGTTCAAAAAGGGAGTCCGTGGAGTGGCTAAAAGGTTTGTCCAATCGAGGAAGAAAATAATGTCTACAATTTTCTAAGACTGCAGGAGGATTTTGTCGATTTATTTCACACAGAAACAAAGTTCACTACTACTGCAGCCTCCAGATAGCAATTAAAGAAAGAAGCATCGAATGGTAAGCCATGGTGTACAACGTGTACATGACAATACACCAGTGCAAGCTGCCCAGAATACACAGAATGCTGTGAAGTGCCGTGGATTCAGCGGTTGGTATCATGCGCCGTATAGTCAGATTATGATCTTTTCTCATAATTGAAGAAATACATTCGATGAAGAAACATGTAATGATGACAAGAAAGTTAAGGAAGCCGTTTTGGAATATTTTCAGACAAAATTTCAGAATATTCCTTTCAAGTGCATATAAATGGTAATTTAAAAAGGATTATGTTAAAAAGTGGTAAGTTTTTTCTCTTGTCTTTAAATGTAAGTTAAGGTGGAAACTTATGAAACCTACCATGTATGTTGGAACGACGGTGAGTGGACAGTATGGTGATTTTGGTAAATCTTAATGGTTCCATTTGACCATCCGAATATTCCAATTAATTTTTAAAACGTTTTATAATCGTTTAAAATATAGAAAAGCTGTATCCAATTAAGATGAGCGTTTACACATCGCCTTTACTGTCTCTGTTCAAAGATGTGAATCTTAGACAGTCATTCTACTAGTGCCATAAACATTTAATAAAGTTGAGCAGGTTCGTTATCTTTAGTACCAATTAATCTAAGTGTAGTTCGTGGCGGAAAAGCAACAGGGATAAAAAATGGTGCACCGCAGCTCTGCGCTTAGCAGATAATTGTTCCACGAGAGGAGGAAGGAGAGCACATAAATCAAGAACATGTGATGCGGTCTGGCTCTATCCCAGACCATCCTTACAGTGTCGTTAACATGTCTTATGAATGAGATTGAGAATTTACCGAACAGCCTCTCTTGTGTAACTGTTGACCCTGCGAAGATCCTTTGCAGGCGACACTTTTTACTGCAGCATTAGGAAAAAACGTTTCTTTTTCTGAGGAACATTCCAAAGTAGACGATATATGCTTCCATCGAGGATTATTATAAGATTTTCCGTGCTTGTAACTACCAACATGGGCGCCGGATGAAATATGAAAGCTCTTATAAGGTGTGTATGCTTAGTTATTAGCGTGCGTTAAACTTATTTTAGTCACCAATGTACACCTTTGACAAAAAAGTGAATCATCGCCAGATTCTACATGTCGATCGGAGACGCTCGCGAATGCTGTATTCACAAGAGCATGCAGCGAGTGCACACTGCAGTGGGCGCTTTACCTCTAAACATAAAGATCACAATCATAAGCATCTGGAAAGAGACATTAGGGTAGAGTATGGTGGCCGAGCGGTTTGGAAGGCGTTACTCTTCTACGTGAGCTTCTGGGCTCAAATCTCACACAATATTTATTATTATTATTATTATTATTATTATTATTATTATTATTATTATTATTATTTATATGTAGAACAATATGTTGCTTTAATATCACGTGATATTTTAGTCTATGCACACAAAAAAATTATAATCGCAAACTAACGTATTCTTTACAAATAGCCAAATAAATTAATAAACATGAATTAATATCGTGTATGAACCCCCAGTATGTATAACTGCGCCTTTGGGACAGAGATGATGTCAGATTTCTACAGTAGTGTGGACGAGAGGCTACAACATACCAGGTTTCTTGAATTTGTGCGTATGTCATCTTTTGTCCTACTTGCATATATAATGTACAATATGTTAACATTAAAGCTCACTGTGTATGGGGAACAATATTACGAAACTAATTTCTTGTAATATGTTACAAAAGTTAATTAAAAACATACACACGCTGCCACAGAGCTAACAGAACACACACACTAGAAAGCGTCTTTAATGCATGCCATATAATACAACTGTTTCAGTGCCAAACAGCTTTGCTGGTTACCTTGTGAACCGCGTGCTGCAACCAACAGAACCTAAAATAATTTTGTGTACAAGAGATAAATCTTTTTTTTTTTTTTCGTCAAACGTGTGCAAAATATTCTACGCTCTGACCAATTCATTATTTTTTCTAAGTAGCGGTTAAATTAACGAGGCAACAAAAAAGTTCAAAATCCTTTGGAGATAATACAAATTCTATCATGAGTTCTGTCCAAAAATAATGCAAAAAATAAATGTTAAAGAAGTAGATTGTTAACATGACGCCTTGATCTCTTATCTCAGTCTATAATCCACCTTTAGATACAGACTGCAAAGTTATCTTCTGCAGTTACTACCATCAACATCGTCTTACTCTCATTCTAGTCTAGGGCATGAAATCTTTCTTTCAATGAGAACGATGCAGGCAGCAATTCGTAAGGATTGCTTGTTTACATTGTACTTCAGTAACATTTCCTGATATTATTTAGTCACAGTAAATACCATCTTTACGCTGGTGCCTTACAACTTTACAATAACGAACATCAACCAGAATCTTGTCTCAATTGGACACGCAACCTGGAGTTTGGTCTTAAATCCTTAAAAATTGCAGGTGTGGGTACCAGAGCTGCTAATTACCACAGACAAAGGCAATATTCCTCCCATTAAAATCAAACTGCAATACCTTTCACATATTCTGCGAAAAATCTTGAGAGTCATAATAAACCTTAACGTTTGTTGGGAAAACCTGTAAAAAAGTAATTTCTCTAATCCACACCTTTTAAAGATTGAATGCACCCCTACGCAAAAGCTTAATAAAGACCTTGGCGCAATTTCTGATAATGCGTCACTTCGATTACTGTGATTTTCTATTAACACCCTTGAAATCTAACGTAACAGATACCACAGCGTGCTCATAATATGTGCAAAGTGCATAATGTATAAATAACCTCTCCCTGAATATGCTACCTTGGTTCCGTCTAAAAGACCGAAGAAATATCCATTGTCTTACACTAATATTCAAGATTATCTATACACTTCATTTTTCTATACACCTTCTGGTTTTTAAAATTTACCTTCTTCTCATAAACTTAACGCGCGCTCTGAAATCCGGCAGTACTATCACAAGTCACATTACAAAAGGATGTGGAAAACTCAGAGCCTCGAGTAAATTTATTAGGACTATTTCACGAATAAAATAAGAATTTAAATATATCTCTCGTAAACTTGGATTACAATTTTGTAGTAAATGTACATTTGTATTATGAATGCTTAACCTTATAAAATCATCTAGCAATAGACGAATGTCAATGGTCAGTAATACCAATATAGAAGAGTCAAATGTGGATTTGGGATTATTTCATGAATAGAATAATAAAAGTAACATATATTTGAAATTCACGTACGGATTATTAACAATTGTATAAAATGTTATACTTATGAATATCTACCTATTCAGAAACCGTGAGAGTGAAACATAAGACGAAAGTCAACTAACCGTTAGATTTACTAATACCAGCTGAGAAAAACAAAACACAGACAAAATTTTCGCCATTCTGGACAACGTGTTTATTAAGATTTATGGTTGCTTAGGCAGCTATTGTTACATAATCTATAAAATAATTTCAGACTGTTTGGCTGAATACGCAAAAACAATTACTTCAGTGAATGCACATTTAGTTAGTAAAATATACAATTGCTGAAAACAAGAAAAGTGATCAGTGATGCATGCTCATAAATTATATATTGGAGATATAGAGTTGGCCATACTGACCACAAGACAAATGCACGTCGTGTAATAGATTTGATAATTTTTTCGATAATTTTATTATAATATCCGGCTTTGATTGGTCAAAATTCAAAATTTTGTTTCGTTTCATTGGTCGATTTTAAGATGACGTCACATAAGTGAAATAGTCATCACCAATCCACTGAACATCCCTTTACTCTCAACGACTGACCGTATTTGGAATGCATTGTCACGGGACGTCAGAAACTGGAAAATTTTAGGAGTATATCACAAGATACCATTTAATATGATTAGCAATAATGGATTTTTTTTTTATACTTAGACACCTTAAATTCAAATTCAGATATTTATTTGTTGTATCTTACCACAAAATTATCATTTTATTCTTCTTTTTCTTATTGTAATTATCATTAATTTTGCTATTACCTTCATAATAACGTTAAGTGTTTTTCGTTCTATGTACACCGCTGGGCATTAAAATTGCAACACATTGTACAACAATTCGAAAATAGGTGCCTTCTCGTTAGGTTTGACGGGGCCGTTGGGATAATTCGTGCATGTGTATTCGTCCTTCCTGGATCCACTGATCTCATATTCGTTTTTCAGTGAGCACGTTTCGTCCAGCAGAAACACCAATTTCTCGGAATGACATTTCCCTCTCTCCGTATGACACAATTCTCCCCTGGTATTGCTGTCGGATTTTCGGCGTTACTACTGCGAAATGTAGGGTGAGTTTAACACTTCTCTTATGGCATTGCAGTTTTATGGGCAGCAGTGCATTTTGCAACACGTTTATTTACTCTTTCTTTCATGATGAACATATGATTATATGAGAATGAGTTTTCCTTTTTATTGCCTCTATTATTATCACGTCTATATGTTTTACTAGCACACTTTTTTACACTTTTTCATGTTTTACTAAGGTTGTTCTTGTTACTGCATAAGTTCTGGTTGTAGTATTGTCACTGAAACTTTTATAATTATTATTAGACTGGTACTGGGAAAGATAAGGTATAATGACCCCTAGCTATGCTACAAGAAATAAACGATCCAGATATAAATGCAACTAAATTTGGACTATAAATATGTCGATTGAGCTGCGTGATGTGATATCTAACAGGAAACCTCTGGAAGAGACGCAAAGAATAAACAGCTGTAATATTTCTGAGTGTGACCATTTATGCATGCGTTCTAACGTCTCTTATGACTGGCTGAGAAGTTTCATGAGCGCCGTGCGACCACTGTCGATTTTATGGATTTCCTAGGCATGCCGCTATTTAGATTAGTGAATGACGTAAGCAAAGAGGCTTATTAGCCGTATCCAGCTTGTCACAGATTAGCTCCAAGCAATCCTCAACAGTATGGAATATACCAAGATAATGCAGCAGTAATTAATGTCGGGGGATTTATAAAGATGCACCTTGCACTAGTGGCGTTAAGATGGTTTTATGAGGGGAAATTTGGGGAGTAGAGGAGATTCGGGAAATATAGAACAGATGTAACAGGGGAATGTAATGAAAGAATAGGTTTAAGTTATAGCAATCACCAGATGGGTGTATTTTAATGTTTAAAGTTACAATGAATTAATCATCTTCATTCTAGCATTACAACATACGTGACTTGTATACAAATCCAAAAAATTTCCCTCTGATTATAGAAACACTGATATTTTAGGTAATTTTATTACAAATGCCTACTGCTATGTAATTTTTTTCGATTTTAGGTCATTCATTTGATCATTTTTGGGAAATTTATTTGTTTTTATCATTATTTTAGGCCGATTTCTTCTTTTTACTTTACATGTGCTGGTTTTCATGCATTGCGTTTATCAACAAAGCCTCTAAATAAGCATTCAAACTAAAACATCAGATGTTTCATAGTTCATTGTGGATCTGAGAGATAAATTAACTCTAGAAAAGATTATCACAAGTAATGTCACGAGAGGATCCGAGATTGCCGATAAATTCACGAGCACGGTGAGTGAATTTATCTGGAAAACTCAGACCCTCGAGTGATATTTATTAGGACTATTTCACGAATAAAATAAGAATTTAAATATAATTCCTCTTAACCTGGCTTACAAAATTGTAACAATTCTATATTTTTACTTAACCTTTACAAGCCATTTTGCGATAGAAGAATTCCGATTGCCAGTATAGAAGAGCAAAATACGGGTTTAGGATTATTTCATGAATAGAATAAAAATAAAATTAATATTTATTTGAAATTCGCGCACAGAATATTTATACTTATATAAAATATTATACTTATAAATATCTATTTGAAGTACCCTACATTGTGCGTTATGATTGTCCACACTTTTGTTGCTATCAATAGCTCTCCACCGCCTGGTAGCAAAATAGTCAGTGGTGCGTGCTCAGAAATTATACACTAGAGGTATAGCGTTGGTCACACTGACCACCAGACAAATGCATATAGCATGATAAAACAAATCTGATAATTTTTTTCGATAATTTCACTGCGATATTCGGCTATGATTGATCAAAATTCATAATTTTATTTCATTTCTTTTGTCCAGTTAAAGATGACGTCACATAAGTGAAGTACTCAATGTAATTAGAACAACGAAGACGCGTTAAAAAGTCCCTGCTTTTGTTTGTGTATTCGTATCAGGAAAAATGAAATATGTTGTTATTCAGGTCAACAATTTTTGTTGTTCTATCACTCGGATGTTGAAAGTACTGGTCGACAATCAAACATTTTTTTCTTCTAAAAAAAATGTAATTCTGAACGAGTTAAAACGTGAAATCTGTACTTTGTACATATAGGTCGATGCACAACAATTGTTTTAGGACTATTCCTATCCAATAATGCACTCCAACTACCTAATAGGGAAATTATTTTTTTCTTTACAGTTGTTTTCAGCTTAGGTAATTCATAACACCCTAACAATGACAGTAATGTACAATAATAATTAAGTAATATTTCCTGTAACAAAAATTGGAAACCATGATCAATTGAAATATTAATAAATAATCATTAATCAATGTATTTTGACTCCCTTAATTTTTATTAAATTATAACATATTTTATTATTGTACAGAATTGTGGTATTTGCAAACTGGCTGCAGTTCATTGCATTCTGTAAATTGCGATATATAATACTTAGAGTACTTATATTGATATTTTAAAAGTTTTATATTCTTTTATAGAATTTTATATCATTTTATGTGTATTTTACGTCATTAAAATCCGAATCCTGGATATCGCAACCTAAATACTTAAAATAACGTGCTTAAGGCATTTACAATTTATATTTATTCGAGATGTTGTAACGTTTTTCCTACCAAAGGGCATAACTTTTTTTTGTGAATGTTCTAGATAATAGTTACCTTGTTAGCGTAAAAGGTGTACAGACTTTCGTAAATTATCTACCGTTACGGCTACAATTCCTTCATCGTCCGCAAAAATTAACTTGTTTATTGCTGCGTTCGGTTTCAAGTATTACAACTCTTTAATGCTTTCATTTGCATATGTGTTAAAATGTAAAGTGGCAGGAAAGGTGGTTGTTTTACTACTCCTAGTTTGTTACTTTTATAAACTATGGAAATTGCACAACGTTAACTTTTATCAAATGGATTGGATATCCTTTCTTATTTAGTATACCTCCAGTAGATTTTTTTTTTTTTTTTATGATTCACTTTATCAAAGGCTTTTATATAGTCAATAAAAGCAATATACGTTTATAGGTTCATTTTCTGACGTTTTCCAATAATTTATTGGAGTGTGAAAGTTTTATCACTACATAAAAGGTTAGAATATAAAAAATAGAAGGATAAATTGGGCTGGCAGGATCAGGGAACATTTGGGGAAAAATGAAATGGAGAATGTATGATTATATAGAGAGAGTAATAAAAGTGGATTTTGGAGCATGTAGGAAGATATGAATAGGCAAGTTTTATATTCTCTCATTCAGAAAAAGTTTCTTTGATATTATGATAATTAAATAAAGAGTTAGATAGAGAAAGAGAGGGGCATGGCGATAAATGTAGTAAAAAGGACAAAAAGACAGGGGAAAACTTAGTTACATTAAGAGTTATGAGGATTAAGGAGTGCGGAAATTGTTCAAATTTATGCGCCTTCTTCGGAGTTATAGAGAACGATAAATTTTTTATTTGGATATCAAGAGGTGTAAAGTGGAAAGAAGAATTGATTATAAAGATATGGTCAAGGATTAAGAAAGCTTTTAAGGACATTTTGAAGACAGGTTCCGCATTAGAAATTAAGATTTTCTGTGGAGAAGCACAAATAAAAATGCTGCCTCTTTTTATATAAGTATTTCGATGAAACTGTCTGCTTTTGTTGAACTATATAAGAACTTCAAGTATCCTGCCATTAAGAGAGCAACTTTCCGTCACACCGGGCACAAATCAGTAGAGGATTCCATGTTAGTAAACGTACCAAAACAATTTAGAATAGATCAACTTAGAGAGGTTAGTCGAGCAACATATTAAATTAAATTTTGGTGTGTTTTATTGCCCTGTGATGGTACAATCACTATAAAAATTACAAATAATTATTAGTTTCTTAAAAGCAATTATTATCACATAATTAGGATTTGCTCGTTCATGCAACAGCAATAAATTATTTTGACTCAAAAAGATAAGAGAATTGAGGAATGTGCACTAAAGTTTAGTTCAATTTGACTAAACGCTTACCAAACCAGAACTTTCGCCTGAAACAGCAGTTGAATGAAAGTACTACCTGCATGTACTGAAATGAAGCTTTAGGCTAATAGATTCCACTGTTGTCGTTTCCAGCAGCATTCAGCTGTTTATGACAGTTGATCCTGCGTAAGCGATAAAGCCATTTATTAAGTGGTAACAAAAGACTAATCGGCAGCGCCGTTAAAGTTGTAGTTAATATCACAATGTTTGTGCACTAACTGTCGGCAAGGTTCTGTATCAAATATGAATAAATGCTTTATTCATTACGCAGTAAATTACAAAGTAACGGATATTTATAAATTCTGGTCCTGGTGGTTAAACCCACAGTACATCCCAAAGTATCTAACATAAAAAGAAAGATTGAATAATAAATGAATTTGTAACCAAATTCCAGCAAACTCAAAGCCTCTGTTCATCATATCTACTGAAAATCAGAGGGTTAGAGAAAACCTATCTTCAGGTACACAACCATAAGCTCGAAGTTGGTATCCTACTTGCTAATCAAGTCGAAGACTTTGCTTTCAAATCGTTCATTTCTTTTCACCTTAACTTTTCGTGTATACTTATTTACTTCTTATCGTTAATTATCTTTCTCATCATCACTATTTTCCTCCTCTTCCACCATTTCTTCTCAATAAACTTATCCTCCAATCAATGGTTCCTTTGCAATCAAACAGGATATGTATTGCATCATTCCTCCCTCCACAAAAAGAACGGATACCACGAAGAACTAACCCTCCCCCCTACCGTTTTTCAAACTCCACAATCTTAAAGAAAACTGGAAGTCGCTTCTCTTTAGTTTTTATCACTCACACTATTTCTCTTTAAAAACAAAGTTAAGTTTTTTGTAATACTTAAGAATCTTTTCTCTCGCATAGAATTTGTCTATCTTTATCCTCTAGGTAAGATCTGACTTCCGACCAAAATGTGACAATAAAATTGCAACTAAACACGCGCACAATCTCTTGGGCTTCCCTACTTCATATTGACGCCTTTCTGTTAAAGGATCGCTGATTCTCAAATCTTTCAAGCTATGCATTAACACCAAACATTTTTATCCACGCTCTAGACATTAACAGCGGTAATATAGTGATGCTGCTAATGGAACACATTAAACGACAGCCATGTTGCTAGTGAATTTACTCAGGGAAGATCTTGGACACCGGAGGAGAACTCTGAAGTCATCTACTGTGATGTTATTTGGGTTACGGGCTAGCAGAGAGTGCGGCCGTATAAAGCATGTGCAGATAGCACCTTGTAGTTCACTTTAACGAGGATTTGTCACCGAGTAGTTGTTCGTTGTGTGTTTCTCGAAGCTTTCATTGTGTGCTAATTGTCCATTAGTTATTACACTACATAAATATAATCTTAAAGAGCGGTTATTATATTCGGCACATATGTACCTGGTAATTATTGTTCAGGTGCGGAAACTATTAGTCACTTCTTAAAAAGTTATGACAGACAGATTTCTCAATGACAAGATATGTGTTCCAAACTGTTCTGTTCTTATGCAAGAGAAAGAAAAACAGTAATTTCCTCCGTGTATCCGGCAATGTACTGCCGCTGAGGGACATCGTTTTCATTATTTGTTATATCACAGAATAGTGTTTATTATTATCAGTTTTAAATACAATACCCTTTTATGCTTTCAGTTAAAGATAAACGCTAAAATAAAAATATTAACTTTACGCGCTGCCACTTTATCTCCCTTTATACGATTGCGTCGACTGCACTTCCCTAATAAGCACCCGCGCCCATATGGCCCATATTTAAAATAACTTCACTGTGTATTTTCAGAAAATTATTCTATAAATTGTGAGGATACTTTAGTCAGATGATGTGTTGAACTGTGTAACACTGCTACTAATTTCACGAATTATAAACCACATTATAATTATCAGACACTTTATCAGAAGGTATGACAGCTCATCTCGCGAATGTTTTTGGACACAAATCTCGTCTTTTGAGACTGAGGTTGAATTAGCTTAAGACGCCGTTTATGGAGCTACATTTGATATTCCATACAGTTCATTCTCATTTAATATTTCTATTGCATTTACCAGAGATTATCTTTTTCTTTTAAGCTTGACCGCTTCTATATTTTCAATTGGGTGAAAAAAGTTAATACTTCACGATATGAAAATTACAATCCAACATTACAGACATACATAAGAACGCACCAGCAACGCACTGATCATTTAAATAAGAAAATGCACCAGAATGAAGTTCAAAAAACCAATGTCGATGCATTAAGAACACCTTGGGTTTGAACGCAGAAGGATGTAAATAAGATTAAAAAAACTTACTGTGAAAGTTGAACACAATGCCAGATGAAGGTTTAAATATGGAAATAAAGTCCACGGATACAACAATGTACGAACGATAACGACTTAAAAGTTGGTAAAAATAAATTCTATTTTGAACAATGCTTGTACAATAATATTTGTGTCCTGATAATAATTTTATTGCTTTCTTATTAAAATGTCATGATCGGGTGGATCAATCCTTCACATAGTATTTTTGATTTTGTACCTAAGTGACTTATACTAAGATCTTTAGTGGATATTTGTGAAAATATTTTAAATATTTTAGCATTACAAAGCATGAAAAATTATAAACAAGGAAAATTACTTAAATTGGGGGATTTTAAGCCCTATTAATATTATTTTTGTAACCTAAAAATTTAAAAAGTTTACTGTAAAATCTCAAAGTGGAATGGCATAGCCTTGAATGGATTGAACATGTTTTTTAAAAAGTTATAACAGTGAAAACGTTGCTTATATTTCGAAAATGAAATATCAATTTTCTTAAGTTTCTTGGTGACTGATACTTAAATTAGAAACCTTAACTATCAGAATATGCACTCCTGAATTTCTATCCTATAGTTACTAAGGTCTCTCGTGTTACTACAAAGGTTATGGTTCACGTATCTCTTGATATTGCTGGCTGATTTCAGGGGAGTTGTTAAAGAAGAGAAGGAATGAATGATGTTTAACGCCCGTTTTTACTACTGAGGCACCACAGATGATGGACACCAATGATATATGAGATGAAATGATAAACTGGGAAAGGAGTTCTTTTTAAGGAAGGCCTAAGTTTAGGGTACCTTCCCGGACATTTATGAAGTCTGAAAAAAACCTCGGTCAGGGAGGACGGTCCTAGCGGGATTTGAACCCCAGACCTCTCGCTCACGAGTACGCACCTTAAGACTTCGGCCACCCGTGACGGTAACGGGAAGGGTTCTAGGTATGTTTGTGCATATGTATATGAATCAATTCATAGTAAATGTGTGACGAAGTATGTACAGATGCGAAGGTAATGTCTAATGTTACCCTTCTTGGTTCTTAAACACGATATCAGTATATGCGGCCGTAAGGCTGATAACAGTTATATACTTCCCGTCACATTAAAACCCCATTACTACTTATACAAGAAGTACTTTTATCAAGTTTTATTTTGTAGAAGGGTATCAATTTTGAAACTAAAACTCTCTGAAAATATTCCAGCAGAAAGTGAATTATTAAAACATAAATTAATATTGATGGCACAGTTCGTGATAGCAAACTACCAAAATAAATAGGAACTATGTAAAGTACAACAAAAGGCGGATGATCTATGGGAAGGTAAAAGCAGGCATTTTGCCTAACAATGAAGTGTATGCTGTCAGGCTGAGTATATCGTTTATATTTCCATTTCTGTACTTTATTCCCAGATTGACCTTATGGGTGCTATTTTAGGATTCATCCTTGAGAGCCTTGTTTCCTCACTTACTGAAGACAAATATGCAAATAGGAGGGAGAGGGCACCTAGAATTAGCAAATATCAATTAGCAGCCTACCATCCCATAGAACAGGATCTGTTTCGAACCTCAAGGTCACCCAGCGTACTCTGCCGATCAATCTAGTACGTCATATTGGAGTAAATTCAAGGTCACTCAAACCATGGATCTTCCAATCACAGTGTCAATGCTCAAAACTTGCACGGATCTCCCCCGTACTTTCAGAGATTGTATCCCTAAGAGGCGACTCGAAGCGTTTGAGTAATGTAGCCAGTCGATTGTTTTTTTCTTTTTTTTATTCAGATATAATTATCAAAGCCAGTGCTTGCTAAGACTTCACATCGAGGTCAGATAGATCTGTATGAAAATAACATCTAAATACTAAGTACATAGTTTTGTGTTACACAGAACCCTGTTTATTCCGCGTAGAGTTTAAAAGTTATCACAAGTAAAATCACAAAAGGGTCTGAGATTGCCGATAAATTCACTCACAAAAATAAAATAATTTAAATATTATTCCCGTAAACATGGCTTACAATATTGCAATAATTTTAAATATACATTATGAATACTTAAGTTATCAAGTAGTCTAGCAAGAGGCGAATATCAATTGTCAGTAATGCCAATAGAGAAAAGTCAAATATGGGTTTAGAACTATATCATGAATGCAAAAAAAATAAAAGTAATATATGTTTGCACGGATTATTAACTATCGTATAAAATGTTATGCTTACTTATGAATACTCACCTACTCAGAAACCGTGAGAACGATTGACGAAATCGACTATTACAGTCGGTACAGTTCGATTTACTAATATCAACTGAGAAAAACAAAATAGAAAACATTTTACCGTGCTGAACAACGTGTTTATTAAGGCTAAGTGTGCACAAACAGAAGACACTATGAATCATTTTTGACTTCCAGTAAAGGGAGGCTCGCATGTTGGGAGTTAATTGTAAATAGACAAAACTGGCTAAATCTCGGCATTTTCTTAAATGAAATAAGTAGTTTTAGGGACAACAAATTTCTATAAACATTGCACATAATTAATTAGAAAATTCATATGATTATCAGAATATGTCTGTTTCATGTGTGGGTGTGTGATTGGGGTTTTAAAAAATAGAATCCAGTTTAGGATAAGCAATATTCTGAGAGCTTTTGTACATGTGTTACTTTATATCTTTAGAATTGAAGAATTGGGCGCTCTTATTAATGTTGTTGGTTTCTTTTGTTGTCAATTTCAGGAACTAAGTATTTTACAAGAGCATGAACGGTCTAGCCACCCATGCGACTGTGATTTGCAATATATGTGTAACTAGTTAACTGGAAAAATAAATACCACCACCACCACCACCACCACTACCACCACCACCAATAGTAATAATAACAATAAATTTTATGGTTCCTTGTACACTGTTGTATAATTTCAGACTGTTCGACTGAATACGAAAAAACATTTTCATGAGCGATTATATATTAAGTTAGTTTACAATTACTGAAAACAGAAAACTGGTCAGTGGTGCGTGCTCGGAAATTATATAGTGAAGGTAACAGAGTTACACTGACCACTAGACAAATGCACGTCAAGTGATAAAACGGATTAGATACAACGTTTCGATAATTTCACTGAGATATTGGGCCGTGATTGGTCAAAATTCAAAATATTGTTTCGTTTCATTGGTGGATGTTATGATAATGTCACATGAGGGAAATAATCAGTTTTTTTTAAAAATAATAATTAAATGCAGTTTGAGTTCTAATGTCTTTTTTCCCCTGTCCTCAATTCGCCAAATCTCGAATTTTATTCCTGTATTTTTCTTAACGAGCAGGTTTGATGCGATAACACTTGAGACTCGCATTTTAAAGGTCTCTGGTTCAAATGTCTTGGGGTCGGCTAATCTGATTTTTGAATTGCTCGTGGTTTCCCTGGTTTTAGACAAAAATTCCTTTCCACGAATTTTCCACTCTTCTGTTTCATATTGTCCTGTTACAAGGCCAAAAGTGCCAGAGCAATATAGGCTGGTGCAATGTGCGGTGTGACGGCGACTTTCACTATGTAAATATTTCTGCCCCGGCGGCTGGTATGAAGCGGCTCAAATTTCTGGGAGAGGGGGCTCCGCAGCTTTGGGGAGTAATATCTGAAAACATTGATAGGGACTCCATCTATGACCGTGCCCCAATGCCCCTGGATCCTGACTGCTCTGTATCTCTCTCACCTGATCCCTTCCTCCCGAAGGTGCACCATTGGGAACGTAGAAAAAAACCGCCAGCACATGGCCAACCCTTGAGCAAAATGAAATACGGAAAAGTTCTCGTTTGTCCCTATCAATTCAACTCAATACAATGCTTCCTTTAACGGAGATTTACTTATATGTAACTCGCTATAAGGGATTTAAGCATATCACCCACAAGGACAACATCGTTTGTGTCATTTAGTATATTATAATAGTTCCCTTTGAGAAATATCTTATTTTTAATTATTTATATGTTTAGAATTCTTTACTGACATTTCTGTTTCTGTACAACGTAGCTGATATAATTTTCTACAGAATTTTTGATAGCGAGAACTAATATTGTATAAACATTTTCTATAAGTTTAAAATATTCAAACACTTATTTTTGGTCTTTGCCGTAATTGAACCAAGTCGCCGGCTTCATTGATGGTGAAGATCCCATTTGATTTCTTCTCGTACAACATGGATCAATAATAGCCTGCATATTATTGGTGTTCGAAGTTTCTTCCATCTGCAGTAACGCATTCCTGACATATTTGAATGAAATTTGCATTCACTCGCAATGACTACGCTTTGAAAGTTTTCCAATTTCTACCTTGATAGATTCTTTAAGTTCCTCTACAATAAAATATACTTCACTAACACGCTATAAATAATAACACCAGTAGCCTGTAATAGCACAAAGACTTGAGTTATATCGATTTCACCAACAGGATATAAACCCAGAATGCAGAGAGAATATACGAGGTGGTATCCAGAATATTCGGGACTGGTGCTGCCATCTGGTCAAAAACTTACTTTGAGACTAATGACCGCTGTCACCCTCGAAGTAGTTCCCTTCCACACGTATACACCGGTCGCAGCGTTTCTGCCATTTTCCAAGTGCATTTTGGAAGTCATGTTCTTTGAGGATGTTTAGCGCAGACAGCGTTTCTTCTTCAATCCTCTCAATTGTGTCGAACCCACGCACTTGCTACTTGATTTTCAGTTTGGGGAATAGAGGGAGGTCGCAGGATTCCAAATCAGGCGAGTACGGTGGATGGAGTACAACCGTCATGTTGTTTTTCGTCAAAAAGCTCCTGGTGAATAAGGAATTGTGACAGAGTGCATTTTCGTGATGCAACAATCAGTTCCCTTGTCGCCAAAGTTCGGGCCGTCGTCTCCGCACATTTTCACGGAGCCGTCGCAAAACGCCATAGTAGTACGTGGATTTGGTGGGACGAATTCTTTGTGCACAATCCCCTTGGTATCAAAGAAAACGAGGAGCATGCTCTTATTTTTGCTCTTCACATGTCTAGTTTTTTTTTTTTTTTTTTGGATCATGATGAGTTCGGGCTCTTCCACTGGGAGGATTATTGTTTTTTTTTTTTCAGTCATAAGCGTACATCCAGCTCTCGTCAACTGTGATGACCCTGGACAAGGTTGGGTTATTGGATACGGCCTGAGGAAGCTCCGTGCAAACTTCAACACGCTGGTCCTTCTGAACAGTAGTCAGGATCCTTGGCACAAATTTTGCGGCGACACGATGCATGCCCAATTCATCTGATAAAATTCGTTGGCATGTCTCACAGCCAATTCCCACTTCATGAGCAAGGTTTTCAATGATTTGATGTCGATCCTCACGAGCTTTGGCAACAATGTCAGGCGTTGTGCAGCTGACGGACCTACCGGTGTGAGCATCGTTTTCAATAGCTGTGCGGTCAGCCCTGAACCGAGCATGCCACTCAAGCACACGTGCACGGCCCATGCTTTGTCCCCCAAATACTTGTTGAATCATTGCGAGGGTCTCCGTAACATTTTTTCCCAGATTTGCACAGAATTTGATATACACACTTTCTATTCTAATCTTGGATCCATCTTTAAAAACCCCACACACTACACACAGCGTATCATGAAAACTACTATAGAATCTCAACACATCTACCCAGCTGCATGAAACTTTAAACACTCACTCATCAGATGTGCTAGTGTTGCCACCTAGTGGACAAAAATCTACTGCAACTATTGTCGAGATGGCGGCACCAGTCCCGAATATTGTGGATACCACATCGTATCTCTTAGTTTAGGCAACGAACTCAAAATCAAACGGGGCAGAGAGTTGTATAAACATTCGACGAGTTTTCAAAATACATCAGGTCTAGAGTGGATTAGATTGGGGCATGGAAGGCGACTAAAATAACAGATGAGGCTGAGTAGAAAATATTGTGCATTGTAATGGATTTCCCGTACCAAAAAGTGAAAGTTAATTGCGCTTGGAGCTAAGTTTGCTAAGTCGAATAGGGATAGGTTAGCATTTTGGGATCTGTTAGCACAGAAAGTCAACTGGCCAAAGCTCGGTATTTTCTATGCAAAGTACGTGGAATTAAAAGCGCTTTGTTGGACTAGATAGTGTTTGTGCGTGCGCATATTTCAGTGTTTGTGCTTAGGTGAAAATAAGTGTAAATGTATTTGATTTGAAGTGCAAATTCTTTTCCTATGTAATGAATAGCATGTACGGTGGAAACCATGTGAATGATGTACAAATAATGTTTGTAAATATTGAGCAATAAACACACGTTACTTAAATATCGATCTCTTACCACAAATGGAGTTATGACAAATGACTAACTCTATGCCTGCAGAGAACGCAGGCCAAAAGTAAAACTCGGTATGAATTCTACGTTTTGCTTCATATATAAATAAAGAAAGTATTATGTATTTTATAATTGGATATTATAGTTTATTCAATCAACCAAATTATATTTACTATTCATTCGCTCTGATTTTCGTGTGCAAAAAATACGCGCTTCTTGCAGACTATGGGAAATATGCGTTTAAACATATCAGTTACCCTCCATTTTAGGAAATGAGGCTCTGAAACTGGCCACATTTTCGAAACAGTTTTCTAAATAATAAACAATGCCATGTTTCCTCAGTTAGAACCTTTGACGAAAGGTAATATCGGGAATCTTGTTCAATTTATGTTTTAATTTGATTTTTTTGGGGGGGATAGTGTTTAACGCCCATTTACTTAGGCACCACAGGTGGATTCTAATTTCATGAGTGAACCTGTCATTGTATAGAAATTATGCATAGATATTCGTTGTGAAATAGGAAACCTATGCTAAACTAACACGCCATAATTAACCCATTTCGTAATTAACAAACTTTAGAACTCAGTACCAGCGTGCATGACCCTAATTGCTTCTGTCGACTGCAGAAGCAGAGCCGCGTGTGTTATTGACAGCTCTACGTCAAGAGAATAGGAAAGTGTGGAGTGTGACACCTAGAATATTTACATGTATATTATGTATCTAATTTTTAAAACCGGATATATACTGTTAATGTTGTTCTTATCAGGAAATAAACGCTAAGCAGTCATATAGTTTAAGTGCGGTCCTCCTGTACCATCTATTTCGCTTTTATTGCTATTTAATGATAAACATTGCATTTTCCGTTAGCTTTATTTTCATTACTTGTTGTATTTTCTTTCTGTGAACGTTGAAAACTTATTAATGTACGACCTTGTATGCGTTGCGTTATTTTCCTCGCATATCCTGAACAAGTAGGTATGCGCCATAATGTAAAACAGTTGACTGCCGTTTTAAACGCATGCAGAGCAATATTGAAGGAAAAAAAATAATAGATAAACGTTCTCGGCGAGGAGATAGCGTGCTTTCCACATGAAATGACAGCTAGTTTAATATGTGCATACAAACAATGGAATAATGTGCTGTATTATAATGTGCGTTTTGTTACAATATGTACTACTGTTTATCTCCCAGAATATTCATTATCTACCCATATTATCGTCAGTTTTAAAAATCTTTGTGAATTTACTGGCTCCGTCACCCGGACTAACAGGTTTTTCTGAAAGTGCTGTAACACATTTCTTCCCCATGTAGGGTTTATTTATCATGGATTGTTTCTCGGTGTTACTTTTTAATACAAGTATAATCTCCTTCCATATGCATGCCGTCAATGTATCGCTCATATACCTCAGTACGAAGACGGCCGAATTCCTCATCATCGTCAAATCTCTTCAGAGGATGTTCGTATCTTTTAGAGAACCGAAGATATAGAATTAAGTTGGCTCAAGTTCCGGATGTTGGATGGGTGAGATCGAGTAATCTCTTCTGGGTACGCAGACTTGAGCGCCGGAACTCCCGAAGAGTTTTGACAAATCGGAGTTAGTTGTTTTATGATGACGTAATGGAGTGATTAAAACAAACTCTTAAAATCATCAGAATAACTGAGAGCACCAACTTCAAGGATAAATTTTGCTAGCTGCTCCATGGTCTATCTTGACATTTCATGAATCCACCGCCACGAGTGGTCGAGGTCGTTAAGGCGCAAACTCGTGAGCGGGAGGTCTGGGGTTCGAATCTCGCCAGGACCGTCCTCCCTGACTGAGGTTTTTTCCAGGTTTTCCTCAGTCCTCATAACTGTCAAATGCCGGGGAGGTACCTTAAATTTAGGCCTGCAAAGTTTCCTTCCTTAAAAAAAAATCCTTTCCCAATATATCATTTCATCTCATGTATCATCAGTGTAAAAACGGGTGTTAAACACCATTCAAAATAAAAAAAAAAAGATCTCATGAATCCAAATTACATCTCAAGCAACTTGAAAACATAATGGGAATATTCTAACGGATAGATGTGCAATGTGGTGCCACCGAGGCGGCCTAGTGAGTTTTGTGGCAAACAAAACAGCACTTGGGCAGGTTTTCTCCCAGTACTTTATCATCACCTCATCTTCATCTACACCCTCATCATCTAGCATAATGTAACCCAACGATTCTCGCTGCGCGATTGTAAATGAACTAAGACATCGCCTTCTGCCGCCCATGTGCAAAACTCCAATGCCGAGCAGGCAAATTAATTGTCGCACTCATTGGTGCCTGTGTTGACACTGCCGACAGAGAGATAAAGTTCAAGTTGCTATTCTCGGTCGTGGGTGTTCAGGTAGAGCCCTATCTTCGGATGAGAAGCTGCGAGCACTGCGCAATAGTGGCAAATCATCCCTGCGCCTTCTCTGTAGCTTCGACTGTTCTGATGCACTCCAAGCGAAGGTTCTTTGATAGACGGAGACTGAACGTGCATCTAAAGTGAACAAAGGCAGGATCAGTGAGGCTTGGACCTTCTGCCGATGATAGCCTTGACTTTCTAAGGCTGACAAGTGTTTTTACCTACCGCCACTTCTTAAACGCCTCCTAATTTTGGTGATTTCATTTTTCGTCAAAAGAAAATCAAGTACTATTCCCTGTTTTTTAACGCACATTTTTAGAAACTCAATTTTAGAAATTAACTGAATAACCTGTCAAATATCGCAAAAATTGTAAAATTCTACCATAAATAAAACGTTTATTTTAACTGAGCCTGATTTCACAATAACTCTGAAATTGCGCAAGTAGGTCGAATAACCTCAATATGTGACAAGAATTGCTTACCTAGCATTAAAGCCGGCGTTTCCTGCAGGCGCATAAAAAGATTTTGTTTTAGATAACTAGGTACGAAGATAGTTAATGAAGCATATTCCTAAATATCTGGAAACTAGGACGAATCTACAGTCCAGGTTCTGGATGACATCGCGGTACTTTGGAAAGGTAAGGATGTTCACATAGCGATAGAGCTAACGTCAACCTTTTACTGTGGAAGAAAATGTCTGTTTAAATGCGGTCAATAAAGCAGATGAGTTAGACAACAGTGTTAGACCACTAGGACAGAAGATATGGATGGCCTGTGGAATTAAGCGCTTTATAGGTAAGGGGAACAACAATATTGAGAAATAATTAACCTATACTCTATAAATCTTTATACTTTATAAATCTAGTAAATTTATAATCTTTTGTATAATGTGTTTTTAGCATATTCCGCCTTTGCTGTACGCTGAATACTCTCCTGAACGTCCAGCCTGAATTAAGTGGTGACCCACTGTCACCTAGAAAAACATAATGAATGTACGAATGTTCAAAGATACAACACATAAAATATTGTATTTTTGGAAGATAAAATGGTTGATAAAATTATTGCATTATTTATTGAACGTGCTTTGTAAAAACAATGTTAGAAGAGGGGAGCCTAGACCCTTAAAACAGTATCTACCTGCAATATTTATTTCATTTGGAATCACAGATGTTAAAAATAACTAATTCATATTGTGCTTCCCAAAAAAATCCCAGATATAACATTTCATTCATAAGAGAAAGAGATGACTAAATTATCCGAATGGCTCAAAAGACCAATTCTGCAATTTGGTCCAGATGAACACAAAATTTAAACATATCTTCGATTAATGAAATGGGAAATATTCTAAATGCTACAAAGTGCACAAATTTTATTTAAATCGATTAAGATTTTTGTATTTATGTGAAATATACAGATGCATATATACATTTATATTGCCCTGTTCTGACAGATTTGAGCTATTTTCTAATACTCATAAATAAATGCAGATTGTTTATGCTTCACAAATGACCACAATTGGATCAGATTTAGTTGCCAATTTTGTTCGTAGTGCACGACTTATTTCGTGTGCAATGAAACTTAATACTCGTATGTGTCCATTTTTAGTCATAGAACCCGGCGTAAATAGCTGGGCAAGACGGCCATATGATAGCATGGGTGCTTTTATTTACTATAGTAACCATCTATAGTTGTTGAAAAAATATTACAGCGCCTCGAGGGTCGCGGAGTATGGGTGACGCGCCAAAAATAAATGCATTCACGACGTGCCACATTATCGTTATTAAAAGCAGAACAATTCTGTAACTGTCGCATATTTAATTTAAATTTTAACTATAATATGTGTTCTATTTGTGACTTATTATCCGTAAATGCGGTACATATTTCACATTTCATTTGTAAAGCAGTAAAAAGCATTGTGAATGCAGTAGGATTTGTTAATTAAATGCGTTTAAATGCAGCACAAGGGCGCAGACACTCTGATAAAGAAATAAATATCTGACTATTAATATTATCTACTCTAAACTTCATTCGCTTCAATCTAAGAAAAGCAACTGATCACATATATAATACCACATAACTGAGGGGTGGATTGCAATACGCTCAATTTTCACATCACCAATGTCAAAAAGTGTTATCTTCCCAATATACAACATCTGCTGCTATAACAAGTTCCTTGTCTTGTATTTGTTTTCTAGATCGTAGTATGAACCATGATATACAGTGTGTTCTGAAAATAAGAGCAGATATTTTGTTACATGTTGAGAGATCGACCCGTGTGTTGCAAGATTACTTACGACCCTAAACGATGGAAATGCTAGAAGTATTGCGCTAAGTTCTAGTCAGTGGCCTAATATGTGAAGAATTTCTTAAATAATAGATTAGTGCTTTGGTCGAGGCAGTGCCTGTAGAATTTTTTCCTTGTGCACGAAATTCCAGTGAACACAGAACCAGAGCTTTTAGGAGGCTTGTGATTGGTGACTCAGATATTATGGAGCAGTCGGGAGTTCTAAATCTTAAGACGGGGCTTGTTAAATTGGTAACATTGCATAAATGTTAATTGTGTCAAAACCATTCGCATCATATCGCCTTAGGTACACTAAAATATTTACACTTTTCGGACATCATGTATATCTTGTTTGTTTAAATTCGTTAATCAGAAGATTTAAGCGTAAATATATAAATATATATATGCGTGTGTGTGTGTGTATGAGAGAGAGAGAGGGCGATCTCTTAGCATTCCATCCTCTTAAAGTGGAGAAAATAGAACACATGTGCTTAACCCAGTAGGTTTTTAATCCAGTGGCCAAAGTGAAAGAAGACGCACATATTTCTACACTTGGATAAGTACAATAATTTGTCTAACTCTACTATAGTACAGCAGAGGTAAAGTTAACATACCTGCAGATCGAATCTAAAAAAATATTTTTTTTTTTTTTTACATTAGAGGAAGCTTTCTTCTATTACATAGTTACAATTGTTGCAATAGGATAACATAAACACTTCTGTTAAGAATCGATGTTAAAATAATATAAAATATCCACTTACACGGAAAGACAGAAATATTAGTCATTCAATAGCTAAATGGAATAAATTTATTAATCGTGGAACAATGTTAACATTTATTCTTGGTAAAGGGTAAAGGCAAAGTACACTTAAGATAAAAGCTTAATAGAAACCATCGTATATAACTTACATCCAAACTGTTTTTATGCTTCACACCATAGTTGAAATAGTGTTCTTTGTTCGGTAAATGAGAAAACATGATAAAAGTCCTTTCGATGCTGAAAAGTCAGAAGTTCAAGAGAGTCAAATCTGAACCATAGGAGTATAATGTGGTAGCTTATCGAAAAATATTTCTATATATACGGAGTAAGGGCCGTGAGACCAGCACACAGCGCGCAAACAACATACTTTACGATTATGCGTTTATTGACTGCCAAGCTACCATAAGGCTGCGAGACAAATTGAGATATTCTAAAGCCGTATTTCAAGAACCTGGCCGAGAGCCGGCAATAAACTTTCCTTGCAGCAAAGATTTGCCATGTCATTAAAATTTAATATCTGGTTCTACTACCATTTGACTTTTTCTTTCTTAAGTTTCACTCATTCAATTAGAGAGAGGGGATTTAGAAAATAAGCTCCATTAACTGCAGAGCACACAATTATACTCTTCTTCCGCTACCAACAAGGGTTACATTTTATACAGTCACAATTAAAAGATTTGTTTGTATATATAAACATATATTATATTCTATTTTTTAGCTTGGAATTTCATCAATAACAAATAATTAAGTAATTTAATTAATAGTAATATGAAAAATATTTATAAAGTCGCTAATTTTGAGTGCCAATGTTTTCTGTTGCTATTTGTGAACATTTCAACGCTTTAGTGTTATTTTATAAAATATTCTCTTTTTAAATTTTGTTTTTAGCAATTATATATATATATATATATATATATATTCCACTAATCCCATGGTTGTTTTAAAGAATAGGGTTTCCGAGGCCTGAAAATTTATTTTTCTGCCATTATTTTAAATTCTCGTTTATTATGATGTGTATGTAATAAATATTTGACTTTTACAATGGTTTTTTTAGGCATCTTTTATTGGTTCATTTCCAAAAATCATTATCGTACTAACAAGAATTATCAACAGTACACAAATTCATTTCAAATTAGGAGCAGAAATAAAATGAAATAAATAACTATATCTCTAAGCTTTTGATAGTTCTCGCATTCATAATTATTTGTTGATATACAGGGTGTCCAAAAGCGCCCGGGAATGATCTTTGCTCGGAATCATACCGTACAATTGCTTTTCTTCCACGTGTATGAACCGAGTAAAATAAAAATTGCCGGTAGAGTGAAGCAAGGAATATACACAAGTACTTTGGCTATAGAAAGTGCAAAGCACTTAGAGGTAAGAACGGAAAGAAGACAGGTGGGGGAAAAGGATTAATCGGCGAACATTCTTGCCTGTTATAGTAAAAGCGTTCACACACTATTCCAATTTTCTTTTTACATTGGGAAACTTTAAGACTGCTTTCAGAAAAGTAAGTCATTATTTTATTTTGGAGTGGATTATTACGCGAACAAATTTAGCGTTGTATATAGCGAGTATAAATCAACAGACATAAAATGTTAATATAAAATGTAAAAGTTAAAACCCAATAAACTGAATATCCAAAAGGACTTACCTACAATACAATGTACAGCGTACATTTCTTAAGTAAATACTCTTCTTATAATAGGGATATATTCCATTTAAGATGAACGAAATAAAATTATCCAAATTTAATTAGATTACCGTCAAAAACTGCAAAGAATGTCCGAGTGATTAATGCAATCCTAAGTACTGGTAATGAGGAAAGCCTGTATTTCATGATGTCAGAAATGTATGTACCATCGATTGCTTATGCTCTAGCGTATTTTAGTTTCCGCAACGTTTGCTCTCAATGTAGGCCATAGGCACAATGAAAATTCCAATAGAGGTGTTAATACATCGGCACATATTCATACAGCCAAATAGAAGAATTTCCAAAATATTTAAAAGAAGAAATAAAAAATTAATAATACAAATAAAGATAACCGTGTAGTACTACATGTATAAATAGGTATGAAACATTACATTCATATGAATCAAATTAAGCCTCTCTTTTTTATGCTACAGAGAAATGATCTTTTAATTTAAATGCATCTCTATTAAAATGCATTACTTTACTCTGAGAAGTACAAAGACAATACTTATATTGCACTTACTAGAATTCTGATAGTTTGGCGAATGTAAAAAAAAAAATATTAATATGTGGATATGAATATTAATACAAACTACAGTAATACCACCACGAGTGGCCGAGATCGTTAAGGCGCGGACTCATGAGCGGGAGGTCTGGGGTTCGAATTCCATCCCAAAGAACCATCCTCCCAACTGAGATTTTTTCCATGTTTTCCTCAGTCCTCATAAATGGCAAATGCCGGGGAGGTACCCTAAATTTAGGCCTGGAACGTTTCCTTCCTTAAAAAAAATTCCAATGTATCATTTCATCTCATGTATCGTCAGTGTCCACCGCCTGTGGTGTCTCAGTAATAAAAACAGGCGTTCAACACCAATTCAAAAAATGCTCCAGTAACGAGAGTTGAATCTGTCATCATCTCTATACAGAGTCATTAATGTATTTCGCAGCCGTACTATGAGGATCTGGCTCCTGGGCAACAGGTCAAGCATCAGCCGGTATAATATCCCCTACAACATCGGAAACACGCCATATCTCACGGTAGATGTTTAACGTTTAAAAACATCCTAGGACAAGCTCCATATCGCGAGGACATGTCGTCATTCAATTTCTGCTTACACCACATTCAATACTAGCTTGGAGTTCTGCTAATTGGGGAGAATTTGTGTATAATGCTACGTCTTTGTCAATACGGATCGCAATTTCTTAAATAGGGAGTGCTCGAGAACCACAAATCAAGATTAAACACTATCATCAAACACTTCGCTCAGAGCATTCAATGATTTATGGTCCGCATATGCAGTTGCAGAATTCTGTTAGAGTCAACCATGAAATATTTTTACTTAGTAACGTACGAAAGTATTTCAACTCGTCCTTTATTCATTACATTTTGAATGTTTCAAGCTTTATAGTCATTATTCTTTAATGCGTCCTTAAACAATAATCAACGACTATACTTTACACTTACCAATAAAAGTATTAAAAGAATATATTAACTTTGGGAATGAATGGTTAAAACTAACAGTATATATACCTGTTTTAATTATTATAATTATTTACAATTTTATGGTTTTCAACATGAATTGTGGTGGACAAACTTTTGTTCTAAAACTAAAATAGTATTCTGAAATTAAAAACTCTAAAATAAGAAACTGCTATTTATCAGAAAAATATCGTTAAAAAAGCTGAACCAAGTTAAGATTTCAACAGACTAAAATTAATCTAAATAATATCTACCTATACCAAATAAAGTATGCAAAAAGAGATAAACGTAAGCATTGAACTAAGTAAAAAATATGAAGCCTTATTTACCTCAGTTTACGCTAATATGTGTGTTATGACACATTTTATATTGTAAATTTTTAGAACTTAGCAACGTAAGACTGTATAGGAGGGAAGACCAGCTTAACTGACCTCCTTAAGAATTTGAGTGAGGTTCACTACAGACAGATTAGCTCTTCAGAGATCCACTGAACCGTATGTAATGTGGAGAAGGCGATGAATCGGTGTGGGTGGAGCACGGGGCTATTATTACACAGATGAATGAGTAAACAGCTGCCATCTTCACACCTTTTGACTGCATAATTTTCCCTTCAAGGCGATTACCCATACAAAGACATAGTGTCATCTTTAAGCGGCTGGTTAGTAGCTATTCTTACACCATCGTGTCTAACGTTCATTGGAGAAGAGATTATGACGTCTTAGGGCCAGGTTCTTACACCATCCAGCTGTGTGTGCAATTAAATTACCTTCTCTAACTGCATCTAGGTTTAATGCTTTGTGCATTCATCACCCATTTCTGTTAGATAATGCATTCAATTACGTGAATAAAGTTCTTCTACTGTTTTCAGCTGGTTAACTGCTCTTTGAAGGAAGTTTTGCACCTTGGAAGTCTATTTTTGCACTCTAGTTTTGTAATGTTCCGTGCTTTCAAATGTTTTGTTTTGTAATTATTTGGAATAATTATGTGAAAATTTTAAAAATGTAAATAAGAAATTAACAAATGTGTATACTTACAAAAATATAGTCGTTATGTAATAACAACTTAAATGTTTAACTCTTGACTTGCCGATAGGTACGGGGTACTATCAAAAAGTTCCAGGACTATGACAAAAACAGCGCGGAGCATAAGGATGCTCGCGCAGCGATCGTGATTTGTGTTCTTTGTGAATTTTTATTCCGAGTAACGTCGTTCTGTGAACATTAGAAGTTGTGCTGCACGAGTTTTTTTTTAAACACGTGCACGATATTTGCAATTTTATTATCGATTGCAAACTAGAGAAGAGAACTAACATCAACACCTGCATCAAACTCGACAAATCTGGAACTGAGATATTTGAAAAGAGCTTATATAAGTTTTGAGAGGTTTTATGAACGGCACTTAATCTTCTAAAACGACAGACTATAAGAAAACTAGAGGTTAGTGGGGCCATCCATGAGCACAAACCCCGAAATTGTGGGGAAAATTGCATGTAAATCTTCAGAGAACTATTCAGACCATTGCAACATGATTTTGAAATGGTTTAGAGAGGATGTGAAAGTAAATTGTATATAGCCCTGGTCTCGGAGGTGTTAATGGCACTTTGTAACTGCAGTTTGATTGAGGGTTGATACCGGCAACAACTTTGGTGAAAAGAGAGTCTTGCAGTTTAAGGTGCATCGCAACATTCGATTGTTTAAGGAAAGTAATAAGGCCTAATTAATATGTTGCAAATGTTTAAATTACTACAATTGTTTTCTAAAGAATTGACTTTTGAGTATTTTAAATCCGTTCGAATTTCTATCATTACATACATTTTTTAATGATTTTTAAACATTTGTCTATTTATTTTTCATTTGACAAATTTGTAGTTTTTTTTAATTTTATTATACATAATTTGCCTAAACTGTTTTCCATATCCTGTTTCTGAGAAAACCAGAATATTACAAGATATAACGCTTGCATTTTTTTAATAATACTTTCAATTCTTTTGAATTATTGTTTGTCACCAAAATATCCTTTTTTTCTCACTACTTCTAAATTTGGAGCTCATTGTTTGAATAATTTTCGCACACACAAAGTAAAATGAAACTATTTTAGAATTTTGAAAACATTCTGAATGAAATTGGCACATCTCGCAGTGTTTTCTAAGAAACTGTAATTTCTTCTGAAAGAAAATGTAATCATAGGTTTAACGATATAATCTGTTGACAGTAAGCTCAACTGGCTTCCAATTTAATTCGGAAGTTTACTAGAAAGCTAAAATTATATATTGCACTGTCTCAGGTCCAATTTAGCCGGATACAAGAGCACACTGGAACCTTTAAAATCAATAGTAGCAGTTTAGCCATTGAGAATGGGTAAAAAATGCTACATCAAACATTTTAAAATTAAAGGCTGAATTAATATCTCGGAGTCCCTAAGTATTTAATTTTAACAGCGCATAAAACCCTGGTTTAGTATAAAATATTATTATTATTATTATTATTATTATTATTATTATTATTATTATTATTATTATTATTGATTTTTTATGAAACTTCATTCTCCATGTATGGTCCATATATGGACTTATCATGAACGATTTAATTTATTACAGTTCGAACAAGTTCCTAAAATGTGCATACAATTTAGGAATATGCAAAGTTTGGTGGAAGAATTTTGAGCTAAGTTAATGAATACTTTCATAATAAGTTCGTATGCATTTAATTACTCTTTAAAAATATTAACATTAAAATAGATTTCCATATATTCGTTAACAAAAATCTTTAACATTTTTCTGTAAATATATGATGTAAAGGTAAATTGCAAAATTAAACAAATACAGAGATATACTCGAGGCATTCTAGTTCGCCATCTAAATCAGTATTTCGTATTATAGACTAACATGACAGAATTTCTGGGAATTTTAAAAGTATTATGCAAATAACAGTGTTTTCTATATAATAATTTTCAATTTTAGAATAAATGTTTTAAAATAAGTTCAAGTCTCGATAAATCAGAAAGATATAAATATTTGTAGAACACATATGAAAAATTCCTTCTAACGATCTCAAACTTCAAAAATCTGAAAACATTCATGAATGTTAATGGTAAAAACTAAAATGTAAAGATTTAAAATACAGGATGTTTCAGAATTCGACCACGCAAATTTGAAGGATTGTAAGAAACTTTTTGAAATAAGGAACTAAGATCCGCGGACAAATTCGAAGAAAATGTGTAATTAATGACATTAGATGTTAGTCAGAGATACGACAAATGCTTCATGTGTATCAAGCAAAATTTTCGTTTATGGCACCTTAGTGAATAAACCTTGGAGTTATGGTCAGTGGTATCGCTGCTTTGCCAACAATTTGGTTCCGGCAAAGGTATGCACGCCACTGATAGCTGTGTAAGCATTTTTGACTAAGCAAGCTAATGCTACGTAAGCAACTTGTGTGTTTAGTTCAATTGACAAAGTGTGGAATTTCTAAGCAGAGGATAGGTGGTTCAAGCCCGTACTTTACTGGTATTTTCTCTCTCCTCTTACAGTTCCCATAATTTCAATTTATATATTAGGCAAACTAAAACACATTTAGTCTTACTGATTAATCATAGATACAATAATTTGTGACATTAAAAAATATCCGTATTTAATACGAAATATTCAATATACAAATTTGTACCCATTTTTCACATTCAAAAATAATTTTAAAAAGGTGTTATTTATTTTATATGCTATATTATTTAATGTTTAAAATAATAAAAATACTCAAGAAAGATTTAGTTTACTGCTTAAATCAGAAAAAATAACAAACTTTACACCAACTATAAATAACTTTATTTCGGGTAAGTTCAAAAAATGACTTCAGTTACCTACAGTTTTCTTCCACTAGTAACATCTCAGGTCATCGACGTATAAAGTATTAAGAAAATAGCTAAGATATAATGAAAAATGTTCTACAATTCAATAACTAAATGGACATAAATTATATAATGCAAGCCACAGAGCCAAATCTTATATTGAAGGAAATACACTTAAATACTAGTTATGTTAGCATATTTCCTAACAGCCAGTATCCATATATACAAGATTATATTTATTGATCATGTCTAGAGTTGGAAGTATTTGTATTTTTTTAAACTTAGAGCATTTTCTGTAAAAAAAAAAGGTATTTAGCAATGCTTTATAGCTATGTAGTTCGTAGTTCAATTGGTAAATCAATTGATACTTTTGCAACATTTTTACTGCGTAGGATACTAGGATATACAAAGCGTGCCAAAAATGTTTACACACCTAAAGCAAAGAAAAAACGGGGATAGCATAACAAAATTGAATTCACACAAACAAAAAAGATGAGTACTAATCATCTTAGACTTGTACAGTTACAACAGTTGCTCAAAATGCCCACCATCAGCGTCGATACACTTCTGAGTACGTTGAACAACTGTTTGAGCAACGTTTGCGAAAGTGTCCTCAGCGATTGTAGCACATGCCTTTTCAATTTCTTCCCGAAGTTCTGCAGGTGTAGCTGGTTTTCTACGGTATACAACATCCTTAAGAGTTCCCCACAGGTAGAAGTCCAACGGAGTTAGATCCGGAGACGGGGTAGAAACTCAATCGGACTTTTTCCTATCCACTGCCTTAGAAGATTGTCATCAAGGTAGACACGTACATCTCGGTGGTAATGTGGTGGTGCACTATCCTGTTGCATACAGTACTATTAGTCTCAAATTTGGCTCAAATGCATGCAATTGTTACTCGCGTTTGGCGGTTGTGTTCTGTACACACATCTACATTGTTTTGAACTTCATTTACAATCTCGGTTTTCCAATACCACTCCAAAATTGCTTTCCGCTGTTCAAACGATAATCTTGGCTCCATTTTGTTGTAGCAACACTAGCATAATGTAATGTAAGTCACATCTGTTTACAGAACATCATACTACATATTACTGTTGTTTTTCGGTCCAACTATATTAAATAGATATTTACTGTGAAATTGTGTATACATTTTTTGGTACCCTCGGTACATCCCAGGACAATTTTCTCCATCTTAATATCTCAATAATAGGATGCTAAATTATCATATTATTACATGTCATCGTGCTCACCTTAGATAATAATTTACTTGCCCAGTATGAGACAGGAGTTTGGTCGAGATCACCTGTGTCACGACACCATTGGGGCATATATACGGACCACTCATTTACATACTACATTCAGTAATAACAGGCGACCCTCTCGGAATGCGTCGAGGGAGGTCCCAGCGACATGAATCTGGGATCGGATTACCTTTGTTATAATGCAATGCGGTAAACATTGTAGTTTGCGAAACTGTCCTCCAGTGTAACACTTTCATAATTTTGCCAGAACCTCAGGGCAAGTTCAAGGTCACCTGGTAGATTCTACCAGTGCAGTTTAAGTTAAAATATTTAACTTTGCTTTCTTGTTGTTAAAATCTCTAAATGCGTTCTCACTATTAGTTACAATGACTATTTCACTTGTGTGACGTAATAATATGATGATGAAATTAAACAAAAATTTAAATACTGACCAATAACAGCCTATATAGCACTGAAAATATTACAAAGTTTTATTAAATCCCTTTTTATCATTCTAAGTGCATTTGCCTTGTGATTGTGATCAGTATAGCCATCTCTATCACAACTATATAATTCCTGAACATGCATCGCTGACCACTATTCCGTGTTTTCTGTAATTGTACATTTAACTAACTTAATATTTGTTCACTCAAGTAATTGTTTTTTGCGTATTCAGTCAAACATTCTGAAATCGTTTTGTAAATTAAGAGAAACATACAGAAAGGATACTGACACAACTTTCATCATAGCCTGGATAAAAACAACATGGCAACCAAAGCCGAAACAGAAACTTGTACATCTCCTCTGTGAATTTGAGGAGCGCTGTCATGCCTAGCCAGGTTTCGCTGAGGCACTTTATTTCTATAATCGGTGAAGAGAGACAAGTAGATTTTGATCTACAGCAGTTATAAAATCCTGGAGTGCTGCAGTACTGAGCAGTCTATTGGGTTTTATTGACATGTTTGACATTTTGTTCTGCTTCCGTTACAAGTGTGAGAGAGCGCGTGAGGGATATTTAAGTTACCGCTTCCATGGTGGGAATATAAACCAATCTCGCGATGTTACAATATACTTATGCGCATATAAAATATTAAAATGTAGTATAGAAATAAAATATATATGAAGAAACTTCACAGCTCGAAGTAAAAATTCAGATATTATAACCACAGAGCGTTTACACACACAAATGAATATATTGCTATTTTAAAAGGTAGGTACTACATACGACACCCTTATTTTCCAAATCCCATGTCCTTTTGAATTGGCATATTATGTGTCGTTAATCCTCAACAGTATCTAATTTTGGTATATACTTGTGTAGAAATATAACACAAACTTCTCATCCTTTTGTGTTGTAATACTATAATAAAAGTAAATCAAAATAAATTTGCATGCATTTTCATTACAAAGAAACAACTTTTATCTGAACTATGCTGTGCTAAAAAATATACAACGAATTTTAGAGTAGAAATGAGCTGGACAATAAATATTTTAGGAGTAGGAATGAACGATGTCATAGTTTCAATATTGAGCTAAAGCATCGGTATGGATCAACGTCGCAGCTATTTGCGATGTGAGGTGTGTTCATAGTCAGTCAAATACAAATAAATATCATAGGTGAAGGGTAGTCATAATCAGACTGCATTTTAATCTAGCCCTGTAATTCAGTGTGCAGGTCTTTGTGGATGTAGTAAGGCCTTTTGATAACTACAGCACTAAGTTTTATGAAGTTATGAAGTTTTTAGTGACGCTCTTTCTGTAGTATTTAAAATGGGATCATAGCTCTGCTGAGACAGGGATGATTAAATATATCTACTTTTAATCATCCCTAAAAACACCTCTAGTGAGCTTTATACAACTTTTTTTAATATATACATGAATGTATAGGATGCAGAGCAGAGCAGAAAAGAAATTTAAAGTATTTTCAAGCAGAAAGAGGGTCACTATAATTTCTACCTCTTTTCTATTTATATATTAGTATTATGTCATAAATTAATACTGAATACCTAGAAACAAATTATCTTTGCATTGACTCCGAGAAAGAACAAGAAAGATGGACCTCAACTAAGAGACATTAATTGAAGTTTTAAAAACTTCATAACTTCATAAAACTTAGTACTGTAGATCTCTTTTCCTACAAATAAACACCACTATATGCGGTAACCATTGGTATAGACATTTTTACGAGAGAAATGTCTCTGGAGTCAACGCCTGCAGTCACCGCAACGAAGCGTCAGAGACACAAAGGCTCAGAAAATATGGAAAACCGCACAAACCTGTAGTGACTGTATGTAAGATATGCCACGCCGCATATTCCGCATTGCATTTTCCTTTTTCTTGTGTCCAAGATGGAAAGCTGCCTTTCTAAGCATACGACATAAAAAGGCACAACATAAAATTCCACTATAATATAGCAGCTACTGAATTGTCTGTAATGCAGAAATCAATGAAAGAAAGTATAATCGAATTGATCTCGCTGTATTTGGATTTAAATAAATGCGCAATACAATGGGAAAATGTGCACAACTTTAAAAATATTAAGCAGTAAATAGATCCCATCAATCTTATTCATTGAGTGTAAATGTTCAATTCCAAGGTATGGAAATAAAAATCTTGTCTCTAAAGAATTATTTAGGCTGCTTTCAGATGTTATACTTTAGACAATGTTCAGTGCTTTACTTATAAAATATAGTGTGACCTTGTAAATATTTTTTTAACAAATATATTCCACCTAAGACCAGGGAAATTCAATTCTTACTGTGCGATTTATGGTTGTGTCTTCTGTACGTATTGACATTTTGATTCCATATAAATACTATAAGCTTTATAGGGGGATTAGGATTTTATCAATGTGCATTTGTTTAACATTCGTTGCTATGGTAACAATGACACCTTGTATAACAATTGCGGTTTAGAATTGTTACAGAAATATTCGAACAACAGTTTTTAGAATGATTTTTCCTTTGGTTTCATTCAGTGCTATTACGAATGCATTACATTTCTGACGTTACATGGATTGAGAAATGAACCCTGCTCTGTAAAATATTTTATAAGCTGTTAGAAAACAAATTTTAATAAAGCAATCGATAGACCAAAATTAGTATAAGGTAAAGTGAGTGTAGCTCTAGTTTTATTACAAGATGCCCCGAAAGCTCATGAAAATTCTGCATATAATATTTGTAGTGCTAATAAAGTTGCAAATCGTTCAAAGATAATATTCAATAATGTAGCGAATGCTGAGAAAACAGCGTTAGCTCTGTCATTATAAATTGAAAATGTGTATTAACTCAAAGAGCAAGATAAGCAGATTCGCGTCACTTTCGATTTGCAAATGTTAGTCTGCTTGGCGCTTAGGCAGGACGGGGGGGGGGGGGGAGTTCGTGACATGCGTGCCGCAGCAAAGTGATGATTCGTGTTATTATCTCATCACGCCTCGTTCAAGCCTAGTACATACGTTTTCAATCGCCATGACTGAAGGTTCAACAAAATTTCCTTGGACATTAATACACAAATCCCAGAGTTTCTGCCACTTTTGGAATGCGGTCTCAAAGTCCTTGTTTGTGAGTGAGCGTAGAACCTTCTGCTATTCACGGTGTATCTAGTCAACGGTGCCCCTTTAAATAGATCTTTACCTTCTGGAAAAGGAAGAAGTTTCCAGGAGTTGATTGTTAAGGTTAGTACACGCACGTGATGAAAAAAACACCGATTGCACTACTCCCAATGGAAATGTTGCTTGACATACTGCTAGATCAAGGTTACAGCTCCCCAGCGCTGCGCGTGCAACCTTGTATTGACATCTAGTGGTGCGCTACATATCTAGTCCGGGAACTTTTTGATACCACCTAGTCTTTCTCTCCATAAAGTGCTTAAAATGTAGATGAATATTGACCTATGTTTGTCTAAATTCAAAGTTTTTGTATATATTAAATAAATAATAAACTGGCTGTTGCATGATTAAAGAACATCTGCTGAATGGTTAAAAAATAAATCAGCACTAGACTTTATCCATTAAGGGCGAGGTAAAAACCGAACAGGATTTTGCAGTTGGTTATTACAGTGCAATACTAGTACAAAGGCACCCCTCCCTGATTCTCGAGAGAAAGGGGAGAAATACTGCAGTATAAAGGGGAAACTACCAACATGGTAAAAGTGAAGGGATAGAATAAGCAAGGTCAATGAAACGGGAATAAAGGGTTGCATGCTGTTCTGTAAATGCGGATAAATTTTGTATAAAAACGCAGCACTTTACATTAACAAAGAAGAGACCATTTTACTAAAAAAAAAAAAAAAAAAAAAAAGTGCACTTCGACGTACATTTTAATTATTACTGGGAAGAAAATTTGTGATTTTCATAGAAAATGGATATATGCTTGACTTTTAAGGTACAATGCATTGATAGAGTTGAAGTTATTTTCTAAGAGAAATCTGATACCATTGTGTTTTCAGCTTACATTTTCGCAATCATAAAAAGTGACAACTTTCACATTTTAACACAGCGACCTCTTTTATTTGCCAATTAAAGCTCGCTTGCTTGTTTCTTTCAAGTCTATATTTCGGCGAAGTTCTTTCGTTTTCAATTAAAGCTCATTTTGTATTCCGGGCCACGCATCCTTTGTAACGTATATATATTTACAAATCACGGTCGATAAGAAAGATGTCTATTCTAATTTTAGATCTCCTCCAGCAAATGCACGGCAACGCTAATGGAAACAAGAACATTCATGTCGTATGCTTAGAAAGGCAGCTTTCCATCTTGGAGTCAATGCAAAGATAATTTGCTTCTAGATATTCAGTATTAATTTATGACATAATACTTATATATAAATAGAAAAGAGGTAGAAATTAAAAGTTGTACAAAGCTATGATCCATTTTAAATACTACAGAAAGAGAGACACAAAGGCTCAGAAAATATGGAAAACCGCACAAACCTGTAGTGACTGTATGTAAGATATGCCACGTCACATATTCCGCATTGCATTTTCCTTTTTCTTAGTTGAGATCCATCTTTCTTGTTCTTTCTCGTAAAAATGTCTATACCAATTGGTTACCGCATATAATGGTGTTTATTTGTAGGAAAAGATGATGTCATCTTCCCGACCTAAATGCTTTTCCCGACTCATTTCGTTAGCATCTAAAAGTTTATCGTGAACTGCCTGGGGTAAACGTCTTTCGGCACTTGGCCAGGGAACCGGGTGAGTCACCGTTTTGTGTTTAATATTATTTCGTAGCATTGGAATGGCGCTTCTATACAGCTATTACCAAAATTTTCTTTTTTAGCAGAGGCTTATGTTAATTGTGTCGGTGACCCTGATATTTTTGTTAAGCTAAAAACGGTGTTACTTCCTTTGTGTTGATGTACGCTTGTTTATTTTTCATACAGTTGTTCTTACACGTTCTCGTTAAGTGGTAGATATATTTCAAATGTAATAATATTCTATTATGTTTTATATTGAGTTTGTTTCCGTGTCATTTATTAACTTTTATTTTATTGTGTTTATGTTGCTAAATATTCTCGAATATATAATTATTCTACAAGCCTGTACTTAGACGTGGTAGAACAAGCAGAACTCGCTAAAATTAATTTTCCGACCATTGTCGCCTACAATAGTACATCCCTTGGGAATTTCGTGTCTGCAGTTTGTAATCTGCTAATATCCTTTTACTACCCCCTTCATAAGGAAATCCTGTGTTTAGTCGTCGTTAAGCGAACTACCAATTTAGTTTGTTTTCTTGTTTTACGTTTCTAAGTTCCCTGGATTGTACCGATTGCTTTTAGAATTAAATTTTATTATTTATACTGTTATATACTTAAACGACGAATCTTAAATAATGGAATCGAAAGACATCTATAATTTTAGTTATAATTGGACATTTTAATAGAATATCGTAACTTTGGCCGTGTACTTGGTACTATAATATATTTTACTTACAAATATTTTTCATTTTGAATAAAGCCTTTACACCTTTTTTTGATGTCAAATATTAAAATTCAAAAAATGAAGGAAGAAAATTATAACGCTTCATTCTATATCATAATGAAATATTTTATATTTTAATTATTTAATACTATCGTTCACGAAATTATATGTTACGAGTTAAAGATAGGACTTCGGCAACTGATATACATTTCGTGTATCTGGAGGGGTCACGATTGCCCTGTGTGCCTTGAACTTGCTGGTCTGGGGAAGGTGGAAGATTGAGCTAGGGTGCTAGCAGCGTCGATTGCATGTTAGGTAATGCAACTGCCTTGCCTCAATTATAGAAAGCGAATATTCAGTCCTCCATTTTTACCATAATATTCGTGTTTTGAGAAATCTGCACATTGTATTTGGATGTACTCATTTATGGATAATATGCAAGATTATTTTATGAATTCTATTTCTGGCGGCATTTTAATTGTGTGTAAAGGATTTTGACTGCATTATATGCATTATTAATAATGTATATTTGAAAGTAACGAAACTAATACCTGTTATACACATCTGCCATTCTCAGTTGCATTGCTTATTAACATGGAACCAAAGAGGGAGACAGAACCAATGAGCATTCTGACATATAAAGCGGATAGCCTTGAAGATAAAGTTATATTATTTCATATATGTTTTTAGAAAACAGCGGTAACGGAAGAAAGTTATTAAATAACAGAATTGTTTAAAAAGGTTCACTCTTATCTCAAGGTCGTTTACAGAACTATGTGTACCTAAATTTACGACATAATCACTTTTTAGTACAGGTAATCCCCCTGCCCATAAGCTAGTGGATGCCCTAAAAATATTTTATGAAACTTTTAACAAACTTTTCACCATTACTCAAAAGTGAAAGTTCGATGTTTTCAAATCTCGACTGTATGCTTAATGCTTCAGCAACTCAAATTTCAGGTATCAAATATGAGGAACTCAGTCATTAGAAGTACCCACCGTTTTGATTATTTTGCAGATATCAGTTTGTTTAGTAATACTGAACCCTAGTCACAATTCAACCCTGCACCAATGCAGGGGCCATTGACATCCCAAAAGATCATCAGCGAGACTTTCCTAGGGGAAGCCTGCATCTTGAATGTTTTCTTGACTGGAGATGCCGCTGCCTTGGAACCCATGGATAATATTGCGTTCAGAGCAATAACTCGTGTTGAGTTCGACGATAATTTCATTCGCTGCTCCATCTATTTTTTCATCTCACTTATAATGCAACGGTGTTTTTCAATGAATTTTCATGTTCCATTTTTGTCTTTATGTCTATTCATACACTCTTTCCAGACTCAATTGTCTTTAAACTGAACCCTCGTTCTGCTGTGGATTTTAGGAAATTACGTCCTTACTATTCGATGGTTAAATGCCAATATTTTACAAGCCATTTCGGAGATAACATATAGCTCGATCGTCACGGCCGTATTGTCCAGGATCCATTTTGTTTCTCGAAATGCGTTTTATTTACATTTTTGTCATCTATCCATTTCCATGAACTTTAGGTTTAGGTGAAAATCATATGCCTGGTGAGATTTTTCTAGCACCTCGAAACGTTGTAATTTTTAAATTTTATTTGACATGACTTTGAGCGAAAAAAATTTTATATACTAGCTTAAAGTTCTCTTATTTTAAATAAAAAGATCAAAAAGTTAAAATCCTAAACTTATCATGACAGATAATAATGATTTCTTCCTGAATCCAGTCATGTTCCGAAAGTCAGAAAGCAAGTTATTTATGAATTTTAAAGACACCTGAGATATCTGATGTTTGCCATTTCAGGACAATTAAAAGGCCCAAAAAATCTCAATTTACGCACTTTTCCCTTATCGATATAGAAAGGAGTAATTTTGTAACCAAATCCACACGAACACAAACACAGGTGTGACAATTCATTAAGATGTGCTAGCGAGGTAGGGTTTCTACTTTTTTGCTACTCCAGTAATCTCAACAATGAAAAAAATGCAATATTTTCTGAGATGATCATTTTTTAAGATATAAGTGATTTAAATCTACAAAAGGATTAAACGGGATGTACTAAAATAGGCTTAAGCGAAGCTTATATGATTCGTTTTATTGCGCAAGATAAATCAAGAGCTCCTTCAGCCATACGTATGCCCGATACTCACAGTAAAACATTTCTAATACTGGCACATCGCCGTCGTTAACTTAGCAGGGCAAATATTTGTGGCAATATGTGTAATTATTTGACTGTATGCATACTTCATTAACATATATATGTAACAATTGTGATTTGATTTCTATCTAATTGCATCTATCACATGCAGTAGTGGCTGATAAAAACTGCACACATCTTGGCACTAATTTCCAAATATGATAGTACTTTCTGTACTAAAACTAGTCACAGAAAGATACATATTACTTGTCAAACTAAGCTAACTTTAAAAACACAAAATGCGTCGTCAATCATTCCATATTTAAACTCCTATTAGCGCTTAAATCTCCAATTGCTACGAGTTTTGTTACACTGTACCTCTATTCCCTAGAGAAAACCATTGTATTTTAAGAGAATGCCAATAACACTCAATGCTGTCACTTCCTATTGCTTTTACAGAGACAGACAAAAACAATGTTAATACATAAACGGAGATTCAGCTTCCGTACACTCTGTATCATTTTCCAGGAGTATCAACTTACAATTGTACATGAATTTCCGACTTTACTGATAAGATTTTTTTATTGATTTATTTATGGACGCTCTTTAACATCTCAGGTCATCAGCGTCCCATTCAACTCAGGGCGTGAAACGGCCGACAAATTTTGCTCAGAGACCTCTCTTTCAGGCTTCAGATTCTTTATCGTGCCGTAAATGTACGACACGGGACCCACGACTTTACTTCCCTTCCGAAGGAAGCCATACTTAGGATTTTTACGCCCGAAAAAAATCCATCGCTCCTGGCCGGGTTCGAACTGATAAGATCACATAAGTGATTAGTGAGTTTGCTCAAGTCAAAACGTGCAGAATGTTTGTACAAATTACATGGTATATATACAATCACCTTTTGATTTCATTTATTTCAACCTACATTTCGTCGGCTATGGTATCCTAGTGGTAACAATACCTTTGTCTCATAGACCCAAGATCGCAGATTCAAATCCGGTCAGGGTCAATGGATCTTTTAGGACGTAAACATCGTAAGTATTGTTTCTTTCGCAAGGGAGGTAAAGCCTTGGTCCCATGGCGTAGATTTAAGGCACGAAAAAGTTCAAGTCTGAAAGAAGAGGTCTCTGAGGAAAATGAATCGTTCGGGAAATGACCAGAGATGTCCTCTTTACCAAATAAATATAAAATAAATAAAAAGATACATTACTTTGTCAAATATAACACAGAGATAGTTAAAAGAAAATTTAGTGCAGTGAGAGTAGCATATACTTGACTATAGTTTTAAATCTTGTCCGCTTTCGCCATATTTTACCTTTCGGCTAATAAGCTTGCCATAGACGGCGGCTGGCATACTTCAACATCGCTTCCCAAATGTGTGTACAATCTTATGCATGTTACAACACAGTGAAGGAGTAGTTTGTGTGTATGAGCTATAGCACTATTGTTCTACTACTTCCTACTTCTACTAAACAGGGAAAACACACAGTTAATTTCGGCCACAGCATTGATTCCGATTGCTATTCTAATGTCTTTTTTCCTTTGCAGTAGTTTTGCTTGGGCATGTTCAAGATTTGTCTAGTTTTCCTCTTCGTTTTCATTTTTTTCTTTGAAACAATAGACAAAAAAAATGTATGCACATTACCGTGAAATTCAATTCTGGAAGGAAGAAATTCGGGGAAGTATTGAATAAACTCCGCATGCATACGATGGGCTGATTCGCATTTATAATAACATTTACGGTAAAAAAAAATTCTCTATAGTAAATCTTGTAACGACTTTGGGAATGAATGTATATTGCCGAGAGACCAAAAGAGATAAATTCAGAAATCGGCTTTCAAAGATGGTTGAAAGGGGGTTTGAAACTTGGGCGCCGCCCATGATGTTCAGACAAAATAATGCGCAAGGGGACAAGATTCATAACAGAAGCATGTATATAACATTATATAAAATATAATGAATAAAATTCTGGTAACAGTTAATAGTTATTTAGTATTATATTAAATATTCAATAAATTACTGTGCACTATATAAAGTAATTAGTTAATTATGTTTTAAAATATTTCCTCGGTGTATTGTAATATTACAAACCAATTTACCAATAAGACTAAAAAATTCTATACCTTTGTGTAAATAAAATTGAGATTTTTTTGTATTTTTCTTCTTTCATACGTTTATTATTGTGCCTCTTGTATATTGTTCATTAGTTTAGAACAAGCAGATGTGCGTGTGTGTGTGTGTGTGTGTGTGTGTGTGTGTGTGTGTGTGTGTGTGTGTAAAACAAGCAGCTCCTGTAACATATAAGCATCGTGCTTTTTATAAAATAGTTTAAGTGGAATACTTCTTATGCTTAAAGTCTCTTTTTTAAATTAAATCTTAATCCAATAATTGTCTTTTTGGTAATAGTAATTGTTCTCAACACATTTACACCGCAGATAAATCTTAAGATCAGTATTGCATATTTAGCTTCGAGTATACTGGTAACTCATGTATACGATTCATTTGTAGTTATGCCTAAAACTTTGGTAGCTTGGGCATACTGTGTTGTTTAGTTTTGGGTATTATTCTGTTTTCTCTACTGGAAATATCAAAGCACACGCAATGAGATTTACTTCCATTTAGTAACGTATGTTAGCTGTCAGTCACTGAAACCATACCATCATTAATAACAACATGTAGTTTACTAGGGTCTTTAGTTTTAAACATTAAGCTAATACGATCAGCTAATAAAACTATTTCAGCATTTGGAATATGCAGTGGCAGGTTTTTAACGTAAACAAATAACATTGGCCCTAAATTTGGGTCTTGAGGCACATTGCTGTTGATATCTGTAATATCAGAATTCACATCGTTGCAATTAATTACAATCATTATTTACATTCTGTTAGACATATACAATATTACTACAAATTTTAGATTTTATCATATTCAAGTTTATGCTTGGTGGTAATATAAAGAAGAATATTTGAACGATGAATCGAAATTATCGTAGTCAAAAGAGTGAGATTTGTTATAATTATAATGAGAGATTATTATCCCGTGTCGCAGCTGAACGCCATTCGCTTGTCATTGCAACAAATATTATTATGGTTGTGTGTAGATAGTCAGTCGCAGTTTGCTGTTATGAGAGAAAGCATTGTTTCTGAACTTATGTTATTATAACTCTGTTTACAGTTATGAGATTAGTGCAACTCAAATCTGTGTGTTATCACAGGCTTTTTGGAGCTTCTATGCTAATAATTACAGCATGTTAAGTAAATTCCGCTGTAGTGTGCTGCGTTCAAATGTTGCCATTAGAGCAGAAAAAATCAAAGTTACCCCCATACTGTAGAGGGATTTAATGTCCAAAATTTGAATTACGAAGGCACAGCTGTTGGGAATGAATGGCAATTTTACTGCAGATGGGCACCACTTCAACGACTTCTATAACACGGGTTGGTACTCATTATCAAATAAAACTAACATTGCATGCATTCTTTTATTGATCAAAGTTGTGAGGATAGAAATGGAAGCAAAACTTGTCCAAAGACGGAGCCTGTAAACGGCGCGACTTTTGCAGCTTGCGTTCAGCTGCGGACGTAACTCAAAAATAACTCACTGTATATTTATATTTCAGTAATTTTTGGCAATACAGTTAAATGTGTGTATAATAAATTCAAAGTTCTTGTGAAGTTTTAAACATACGAGAAAATACTTTAAATGACAATCATAATGACGTTGAATCAGTGTTAAATAGGAAGAAGTTCATACTGGCGATATATGGACTTTGACATGCTTTCAATAGCGTTTATGGATCAAGACGAGCTAACTTGTTTAAATTATCACTCTCGATATAATGTGGTATACACAAATGATATAACTTTTTCTTTCCTAATGCAGCAAATCAGATTTACATTGAGAGAATTTGCGGTTTTAATCTGTTAAAAACAGTTAAGTTAATACTGCAATAACTCCAGAAAAGATAAAAAAAAGTATGTTCTTGGACTGCCTTTTTAACGCCAGAGGGAACAAATCTCTGCTTCACAGACGATTTCATGAAGGTGCAGGCTCGAACAATTTTTTGATTCTCTAATGAAGACTCATTATATACAATTAAGAAATTGTGACAAATATATAGGCAGAAAAGGCTCAAACTATGAGCGTAACTATTAACTTAAGAAAAACATTTGTCATAATTTATTCACTTAAGTTAAATATTTTGTGTTTATTAATTTATAATGTCATAAAGAATCATGCATAAAATACTGCATGACATCGATATACAAATTAAATATTAGTGAAAGAGGTCGTCATTAAGACACAAATCAACAAATATAATAAATTAAAACCATCTTGGTACATTCTTTGATAATAGTCCGTCTATAATTTTATATAATCTAATAAAGAGTAGTTAAACGTATTGCCTTAATAGTAATATTATTTTCGTTGTAACTTAACAAGAACAAAATGCGTTGCCTTAATAGTAATATTACTTTTGTTTTAACTAAACTAGAACAAAACGCATTGCCTTAATAGTAATATTATTTTTGTTTTAATTAAACAAGAACAAAACGCATTGCCTTATGGTAATATTTCTTTTTGTTTTAATAAAACAAGAACAAAACGCTTGTTTTAATAGTAATATTATTTTTGTTTTAACTAACCAAGAACAAAAAAAGTACGACAGATCGTGTTGTTTTGAATGAATAGTCAATTAGTGAATAAACCTTGTAATGATAAAAAAAATTGTCCAAGCCGCGCATGTTTCCCGAACCTGGTTTAACAGCTTGACCCCGGCAAGGTTGCGCTGGTGACATTGTACATATAGCGGCTAAGTCGATATTCAATTAATACAACACTGCAGGTGGCGCGTGCAGAAGCGGGCCACTGGCGCAGTGCAGTTATGAAATCACATGTGTAAAACCAAAATAGGTTAGACAACGGAAATATTCAGTTTTTCACGCAAGTTATGTGAACGCCAACAGCAGAATAAATGCAACAAGCCCAATGTTGCAGGGCTCTGCTGTAATAAGTGTATTCCATTTTAAAATGTGTTATACTGTGAAGCAATGGTACTCAAAGAGTGCACCTTCAATATTCTTTTCCTTCTACAGTGCGGTTATTTGAGTTATGGGCCTCCTGAGCACGGCTGTTTACTAGGGAAGTACAACTACCCTAACCGTAAAAATGAGAGAAAGATTTGCCACACGTAAATTTGTATTTTATTTAAGTATTTCTGTTTTTGCTGAAACCGTAAAATTATGCTGTATTTAAATATAATAATGCAAAGACTATTCAATAAATAACTGTCATAATTTTTTTACAATATACCTTACACATCCTCATAATTTTGATATTTCTCAAATTATTCCCCATTGGATGGAATTCACCTCTATATGGATTTCTGTCAGTCTTCAAATACATGCTGGAAACCATTATATGATAGGTCCTTCAGAATGCAGCCCTCATCATTGCTTCTGTTGATGGAAAATGGATTGTTTGGCCCAAGTACTTTTCATATAGAAAATATAAGTGTTAACATAATCTAAAGGCATTTATACTATTAGCTCATAATATTCATAGTCTTGTAAATATTCGCTGGTTAATAAATCCTTTTTATTTCCAAATGAAACGACACAGAAAATAGCAGCCTTGCTGAGCGTACTTGATATTTCAATAGTGAGATAGGGTTAATGGACATCAAAGTAAGAGAGAGAAAATATCTTCATAATAGAAACCCTTAATGCAGTAAACATACTTCATAATGGCTAGCCTCATGAAGTTTAAGACGATAGCAAGTCGTTTCAGATGAAATTCTGCACCTCTTCTTGACAAGCTGGTTATTAGTAGCAATGAGAAAAGTATGCAAGCATTAGAAACGAGGAGAAAATTATAAAAGTTCGAAACATACTCAGCGAAGTTTATTAACATATGTTAATATGTTAATAAACACATTTACTTCTAACAATTTTTCATGGAATGAAACCTCCTCCTCTGAGTTAGCACACTATAGCATTTCATATCGGCGATATTCAAAATGTATGTAACACTTTCTCAAGAATTGTCTAACAGATTCGCTATTCCACAGCTCAAAGGAAAAGTTAAACTAATTCCTATAGAATAGCGTTTTTCAATCTATGGTCTGCGGACTACAAGTGATCCTAGAGGTCTGCTCTTGTGGTCTTGTAGTGAGCATATATTTAGAAAATTGAGCTTTATTCGAGATAGAATGAAATGAATTGCAAATACCACTGTATAATTGAGTACCACAAAGAAACTGAATTTCCGCTGCAAAGCCCTCATTCACGAAAGCATGAAATCTTCATTATTTTCGAAGTTAGGAAGTACCTTGCAGCAGCATTTGTCGTTTTATCTAAAATTGTTTTTATTTTGAAGTTAATGTGGTAGAAATGTTAACAAATGCTATTCTGACAACAAGTGTCATAAAGAATTACATTATTATAAAATAGTAATTATACTGTATGGAGGGGAATAGATGCCATCGTTTAAGAAGACACAAAGAAAAAAATATGTATAACACATTTCAGACCTTGAGAAAGTATTTTATAAAAATTAAATAATTATATTTTATTAAGTATTGAATAAAATATTTTATTTTTATTTTGTTTTATTGATTGATTACGTAAAAACAGGATTTATTTACTTTCTTTCACTAACTGTTCAAAAAAGAGTGTATTAAATAAGTAAATTTAAAAACAAAATATTTATTTTCTTTCATATAAAATTTAAAAAATGTGTGTTTGGATTTTAGGTACTTTCATTAAATTTTAGCTGAAAATACGCGAAAAAACTATTTTAGTAAGTAAATATCAGTATCAAACAATACAATTCCCGTAACGCATTGGTACAAGATAACCATGACATTGAGTGCACAACAGGCAGCGGGCTCTGAAAACCTCCATTCTTATCACTTACCTGCACAATTGCGACATGCCAACAGCTACAAGAGAAAGGAACGGCCGCCAAACGTCTCTTGTTTACAAAAATGTTGCTATGAAAGTTTTCCAAGGAAAGTGTTCGTAACCTATTTTATTGTCCTCGTGGAGGTTTCTTTCTGGTTTAAAGGATGGCATATACTCTGGGTGTTCTAAAATTTTTCGGTTTGACTCGGAGATATCCAAATTATTATGATAATAGTTGAGTGTCATCCTTTACATGGCACGCCGTAAACATTCAGATGCGTAAGTGTAGTCACTTGTTTGTGAAAATCGTGTAAACAAACAACTGTTATCATTTTCTACAAAATGGATATAACTGAAATACAAACTGTGCAAAAGTACTTCGTTTTGAAAGGTTTTCCCGCAAAAGAAGTATAAAAGAAGTTGGATTCCACATTAAAGAATTCTTTTCCTTCGTTTTCGAAGGTTAAAAAGTAGGCTAATGAATTTAAGCGTGGTCGTACATCCACTGTAGGTGAGATAAGCCTTGTGCACTACATTTTACAGCAAGTTTTGGGCATGAGAAAGCTTTCCGCTTGATGGTTGCCACGTTTTAACAAAGGACCAAAAAGGTATTCGAATGGACATTTCAAAGTGTGTTTAGACTTGTTCAAACGCAATTCCAGTGAGTTGCTCCGACGTTTCATAACAGAAAATGAAACGCCAGAGACGAAAGTCCAGTCCAAACAGTGATTGGCAACAGGTGAAAGTGCACCACAGAAAGCAAACGTAGGCTTTCAAGGCCTGTGTCACTATGCAAATGGAGTCTTTCCGGTTGTAAGGCCGTGATCCAATTGGATTCTTTTCCTCCATCTTCCCAGATGTTTCTTCCACGATTTGCATAATTACAAAGCAAAAACAGCTCCATCTGCAGGAAAAGTTCTGGATACGGTTTTCTGGAATTCTCATGGTGTGGTGCTCGTAGATTAACTCTATAAGGGCTGAACCATAACCGGAGAGTACTACGCTTTACTACTGGACCAAATGAAAGATGATATTCAAGCTAAACATCCACATAATTGAGAATGAAGAAATGAAAATGTTGATGCGAAGTTGCATAACCTTCGCTTCCAAGTTCTTCCACATCCGCCGTATTCGCCAGATGTGACTCGCAGCGATTACTTTTTGTTCCCAAACTTGAAGAACTGGCTGAATGGACGAAGATTTACATCAAATGACGAGGTTGACGCTGAGACAGGCGCTTAATTTTTACATTTGGACAAATCTTATTTTACTGAGGGTTTAAAAAGTTGGAAAGTCTTTGGACTAAATGTATTGATTTACAAGGTGACTAAGTTGCAAAATTGAAAAAAAAAATCTTAAATCTTGTGTGTGTGTGTTTTTTTTTTTTTTTTTTCGTTCAGGTCGAGAACTTTAAAAACGCCCCTCATATATAGGCATGTTTCTATTAAAAATGAAATACTTATATTATTCTTCCATTTACCATACTAAAAATAAAGGAATTCTAATTAATGGTGTTTTATTAAACGCATATATTGCTTCTGCTGCTCTAGTTACTGTGTAAAAATCAAAATACAGCAAACATGGCAATTGCTTATGAAGTGAGCAAGCATAGAGTGGATCCCAAAATCTTTTAAGTTAAAAGAAAGGGTCCCCACTTTAAAAAGTTTGAGAAACTGGTAGCATTTTAGTATTCAAAGATTGAAATTTATAGAGTAATAATTTAAATATTTAGGAAATTTAAAACGTAAGTTTCCTGCTTTTAATAGCACTAATTTTATCCTCTTTAAATTAAATGCTACGAACAAATTTTTAACGGCACAAATTTTATACTTAGATTAATCAATAACTTTTTGGCCGATGATTATTTTCAGAACATAGGAATGGAAATTTAAAAAAGAGCAACCCAGATATAAACTCTGTACACTATTAGATCATTTTTATTTGTGTTAAGGAAAATATCAGGTAGGTATTACCTGGTTTCTTCCTATATCAACTTATGCAGGTATATCAGCAAATAAGAGCACTTCAAAACGAAACGAACCAAGAAATTTTTACTAATTAGCCGTTTCTATTGCAAAAAAGTAGACAGAGCAAATGATTCTGGTAGCTGTATTTCCTTGAGAGGACTGTACAAGTGCGTGCGTATTGATCTCTGTGAATGTGACGGTCGTGGAATTATCACTTTCTTGCAAGTGTAACGATCTTGCAGTTGCGAGTGAATAGCAACTGCGCCGCAGGGTTAGTTAAGTAAAGGGGAATTGGTGTAGCATGTATAAACTCTTTTGAAAATCGATACGGAGAAACACTTGGCGCAGCCAAGAGTTAAGGTAAGACAAGGCGTAATAACCTAGTAATCAAATTCGTAGTAATGTATTCACCTTTAGCTTAGCGCCTTAAAGTTGTACAACCCAATTAAAAGCAACAAAAGCAGAATATTATCCTTAGAGGCCGACAGAACTTTAGGAAAATCCTTGAAATATGCGTAACACCATTAAAATTTGTATCTTTAGAATAAGTTATGTTTATGTTTTGTCTAGATCAGCAGTTAACATACCTAAAATCACATGTTGTATTACTAGTCCCATCAACATATAATGATGTCTTAATTTTGGCCATAAGTGCATACACTTAACCTGTGTACTCTTCAACTTGCGTGGCCTATGAATTTGCTGTTTACATGCAACTAATCATCTCTGGTCAGTTATATATTCATACTTTGAAGAAAAAGATTTACTATAGATGCTGAAAAATTTAAGGTGGCTGCCGATATTGGAAATATGTACCTTTGGGTACCTTGTAGGATGTTCTTACCATCTGAGCTACCGTGCCTTCGGCTGCCTATAGCCAAGGCTGCAAAGTTAAATTAACATATTCATCAGTCAAGTCATAAATTCTAAATTTGAGTTATTTTTAACTCTAGGGTGTAGATTAAGTAAGGAATTACATATTGCTATATGAGAAAGAATATATTTGTATATTTGTATCTTTTTACATGTACGGATAAGTTATTTTAAGAGAAGATAGGACAATTACATTTTAGTTATATGAATTAGTGTGCCGTATAGAAGAATGTGTGGAAGTATATTTTTTGAGCTCTAACTTGGCTTTATTATGATGAAATCTTTATATTAAATGGAAGTGAATTAAACCATACAATACTACTTTAGTACAACACACATATCCATGGATGTCTGAACTTTTTATGAATATTTCAGATTTCTTCTACTACTAACACTAGTGTAACTAAAATATACTCGCACATTAGTGATAGAATTTCCAGTCTTTTGAAAAGTAGCTAACAATGGGATGTGCATTTTGCTCCTACCATTACCACCTCCTTTTTATCTAATATAAATATCCTTCATATGTCATTAATATGAAAGGACGGGATTTTTGTTTGGAAATTAAGGGATATGAGGGGGGGTGTTATCTCGGGGGTGTGTTCTATCTGCGGAAAGATGGGATATAAAAAACATATTATTTTTCAGTGTAAAGGAACGAATGAATTGTGGGTAAGTTTGATAAGTAAGAAATGAATATCGAGGAAGAAAGAAGCTATAGCAAGAAAGAGTTTTGAGGATAAAAAAGCATCTAAATTAGGGGGTTTTTTTATGGAAGGTAAAGATGAAAAGGAAAAGAAGTTAAAGCATTTATAAATAGTAAATATTTTTCATAATTTTAAAGTACTTCAAATAAATAAGTATATATTTTTCCATATATAATGTAATGTAATTATAATGTAATATAATGTAAAATATATAATGTAAAATGTTATGTTATCAAGTATTTTGAACACTTTTTGTACTTTTTAAATTTTGTGAATACATTGTACAAAAAAGACGAAAGAGCAACTGTGTGCGTCTAGGATAGGTTAGTTTTTAAATAACCTCCCCGTATCGTTTAAAGACATAGGCTTTACACGGGGTGTAAGCACTTAATGTGAAAAAGTAAAGGTAAAAGGCTTCGTATTATCAAATCATGAAGTTGTGACATTATATGTCACGCTACCTAAACCGCCTTTCCTTGTTTTATGACGCTTATTTCCTAGGAGCTTTCTCCAAAACCGCGATTTCCGCTCATTGGTTGCAACATGTAGCGTCATTCTTTTTTCTGATTGCCTTGCAAGTTAGTTTTCAAGTTATTAGTGACTTGGTTGCGGGCTGCATGGCGGAGAGCATCTTAACAGCTTCTGGCTTACATATCAGTGACCGCTGTGCCATGCCTTGGATTGACTTTCAGTGCACTGTATGTGGATAGCATCTTACCTCTAAATCTATTGTGGGGAAGGACATCGGTCCTCTCCTGTATTTACCTTCAGTGACCCAATACTTGTTTACTTGATGCGATTCTTTTGTCAGATGGGGTAAACCATAAAATGAATTTAACTATGCTTTTAATCCAGGTATCTTTAAAAAAAAAAAAAATAAGGAATTTTTCCTGCGTACATTTATGGAAATATCCTCTAGTGTATTACTATGAATTTGGGTATTATTCTTTAATGTTGAATGAATGAATGGTATTTAACGTCCGTTTTTGCTACAGAGACACCACGGGCGATGGACCCTGATGACACATGAGATGAAATGACATATATTTTTTTTAAATGGAAGGATCGTTCCAGGTCTAAATTTAGAGTACCTCCCCGGCATTTGCCATTTATGAGGGAGGACTGAGGAAAATCAGGAAAAAAACTCAGGGAGGGCGGTCCTTGCGGGTTTGGAACCCCAGACCTCCCGCTAACAAGCCCGCATCTTAACGACCTCGGCCACCCGTGACGGTCTTTAATGTTTTTTTATTGTTTTGAATAAAATGAGTGTTTTTTTCTTCTTTTTGGTAATGGCTAAACCCCTGGAAAATTCCAATAATGTGTTTTATGAAAGAAAATAAATAATTCTTCTCACTGTGGATTAAAATGTGCAAAATTATTCTCATGCACTGTCTTACGGTGAGATATTATAATTATTATTACGCTCTATGAAGTGTGAGGATAAAAATATTGTATAATTTTATTTTGTAGTGATTTGAAGTAAAACTGTTGTGTAATTTATTTTGTTTTGTTCTTTCACAATTTTTTTCTTTGATTTAATGTGTTAAAGCTAAATTGCATTATGGGAAATATTTCAATGCTCTTGCATATTGTTGTCATAATTTGAATGTGTACTTTCTCCTGTACGAGTACAATTAGTTTATTTACTTAAACTGATTAAATAAATTAAAGAGCATTTCTTATTCTCCCGCGCTATTCGGTATATAAACCTTTCCAAGCCTCCTCTGAGTTTTATTACATCAGTTAAGTTTTCTAAGACCTAAAGACATTAATACTACAAGGCAGAAGCGATAGGGTGCCAATAATACGGCGATAATAACCGTTTCTCTCTACCACCTAGAATTGAAGCAACTAAATCATCTTCAATTTAAGGAGATAAATTTTTATTTGAAAAACTTTACCACCAATGTGCTTTATTTCGCCATGCATGAGGTATTTTCTTTTTCTTTCCGCGCAGTTTTATGTTCCTTACTTTTAAGCTCTAGAAAGAGACAACTGCATCAAAATAAAATTATGGAGTGGGTTAAATTGATTACAGACGTAACAGTGTTCACCGCTATCCGAAATTGTCTCATTAGGAAGATGTAGTAAACAGAATGGAAAACTCAATTTTAACAATATTCAAAAGAATTCTGTATAACAAGCGAAATAAGCACCATTTCTGAAACAGTAGGAACTGAAATTTCAAAAGATCGCTCAGATGATATACAGAATCGTGTGTTCTTGGAAATTAAACTGAATTACGCTCTATAGAGCGTCTTTTGTTTGCGTTTAGCCACAGTGCATATTCGCCAATATTAGACCAAGCCTGGCTGTTTGTGCTCGCCGTGTTTGCAGGCAGCCTGCCTCACTAAGGAGACCTACAGAAACAAAGTCTAAAATCAAATTTGATAAAGGCGTTAATAGACAGTGTTAAACAGTAAATGAGTTACTTCTGTCCGTGTGTATGTTAATCTTGACACATCCAGCAATTCCGGAGTTGCATGTACATGTTATGTATTTGCAATACCGCATGCGAGTACTAAAGTGTATCGATTGTCCAGGTTATAGAGGGAGGTCAGTAGAATGCTGTTCGTAGTTCGAGCGGAGCTAGCGTGCATACGCTCCATTTACAATTATCAATAATTAATGGAACGTTAAAGAGAAAATCGATCTTGTTATGCCTACTGTCGCTGCAGTTCTAGATATTTCCTGTTGAATATTATCTTAGGATGTCCACGACATTAGTCGTTTGCTTTCCAGCTTAACCATTGCAAGAAGAAGCAATGATAGACATCATTTGCAACACAGCATTGCGAGAAACTGTTTCGCTGGAATAGCCAGTTACACAGACATGAGGCTCGCAAAAGGTTTGCTTTTAGGAGAATGACACCGGCTCAGGAAAGTTCTTTCCTCTCTGTGTGGCATTAAACGTTTTGTAGCCGTGTCTTCCAGTTATTTTGTAATGTTCAAAAACTTTTTTCTGCCTGGGTTTGTTTTGAAATAAACAGCATTCAGCACCCGATCTTATAGAATTATTAAACTTGGTTATAACACAGAGGATTGTATTGAATTAGATTCGATTGTTAGCAACGGAGCTGGATACTTAAGTAACTCAACTATGCTCAAGGGCTGGCCGTTTGTGCTTACAGTAAGAACATTGTGAAAGGAAGGGATGAGGTGACAAAAATTATGACAAACAGTTGATTCTGAATACATCAAATTGGTACAGATAAATCATCTTAAAGCGTGGTGATTTTGGCTAGAAACCAGAAATCAAAGAATCTGAATTGAAAAGGTTGTAAACTCTCTTAAAATGCACAGATTATTTCGATGAGCAGTGAAATAAACTAGGCATCACGAGACTAATGTAACACAGTAGTAACATATTCTATCCTACGAAAATCCCCTTCTAAACTTAAGCCGTGAAATGTATCTTGTGAATTCATCCGCTATCCTGTGCTATGATAGAAATATTCTAAATAGCATCTAGCAACGTGTGAGCGTTTTATTAAACTAACCTGTAATGTTTGTATAGCTGCTATACTCAAATCTATATTTCTAAACTTTGTATCCTCACTGATACTTTACTCTGAATACCCTACCACTATAATTTATTTTATCTTCTAACGACTGGAAACAATTATTTTAAATCATGAAAATCTCAAATTATGGTAACAAGACTTAACACAACAGCGGGACTATAAAAAATGAACAAAATAAGCAAGCGGTATTTATTCATTAACAACTACTATTGTTCGACTTCCTGGCCCGTTTCTTTATGGGCAAATCGCACAGGGAGGAAATTAGGGGAGGCCGTACGAATATTCTGCGCATGTGCGGCTGAAAGCGTATATTGCCTCTCCTTCAAGACATCTTTGGTCTGTCCGTCAGTAATATTCCAGTTCGGTTGTGATATTTATTTCAGTTTCAGAGCTCTGGTCTGAAATATAGTACAGTACTGTGTAATCATAACTTGGCGCTTGAGAAGCATACACGTGACTGTGATACCCCTTAGTCATGTGCTAGCTATCGGCCTTTGCGGACTTAGCTGGCCTTTACATTTATTTTGGCGCATCTAACTATGCTGTTGTAATGGGATCGCCAACAGTAATTCTAGCCTTATATTATGAGCAATACATTACGTGCAGCACGAACTGGTACATAATGGAACAGCACCTTATTATAGACCGCACTTACTGGAAAAATACATCAATAAAAGTGTCAAAAACAGTTCATTGTTCATTTTAGGTTAGGAAACCGCTGACAAAATTCTGTCAATGGTGTTTAATATCCACCTAGATATTCGAAATTACCAGAAACATTGATGCAGGAAGTGAAAAACCAATGGCAAACCTTCTCACAGATATCTTTCTATTAACTATCTCAAGGGATGGGAGTTTCCACAAGCAATGTGTCAAGTAGGTGCAAAATACGTAGAAGGCAAACCTGCTATGCAAGAACTAAAATCTCCCGTGAATAAAGAAGTCAATTACTATCATTGACTTTAGTAATTTATCAGTGCATATCCAGAAACACAGGCTACAAGTGACTGTCAAACTAATTACCTGTTTCGTCTATTTGGGCTCATCATTTCGCAGATACCCTATCTGAGCTAGTGAGAACACTCACGCCGTGCATGAAGCATCTTTTTTGTTAAACAAAATGTGACTGTATCGTGGAATCATATTGTTGGTTCCATCTGCTTCCATACAACGTTGGACACCGCAGTCTACACAGAATTTGTCCATGATTTTGTGCATGACGAGGAATTTTCAACAGGATGGTGTGACTGCCACAACTTCAATGACAGCATGGCTTGAAGATAACTGTCTGACCTTACCCTACCAGACTTTTCTTATGGGATAAGGTGTATTGCAACATGCCACGGACTCTCTGGAGCTGCAAGAAAACACTGGGCGGAAAATTGAAGTTGTTGCTGTCAATATGCAAAATGTACTTTCCACATGTTATGAAAGTATGCTTCTCATGCACTAAGGCAAGCAGGTGTTGAACATCATTAATTAGTTCATTAGTTTGAAATTTATTAGGAAAAATCAGAGACCGACAGCAAGGGAAACATTCTGTTTAAAGATGAAGCTGCTAAAAGTGTTTATTTTCACTCATAAACTTGACGTGATAGGTGATCAGAATATAAAATATATTTAACTCTCTTCTTCAATGTATACAGAAAGTGCTGCATTTATCAAAGGCTAAAAAATGTACGTTGAAAGATTGTAGTATAGGTTGTGTACACATAGTGCCAAGAATGCGTGGTGAACAAACAAACAACTGCCTTTCAGAAAGAGAGCAATACGATTTTTAAGTCGCAAAGATTTAAAAGCAGTTAATGGGCTACACAATTATCAAACAGACGTTTTACTCGCAGCAATTTTCAGGTGTTATAATGAAGAGCAATATCCAACAGCAGAAAGACTAAAACTGCGAATACGAGAGAGGAAATTAATTACAATATCTCTGTGTGCTCTAGGTATAGCATTGTCAAGAGTATTGGTTTCAAATAACGTATATACAATGATGACAGCAGATTCATTGGTGGAAAGGGGAATGGAAAACGCTGCAGTGCTTTAAAGGTACGTAGTTAATAGTACAAGATGAGAGCTCTGTGTCTGAACCGCTTTAAATGTGCTCTGATGCAGAGTTGTGGCCCGTACACGTCTTATTTTGATAACACCTCTCCATGCGGGCATAGCCATCGTTTTCCCTCAGTTAAGAGCTAATGATAACTAACATATTCCAGCTAAATGCAAGAACACAAATTAATTTCATTACTATACCTCATACCTTTGATAGACGGCGATCGATAACTGAAATGAGAGAAAAAAAAAAACACTCGAAAAAGCATTTGGCATCAGTATTCGTTTGTTCCAAGTATTAAAATTCTTTCAAATGTTTTGGGATACCTACGGTTTCCAGCAATATCGGAAAATATGAGATGTCACATAGAGATATCCAGCTATTTTACATAAGCTCTATGATAGAAGCACACGATCGTTTCCTTTGTTAGTGTTCCAAGCTAAATAGAGTTTTCCAGCCCTTAGATATATCTCTTGCAGAAGACATTTGCTGTGAAACAGAAAACATCAGCAGCACGTCAAAAGAGTTACCTACATTTCATGAATTTTAACGTATTTATGGATGTGTGCTCTTTTTATAAATTAGAGCGTTGGTATAACTAGTATGTTCCACCTTTTTCTTAAACACCACCCCTCTCAGATCCAGGCCGATATATAAAATATAAACGAAAGCATGTTTCTTCCAACCATTTAGAGTACTACATCGGCTTCCTAAAGTATTTGGGACGAAATGAATTATTCAAATAAATTCCCTTTAATCAGGATTCTCCCTTTGGGGTAATGTTTTAAAATGCACCTAATGCGCTTCTCAAATAAAGGAATTACATTCAACATTTTGAAATCTATGCAGAAACATATTTTATGCGTTATAAGTTTTAGATTTGCGTTTTCAAAAGTTACTGTTTTTATACAACTTTTATAAAGAACGAAAAATAAGAGAAAAAAATTGAGGCTTCATTTTTCTCTGTTACCATGTATGCCGGCCTTTATTCTTTGTTATCTCCTCTTTTTAGCTCAAAATTTCGGTCGTTCAATTCCACCAGGGAAAGAAATAGCACAAAGGGCTTTGTTAGCTAAAATGAAAGGTTTGTTTGTTGGCACAAAGAGAGTTACGGATATTCGGAGTGTAGGAAGACATTTGGAAGGGCTCCAGTTTAAGCGAAAAGGTCGACATAGAAAAATAAACAGAACTTCCACCGACAGGCAATAGGTGACGCTAGTGCTTGCTGCGCTAGCGCTTCTGATATGCTTAACGTACTTAATTCCGCTTAAAATTTAACAGAGGAAATTCACGCTGTTTTTCCCTCTTTGCTACACCAGCGGTACCATTTTACCTAAGTAAACGATGACTTTGCTTGTCCCGGCCCCCAAGATTTAACTTAAAGTTTAAAATCCTAATTCTACAACCTATGCATTTTTTAAAGTTGTTCATCACTGGCTTACTAAAATCAAAGATATAAACAACCAGATAAACGCATTGTTTTTCAATGTTTGCTTTTTATTGTAGGTATTCTTACATAATAGCAGCAATAATATTGAAACAAGTATACAAATCGTATAAAACATTAACACTCATAACTATGATGACACGACATTACCCGATAATTTTAACTTCTGCATGAGAGGGATATGCTGCATTTCACTTTCAAACTGTGATAATATAGGATTTAATAGGAGACATTTTTATTCAGACTTTCATTCTACAGTTTCCTGGATAAATGGATGCGTAGAATGGTTTTACACACAAGTAATTAAAGAAAGGTCTAAATACTTTCATGGCCTTCTTTGATAGTCCGGAAAAATATGACGAGCTCCAGTCTACACAGTTCACTGCCTAAAGACTACTGTTGGCCTGGGAAACTACCTTGATATGAGTGTTTTGCCTGTCGACGTTTTGGGTTATCCATTTGTAAGTTCCCCAGCTTCAGCATGACTCCATATTACTTCAACTCAATAAATACACGCCGTAAATTTGTATAATATTTATTTTCCTTCTAATCCATTGTTTGTATCTATACATCCAAAAGCAAACGCTCTTAACCCTCGGGAGGGTCTCACGGATCACAGTTTCAGCACCTTGTTCTAGAAGAATAAATCATCCATGCCACATTACAGAATTATGTTATGAAGTTACTGAGGTTGCGTGACTTAGCTGTCTTGCTACAAGACCTTGCCGTCCTCTACTTTTGCGTTTGTAAATATCTTCATTAAATTGTCATCTCCAGAACTTTACAAATTGCAAGACTGTCTCCATAGATTCCTTTTCACATTAAACTCTGAGTTCCGCTTTTCTATAACCTCTCTATCATATTTTCTGAGATGGAGCCCATCTTCTAGCTCGTAGAACTGAAAAAAATTAGTCCACGAGCATTTAAACACAAGTTTGGAGTTTCTGGAAGAGACGAGTTGCACGGCCAACGAAACATTGTTACACTAATTGTCTCAGTAAGGAACACTAACTCTGAGGTTATTGGTTGATACTTTCACTAGCGTAGCCTGTGGCTTGAAAGATTTCGGCAATCTACCAGAGTTATTTTTGGCCTGCGTCCGCAGTTGAATGGAAGCCGCGCGAGGCCAAGATCACACCATTTGCCGGCTTCTTAGATGAACAAATCCCTCGAATTTCTACTCGCACATTTAGTCAATAACAACATATTCACATTATTTTTATTTCACAATGAGTACCACCCTTTGTTACAGGAATTGTTCCAAGTGATGTCTGTCTGTATCAGCTTTGCTTCCACAAGTCCCCAATGTCTTTTCTTTTAAGTTCCTCCAAGTAAAGGATTTATTTCTCTGAACTATAGTTTTAGTGAACCTCTAAATTTTACTGAGTTTATAGTAATACAAAGAGAGAAAAAATGCTTGCTCCCGTAACAGCAAACTGCGATTGACTGGCCACGTGCAACCAAAACTGCTGGAACTGTATTATTATGATAAGCGACTAGCGTGGCCTTGGCTAAACATGAATCTCTACGTCAATACGATTCCTTCTCTTCAGGCAAGAATTTAGGCTTTTTATGGATATAGCTCTGTGATTACTCTTTTGACATTTTAATGCATGCATCCTTCGCTTACGTAGCACTCACTTAGAAACACGCCGTAGATTAAAGGCCTCTCATCAGTAAAACGCGAATCTAGAAAAACTTTACGACATGTTTTGCTCATTTTTCCTAAAGGTTAAAGATATTTTATGGACATTTTAGAGCAGACGTATCTTCAGGAATAGTACCGTCATATTTTATGAATAAAAACCAAATACTAACTAAGACATCGCCAAGAAATGGGCGCATATGCGCTCTAGCTGTCTGCATAACCATAATCAGTAGCGTTTGGATTCTTAAGTAAATACATATTTCATTTACACTGCAAATAAAACTTGTAAACACTTTTGAAACTTTGAGTGTGGAAAACTTAGCATATATTTTAAATTTTATGCCACATAAAAATATGTGTGTATTGTTTTCAAATACTTGAATAAAACTCATAAAGTTCGATTTACATTAAATAATTTTAACAAAAAAAGCAATACAGGGACGAACTAACCTTACCTAATGTTTCACATGTGACTGACTCTGCAGTATTACCTGAGCACACGTTGATATAATCATTCGAGTGCATGCTATTTTGGTTATTGGATTTTGTGCTAACTAATCACAAACTGCTGTTCTTACACTTTCAATGTGCTACTCGTATCACTATTTTTATGGAAAGACAGTTTTTTTTTTTTTACTGCTTCTTTCTCTCTTTGCCAGATACTTCAAAATGTGATGGTCCAAACGTGTCAACGTGCAGTTTGATCCCCCCCCCCCTTGGCCTAATGCGAATCCACAACTGATGTCGGATTCACCCTTGTTCCTTTATATCTCCATTAACAGAAAAATTTCTCTGAACTATAAGAACCGGTGTTACGTTAAAGAGAACGTTATTCAGCAAGTGTCAAATTATTTTAGTATCTGCTGCTTGACACCTCAATGCATATGAAAGATGTGATACAACCGGGTGGTGGTGTGAGAGAGAGCCGTTATGCACTGCTACAAAATCAGTTAATTTTTAGTGTTGTGAGTTGGTAGCTTTCACAATTATGTTTCTTTAGTGTGTTTAACGGTGCTCAAAGTAAAAGCAACCACAAATTATCGGGATATTTTATTTATTCAGGAAGTAAGTAATATAGTGTTAAAAACGACGTATAGGTACATCTCCATTAATTTGGTTTTGCCCTGCAACACAATTGAAAAACTTGAATTTAGAGGAATTCTTCTGTCAGATACTGTGCAGCTAGTCCGTGATGTGGAGAAAAAACTTAACTGCCTCAGGGAGTGTACAGCGCAAGCATTAAAAAAAGTGTTTGGAAAAATAGGGAGTTTCACATTATGAATAAATTTTCAAATGTGCTGCTATTGATATTGCTATTGAAAGTGTAACTGCCCAGGTATAAATTTGTCAGACTGCCTTCTTGTGATGATGTGGAGAGTTATTTTACCTTCTATAAGTCAATAATCGTAAAGTCATTTAAAGATGAGCGTCATTATCTCTTATTATTCATTATTCTTCAGCAGAAAAGGCATAGATAAATTACATTTGTGAGAATTGCATGCTTTTTATAATGACAAAATATTTGAAACTGAATATTTTTGCGTTCTTGACACATACTTAAAATTATTTACCATATAAAAATAAACATTTTTCTGATTTTTAGCACCTAAAATCGAAGCCCTAATTATCAGGAAAGAGTTTTATCTGTACCAGTTCATATCGTTGCTTGAAATGTAGAACACAAGTTATCAAGTTATATGTTGACACAGCGGTTGCTAAATGGCAAAATTAGGCAATGACATCATAACAAAATCTTCTTTGTAGGCAACCAAGTAGTAATAGCTTACAATGAAGACATGTTACAAGCAGTTGTTCCAAATAAAATGATGGAAACACAACGTGGACATTTCAGCTAAGAAAGCATAAGGTATTGCTTTTAAAGGGAAATACAAAATTAGATAAACATAAACAAAGTTTAAATTTCATACAATTTCATGCAATTGTGCGTACGATTAGTCAAGAAGCAGAGTTCAGAGAAATGTAGTTTCTACTGTACTAACAACCTACTGTGGAGGTCTTTCACATAGTTTTAAACTAATAAATATTGAATTATTGCTTCTGTAGCCATGTGTATTTTGAAACCTCTTTAGCTAGAGAACGGATATCTAGAGACAATGCTGTTATAGGTTATACCTAGCATGGCACTTAGACGATTAAGAGAGTTGAATTACACTCGGGAAGCTCTGACACGGGCGAATCTTCATTATCTAACGTGCTACCGTGAGAGGTTTTTGGGAATTTTTCAAAGTGCTCAAGGCTTCTGACGTCAAGGAATATAATTCGGTGCTTGCAGATCCACCAGTCGATGGATAAAATGACGGCTGTACTGTACTTCATATGGTCTTGCTGAGGGCATATTATTCTTGTAATAATCCAGGTTGGACAATAGTTACAATGACAAATGTTCAAATATAAGACATGAAAAATGTCCTGGGCCTACTACATATTAATAAATTGTAAACATCACAACGTTGATGCTTGCAAACGTTTTCTTGTGAAATTTGTCTGAGTGAAAACTCCTAGAGGTATCTCTGGGAAGGTAACTCAACAGTACTTGAGAATAATAACTTCACAAAATTCCAAAATAGCAATTTATTAAAGAACACCAGTCATGAGCATAACACACATCAAATTATTTTGTGATTGAAAAATATTAACTAAAATGCTGCATGATAACCCTGGTATAACATGAACTAAAACATACAACAGCAATAAATCATATTAAATTTCAGAAGGGATAATATACTCAAAGCAACTTTTAAAACAATGACAGATTGTAAACGAGTTGGCCCATTTAATTGCCAGAATATGTCAATTCTTGGGTGAAGAAATTATAAATGCCTAACATACATAATAACTTTCCATTGTACAAGAAACAAGGTATTAAATATTTTTCAGAAATAACAACAGTAACCAACTACATCACCAGGGCAAATCACTTACAATACACTATACAACCCTCTTGAAACAACTTAGAAACTTAGTGCAAAGTGAAACTTTAAAAGAAAAATATTTACAGTTGAAACCATAAATATTAGATAAAATTATAGTTAAAAACTTTACTCATCCTCAAATACCTGGGCCACTGTGTGCAAGAGCTCCATAGAAAATTTCTAATTGAAAAGACAGAAAATTACCTCCAATACTGAAGCTTCTTGGTTGCTTCTTCGCCGAAAGAAAGCAAGAAAGTGTCTGCTGTAGTAGAAACGTTGCCATTTACCCTCAGTTACGTTACCAAGCAAGGCGCAGGCTTCCTATAGGCCATGTCTATGTAATAACAAAAGATTTTTTTTAATGGTGTTTAACGTCCGTGTTTACTACTGAGGCACCACAGGCGGTGGACACTGGTGATATGTGAGATGAAATGATATATTGTTAAAGGATTTTTTAAAGTAAGGAAACGTTGTAGGCCTAAGGGTACCTCCCCGGCATTTGCCATTAATGAGGACTGAGGAAATTCTGGGAAAAAAACCTGTTAGGAAGGACGGCGCGATTCGAACCCCAAACCTCCCGTTCACGAGTCCGTACCTTAACGACCTCGGCCACTCATGGCGGTAATAACAAAAGATAAAGAAAGGGGGAAGGAAAGAGAACTTGAAATGTTGATCGGGATAAATGGATGCGCGCAAAAAAACGACACAAAGCTGTGGGTAAAATTCGGATTGGAAAAGACGGGATGCTGACAGGCACGCCCGCTGAGAATTTAGTCAGTTAACAAAAGATTGCCTTGTGGAAAGGTCTTTTTGAATCAGTTGATATCCTAATGAATCCGTTATGTATTGATTGCACAACGATCAATTATCTGTGATAACAGAGAACTTGTCAAAAGATCATCACCTTGTTTCTAGTTTCTTTGGTAAATTAAAAGAAACCGTGTAGGAAACTACGTAAAACCGTTAAATAACTAAATTTAACTTTTGTCAGAGTTTTCCATTATTTATTCATAAGAAATGCAATGAATTATCAGTAATTTATGTACTAATGTGTTAAAATGTATAGCCAACTATGATAGTCTTTTTCAGCATATTTTTTTTTTTTTTTTCGAAAATGGGTAACTAATTGTACATTTAAGAATTTTACTTTCGGTTGTTGCACTCTTACATTTAACACTACCTGTAATCCTTAACTACCATATACGTATATGAAGTTCAAGGGTCATAAAAAGGTTAGGTCACCCACACACAGTGGAAGCAATGTGTAGTATGCGACTACAGTATACGTTCTTGGTGAGTGTTCTAAGAAATCCCTAAAGGGTTAAATAAATTTTAAACTATATGTTATAGCACAAAATGAGATAGTATTTTGAATCCCTCTGTAGTCAGTCGTGCTATCCTCAGTGTATTCCGCACTCAAGGACAGCCATCAAAGAAGAATGAATGAAGGAACCTGGACAGGATAAACAATAGATAGTTATCCTTTAATTTTCGAGCAATGAGAACGAACTCCCTGCTATGCTCATTGTATGCAGGATGAACAAGGCATAAGTAAAACTTTGCCCAGAACCATAGGAGTGGAAAGTTGAGGGTGGGTATATTTTCAGAGGGTTTGCTGTTATTATTGAGGAAAGTTTTGGATACCGGATTCAAAGAGGAAGCGAAGATAATAGCCGTTAATTTTTATTGCCGCAGATGCTTCTCCATTTACCTAAAGAATTTAATTCTCTATGGAACATGTTCCTGCAAAGGGCATTCTCTTCCTCAGACCTTACGAAAAATTGTATAAAATACATCACGTATATAACAAATTACGGTATATGCAGTTCTACCAACACCACCAAACTTAAATCCCTAAGCATTTCCAATTCACATTTAACAACGCGTTCAAGTGTGCTTCAACAGAACATTGATGAAGAATGCTTATAGCCCTATTCAGTTCTGCATTGACAATGTCGAGAGTGACTGCAGTGATAAAGGATGTGCCCACCGTAACCGCTCGTTCATTTGTTATGTATGATCCGTATTTGTTTCAGTTTCATGTAGTAAAGATATTTCCTAATTTAATTTTTTATCACAATATTTTCCGCAACTTTTAGAATCCTGACCAAAAAATTGGCACTCTTACTTTATTGCCCGTACTCTTTTTTGCAATTACGTTACTTTTCCACTTCATGAGATTCCCTTGTTAGTTTTTAACATCAAGTAGGTCATCGAAGATAGATATCGTGTGAACAGAAAAGAACAATTAAAAACCTGTTTAAGATGAAGGTGCAGAACCGTATTAAAACAGATGTTTCATTAGAGAACCTGCTATCCTCTTATCTCTAACATGTCATCGCAAATAGCGAACGTACTAAAAGGATTTCAAAGGTCTTAAAAGCGACCAGGTTGCCTACCCAGCAGCAACGAGTTACGAAGTCGATTATTTTGTCCCTAGCGCATTTAGCAGAGGCCATGGTGTGCACTGATAGCACTAATACAATTTATAATTTGTCCAGAGGCACACATGCAACTAATTCCACCCGCAAAGCACTTAATATGATTAACAGCTCCGTTACTCTCCGGCTATTTTTAGAATTTCGTCCCAGCAAGGGAAGCAAACCGAAAGAGCCCCAATTAATTTACTTTTCTATTTATTTCCTGCCAACCTGCATGAAAAGATCTGTTTTAGCACGTATTTTACAATAATTCGTCTGTTGTCAGGAATCTGCAACGCAATTATCAATTATTCTTTTACCTTTGGTTTTTCTCTTCAACCCTATTAAACTCCAAATCGGCTTTCCTTCCTGAATTACTCCTTTCTTTGGTGTTTTTAGATCAGAGCTGCTTTCAACTGTGTATTAGCTGTAAGTCTTAAGTCACTTTTACAATTGATTCAGCATTTAAATATATAACGTTTCCCTTTGTTAAAACATCGTATGTGTTTTTCAGCTCTGTGTATTCAGTTTGTAGGCAACTACCTATGCTTCTTATCCCCATCTAATTATATAGTCATATTTTTAGCTCATTATTAGTTCATACCTGGTTTCCTTATTAACATTTTTCATTATATCTAATTTCTGTTTATGAATTAAAACTCTTAAGAGAATCTTCTTCAAGTTTATTTTTAATATAAAGATGGATCAAGAATGCAATAAATATAAACTTTATCCTCTTATATTTACATCTAAAGTATCTAAAAGTTATTTGCGAAGCAAAGTTTTTGGAATTTGCACAGTTAAGGTCTATATTACTTTGTATATTACCAGCACTACATAGTTTCCGTTTTAGCCAATTTTACCTGATATACAGTGAAATTATTTGAGTTAAGGCCGAAAGGGTGTCGCTGCGTACTGGGAGAAGCTAATCATTAAGCCTGATAATGCATGTGCAGCTCGCAGTTTGTAGTTAGAGGGAGGCTTTTTAGTGAGTGCTTATGCACTCGTGTGTTACTCCGTGATTTCATTATGTGTGTGTATTGTCTGCTAATTGTTCTTCGTTAATAATGCCACTGCATAAAAATAATCTTGAACTGATGTTTTTGCACGATAGGTATGTGAAAACGGATTCTTGCAGAAAAGTGGTAAGGCAATTATAAAAAAAAAAAAATATTCTGATAATCGTGTTTCAGGTAGCGCTAACCGTTCGCCAATTTGTTAAAAAGCTACAAGAGACAGAATACTTCTTCTTCTTCTCCTTCTTCTTCTTCTTCTTCTTCTTCTTCTCCTTCTTCTTCTTCTTATTCTTCTTCTTCTTCTTCTTATTATTATTATTATTATTAGTTTTTAAAAAGGATAATTTTATTATTTCAGTAAAATTACAAAAATACTAGCGATGACTATTTCTCTTTTTCCTCTTACGGCAGCTGCACTACTATAGTAAACAACTGTGCCCAGGCAAAATAACTTCACGATATGTATACGAACCAAAGGAGAAGTATACACATTTAATGGAATAATGTGACAATATTTAATATATTAGGATTTGTAAAACTTTTAGAAGTATTTATATACCATTCTCCAAAATATATACCTTATTGTTTATACGCAATAAAACCTTAAAAAATAAAAAAATAAAACGCAATAATATAAATACATACAAAAGGAATGACAAAATCAATAGCTTTGGAGCTTTATTGGAAGAGAGAATCTCTAAATATCACAAACGTGAGCGAAATATTAAAGGGCTACCTGTACAAAGATTAACTGCCAAAAGAATACTACCAACTTTTAATAATTTTAAAATAATTGCTGAATTATGGTCATCCTAGGAGTTAAATAGAGTAACTCACTTTATTAAACCGCAACCTCAGATTTGGGGGGCGCACAGCCAACACCGGTTACAAAGATTTTGCTGTATTTTTCGACGCAGCGTAGTACCACTGCCTAACAATATCGGAAACCAGAATTAAAACATATAAACTTATAATTTACTTAATAAAGAATAAATTGTACAGTAAAACTTTACAGCTCTAGCACGGCATATACTGCTTCGAATGACAAAGATATTTCCAATTATCCTTGACGCAAACAGTGTGCTGCCTTTGCATGTTTTATTTCTAATACTTTCAGTTAACCAAAATCCTTCGCAAATAATAGGTCGTTGAAATATATGAAACATTAAATGTCAGAATTTGTTTTTTTAATTTTTCAAGAGGCTGTATATAGACAATAGTCTTTGAGCAAAGTGCTCTTCCATATGTGTGAACCTCATCGCTAACTCACATTGGAGTTCGTGGTTTGCGGTCCATGCTTTGCTGTATCACCCTTTACAAGATGAACACTTTTGTGACGGTATAGCTGTAATTTTTTCGTTGCAGCCAGGGAGCAGACAAATGTATGTAATTATATTTTTTTTTAGTGCAGAAGAAAATGTGTGTCACCATAGAGAACATCTCTCTCTCTCTCTCTCTCTCTCTCTCTCTCTCTCTCTCTCTCTACGACAGAGCACAGTTCTAGTAGTCTCATTTCCTTTCATGTCATTTGGGGTACAAAGGCAACATGCTGCGTGAAATGGCAAAGCTGAATTCAGAGCATGAATTCATTATAAAGGCGAACTTCATCTTCCCTCAAATTAATGTTAGAATTTCTTTTCCTTTTTCTTTGCGGTAGGTAATGTATATTATTGTTAAAATAAGGCAAGCACACGAGATCGTTATGAAATATGTCCAGAAAGAATCAGGGTGTAAGTTCTTTATTCAGCTTCTGCAGTTGCTTCAATAAGATTGTTGCCACTCCAACATATGTAAAGCTGTATGTATTACTCGTGCATTCTGAAATATTTTACAACAAAACAGAACTGGAAAATAGAAAAAATTAAACATTAAAAAGAGAGTCCAAAATAAGTAACGTGCACTGTTACCAGATGTGTTTAATTTGTATATTGACGAAGTAACACGAGAGTAAAAGAATAATTTCAAATAAAGAAGTTTATTATATTTCAGTTACATCGTTGATTAACCCGTTATTTTCCAGCAATGAAACTATGTTCACCAGAACAGGAGCGTCACTTCAAAGATCCTTTTTAAATGTTGCTCAAATAAAACGTAGACAAGTGGTTTTAAAGACACACGATATGTAATATGGTAGTCTGAAAGAGTCTATAGATAATCACTTCCACCATTCAGGCATTTGTCGCAGCGCTGAACAAGTTTCTTCGCGATGTTTGCCAGTTATTTCCACAGCATTAGTGATAAAACGCTTACCCTTGTTTAACGGACCAAAGACGTGATAGTCTCAAGGGGGGACGTGTCATTGTGGAGTATAAGCACACCTCTTAACAGTTTTTAGACTCTTTGTTTTTTATAGCTCTTTGGAGATTTTGTAAGGTGCTGCAGTAACGTTCCCACAAAAACTGAATCATACATCTTGTACCTATCGGTTGAACGCATCCATTACACACAAATGTGACTTCAACTGTTTCCTCTACTCAGCAGGCACCTCACTTAGACTGACCATATTCTGCACTGTTACAACAGATACCTAGCCATGCTATGCTGCCACCTCTTAGCTGCATCATCAACCACGTGCAGTACTGTCAGCGTTGTCTATGTTTCTTTTAAACAACCCCTATATGTGTTTAATGAGTGATGTGGTGCTTTATTTTGAGAGTTTCAAGTAAGAAAAGTAAAATATTTTGTTTTAATCGGAAAGAATATAATTGTAGAGCAATTTAAGAATATTTATTCTTAGGATGCAGTCTAACGTTTGATAAGTCAGTCCTTTAAAAAACGAACAGACATAGTTATAGAGTTGCGTTTGTGATACTGACGGGTTTTGTCCCCTGGGAAGGAACCTACCTTCACGCGTGACAGAGCAATTTGAACACCATTTGTGGCAGTGTAGAAGCCTCTAATCGCAAATTGGAAGATAATTACGACTTCTTTATTGATCAATGTGACCCAATCCTCGTGTAATTTCTGGATAAAAGAGCAACTGTGAGTGCTTTGCGCTATGTCGAAATACTAACGAAGTTGTAGCCTGCGATAAAGTCAAAACGTCCTGATGGTGCCATTTTGCACTGCAAGTGCTGTTGTCGTCAAAGTGCAGTAATTCAGGTAGGAAGTGCTGGTGCATACACCTTACAGCTCTCACATGTCCCCGTGTGTCTCAGTTTCCCCAGAAGGCAAACGATTCACATTCCAGACACAGTTCAACCAGTGCCTAAGTCTAAGCTAAATCAAAATTACTTGACTTTTTCATCGGGTGTTCGGTTTTGAAATGGGTGATCTTTAAAAGGATGATAAATTATGAATATATTACTACATAATGATACTATGAAAAGAATTCCATTTTAAAAACTAGTACTCTACACCATTTCAGATAATAATCAAATGAAGAGATCAGGAAGAAACTGGGAATTCAGAACATAGTTTATTACTTAACTCTCCTATTTAGAAAGAAGGAATGCCAGAGATAATACGACCTGGGTAAAAAAAATGTTCCAAAACGAACACCTGATTTATACTGCAGTTTTAACTATTTTTAGGAAATATTCTAAAAAAATTAAGCACTCATAACTTTTTCACGGAACCAAAATTATATGTCCATTCAAATAGAATAGCTTGGATTATTAGCCAAGCAAACATGTAAATACTCGCATTAAAAATGCTACCTAGCGGGTTGACTTAGGCGGCAACCTTGGGATTCGAAGTCAAAAAACCCCAGTTTCAAATCCTGAGGACGAATTGCCTGATAGGAGCTCTCAGTCCGTTTTAAGAATGAGAAAATGACGAGTTAGTATTTTTTTGCTACAGGTTTGCCTTCTATTTCATCATTCATCTTCATTATATCTGTGTGTTACGTCTTCTGTGTTTGTGATGTCATCGAGATAGCTCTGACATAGGACTGACCATCCATTTGGAGGGCCCCTCACTCTGCTTATGTGCGACCAGAATATTCGACTAACTCGAACATTGATGTGAAAAGTTCCAGAAATTGTAATTCCTACAAACGGAATAGAGTAAACACACTGAAAGAAGAAAAATGGCTAATGAAGTGATTATGAAAACAATATCAAAAGAATCTCAACTTTCCAAACATTTTCTGAACAAAATTTTATTCAAACTTCACTGACTGGCATTGACATAGCAAATCTTTCTATTTTACAATTAAAAAGTGTGAATTATTGCAATGCATTTTTTCACAACTAAAATGGTTGTAATGGAGATTATGAGATTGTTCCACCATAATCAGTGTATATTTCTAAATCTTTGGCTCAAAGAGAGGCCTGAAAAGCATTCAAAATATTGTACAGAAATTATCTTGGAACTGAAATGATTTCATGGGGAAAACATGTTGGTAACATTAAAATACTTGGGTTTCATTGAACTTGAAGATATACTTAGTTCTAAATCGAATTATTTCCCCCGAGATCTTAGTGTGATTAGCAATAGAGAATAAAAATGGATATATTTCTAGATAACACATCAATCTTAATTGTAAATGAGTGGCGGCTTCACTTCCTCAGATATACGGTAAGAAGATCCTGATGGGATTGGCTGCATACACATTCGGCTTTTCAATTCTTAATTTTTAGGCACGGAGCCTTCTTCGTGATCGACATTCAGTGACCAAGATAGAATGTATCTTCAAAATATTTCATTGTATTATATTATACTGGCTTAAGATTCCGTTGTTATAAATTGCTGGGCAAGAACGTGCATTTGTAACCCAAGGTATCAAAGTTATAATAGTTCAGGCATAGCGTTAAAGTATTTTATTCTTTGTTATAAATTACTTGAAATATTGATAACAAATTTCAATTACCTAATTTTGCAAGTTTGTGTAATTGATAAATATACCACAACAGGCAAAAGATCAACGGGATGTCATTTAATTCGATGAGATTATCAATTAAACAACGTTGCAAATAAATGAGGAACACAAGAGGATTTAATTGTTGCAAGGTACACTAAATATTTAAAACATTTATCTTTTATCCTCTCTTAACGCTAAGAATGTCATAGCGTCTTTTCGATACAGCCACTTTTTTTTTTTTTTTTTTTTTTTTTTTTTAAGAAAACAAGTTGACCAGGCATTTTACAAAAAGAAATAACCTTTCTTGCCCAGCCTATGTTTCGCTGAAAAGATCTGTGTGGGAAGAATTCTTCCGCACAACTTACACAGAGCATTGGTATGCCGCTATAGAATGCCGGTGGTGTGAACAGAAATACGCCAGGAATGAGCTATTGAGATCAAACATGCTGTTGACGCGGTTGGAGTTCTATGCAATACGGCTGAGAAAAATCTGTGGATGCTACGGACGTAAACTGCAGACGCTCAAGTTACCTGATTCCGTAGCACATATGCAAATACGAAACGCCATATGTTTGCATGGTGTTTTAAATATGCCTTACAGATCGAGACCATAGTTCACTAATCAATGAATTAGTTATCGTAAAACACTACATAAAAACTCATCAAGTGAAATCCCAATTAAGAGTTGTTTTAAATTATGCAATCAACTGTCTTCATTAATTATATACATAAAATGCCAAGTTGTCGAACGCTATTTGCGATATAGCAGAGGATCGTCATTTCATGATTTTACTCTAATCGAAACCAAAAGGCAATTGCTTCCTTCTTTTTCCCTATGGAGCCACGTCAGAATGGCATGGTAAGTAGGTTAGTTAGCCATTGGCTCAAGCAAATCGCATGTTTATGAAATCAGGTTTTAGCCATGCTGTGTGGCGGCTTCAATTCACTTTTCTTTCTCGGATACAAGGCAAGGGGATCCTGATGGGATTGAATGTATACACATTCGACTCTTCAATTCTTAATTCTTAGGCACGGAGCCTTCTTCGTGATCGACACTCAGTGACCCAGGTAGAATTTATCTTTAAAAGCTTTCATTGTATTATATTATACTGGCTTAAGATTTTGTTGTATAAACTGCTGGGCAAGAACGTGCATATGTAATACAAGGTATCAAAGTTATGGTAATTCAGGAGTAGCATTAAAATATTTTATTCTTTGTTAAAGTTGGCGATTTTATATGTTTATTGACCAGTAATGTGATTAATTTTTATGTGGTAAAGTTTACAAACTTTTGAAGATTTACACCTTAATATTTAAAGATTCAAAGCTTCGAATTTTATATAGTAAGTGTTTTATGTTGTGTCCAACTATATACTGCTAATATGCCTTTAAAACAATTCCATGTTAATGTTGTTTTCTCTCTTACCATAATTTTTATTCAACATTTAAAGTTATTTTATATGTGTTATTTATAGTGTGTTTTTATTCAATAATTATATTGGTATTTACACCATTAGAAATTGTAAAGTCTTCTCCCATACTGCAAAGTTAACTTTCAAAGGCCATATCCTGGGGGATTTTCTTCCAGCATATTCCAAAGTTAAAACTTGTCTGACATCAACGAGAGGGTATCGAACTCAGGATATTAAATCTGTTTACTTTTGGCATGGTACGTTATATTTAATTCCCGTCCATACATGTATAACTAATTTGCTTTTGTTTATTCATGACATGCTTTTTTAAATTTAAAAAGGTATCAGATAATATATAAAACAGCACACTCAAAACAAATTAAACACACACACACAAATATGAAAAGATCAAATTATATTCCCGCCGCAAACTGCCAACTCTCCTCTTATGCTATAGTTACAGATGAAACTTCTGTGGCCGGTCCTGGTGGTACAGTGGTAACCATAATTGACTTCTAAACCCAAGATTTCGGGTTCGATCCCAGTCAGGGCCGATGGATTTTTTTCGGGCGTAAAATCTCCTATGTATGGCTTCCTTCAGAAGGGAAGTAAAGCTGTGGGTCCCATGTCGTACATTTACGGCACGATAAAGAACCTCAAGCCTGAAAATAGAGGCCTCTGAGCAAAATTTATCGGTCGTTTCAGGCCTGAAATGAATGGGATGCTGATGACCGGAGATGTTTAAAAGCGTCCGTAAATAAAACAAATCAAAAGAAAATTCTGTGCCATTGTCCTTGAGAGAAGGTGCAGCGAAGAGAGGTTAGCTATCACTGGCTCATTTGGGTACCCAACGAACGCGACAACTTTCATTTCGGCTGTGATGTAAACAATTTTCGCACAAGTTCACATTGTCACAAAAATTCACATTGCATCTATTGTGACGTTTGAGTCATAGCTATTCATAAGGGACTACCGAACAGTAGCGGTACTGCGTTGTCTCATACGGACGATTATATCTTTGTTTATTACTAAATTAATACGTTATGCTACAAAATTCGAAAAATAAGCTTTATGTACACTCCTCAATATAATTAATAATATGCAGCGGCATTTTATAATGATGTGATTGATTCCTGGGTTAATTATTTTAATTAACGCTTAATTAATTAAACTTGGCGAAAGAGAATATTTTTGAATGCTTAGATATTCAGGATTGGTTGCTTTATGGGTCGCTCTTGTTTCAAGGTTATGTCTTCATCCTCGCCGATAATTACCCGCTGTCTAACAGTCGCCCCGACTCTTGCTGGAATTTTTGTTATCCGTGGATAGTAGGGAAACGGATATTACCAGATGAGGGAATGAATAGATTAGTTGTATAGTGTGATGAATTGTACTTTATTTTCCCATGTGTATTGTGTTGTGATGGACTCGGTTAGTGGTATGGGATGCCTGATTATCTACTAAACTCACTGACGCTACACTAATGTTGAACTAATAACTGACGCTACACTCTCAAGGGGAAACTTAGCAGAATTGAACACTTAATTCTCTCCCCCAAGAACTGAAAAAACGAACTCTCTGTGGAAAACTCAAAAACTGATCTTATGAACGTCAGCTCACAACTTCTGCCAAAGCGTTCTCTTTGCAAGGTTATAGGCATATCCTTTCATTCCAATAGTTACCGCCACGGGTGGCCGAGGTCGTTAAGGCGAGGACTTGTGACGGAAGGTCTGGGGTTCGAATTCCGCCAGGACCGTCCTCCCTGACTGAGGTTTTTACAGGTTTTCCTCAGTCCTCATTAATGGCAAATGCCGGGGAGGTACCCTAAACTTAGGCCTGGACGTTTCCTTCCTTAAAAAAAACAACCCTTTTCTAATATATCATTTCGTTTAATGTATCATCAGTGTCCATCGCCTGTGGTGCTTCAGTAGTGTAAATGGGTGTTAAACACTACTCAAAAAAATCCCTGTAGTTGTCATATATTTTATTAAGCCAGGCAAGTTTTTAGTAACTTATAAAAAGAACCCCGCTGGTCAAGGACATGGCCTTCACCTCTTCAGGATGTATCCGAGGGTGTATTTATTTACAAAAAACAAAACAGGCGTTTCTGTCCTCAGTTCAGGTTAGTTTACCAACATTTAGGATCTGGTCACTTGCTTAAAGAGAGCAACTTATGAGCCGACACATTTTCATAGAACCAATATTATACTGCAATGATAATATCTGAAATAACAATACCCTTACAATTATGAATGCATATTACTTGGCAATGATTAATATCTTCCTAATCATTTATTAGGGGGTGTCAAAGGCAATTGTTTCCGTTATAAATGTTGCTAGGTTAATCGCTTCTAAAGAGGATTATCTTTATTAAGAATATCTTAAACTGCTCTCAGCCACACGATTAGTGGCACTGAATAGTAGCTTATTTCTATACAGCCCTCTGCATATAGCTTGCGGCGAAGCGACGCGTTCAGCGTATCTTGCTAGACTGAAAGTTTACGCTACTGCGCATGGCATGACTGGCAGCCTAGGCTCGCTAGCTGGGTATCAAAAGACAGCGCATTCAAGTCACTCCGATACACAGCTATTGTCCCATTTTGTTACGGTCGTGTGCTTCTGTAGTAGTTTTATTATGAGTCATAAATAAAAAGCGAATATCTGTGAACGATATTTGTGTACTAACAGATAATATCCGTGGAGTGTGAATATGGTTTCAGGAAATATCAGGTTTTAACGCAAGAATAATAAGCTCAGTTTTCTTTGTACAAACTGTCAGCGTCAAAAAATGACGACTTTTTAACAGTCGGACAGGTAATTCACTGTTGTGCTTTTTTTCCAGCAATATTCTGCCGCACCACCGAATATTCCTCAGATAAACTCCCTACAGTGTTCAAGAAAAGAGCTGTCAGTAAGCAATGAGGCTCACCCTTCTCACTCCTAGTGCCATTTTTCTTTGGTCTGAGTTATGTTAATAGATAGGACGCCATCTATGACTTCGATTTTAAAGGAAACGGCGGCAAACTATTTTTATGCACGTGCTAAAATGTTTCTAACAAAGACAGGCATTTCAGTATCTTCATAATTTAGGATAGTAAACGCCCATTCAATATTTTATATCAATGGCATCTTATTTTTCGAATCACGGATATTGGGCTGCATCTTTATTCGGCGTGTACCAACACGATTGCCGTTAGAATATAATTTGATCATTCGATATTTAAGCCAAGCTAATCTTGACAAGTTTCGGTCGAATGAACGCAAACCCTGCATTAGTTCTATGAAACGGCTTACGAGCTGCGAACACACAAATTCGACATTACTATTTGTCACGATATATAATTGGGTCGACAATGGCTTGGCTTACAATTTTTATAAACACACATCATACTGCATGTGATGGACTACTCAACTATCTGCAGTGGGTCCAAGCTTGGTCTTGCGGTTGCTGTGGGGGCAGCACGTGCCTTTAATTACGCTAATAATATTGGCCAAATGTCTTCTGGGTCACATGTTGATAGACAAGTAGTGGTAGGAGGATTTTTGCAAACGGTTTGCCTTTGTATCTAATATCATTTTATCATTTTATCTTTGCTTCTAAACTCTTGGGGAGAATAAAATACGTTGCATCATCCCTCAACGTTACTGTAAATGTAAATAACTATGCTAGTGATTGCTGGAATGAGGTGCGGTATTTGGGATGTTGGTAGAGGCGTGCTCAGGTGGCTATTAGTAAAAGTAGAGGCAAGGACAGCGTTTGTTACTAAATCCTTCAGTTCCAGGAAGAAGATACAAATCTGGAAGACCAAAAAAAGACTACTCTAAGTGTGAACGCGACCTTAGATCACTCTTGCAGAGAGAATCCTGTGCGTCTTTCTACCCCTTTTGCCCCTTCGAACTTACAGGTACTGCAATAATAGCTTCACACTATTGGATCTGTAATATAAAACCAACCTAAAATAGAATCTCAAAGCCAAATAATTCCTCCCAACACTGAAAGAATTTGCAACATGGTAAAACGGACGGAAGAGAAAGGCTTTTCGGCAGGATCGCACTTTGGTGCGCAGATAAAAGCCGCTACAATCCGACTATGTAGTGACTGCAGCAAGTGTCGCTTTTCGGGGCTGGATATATACCGCCGATGTCCTGGTGTCTCCAAGAATTAACTCTAAGGAGTATTTAAGGGGACTGTATATCCTGCAATAGCTATGACTTGCCCGTACAGAAACTACGCCTCCTTTCACGAACGGCTGCTGAAAAACTCTGCCTAATGCACAGGATCGTCTTGTAAATGAAACATATGCACGCGGATAGAACTGGCGTAACGCACAAAGACAAGCAATGGAAAGCAAAAAATATACTTTTTAGGGTTCATGTTAACAGTTAGCCTACAGCGAAATGAAATGGGAAACTCTAATGTAACACATAACGGAAATAATTGATACCGGAAAAGGCATACGCCTTTAACAGAACAAGTTTTGCATATACATTGTTTTAAACATGAGCTAAGCTAAGCTAAGCTAGCCTAAATTTGCATCGTACATCAAATAAAGGTAAAAGTTAACAGTACAAGTTTTGCATTTTTTTAACCTAAGTTAACCTAACCTAACCTAAATCTGTAACGTACCTGAAATAAAATTAAAAGTTAACACTATAAGTTTTGCATATTTTTAACCTAAGCTAAGCTAAGCTAACCAAACATAAATTTGCATCGTACATGAAGTAAAAGTTAACAGTATAAGACTTGCATATTTTTTTAACCTAAGTTAACCTAACCTAAATTAGTAACGTACATGAAATAAAAATAAAAGGAAAGATTTTGCATATTTTTAATCTAACCTAACTTAAATGTGCATCGTACATGAAATAAAATTAAAAGTTAACACTGTAAGTTTTGCATTTTTTTTTAATCTGAGCTAACCTAACCTAATCTAAATTTGCAACGCATTTGAAATAAAAGTAAAACTACAACCCATGTGTTTTCCTCCCTAAAAAAGGTAACATGTTTAGTATACTAAGAAAAGTGTAGACAAATTATGAACATTAAAAAATGGATAATCGAACTCATTACCTTCCCGTTGGTATGACTCTCTAAGCAACTGAGCTAACATGTCAAATGGACAACGTGGTAATTATCCGCGTACATTTGTTTACTGGAATTGGACTCTGCTTTCTCCGCTGCCGTTCATGAAAGGAGGCGAACAAGGCACGTACGCTCTATAAGAATGAGTTAGATATTAAAGTAATCAGGGATTAGTTAGATCAGGTTAGGCGAACTCCTAGTCAAACTAGAGGTTTGCAACCCGCATTGCTACATTTCTAAGAAGCGAACAGCAATGTAGAGTCGTCATAAGATAACACCATTAATCGATAATGCACTGCAATTCTCCGCTTTTGTGCTTTGCGGGCACAGTGTAACTCGGCGCGGCCACCCCGGATTAGATTACGCTAAAATTTCCTCTTCAATGACCCTTTAAATCTCCGGATTTGATCGATTGAGGTTATTTTTAATGAGTGAGACTTGAGAACAGAAGGAACACTTCTGAGAAGAGTGGAAAGCTAGCGGCGACAATCTCGAATATACCTTGTCAATGACAAGGAAAGTGTGCATCGAATATTGAGCACAGAAAAGCGTTACGTTTATTGCATTTCTTTACAAAATGTTAACATTCTATTTGAGAATACCTTTGTTATAAACTATTATGATGCTTATTATCCAATAATATATGCGTATCCTTTTTCTCCCAAGAGAAAATAGGAAATCCTTAATACGTTGTTGACATAGCACTAAGAATATCAGAGTTATGTGTACGTGAAGGCATTTGTTGATATAAAACGTTTTTATTTGCTCTACCTTTAACTTCGCTTACCCTCTTATTTAAGGGTAGGTTTGAAACGCTTAAGTTCGATATTGCTCAAATCTACTTGCGCTTCAACTACAAATGGATTATCCGGAAAAAACATATAAAAACTTTGTACCTTGGTGCATGAGTCAGATATTGACTGCAGTGCACATTAAAGCTTGTCTTGTTACCTTCAGGATATGCTGAGAAGGCCAGAAAAGCTAAATACTTCATACGTAAAACTCTGACTATGAAAAATATGAAAGTATTTAGTATTTCGACACAGACGGTGCCACACTTCAAGCTAAGAAAAAATTGTGTTATCATTACAAAAGGGAATTCACACAACAAGAAAATGACGACCACTATCGTCATAAACGTTTACAGTTACAACAGTTGCTCAAAATGCCCACTATCGGCACCGATACACTTCTGAGTACGTTGAACTACTGATTGAGTAACGTTTACGAAAGTGTCCTCAGTGATTGCAGCACATGCCGTTTCAATTTCTTCCCGAAGTGTTGCCACTGTAACTGGTTTTCTACGGTATACAACACCCTTAAGAGTTCCCCATAGGTAGAAGTCCAACGGAGTTAGATACGGAGAACGCGGTTGAAACTCATTCGGACCTCTTCGTTCTATCCATTGCCTTGGATAGTGCCTATGATTCGGTGCGCTGGGCTTGTTGCTGTGCGAGGTCTCCCAGATCTGCCCTTGTGAACATCGCACAAAGTACCACGAGTCTCAAATTTGTCTCGAATGCGTGCAATTGTTACTCGCGTTAGCGGTTCTGTTCTGTACACACGTCTCCTTGCCTTTGAACTTCAACAACATGCCTTTGAACTTCAACAACAATCTCGGTTTTTCATTTCCATTTCAAAATTGCTTTTCGCTGTTCAAACGTTTATCTTGGCTCCATTTTGTTGCAGCAACTCTAGCATAATGTAATGTAAGTCACATCCGTTTACAGAACATCATGCAGCCACGGGTGGCCGAGGTCTTTAAGTCGCGGATTCGTGAGCAGGAGATCTGGGGTTCGAATCCCGCCAGGACCGTCCTCCGTGACTGGGTTTTTTTTTTTTTTCCAGGTTTTCCTCAGTCCTCATAACTGGCAAATGCCGGGGAGGTAACCTAGACTTAGGCTTGGAACGTTTCCTTCCTTAAAAATCCTTTCCCAATATACCATTTCGTTTCATGTATCATCAGTGTTCACCGCCTGTGGTGCCTCAGTAGTAAAAACGGGCGTTAAACACTACTCAAAAAAAAAAAAAAAAAAAACAGAAATCATACGATAATCTTGGCATCACTTGTTCATTGCTGATTTACCTGTCACGTAGCAACGCTATTATAATATATGTGAGTCACATCTGCTTACAGAATACCATACTACACATTGGTGTTGTTTTTAGGTCCAACTTTGAAGTATATTAAATAGATATCTACTGTGAAAGTGCGTGTACATTTTTTTGGCACCCTCGGTATAACCTAAAATTTGTTTTAGCTCCTTCAGGAAGCAGTGCAGTTATGTGCTTATTTTTTCTGTTGTTACAAAACAACTCGTTCTTTTAAATGAAAATATTACTTTTATTGAAAAACCTCTCCCTTTACACGGTGTGCAACAGAGCTTTAAAATCTAAAAGACCTTTAGTTTCATATAAATGCAATGAGATGTTGAATAGTCAGAACGTTTTACACAGTAGCTATGTGGTAACGAGTGAAATGAATGTGTATTGCTAAAATAAATAGCACGCAAGAAAATGACTGCACAGCACTTTGATGAGCGACTGCTATGTAAATATATTAACGCGCGTTTATATAATCATTTTACAAGCTGAAGTTGGCTAATTTCCATGGTATGATGCTTCTGTTCTTTGAACTTTTAATTGCTCTGAATTTAGAGTTCTGCTATACAGACACGTTATTTTATGTGTCAGAATGTCAAAAATGCATTGCATTACATTGGGCGATACCGGCACTGCTTTGCGACAGTCTCCCATACCGTGCGAACAGTTTTGTGTGTTTTGCCTATGGCTCGTTAGCCGGTTAGTCGGCTAGCCGGATCTCAGTGATTATTGAGAGGGAAAAGCAATAAAACAACCACCATGCAACAATACACGTACCAATTTAAGAAGCCATTACTTACCAAATTATCAAATGAGGTGTTGAAACTTCCCACTTTCATTCTCCACACATTTTTGGCATCTCCTTAGAAAATTGTTCATCACTTGCTGAAGTTCGGCTTGAGACATCCAGAAAATTTTCTGACGAATATTATCTTTGAGTTCTTGTATGGTGTGCGAGTTAATCTTGTGCATGGTATTTTTTTTTTAAATTTAACTCAGAGATAATAATTGGAGACTGTTAAAACTTGGGGAGCCACAAATCCCCACTAATCTGTCTTGTGGAAACCCTTCGAGAATTGCTCTCGTGCAATTATTTGCAGTGTGAGCAGTGGCAGAGTCCTGTTGCAAAATGCATGATCACGCTCCCTGTCGATTAATACTCTGAAAAGGGGGTTAGTATGGTTTTCACATAACTAACAGAATCAACTGTGTGCTAAAAAAATTGGTCCTGTGATTCTTTCACCACTGAGTTAACACAAATGAATGTTATATAAAGACAAGCTGTACCGTTGTTAACCCGTGAGGCGTAATATACTTTATGTGTACTTTCGGATTAAGAAACGAACAATACAACACACACCCGGAACAGCTGCGATACTACTGCGGCAGTCAGCAAGGTCAACAAGTAAGTAAGTACGATTGGTACCTTTTCCACGGCTCGGTAAACTAGTGGGAACTCGTTCATAGGAAAAACCCCACGCCGCCGTGATGCTGATCGCACGGAAGAAAGCAGAAGTGAGCGGATTATCATCTAGCAGAGATAAATATTTCGTTTTATACCAAGGATAAAGTTTTACAGATAAATATCTAATTTATTCATAAGCAAATTAACATTAGCACTCCATTGACATATTGCTATCGAGGAAATCCTGTTATACTTTTTCTCTTATGTTTAATATGTAGTTGCAGGAATTCTTTGCCACCCAATAGGACAAATTGACATTTTTAAACAAATATTGTAAGAAACAGTATTAAAAATAACATGTTTGAATTAAGTCACTGAAAAAATTAACTCTTCGTTCAAAATTAGCTTAACTGCTAGTTATGGGAATATTAACTCTTAGTACACTTAACATTATCTGAGTTAAGCTTAAGAATTCAAAAATACATCAATTTCCTCGCTTGTAAAACGTCTTTGTCTTTTCATGGGTTGAAATACTCCCAATGTCCCGTTCTGGTCGGTCAGTTCGCAGAACATTGCACGCAGCATGCTACAACGCTACGTATGCAATTCCGTAACCTGCTGTTCAGCAAATAAACGGAGCGTGTAATATTCTCAGTGAGGCGAAAGGTTGTGTAAGCGAAAAGAAAGGCGCAATGCTAGATGGTTCTTTGCACCATGGGCTGACTGGGGTAATAGCAAGGGATAATTTTCATTAACCAATCGCACTGGAGAGAATCTTCAAACGCCAGTGTACTTATTATTATTATTATTATTATTATTATTATTATTATTATTATTATTATTATTATTATTATTATTATTATTATTATTATTTATGTTATTATTTTTGTACAATGTGTTTGTGCGACATTTTTTTGTACAGAGCTTTTCCATCAGTTCTGCCCCTACTTATAGGTTTCTGCAATGTGTTCGTAGCACTCCTGCATTTGCTATAGAAGATCTAAAGCGCTAGAAACGCTTCAGTACAAGGCATACGCCGTGCAGTAAACATGGAGTGGGAAATCGAAGATTTTTTTCATTGTTATATACGGACGCTCTTAAAAATCTAAGACATCAGCGTCCCATTTAATTCAGGGCGTGAAACTGCTGATAAATTTTGCTTAGACGCCTCTTCTTTGAAATTTGACGTTCTTTTACATGCCGTAAATCTACAACATGGGACCCAGGGCTTTACTTCCCTTCCGAAGGAAGCCATACTTACATTTTTACGCCCGAAAAAATCCATCGATTTTGGCCGGGATAGAAACCGCGATCTTGGGTTTAGGAGGCAAGTATGGTTACAACTACACCATCAGGACCTACAGGGGAATCGAAGAACTGTATCTCTGTTATTGCATTACACACGTAGAGCAGAATACAGTTGGAATTTTCTAATATATTAAAACCGCTACGACTAGCAAAATATTACGTGTATCGAGTTATAAAGTGATACAATGAAATTGTCTTCTACCAATAAGCGGTAGACCCGCGCGACAAGGGCAACAGCAGTCACAATAGCTATCGCTGCAAGAATTGTTGAAAATGTTCTTCAGGAAGCAGTAAAGTAGGACATGAATAAATGAAAATCCCCCAAAAACCATGTCACACATAATTAAAAAATATTTGAGACTTACGAGCGTATTTCAGACGCACTGTACAGGAATTGGCGGAAGCTTAACGTCACACAAGGGCCACAAGTGCAAGTCACAGGCAAATATTCTTTGATAAATGACCACAGTTCCAGGGAAGTCATGAAAAAAAAAAATCCTAGAAACGAAAGAAGAACCACCCAGCTTCAATAACAGTTTGATGGGAGAATATCACACGACAGTGTCACACAGTTACTTTTCTGTGAAGTGGAAGTTAAAACCGGAAATAGTGAAGCCATTAAGTACATCATGTTCCCAGGAAAGCACTGGATACTCCAACAGCACTCAGCGCAGGCACGCAAAGTCAGCACAACGCTTGCTTGAAGTCAGTATGTCTAAGTTTATCGCATTGTCCCTCAAAAACTCCTGACCTCAACACTTTGAACTACTACCTGTGTAACATATTACAGTTCTGCTCCCTATCGAAATATCGCGACATTAAAAGCACATTTGGGCCCTATTCCCTATTCCTATAATATAATACATTACAAGTGTATTAGTACAAGTCCTTGTAAAGTATGATCTTGTAACTTTCTGTTCCACGAAAGAAGTATTAATAAAACGTTACACGTGACGTCATATAAACGCAAGATGGAGGAACAGTTGTTAGCCACACGTCTCGATGCCTTGAATTAGGTTATGTCCACTCAGAGATTTTAATGTACAGAGCGGATTATTGTCATTCCTGCTCAACAAGTCTTGTATTTGTTCTCAGATATAATAACTTAAATGCTTTATTATGCATTTATCGATATTAAAGCGTAATAATCTACTTTGAAATGACGCTACCATAAGGCTACATTTAGGCTCAATTTCAGTCGTCGAGAGATGGCAGAAGAATCGAGTTTGCCGATTGATCTTGGTCATTTATTTTATTAGATCATTTATGTTTATTTACTTGATATTGCTCGAGAGTCATGTTCTCATTATAAGCAAAAAAAAAAAAAAAAAAAAAAAAACAGCGAAAATTATGTTAAAAGAGATTATTTTAAAAGAGAATGAAGAATGAAAATAAAAATGTTGGTGGTATGTAGCAAGAATCTTAAAAATGCATTAGCTAAATGCTGGTCTGATATATGCATTTGAAGCAGGAAACGCCACTATCAAGTTATAAGTCGTACTTTAATTGCACTTAACCTAACTTTATCATTGTACACAAACACTTATTTATTCTTTCTTTATACATTTTCCTACACATCATTATCACTTTTGCTAATACTTGGGTCAGCTGAGTTCCAAAACCATTAAATAAATCATTTTGTACTGGTATTTGAAGTTGTCAATATTTCTTCACTTGTAGAGAAATTTATACAAATGACCAGTGCCCGATTAAAACTAATATTTCTGTGGAACAGAACAACGAAAAATAACTTGTACATTTGTTAGTATGGTGTTGTAAGGTAAAAGTTTAGTGGGAATCTTTGTAAAACAGAATTTTACTTAGACTTACTACAAGCTGGAAATTCATACACTTTTAATGTATTAGACCACACTTTTGTGGAACAGAGCCTTAATAAAGCCAGCAGTCTCAACATGCTGGAAGTGGTGCGTTCTGTTAGAGATCCATGGCCAGATCGTTTATAGCAAGAGATGTCTATTTTAAGTAATATAAAGCTTATGCAAAGTTTTCAGTTAGTAATAAATAGATAATAAATTTACTTTTATTTGTTGCATTTGAGTTTAGTCTGAGGGACAAAAATATGCAAAGTAAATAGAGTAAATGTGTACAACAAAAGATAGCGCTTTTGTGTTTATTCCTGTAAAAACAAATGCAAGTTCTGAATTAAGTAATTCACTAACGAACAATGGTTTAAGTCAGTAGTAGTCTATGCAAATAGACAGTTACCCGAAATATATCTGTTTTTCTGTTTCACTTTCATTATTCCGATCCTTTGTGCGTGAGTATGAAACTGGATCTCTACCAACTTTGATAAAATGAATAATTGATTCACATTAGGACATTTCAAAATAAGTGATAAGTTCATATCGAATAGAAGTTTCGCTCAAGACTTCGTAAGGCACATCTCACGTGAACAGGACCGAAGAGAAGCAAGAAGTGTGTGAGGAAGGTTAGTGCAACGAGAGTTTTTATAAACTCTTGAAAAATAATTGTTCTATATAGTAGGCAGTTACTTTGAGGGGCCATTTATCGTGAACCTTTGAGCACTTTACCTGACGGATAATGGGTTGACATAAGTGCATTAAGTCGAGAAGCGAGTCGTTTGGTTGTTATTTGTCAACTACCCTGAATTAGGTTATGGCCACGTTCCACCATTTCAGGTATCGCCTGGAGCGTGAATGATCAGATTGCCTCCTATGATGACAGACGGTTTGCCCAACGACTGACAATGCTTTTATCCACTCTCATTTCTCCGTACACGTTTTTAAGCGCCTCTGAATGTTTGTGACGTTCCATTTTCCACACAAAAAAAAATTGCAATTACCGAACTTTGTGACGTACATCATTTACAGACTCCAATTTGAAAACTAACTCCATCACTGTAACCCAACGGAAGACAATTAGGTAGTGTGGCAAGGTTTAATGATGCTGCACATGAAATATTGTCTTTTTTCTAACAAAAAAAATGTGTCGTATTATTTTATTGCACGCTTTCGTGGAATAAGTGTTTACGCAAATGGATTCGGAGTATCGTGACGTCAACCATTTGATTTCTGAGGTGAGGAAATTTTCTCATACAAATTGCGTTGTTGATGACACAGTCAGACTTGAAATTCGCACTGATAAAATGCAAAAGATCGAACATTTCATCTAGCCAAAGCATCAAAACGTTTCTTATACGTAATTTTACAGAGCGGGTAGCTCACGCGCAAACGTTGCATTTTTTTAGTGCTCTCCCCCGTCACTTGGACAAATACTGGACTAAATATTTACATTTCACGAAATTTTCACTTCCTCGTTTCGTATTATTTCATTCCGTGATTCCGTTACAGAGTCAAGCGAGGTGAAGTGGCGCGCTGTGATAGTGGCTTGCGCTTTGGAAAGGTTCCCCAGCGTCTGGAATGAAACTTCTGAAGGACACACACAACTCTGGAGAAATCATGTCGCGCGGTCGGAATTCATAGCGCCAATTTTTTCTTTCGTTATTTATTAGTATTAAATAGTAATTAATATTATACTCACAATCATAGCAGATGTCCAAAGTGCCTACTCTCTCTGTAATGTATTCCTAAATCTTTTGAAATAATTTTCAAAATACTCGCTACAATCGGATATTTTGTCCAGCGCTTCCATAGGTTTTATATCAGGTGCAGCAGTGATTTTATGTTGATCAATTTGCAGCAACTGAGTGACTTTATACGCACTGTCCACAGATTAACTTGCTGGGTAATCTGTTTAAGACCCTCGAGAACAAGTTTTTAATTGATAGCAAATTTTATCAACCTTCTCTTCTTTAGTATCCGGTTTTTTGGGCCTCGAATGTTTTGTTAATTAAAACGCTTGGGGTTCATACTTTTTTCGCCAATTTGAAAATTGCACTTTACTATGGAGATGTTACTCCAGGAAACTTGGCACGAAATTCTATCCTGCAGTGCTTGTGTAATTTTTAGCACATATCATAAATTAATATTCTATGTTCTAGATTATATCTTATAAATGCAACTTCAAAAACTGCATGATAAGTACGATGAGGTAGTCCAATTGTCTCATTAGCCAAAGTTTTAACCCTAGTCTTATAAGAAATCGCCCGTCTACTGAAGGTCAACCGGTTCCCACTGGATTATACAGGTAGTGGAATAAGAACACGGCAGTAGGATAACTGAATGTTGATTACCGTAGTGTATCTTCTGCACCATTCAACTTGCCATGTTTGCGGTTAAGAAATTTCAAGCTTAAGAGTTTTGTGTGTGTGTGTGTGTTAAAAATACACTGCATTGCAATAATTCATGCAAAAAGCATTATTGTAGAGATTTTTCTTGTCTCAAAACGTTTTGTCGAGAACAACCATTGGGCACAATTGCTTTAGGGTTAATGTTCAATAAGATAAATTAAGTTATGACTAAAGCAAAGTTTAGTAAATAATGTAAAAATCTTATCAGAATTTATTTTCTCTAGTAAGAAACAGTAAAAACTTTGCTACTAAAATATAAGCCAGTTTATTTTATGCAAAATCAAAACACTTGTCAATTGGAAAGTGGTATATAGCCTCTATGTAGACTATAAAAATTAAACAAAATATACAGGATGAATTTCATAAAGTACTAATCTTTTATAACTTTTAATTTTGTACACAAATTCTTGACATTTTGCAATTCGGTGTGAACAGCCCTTCCTAGCTTCAGCATGCCATCCTAGTATTTTATGTACAAACATCAAAGAATATTTGCTGTACATAGAGAATTTCTGCCATGTGAAGGTGTGGAGGTGGGAGTAAAAGCAGTATTCCTAATTGAAGCCTTTGCAAACAAATCACTTCACCTAGTCAATAGGTACTACACTGCAAGGCTTCACGAATTTAATAAGCTGCTTTAGTTCCCGCGAGATGCTTCGTTGTGTTTACACATTTACATTCAGTAAGGTTAATGCAGCCTAAAGTAATTTCTGCATGCTTGCAAATAGCACTTGACCTCTTCGGTTCCAGTTGTAAGCTTGAGATACAAGAGTTAATTCTGCACACATACAAATGTGTATAAGCATGGTGCAAAGGAACTGCAAAGGCTTGTGACTTCGGAAATAATTAGCGTTTAATTCAAACGTTTAAACTAATTTAAAAAGATTAATCCCACTAAGCATAACCTTTTGTTTGCGAATGATGTATTAAAAAGAAGTGAGAAAAAAAACATCGTTTCATTTACTGGGCTTTATTTACTCATGCAATATTTTAATTACGGTAATAAGAGCACTATAGACGGCGGCGCCCGTACTTAACAACTTTCTAAAATGTCTATTCGATCTTATGCTGAAATTACTGTTCTCCCTCTACCTAACGGGCATTATATCAGAAAAAACATTCTGATTGACAGGATTAAGCTCCATAATGTTTCTGATTTCATAATTATTTTTCCTTCAATTTTGAAACCCGCTACGACCGCTGCGTCCTCTACCTCCGTCCTGCGACGTAATAGGTAGAGGGCAGTATTGTAGGGGGAATGTGATCAGCATATCAACATTCTATCACGCGACTTCAAGATCAAAGAATTTCACCTTTCTATCAGGCAGCTCCACAATTGTCCTCCATAACTTAGAAAATTCCTAAGCAGGTACCGGGGATCAAATCCGGGACCTCCCGATCAGCAGTCTGCAATGCTAACCGCAGGAGCAAGGAGGCAGCCTATTGAACTCCTACTTTGCTAATTTTTGGAACAATTTTCATGGTTTTCAAACTGTATGGCTCGTGTCTGTGCTGCACTGAGCAGTAAATTAAAACTTGTGCTCAGTTATGGAAGAAGGCAATTTATCAGGAAAGTTCTGAATAAATTCCGCAGTCACACAATGAACTGATATCTTTATTTAAGTTACCGTTTGCACACAAAATTACGTTGTCGTGAGACAGGCGGAGAACAGATTCAGAACACAAAGGGAAGTACAGGCACCGCAGACTGCGGTACATCTAGCAGCCAAGAAGCAATACGTTGCTTAAGGAGACAAGTTTTATAACTAAATCTCTTTAGCTATCTTTAATAATTATCAAGAGTTAATACCACCACACTTATCAAAATGTTTCAAATTAAAATTGATTTTATTGGAAATAAAATTCCAAAAATGTTCTCGGAAATAAATTTAAAAATCCGGTGTCCTACTTGCTACCAAACCCGGCATTTATTTAATGATTTTAACAACAATTAAGATATTGCAACGAAATTTGATCAGGAGTACCTTCGTTGTATGGGAAATGAAGTGTAATGTGTTTGCAGTGTAAGACCTAATTGTTTCGACACGGAGTAGCGGTCCACCAGCCATCATGCCTCCTGTCTGATGCACTCCTCTGCTTGTCCTGTTAATTGTTCTGTCATTTGGATGAGAGTATCTACACAATATAGTTGCTATTCATGAGAGTTCGTATGTGTGTGAGTTTACGCAGATAATTGGAAAATGTATCGATATGTTCTGCAGAAGCGAGTGTTTATCGTTCCCACTTATTGGAAAACAGAATTGATAAAGTGACGCCATAGTCATGCGGGAGGTTTGGAGGCCAACATTCGGTTAGCAAGTCCAACATTTGGGACATTGTCGAAGAAATTGGAAGCCAAGGAAAGTTTACTAGAAGACCATGCAGGAGGTTGTACACGAATATTCGAGGGAACAATCCGGAATGTAAAGGATCATCTACTGACCTCCCCCAAAATGTCACTGCGCCGACATTCATCGTATTTGAGGTTTTCCAGAAGCTTTTCTCAATGTGCTACAAACAGAGCACATACCGTATCTCCGCGATTCACAATTAAATTCACACTCCTTTAATGATAATTTAATGTGTGAAAAAAGTAGCATACGGTCGAGGTTTTAAAGAAAATCGGGGTATTCTGGACTACAATTGGTTCTCGGATGAAACGCTGTTTCTCCTGTCAAGACACACTAATTTATAAAGTGCCCATATTTGGGCAAGTGAAAACCTCCACATGAAAATTAGTGTGGGATATCCCAGTGACGAAAACTATTCCATCTTCTTCTAAACAACCGTCACAACTGCTACATATGTGGAAACCTTCAACACCCTTGTAAATCAATTGTAAGAGGAGGAATTCTCCACTGGATATTTTCAGCAGCATGAAGCAACATCACACACCAGCTCGGCCGAAATTCTATCTTTTTTTCGTCGATTTCATTTCAAAGGGACTTGGACCACGCACTTGCCCAATCTGAAGCCGCCTGATTATTTTATGGAAAAATATACCGCTACAATCCATGAAAAGCCTTGAAAGCAAACATTAGTGTATAAATTCCGCCCGTGACAAAATACGATGTGTCGGGTTCGATGCTGTCTGGACGTAAATGCTGGTCACTTCCATTATATTTTCAGATTTCATCGTATTTCTCGTAAAATGATATAAGTCTGCTTAAAATTTCGTAGCAATATATTTATTAATGCTAATATTATTAAATAAACTCCGGGTTCGGTAGTGAGTGGAACATTCTGTATAAAACTATATTTTGTAAACTTTCCTAGCCGTAAATTTGCTTCTTCCTATACCACTGGACTCAAGTCACTTAGCTTCTCAAATATCATAGATTTGATTAAGGCTATACTTTATGATATCCGAAAATCTGAGGATATAAAACTCGGTCTGTGCCTTGAATGTAAGTACTGTATAAGGTCTCTTTTTTCTGATACTTTACAACAAAAAGAAAATTTCGTTAAATGTTTTATTTAAGATATTATTATGGTCAATCCAGACACGTTGTAAAATGCGAGTAGCAAAGTAACATAATAATATGGTTTATGTGTCTCTTGGAAAGAACATTTTAATGTTGTTTGATAACTGATGATCCAAAGAATCGTTTTGCAAATATTAAGGCTTTCTTTGACCACTATCTATTCGTCAAAATAATTCATTTTACTAGAGCACTGAGCTTGGATTGAACCCCGTGTTAGCAGGGTAATTTTGTAATGGCTAAACTCGGAGGATTTCATTTCACAAACACTTCTCGCTGTTTCCGTTCCCTTCTTTCTCATTTCATTTCGAAAACGGTTTGGCACCTCTGGTATCCATATGATAGTTTGCTGGTCTCTACCGCCCTTCCTGGCTCTTGAAGAGCCTTCCGGATTCCAAACTTTGCGCCTGGGTAGCATGACCTCTATCGAAACTCATCCTGGTTGCTGAGGTGCGGTGTTCGGGCAATATGGGGCTAGCAGGGGATAGGTTGGATGGGACGTTCGCACGTTATTGTCGGCTTTCTTCATATCGTTTCATTGCATAACGTGTGTATGGCACAATACACCTTTGGTGTCAGTGTCAAAGAGTTATCCACATAATGCCATTAGTAATTTCTATTTAACATATTTATACATTTATTTTCTATCTCCAACAAAACTATCAGTACGAAACACCATAAGAAAAAAATTATCTGATCTTATCGACGCGTCACGGGAATGTCATACTATACACTTCCTCTCGGTTGCTGTTCTTTTAATACTGATGTTCCATGAATTGAATGAAGTATGGTATCTCAATGAATCGAGTGGTCGAAGTGAGGAATAATGGCGTTCTCAGCCTTCCTCCACTAGTCCTCATTTGGCACACAAAGAAGATTGGTGGTGCGATTAATATGCATTGCAAGGTGCAGATGCGTACTGTTTTCTGATTTTTGCAAGCAGATGCAGCTAAACCAGAGGGGATTCAGCCAATGTTAAGACACTTTATGGCCAAGGTAGTTTCAGTGGAAAGGAAATGTGTGTAGTGCAACAAATTCTAAGCAGGCCAAACTGAATCCAGGACTATTCAGTACAAGAGAGGCAGACCAAGGACTGCGTAATTATATGGAGATAATTATGTGGAGAAATGAACAGAAGTAATTATGTTCGTGGCAATATAATTTGAATTTATACTTTGTTTATCTGACCGCCCATGTGCGTAACTTACTCGTGGCTTCTTCTTAAGCTGTTGACTGTTCAAGTCGAATTTTATATTAAGACTAATATGAAATATTGGCAGCCAGTTCCAGAAAATGTTATTTTAGTAAAAAGTAATGTGCAATTTAACGGACTATAAGACTGCTAGGACTGCATTATACTTCAGGTTCGATGCACATTGCATGGTGTAATGTGCCTCAACTATTCAACGTGCTATAGATACATTTACAGAAGCTTACGCTCTGAGTTGATACCTAATTTGTATACACAGGATGTGAAAGATAAAGCTTACATAGATGTTTACAGGAACTAATTAACACTTTTCAGCCAGTTTCAATTAGCATCCGTTGTAGTAGTTGTAAACATTTGTATGATCCTTTATCATTATCGAGCTCACCGGTAGTTTCACGCTCTGTATAGCATATTGATGGTGAGTGTAGGTAGGTCAACCTAGTAGAAGAGAATATGTACTAGTCACAATGCTGCCATGCGTGGGAGAGTGCCTTTCAAGGGTTGAATGAACACATCAGTGAAAGACTAACATGCGCCTTGATGGGACTGGCGTCGGCCTCACGCCAAATCGCGTGTTCCCTAGGGCGTTATGTTTTGACCTTGCCGACCCTCGTTCTTGCGCTGGTCAACTAAAAGACGAATAATTTCTTTTGCCCTGTCCTCGAATTCGGAGAGAAGAGCGGAAAAGTTTTGTTACCTTGGAACTAGAAGTTTAATATAACTGTAGCAAAATATAATAAAAGAAATGCTTTCTCCTTAAAAGGACAATTCATATTAGAACTTTTATATCTATTATTGAACCAGTAATATCATTAGTAGTTTCATTCGAAGCACTTAATTATCTATTTCATTCACTTTCATTTATCATAAATATTGACTTTAATATATCCACGTGTGTGTTTTTCAATTTCAACTTAAAAGTACAATATAAAAGTCTGTATATTAATAATATACATAATTATAAAATCGTTTGTTTTTGTAAATAGCGTAGTATTAAAATGATTAGTTTTAAAATAAGGATAATTTTTACATTAAAATAATATTAAAATGTCTTCATTTAAAATGGTCTATTTTGGCATCTTCCATATAATTTAAGGTACTCTTGTAACATGTGTTTTTAATCAACATGTTGGTTAATAAGTCAATGATCTTGCCTAATTTCGTGATTGTCAAGATTCCTTGTTTCCTTGACGCTTATACTAAATATTATCTCTAAATAATTAAAGAAATAGCTTCTGCTATTGCCATATTGGACAATTACTACCTTGGAGCAAATATTTAAAATCCTTCTATGAAAACCCTCACTTGCACGTTGTTGATTTTTAGGTGCACTTTTACAAAAAAAGTTCGTGAAGCTAATTCACCACACTATTAATTACCTAGCTCTCTCTATTCTATCCTCAATTTATATTTCATTTTTTTTAAAAAAAATGTAAAGCACAGAAGTCTGTACAAAAATATTTGGCAGTATGTAAAAAAATCGTATATATTGCTTGTTTTAAGATTTAAAGTTTAGAGAGGAACAACAACATACTTAATTTACCAAAATATTTTTAAATTCATAATAAATTCATTGAAAACAATACAAAAAGCAATATTTCGAACAAAATTAGTAAATAACTAAGGGGCTTTATGCTTTTAATGCTGAAGTGTTCTCTAGATTAAGCTCTTTGTAGTTTAGTGGTTAATACCTATCAGTACCTAGCAACAAAATGTTATTGTGTGACAATAGCAATGAGGACAAAATAGAAGAAAATATTACTAAATTTCTGACTAGATAACATATATTATTTTAATCTTGCTTCTACTTTTGTCATTCCCCCAACGACTGTATCGATATAATAACCAAAAGACAAATATATTTAGTCTATTGTGTCAATTTTGGAAGCAAAGGACACTAGAGATTCCGTTTATAAGAAAAGTAAATGTTTAGTGTATGTTGTGGTAACATTAGAATCATATAAAATGTTATCAAATATTTTGTAGTCCCTAGGTATTTTCGATGTGGAAGATAATCTATACTTCAGCACATTTGCTGAAATGCATTTGTGAATGTATAGACCGTATTCTATTTGAGCCTATATTGGTGATATTTATGTAAAAAAATTGTAATACAAAACCTATACTTAATAATTTTAGTATAAAAATAGTTTTAAACGCATGCTTTGGTAAATCCTTTTTATTTTTACCTCCGAAATGGGGGGATTATACCTGGTACTATCTTTCAAGAGAAAAGTTACTTCCGAAAAATTGTTATAATTTCTATTCAGATTTCTCAGAAAAATTGCCAAAAATAAAGAGGGGGTTATTTCAGCCATACCAGGCTTGATTAATTTATTTCATGTACCCTGTCGTTCATTGCTATTGCCGAGTCGAAGCCGTTATCAACTTGAAATTTTGCCGTCTTATGAGCATTTCACCTAGGATACAGAGAGATAAACAAAAATCACTCGTATATAAACGCTAATGTTGTTCTGTTATCGTAGCATCATTCATTGCGTTTGTCTAAGCTTTCGATAAACTACACGTTTTTAGAAAACATCGTGTCTTATGCTTCAGAAGTGACGCAGAACGTGAAAAGCAGGTCTTTGTATCGCAAATGCCGATCAGGGAGATGAGAAGACTGTAAACAACGGGTTAGACGTTTCCAAGGTCAAGGAAAAGAAGGCCTTAAAACGAGATCTAGGAACAGGACAACCGAAGGAAAAAGCAGCTATCTTAATTTCAAACAGAGGTGATTCTTTTAAACCTACGACCTTAATTGATAGACCTGAATCTTAATTTCAAAGTTTTTGTTGTCGCAAGAAGATGTCTACATAACGGTGACATCCATCACAGGCGGTTGTGAAGGAAACCTTAAACAATGATCATCGAAACGTTCGTATCCCTTTTTCTTTGTATAGTTAAATGTTTCAATAATATTCAATTTAATGTTCTGTACATACATTTAGAATAAAATTGGTCTTTTGTTATTACAATATTAAAATTGATAGATCGCGACAATGGCAACTATGGATATTAAAGAATGCCCGTGGAATAGTGTATAAACTGTAGTTTTGTCACTTTAGTATAGTACTCTTGTTAATAATTTAAAATCAATTCAATTAAAATAATAAATCTAAAATGCAATACAAATCCTATCTATATTAAAAAAAAATAATCTCACAATAAAAGTTCTACACTTCGCCATGTTTCCTAATATTCTCCTTAAAGCGATGTAATATCGTAACAGAGTGTACAATAAATAACAGGTAACTTTCTTACGGTTTCCTAACACTTTCTGCATTTCTTGTCTTAAAATGTTCAGATTGAAATACATTGCAATGCAAATAATAAATTTCTCTGGTATACTTATTAGCTTGTAAAATAAGTCTATGCCAGCACATTTAATGACTTAATAGTAGATTAAATAATTTATAAAGTTATATTTTATATATAGTTCTTAAAGAGCAGAAGTAACATTACCATATATTGTCTTCAATGACTAAAGCTATGGTCCAGAAAAGTTTTAAAATTGCAACATAAAGTTAAATGGGCAATAAATTTATGTGCATTTTTACCTAATAACTATACATTTTCCATACGCATTTTCCAAAACACGTGGTGACGACGTGAAAAAATAAAAACGTATAAAATGCAAAATATTCTTTTCCTCGGGGAACTATGGTTATAAAACAGTCTGTATCTTCGTGCCTTTATAAGGAATATATTATATTTTTGTTTTACTTTTTCCCTAAACATGTATCATTCATTGTATTATAAAATTAACACATAATCAATTACTAACAAATATGTTCCACCCCCACTGAAATATAACTACAATGAACATTTATGTATTCTCAGTCGTCATATTTCGGCTTTGTAATTACTAATATAAATATTATGTCTATATGTGTGTCATAAGCTTTAACTTCAATGTAAGAATTGTACAGAGGAGAAAGCTTCTTGGTGTTTTGTTACTGAAGCTTAGAAGGTCAACAAAAGGGTCACAAAACTTCTATTCAGAGGAAGTAACCCGAGTGAAAAGTGTTATGCGACTTTTTAAAAGAACTGCCCATAAAGAGTTAATAAACTCAAAGACTTTTAAATTCTTTAAGGTCTCTGAACCCGACAAGCATTGTACTGTTAGCCCTTTAAACTAGCCAATGCCAAAAAAGTGCTCTGAACTTTCAAAAATAGCGAATGGTACGTAGGGCAGGTGAATTTAAACCAGACAAAGGTAAATGTAGTTCGAACTTTTAAATATAGGCGCAAAGATTGCGCGTGCCTGTGTGTTCCCGTGACATCGTTAAAACCGACGATTACTTGATTTGAATGTAATATTAAGAGAGCGGTTTCTCGACTGGGAAACTCGCGACGAGAGAGGCAGTCTTAAGTTTTACATTCGTCGAGTTGCAGTTATAAGATACACACAGTATTCATCATTGCTGAGGCACGCGGTTCACACAATCAGTTACGCAGTTCCGTTACATTTATTAAGCGGTTTTCAGTTTCACTAGCCGCAGGACTCATTTGTAAGTTTCACACGCGGTAAATAAGTTTGTATCGGAGCAGCTAAGTCTACCGTACGCAAAACATAAGAGAACGCGAAAGATCTTGGACATAAAGCACCAATTTCCTGGATATATACACACATTTATTATGTTACATCGCTAGGTTATTCCTCTCCCAGTACGAGTCAACGAAATAGCAGAAATCACCCTGAGAAGTTGTTGTCATCCAAGCATGGGTAACAACACCGAAGTGACCATTAATCAATCTACAAAACCACTTCAAAATTGGCATCATAATGTGAGGCCACTCAACGTCGACAACAAATCGCTTCACAATTGGTGTCTAACCTGAAGCACATAGCCGGAGACAACTAAACAGCTTCATAAGTTGACGCCAACGTGGGGCCAACAACATCTCGCCACAAAAAGCCTTCAAATATTAATATTTGGTACATAAAATTGGAAAAATAAATAAAATTTTAACATTTTTAAATTAAAATTGTATGATTATGTATTTCAGTAATCCTTTCTCTTAAAAATAGGTTAATGTGCTTGTTTATTTTAACATATAAGAATACATAATTATCGTGGTAATGCAAAATAAAATTCCGATAGATTCTCTTTCTTCTGATAACGCCGGCCATTGCAGAGCAGAAACCGGGCTGAAACGCATATGTTGTTTCATAATAAAAATCTGCTACATCACATTTCACTTGCAAAAAAAATTAAATGATTTATATTAATAATGGACAAAGATGTTTATCTCTGCATAAACTGCACTGTTCATTCATAGAGATAGGAAATGCTTAAAGGTGCGATGTCGGCAGTTGCTCCTGTGTGATGCTTGAATTCAAACTATTTCAACCTTATCTGTGTGAACGAGATACTGGGTCCCATGTTGCCTTGTTCACCATCAGTAAAGAGCGATATACCGGTGCAGTTTGCTGGAATTAATCGATAGCGCAGTTGGGGCATATAACCTTAAGACCCCTAGCAATATTATCGTAATTGTGAGCCGGTATTCAGCGTTGCTGTTCCGCATGTCTGCTCACTTTCCATCATTAGCTGGCATGTGGGGGCAACTTAACGCAACTGTACCTCAGTGATGTCACAACTGCACATACACACAGTTTAATACATGTCAATTAGTCAAAATAGGGCTATCAAACAATGCACACATTTTTGCACGTACAGTCCAAATAATTGCAGATAAGCATGACACTCTCTTATAATCATATAACGTGATTAAGTCAATTAACTGCAGGTTTGATTAAAATAAACTAATTGTTAACAAAAGATACCAACTAGCAAAGCTCCAACACACGCACTTTCAGTTTCCGACTGTTACACCTAAGTATGGAAAAAATTAAATATTTTCCGAAATATGAGTAGATGACTACCGAAAACACACACTTTATTAAATATATTATCAAAATGTTTCTAATTTTATCACGTAGACTGTAGTATTGTGATATATGTGTGGCAATTTCCATTTACTAAATTAATAAGTTACCTTGAAATTTTTAAAAATAATTTAATTAAAAACATAACAATAAAATTTATATTAGTTGCTCATAATAAAAGTCCTGGACATTTATCAATGCAGAATTGAATTCCATTAGCCAGAATACCATTCTATGCTACTGTTAATTGTCTTTGGTGAAGTTTCAAATTAAATAACAATCAAATTTAAGTTTAAGTTTAAAAATGTTTTTCAAATATGCAGTTCAAAGTTGTTTTAGCTTATTTTCTAAAACAGAATAAAACCAATGGATAATTTCATTTTTCTATATGTTTTGAAACAGAGTGGAAGTTTTCATTATACTGTATCGAAGAAATTAAGACAAAAAATTATTTTCAACATCTGAAAATGTTAAAAATTAGATTAGCGTATAACTAATATCAAAGTTATGTGTTGAGAAAAGTCTTGTTTATCAGAGGTTAGCTTCAGCCAATTTCTAACAAAGAGGTTTGTTGGATAGAACACAGAATTTAGAGTGTCTCCATAACATGATTATGGAAAATATGAACGGTTATAAAAACACCACCGTCTAAAATAACGAATAATTTATGTTTTCTTCATTTTTTTAGTAGCGCGTACCCTTAAGAATTTTGTCGTGTTCTATATTTTGGTGAAACTCAGTAAGTTTTAAAGCAATGTTTAAATTAAAAAGGACAGCTTTCAGAACTATGACAGGGTCTACAAATCTTCTAGTTGCAAACAATTCATTAAATGTTATAGAGGCTCAAAAGGGGAAGATTCGAGATTGTGACCGAACAGGGCACTGTAGCCCAGATGGAAGAACAACGGCACGGTAAGTCGAAGATCCCGTGATTTGAGCCGGATCGTAACCTCAAACATTTCCTTTCGGACTATGATTCCAAATCTTAGTCAAACCACATTTCATATATTTTCAGTCAACTCAGAAATATTATATTTCTGCATTATTTATAACACAAGAGAAATAATGCATTTTTGTTACTGCACGCAATACAACTGAAAGTAAAAATATATTCATATATATATATATATATATATATATATATATATATATATATATAGAATTTGTTATATTCAATCATTTACAGAAATATCTGAAAGTGATGCCTGCTTATGCGCAATTAAAAAACCCTTATACATCTTTCCCCTAAGCATTTAGATACAAAAACTACCCGCTTACATTTTGTTTTACCTCTCGGCTACTAAGTGTATTAATGAAGATATTGACTAAAGCTCCAGTCATACTAGAGATCTGCAATCTGCATCGCTTCATTTCTAAGTGGCGGACGGAAATTTAGGGTCTTCATAACTTAGAGCTATCATTCGATAATGCACTGCGGTCCTTCGCTGCTGTGCATTGCAAATGTAGTATATCTCCGATTCGGTAGAGTACAAATGTTATTTTAAATATCTATCAGCTAGCCGTGGGCATGTAGAATTTATTCAAACATTTTCTGGTGAACCTTCTCTTTCCAGATTCATGATATTGTGCACCAATTTGAATTCATTGATTCACTGCTAAGCAAAAACCAGAAGAAAAGACGTAAGAGTTTTAAATTCTAGAAGAAAACAGTAAACAATCTAACTCATATCGGAACGTGTTTTCCCGATACGAGATCTCTTTTGCCAGAGAAAGGTAATACCACCATTTTGAATAAAAGAAGATTGTATACGTAAAAGAGGGCATGAGCGAACAAAGTTTATAACCAAAATCCGATAGTTGCTTTTACAGCTTAAAAATATTCATTGAAAACAGCTATCAACTTCAGAGTAATGACGTGTAATTTTTATAATTTATGACTATTGTAAATGTTTAATTCTTTTTACTCATATTGTAATACACTGCGCTTGAATTACGGGCGAGCAGAAAGTGGGTGCATATTGGGAGAAACTAGTCGTCAAAGCCGTATACTACATGTACATGTAGCAGCTTGTAGTTTGAGGAGGCTTTGTCAGCGGGTGATTGTGCATTCTTGCTTTACTTGGTGAAAATTTGTTTTTATGCACGATGCATATTTGAAAACAGATTCTTGCAGAGAAGTGGTGAGGTGATGTCCGAGCAATTGTGTTCCAGGTAGAAAAAATGTGCGCCAACTTGTTAGAAAGTTACAAGAGATAAGATTCCTCAACGATAAAGTTATTCTGAACTGCCGCGCCATACGTTAGATGAATTACAGGAATTTGCTAACGTATTTGAATCAATGTACTGCCACTGAGGGACATCATTTTCAACTTCTCTTATAATATAGGTTTGATCGTCAGCTTGAAATAGAATATCATTTTATGCTTTCCGTAAAAATATAAATACTAAATCAAAAATACTAAATTTATATGCGGCGACTGTATCTCGCTTATTCTAGTTGCAACGGCAACACATTCTCAGTAAGCAGACCCGTAATTGAAATAATCTGACTGTATTATATGGCACTATACTTGCATGTACTGTAAATTAAGTTATACACAATGTTAAACATGTTTATATATTATTCATTAAATTAGTTACAGAAATGACATGTCCCTTGCATGTAAATGTTCAGTTATCTAAATATAAGATCGCTTTCTTCGTATATAGGCCTCACAAAATTGTAAACGGCAATCCGGGTCATATTCATCTTTGACCAATACATTTTCAATTTATTTTTTTCAATAAATGTAACTGCAAGTAACACACGTTATTTTCTGAGGCATTAAAGATACGCCCAGTTTAACAAATGTTATCAACTAGTCTACAAATTATTCATCTGCTTAAAATTCTACAGCTAATCTCTGTAGAAATAGTTTAAGATTATGACATAGCAAAAATGTTGAAATGCGCACCGTTGTTGGTTGCTGGCTGAATTATCACCAATAATTATTTTACATATGTAAACCGTTAATAGATCCTGCAAAACAATAAAATATATAAATATATAATAATTCTGTGCTAAAATCATTTAGATTTACAGCTTTATACCTACCCCTGTATATAGTAGAAGGGAGAACCAGTATTTTTATTTTGGGGCAAATGCCAGACAATTCTTTTTTTATGCATGTCGAAATAACTCTATTGCATAGTGAATATAAGTTTAATTAAATTTACGTATTCAGGCTATTTTTAACTATTCCATTACCACAAAGGAAGCAAAATGCCAGTTTAATATGATATCAACAATTCGCCTAATAAATGGAAAGCTGCTTGGAAGGTTATCGGTACCATAAGAGTCAATGCGGAGAAACTTTGCGATTCCAGTATTAAAGCCAATGATTTAAATAACCATTTTATAAATTCTATTAAACATATCTCAAAGGAGGAGAATAGTTCCCATGGAATTCAATGAACTTATGTTCCAACGTTATAAAGTTAATATGCAACAATATTTTTTCTTGGAAAACTGTTACTCTACTGCATTTAAAAGACACCACATCTAAAGATACTTATATACTGAACATTAAATTAAGACTGAAATTCCATACATTATTGATCAGTTAACTTTTTATATTAATCCATGTTTGATTACTGGTATTTTTCCTTATTCTCTGAAAACATTTCAATTTACTTCTGTGTTAAAAAAGATGTGATCGTTACATGGTTGATAACAATATATCTAAAGCGATTGGTTCTATTTTTCAAAAAAAAAATGGAAATTATTAGGAACTACTTTGAATCGAATAAATTGTTTTCTGCATCCCAATTTGGTTTTAGATCTAAGTTTTCTGCTTTAAAGGCAGTTGAATTTTTGATACAGTCAGTCGTTTTGGGGTTTGAAAATTGTGTTTTGTGATTTGTCCAAGGTTTTTTATTGCGTGTCCCACACAACCATGTTTGAAACTTTATTATTATGATATCACCGGTGATGAATTTAAATTAATAAAATTTGCTATACAGATCGTAAACAAATAACTGTTACAAAATGAAGAAAACTTTACTATTGCTGATGTAAATATTAGTGTCCCTCAGGACTCTGTTTTCGGTCATTTGTATACATAGTGATGATTCATTACTTGGCTTTTAATTTGAATTGCGACTCCATTTTATTTGTCGACTCCGCGTATCTTAGGTTCAGGATGAGCTATTAATACGACCTATTATTATGTATGGATTCTTCCTTCTAAATGGTTCCATGTTAATAGTTTTAAGATGAACAATCACAAGACTTGTTTAATTCTTTTTACTTTAAACAATTTTCAAATAATAACTCTCATTATACCAAATTACCAGATATTACACTGGATTCCTACTTGGGACAACCATATTGACTCAGTTTGTGTAAAGATTGCTCTTTTTGTTTACTTATTAAAACAATTAAGTGGACTTATATCCAGGAACTATGTGGTGAATTCTTATCATGTTTTTTCATATTATTTTATATTACGACATGTACATTGGGGGCAACGGATACAAAGTCAGTAAAATTTTACTATTGCAGAAAGCACTATAACTGATTCTCAATATGATGTTCCCTGTCGCCCCCTTTTTATTGAATTAAAAATTTAAACTGTCATTAACCAGTACATTTTTGGTCATGGTCAAAACTCATCTGCACAAATTACAGTGTTAATGTCACCCATACATGCGCTACTAGGAACAATCACTTTATATTACAGTATAATGTCAGATTAGGTAAAACCAAAAATTGTTTTTAATGTGACTTTAGATATGTTCAACAGATTACCTCGTGATGCCCACTCTGTTAGCTTAAATAGATTTAAGATTGATTTAAAAATTTGGCTTATCAATAGCTCTTTTTATAAACTAGATTCATTTTGAATTAATATTATTAGATTTTAATTTCTGTATACTTGACTATATTAGTCTGACAAACAAACCTTGTAGTTGTATATCATATTTAAAATTAGAGACTGTACAATTATCGTACTTCAGAGCAAAAATTATTTAGGTTTTAGAAGTATGAAATAAACAAGAAAACAACGGTATCTGTTGAAACGCTCCCGTGGGAAAGTCCCTAAACGTATTTTAAACACATGTTTTTGTATGTTACATTATTCGGATGCATGTATGTTTAGTTCATTAGAAAATATAAAGTTCCTCGAGTTGCTGCTTTGGTGTTAAGCACTTTCTTCAAGTAAATACATTACTAGAGAAGTTTACGATAAGATAGGGCCATGTCCAGCTGTAGACAGTTTAGAGTGACCATTATCCGCACTGGGGCTCTGCGGCAGGCATATCTGCAGCATCCCAGGCAGGACCCAGGATCTAGCCCGGACAGAGCTCAAGTTTTGGCACTGTTCCAGAATCGAGAAGGGCGGGACCGAACCAGCCATGACGTAGCCTTGTCATCAATCAACATTAATCAATGGATCAGACAGGGATGTAGTTTATATAATCTGTATTAATCTTTCTTGGTAGTCGATAAGATAAACTCGCTATATCGTCATTTCCATAAATACGTCGACCTATGCAGATTAGGCCCGAGGGATACTGGCGATGTAACACAATTAGTTTCTGCCTGAACTTGTGCCGCAGTCGCGAGTTAGACTCTACTAAAAGTGCAATGTTCTTGTGTGAGAAAAACATTTAAGTGCGCTCTTGAGTAAAGGATAAACATTTACGTTGCTAGAGAGGTCCCGAGAGGTCTGAAATGTTGACAGCGAGTTTTAAAGTAGCTTCAGCTTGTGTTGTCTGGTTAATCTATATATCAGCAGAGAACGTGACAGAGCGAGTATATTAGCAACGGCCAGTAGCGAGTGCCTGTATCCGCAATGTTAGGTTTCTTAAAATGCGAACACTTCTCTCAAAATGCTGTCTGGAATGTAAAATTGACCTTTTGTCTCCATTTAATGCAACCGTTTTATCTCCACAATGAATTTATTTTAATGTTTTTTTGTCAAAATGGTCGTGATGGGCACACACTTTTACTCGGCTATTTTAAAATGTAATTAATTTTTTCTTTTGAGGATTACATGAATTAAAATTATATTTGCCACAGTCAATATACTGGTCTAAAAATCTATATTTGAGAACAAATACATTTTATTTTAATTTCCATTCAGCTATACATTATCCTCTTTTTTCCTTGCTTGTTTTTTCTCCAACTGTTGTTTAAAGTATGACTATTATATTTCTACAACAATTACTAATAAAAGTATGAATTCCTCAAAGTATGCAAAACACAAATGAAACAGTCATATAAAAAAACAATAGGAATGAATAAGTTAACTATTAAGCTTATTAATACTAGATCATGGATAAAAGACGCTGATACTATAATCTGAAGACAAGAATCGACTGTTTAGACTAGGAAAAAGCATTTTATTCAGTGAAGGAATTCCTAAATCCTATCATAAATTTGCATTAAGCAGCTATATTTGAATTAACCAATAAAAATACTTGAATCTTCAGGGAAAAATCAGTAATACTAGTAAATAAAATAATAAAGCACAGGAATAGCTTGTCACCACCAACATTGATTTGGAAGAAATTGTTCAACATTGAAAAAATAAAGTAGCTTTATCTAAACGAAAATTAATCAGTAATTTAAAGTTTGCAACTGGTAGGTTTATAATACAAATATCGAGAAAATTTACAAATATATTTATTGCATGTATGCACAGAATATAATTTTTAAATATGCAAAAGTAAACCCAAAATTTTAAAATCAAGAACACTACAACACAACGTGTAAACAAAAAATAACAAAGGGAAAAGTCCAAAGTTCTAAATTAAGAGGGGCAATACATAGAACATTAAAAGAAAGTAAACTAAAATTTAAAAAGTCTTGTCGGTGCCCATTTTAACACATGGAAGCGAAATTTGGATTATACGACAAGAAGAGGCATCTCCAAAACCAAGCAGCAGAGATGAAGTTGCTCCAAAGAACAAAAGGATGCAAAAAGTACAATATATAATTAACTTAATATAACACTAGTTAAATTATAAACTAGAAGTGTACAGAAATAAATGGAAATTTCATTTAGAATGTATGGAAGATAAAATTACACAAAACAGACAAAGAAAGAGGCGAAGAAGCTAAGAGCCAAAACAGACACTCAACAGTCTGCTCTCTATAGCTAATGTAGTTACATTAACAATGTCTCTTGTAAGAATATGGGAATAGCAATCTAGCTCATTTAGACATGTAAAACATTTTGTAGAAAAGTTGACTTTGAAATGTCTGTATATGTTAGTTGGTTTTCATTGCAGCATTTGGAAGAAATTATGCTTATGTTTTGATTTTCTTTACTATTTCTTATGACAGAGTTTGAAAAACGTAATAAATTTCTGAACAATAAATTTATTTTGTAGCTTTAAAAATGCACAAAAAATGGCGTTGCACTTAATATATTATAATATCCAATAAAACACTCAAATCTGTGAGAAACAAGAAATGATACTCAGTTTAATATTCTATGCCATTAAACAACGGAAAGTTAACATTTCAGCTTTTCATCCGAAATCCGTATCTAATTTCTCTTTGAGCATTAAGTACATTTGAAATGATCGCTTGTCTGGTACTTGCAACCATGGACTTCCGATTTTTATACTCAGGTTACAGCAAGTAGTTTTCTATAAAAACGCTTATGTAATAGTATTATTCAAAGTTTTTCATCGGTACACACTCAACCAAAAGTTATAAAGGGAGTGTACGTGTTATTACAGCATATTACAAGTGTTGGAAGTTCGTGGTATAATTATGCAATGGTAAACTTTAGATGTTGCATCATGAATGTAGCAAATTTCCACATTACCATTGTCTTTCGTCCCCCCCCCCCAGGGCGGCTGTGCAAACTATTTCCATTGGTTCATCGTTTATTTTTCAGTGTTGCCAACACCTACATAATTTTACTCTTCCGCTCTATGTTTTCAGTGCATGAGCTTCAGATTTTCCTCAACAGTTGTTCATCTGCTTGAGCGATTCTACGTTTGTATTTCAGAACTGCCAACCTAACCGTTAAATAAATTTACGATGTATTAACATGTTCGCATATCCCCCCCCCCTTTTTTTCTCCGTTCGAGAGCTTCATGCATAACTTATAGATGTTTTTCACTACCTATGAACTGTACAAATCAGAGATGCGTGTGATTGTGCTTTTAAATAAATATATTAACATGATGTTACATTACGAAATGAATAACACTATATCCATTTGTGTTCTCTTTACAAATTACCAGATATTACATATTGCATTTGTTAAAAATTGCTTCTATCCTAGCCATATTATTTTGTCTGCATGTATTCATTTATAGTTTGTGTGTGCTGTGTGCGAAAGAGAGAGATATATGCGCGACATTCATTGGAAACATGTCAAAAGAAAACAAATTCGCCCTCATTTAAATTCAGCTTTATTGAATACCACCAAAGTTAACTGAAACAGAACTATGTTTTTAGTTTATGGTTAATGCATTTACAATTTTTTGTAGATCGCTACAAGCAATAAAGTCCAAGGTACATTATGGTGAATATTTATTACCTCTAGATGCAAGTATAAAAGGAAAGGGAGTCGATTATTATTCGGCGAATGAAATACATCTTTGTGCTGGGGTGATTTCTTGTGATTATTGTAGCGCTATCTGTAGAAATTTTGGAATGCACTGGTTCGCAGTGCGGTTCATCTTGAGGCATCTTCTATTCGCAAGAATGGAACAACGGTGAAGAAAATAAAATTACTTTCACGGAGTTCATTGAATATATTCTAGAGACGCTAATATTTGCACCTAGTGCAAGTCTTTGCAACTAGATGGAAAGTTCCTAGCTTGTATTCAGATACCCTCGGTTCTTCTGCAATAAATTATAGCCTTAGGTCTTGTTTCCAAGTTGCTTAGATTACTTTCATTTGGTTCTCGAAATAGAAGCATAGCACTTTCATATCAGAAGTAACTGTAGTGTTATTTGCACCCTTTTTCTCCAAACTAATTTGTTTCATTTCGCCTTCGACAAACACTGAACATCATGTTCCTTATGGCACTATAAATCGTGCACAATTAGCCTAATACTGACACCGGTGCCAGAAAATTCTATGAAGTCATCACAGCCTTCACAATATAATTAAAAAACAATGTACCTGTAAAAAAAAGCTAAAATCATCGCCCTAACAAGCATACCAGCATTCAAACACGAGAATCATTTTATTAAACAAATGTTTTGAAATTAAAACAGCAATGTAAGTTACTAATCATCATAAATTATGATTAATTATCTCGGAAACATTGAAAATGCAATAATTTCTTTCATTTCAAAACTTTAATCTTTAGCCACTTGTAATCCCTATTTTATTTACAGAAATCAAAAATCTTACCAAAATGTGAAACGTCGACATTTTCATCACATATTTAACTTTTGAGTATATGCACCAGAGCGTAGAGGGCATATAAATCTTCGACTGGAAAAAATGAACAAATCTAAAAATCTAAATTTTAAATTATTTACCATATTAATAATCAATTAATGTTATATTATGTATTCACCAGCTCTGAAAAATATGCCAACAAGTAGTTTTCTTTATTTTAACTACCATGTCTCTTTTATCTATGTACAGAACTTGTCATATTCCTTTCGTATACACTTTTCGATTTTTGAGGAATTAACAAACCCTCACCTCCTTCAGATTCCTTTATATAATCATCTGGAATGACATCCATATTTTCAATATCAATCAATTTGCATTTGAATTCTTTAAAACAAAAGTAAAATAGCATCGTCAAAGAAATGATTACTAAGGAAACATGCAATATATATATACTTCGTCATACCATCACAATTTTCATATTTGTAACAATTTTTAAAAATATTTCAATGCTAAAATTGTATAAAATGTTATGTGCAACGCTTGTATTATCTTCATTCTATATACTCGTGAAAATTAAACATTAACTCGCGTCATAATTATCAAGAATATGCTCTAGTTAATATATAACTATTTCTTTGATGGTTTTATGGCAGCTCTATTTTATTCTGAATAAAGCATGCTTTCTCACTCGTTAAACCTTTACTATTGTTCTAAATTAGAATAGAATTTCCAATTCGCTTTATTACAAGTTCATCTGAAGAATAATGGAAGTTTTATCAGCTTTACCTAAGCAACTGAGAATATCGTATTCTCTCTGAAGCTACCTAACGTCCTGTATAAAGCCTTATCGTGACTTTAATCCTCTTTGAGATTCTCGGTAACTCCATCAGTAATTGTTTGAAAGTGATGAAAATTACCCTCAGACAATGAAGCCTTTTATCTGTCAACTTTTCAATAGCGGATTGGTGAATGGAGCTCAGTTAAATACACTTGATTTAGCTGGCTCTATAATTTGGTTTAATGTGTATTTAAATATTATATGTTTATTTATAATGATCATTATTTCGCTGCCAAATCAAGTACTGACTTGGCTTATTCCAAATAATATATACATAAGCTAAATGAAAGCAAAAATACAAAAAGTAGCCTATTAGAAAGTGCGTTTCAGAATTCAAATATGCATTCAATTAAATTCTTCAAATATCAAAAACAGATTCAAACACACTAGTGTTTTAAATACTATAAAGAAATGTTTACTTATAGAAATTGCATAGTTAAAACTATGTCAGAAATGTATATCTCCTCTCTGTGATCGTTCAAGCATTCTTGCAGACTTCTGTTGATTTGCATTGATTCCTCTCTATAACCCGTTAATATACAGGGTGAATCGTATAACACTTCCATCGCAAATATTTCTGAAATAGAAGGTGCTATTGATGTGCTGCTATCACAGATCTGAAGCTTAGAGAGGGGTTCATAATTGCAGTCCATGTACAGTTAATAATGATTATAATATGTATTTCTTGAATAAAACTACACTTTTTTCAAAATATCAAAAAATAAAACCAGAGGAAATTAGAATACCAGTGGTATTTTTGAACAATTCCAGTGCAAGTAGGTTACGAGAACATTTTAAATATCTGTAGTAGTCTGCCTCATTTAACTGCTTAGTTACTTGGCTATGATGTTCGTATGTTTGTTTACAATTTGTTTCCTGGACACTGTTTATATTGGGACTTTCTTGTCAGTTCTTTATGACAATTCTTGAAGTAGGACATGATTAATGCTGAAAAAGTCGACATGGAGAATGTAGGAAGAATGCTGTTCTTTCTTGTAATGTGTACACTGAAAGATATCCCAATAGATGTACTGCGCCTGTCTGCACCATTTGTTTCAAAATAATTGGATTGGACGAAGGGAAACTGTACGCTGGCCTGTTCGTTCGCCAGATTTGACCTCTTTAGACATTTCTCTGTGAGGAAAGCTAAAAGACACTGTCTACAAGGACATGCCAACTACACTAGAAAATATGAAACGATGTATTACAGCTGTCTGCTCTGAAACTTCTGCTGAAATGCTACAACATATGTAGCAATCTTTATATGAGAGGCTGGAAGCTTTTATTGTAGCTGGTGGTCATCATTTTGAACGCAATCTGTGAAGGCCAGTTTTCGTATTTCTTAAAATAGCACCGACACTTGTACAGTAAAAAAGTACAAATGAAAAATGTACATGAATTTTCTTAAAAGTTCAGAATGAAAAAAGAAAGCGCGCACACTAAATAAGAAAATTAAACATACGAAAATCGTAGCGAAGTAACTAAGCAGTTAAATGCAGCAGACAACTGCAGATATTTAAAATATTTATATTACTATAACTCGTAAAATACTTGCATTACAATCCTTCAAAACACACACCATTGACATTCTAATTTCCTTTAGTTCTATTTTCCTGATGTCAACAGGCATCGTTCCATTTGAAAAAATATAACTTTTTTTAATAATTATTAATATCTGTCTATGGGCTGCAATTATGAGCCCTTGTCAAAACTTCAATTATGTGAAAGCAGCACTTCAATGATACCTCATTTCAGAAATATTTGTGGCTCAAGTTTAATCTGTAAACACCACTTGGGCAAAGTTGGTTATTTGTTCTAGGTTGATTTATACGCATGCGACAAAAGCGACTGCAAATCCAATGTTGTGACTCGACATTTACTTTATTACTACTTTGCGCAAATCCCTAAGCATCTCATATTGTGTAGTTGTTGCATTCTCGCTAAGCTCAACCCACAGTCGTAACCGAGTCATAAACGAGGCCAATACAATTTGCAGCGCTTCCCTTCACTTAGAAAACAAGAACAAATCTTACCGCTTATAATAGACTCGTCTGCTTGGGTAGAAAGGAGGGGTGATGGCTTTAGGCTCTTTCGTTTGTTTTTTTACTAAAACAAAACGACGTACCTAGGAAACGTACGTCCTTGTTAAACGTGGCTGATTACAATCAAGCTGCAACCTTTACTCTAATTGTAACGTTATTGGAATGGGCCAATCAGTTTATGCGTATTTTGTACAAATTTTATCTATTTAAAAATTATAGATGATATTTTATAGGAGAAATATTTTTACATATTTTACAAGCTTGTTTGACTTTGCATTAGACAAAATATAAATTTGCATTTATCACCAGTAACCTTAGTAATGTAGTAATCAAAATATTTAATATATTTCCCATCTATTGAAGATTTATGTCACTATTACAAGTTAATTTACATGTGATCCTGCTTAGGTCCTCTGTTATTCTTGGATATCAATAGTGAATGTATCTATCACAATGTGGCAGGTGATGCCTCAATTATATTCACAATTCGCAGATGAAATGAGCTATATCAGATCATAAAATGTTTTATATAGTTTTCATTTAAAGAGAAAAAGGTTAAAAGTTATCACCTACACAAATTCTTAAAAAAATATATATATAAATTACTGGCCTTAAAATATTTTTTTTTAAATTCAGTTAAATATTAAATTGTATCTTAGAGCAATTTTAGACTGTCGCTTAACATGGGTGAAGCACAAATTATCTAGGTTTGTTTATTTAGTTACAAAGTTAGTCAGTTAAGCTCCTGAAACTTATTTTAGAGGTGTATGTACATATTTTCAATTTATAATAACATAGAGTTTTATATTTTCTGGTAGCTATGGAAAAATAAAAAGTATCCCAACTTTATAAAAATTAGAAGATCCAAAAAAGTAGACCTAACGCCTTTGCTTAACGAATCACATATTTACCTGTTACTTGTTTGCATTTTTATTTTTTAATTTATATTGTCATTATTAGTATCAGATATTTATTTTATCGAAAGTACTACAAATTAGATGCTATTGCTGCATCTAATAAGAGCTGTTCAGAGCTTGCATGGGGATAACACTAGAGGAAAGGAAAGAAGTAATAAAATCACTATGAACAAAGGACTCAAATATCCTTTGTCTCCGATTTTATTTAATTTATGTCTTTACTATACCATTAGTGAATGGAAAGAACGTTTATCCTTCGACAAAGTTCAAAATTACAGTAATTTTGCAGATGATAAAACATTGTTGACTTTTAAGAAAAATTACCTCCATTTACAATGTGTACTCTGGCTAATAAAATAAAGAAATGTGGTCTCTATAGTATAGTAATAGCATTTAATGTAAAAGACCTAATGAGGCAAATAATACTCAATGACAACATGTTACACTTTAGCTATATACATTTTAATTTAGGTTTATACAAACACCAGAGTGTTGAAGCTAAATGCTCATTATTTCAAAGATTTCGTGGCACGATAAATCGTCTCTTTTATATAAATGATAAAAGATATGCTGACTGTGGAGAACCCTGTGTTTCTGCTTGATCTTAAAAGAAAATAATAAAAAACCGCAGAAATAACATTTTTAAGATCAGTAATGGACAGAAGATTTATGGGCGATGTAATTAGACCTGAAATTAAAATATTCGGTTTAAATAGCAAGATCCAGAGTAACCGATAAGAAAATTTTAATCATGTTTTAGGAATGAGCTCGGGCAGCCTTTCAAGACGGAATTCTTCATTAGGATCCGATGGAAAAAGAAGTAGAGGGAGGTGGAGAGAGCAATTAGTTTTATAGACTGGAGCCGGAACGGGCCCAATCCTTGAAGTTGATGATAATGGTTATCGTCGTCGTCGTATTCTGTCGCTGATGGTAGTCATCAATGAAAATGGAAAGCTCGAGTTTTTATATATAAAGATATTTAATCCATTTTGGGTTAAATTAAATATTACTTGAATACCTTTTTGTAGCCACAGTATTTCATGAACTTTGAGTAATAATTGCAGTAACGTTTATTCTGACTAGATCTGTGTTCCTATGTCTACGTGAGATTTTTCACGTGTTTAACGTTCCTTTTCACTACTTAGCCGGTAGGCACTGATGATACATGAATAAAAAAATGGTAAGCTGGGAAAGGAACTTATTTGGCAAGGAAGTGCTCAATGCATAGGTTTAGGCTGCCTCCCCGGTAATTGCCATTGATGAGTACTGAGGTAAACCTGAAAATACGTCGGTCCTGGTGGTGTAGTGGTTACCATACTTGCCTCCTACACCAACATCGCGGGTTCGAACCCGGCCAGGACCGATTTCGGGCGTAAAAATCCTAAGTATGGCTTCCTTCGGAAGGAAAGTAAAGCCGTGGGTCCCGTGTCGTACGTTTACGGCATGATAAAGAACCTCAAGCCTGAAAGGGAGGCCTCTGAGCAAAATTTGTCGGCCGTTTCACGCCCCGAGTGGAATGGGACGCTAATGATCTCAGATGTTAAAGAGCGTCGGTAAATCAATCAATCAATAAAAAAAAACTGAAAATACCTTAACGAGAAAGTACGACCCTGGTGGGAATCGAACCCTGTGTCCTGTTTCACAAAGCTCGTGATCTACTAAAACTAGTCTCCATTCTATTATTATTTGTTTATTTTACAAGTGTGTGTTTCTAGAACCGATGAACGTGCACTTCTAGTTACTGGAGTGACAGGCTGATACCAGCGTGCGATTTTGTTTTATCAGTGTTCTTTGGTCTTGTAATATTGCGTATTGTTAATTAGTAAAAATCTACCCGCGAATCGTATGTGAATTTACGTACTAGTGTAAATATTTTAGGCTAGTATTGATTCCATCAATTAAGCTTGATGCAATTTTAATTACAAAGCCCACTAAGGGTTATTTGTGCAATATGTGCTCTCAAATCCAACATTCATTCCCGTATTTCTTCAATTATCTATTTTCACCTGAAAAAATACAATAGAAATTGAGCTACTTGCATCATTATTTGTAGATAATAATATGAATATAAAATAAAAACACTTATTGGTGTAGCTCTCTCGATGTTTGGATAAAATGTGCTCCTCACATAGACGTAACTTTCTCCGCTGTAATTAACCCGAGCGCTTTTACAGTTTGCGTTATTATTTTCCACATTTCGCTTTGTTTTTCTTCATAATTTTGTCGGAAAAATGCCCAAATAATACTTCTTTATGTTCATTAATTAAATACAGCACTGTTACTTTGTTTTGAATACTATAGATTCTTTTCGATGAGGTAGACATTTTCTTGTCTTGAATATACGATTTAAAATACATGCCGCTTAAACAAAATCGCATCAACAAACAGTCCACGGATTAATAAATATTTCCGAAACAGCCTTCTCGACGCTCGGATGCAGTTGCTACAATGGTAATTTTGACAATTGACTAATAACAACAGTTTAGAATTCTACCATTGTGAAATAAATGTTCGTGAAACAGGTTTTATTAGAACTGGCGGAAATACTGCTAGTAACTAGTAGACTAGTTGTTTTGTGAAACAGGGCCCAAACTTCCACATTCACTCGCTTGGTATGCGACACTTGCATGAATATATACAACGCATACAGCTAAAATCGCTCTAAATCATATAGACATCCTAGGCTTAAGAGGTATTTTTAAAATAATAAACCAAGGAAAGCGAGAGTAGGAGAGGATCTCATGTTCTTAACTCTAGAATGCTAACAATACGCATTTACGTATAGTGACACTTACTACATATAGTTCCGTAACCATCCGCCAGGTATCTCTGTGCCGCAATGAGAGCTTCGAACATTCAGTAAGGTGCGTGGCGTTGGAGTGGCAATAAGAAGGTCTACTACGCAAATTATATGTATGGTTAACGTTTTGTAGAAACATCTATCTACGTAAATATTATGCATCATTAGTGTTAAGGGGTATAAGAAGTTATTGTGCTTCTTAAATTTTAGCATTAGCATGCACTGAGTAAATTTATCAAACAATATTTCGTGTTAACTGTTTACTCTGTGAATATAGCCTAAATATTCGCACGTATTATGTAAAGGTGGCCTAAGTATTGCCGTATTTTCAGAATTATAAAAAAGGGTATCAATCAATGATTAAGAAAAAATAATTCAAATTTTAATGTATTTGAGCTGAAGGATTTAAAGGAAGAACGACATAGCGTTGAAAAAATGTCTCCCATAAAACTACAACAAACTATTTTTAGAAAATTTTTAATTGTGTTTAACGCCCTTTTTTACTACTGAGGCGCCACGGGCGGTGAACACTGGTGATACATGAAATGATATATTGGGAAAGGATTTTTAAGGAAAGAAACGTTCCAGACCTAAATTTAGGGTACCTCCTCGGCATTTGCAGTTTTTGAGGTCTAAGGAAACCCTGGATAAAGCCTCAGTAAGGGAGGATTCGTACCCCCAAACCTTCCGCTCACGAGTCCATGCCTAAACGACCTCGGCCACCTGTGGCGGTGATACTCAGGATCAAATGTTTCAGAAAATGAATTGTGATCGGAAAACACAAAGCTGATTCATGTATGTATTCATTTTATAATGTTCTGAAGACTTCATCAATTAATTCGCATGCCATATATACCCAAATCTCCAGGAACAACTCTGTTGCAAGAATGAATTTCATGACATGAGCTCACAGGTCCGTGGTTTATAATCTGTGCAAGAAACTTAGGATTTTGATTAAAAAAAATCGACAATCCCTTCTGAAAAAAAGCCCAAGGAAGTGCTGCTCTGTCACTACTCCCACAATACTGCTCTGCATGTAATAAGCCAATATGAGGAGGACATCAGAATAAAGTGTGTTCATAACATAGTGGTGTGAAATTTTCACTTTAAATATCAACTTTGACTTTCAGTACTATTGGTTTTATAATTAAAAGACAATATTCACGCGTTTCCTTGTTTTGTGTAAATATTCGCTGTGTTGTGTATTATTTGAAACATTTTAACACTTTTTGTACAACACCAATTGTTGTATTAAAAGTTAAAAATAATATATTTTTATGTATGATGTAATAATTTTATGCATTAAGCCATTTAAAAATTTACCACATAAATTTGACGTATAGGTTTTTTTTGAATGGTGTTTAACGCCCGTTTTTACTACTGAGACACCACAAACAGTGAACATTGTTACAAAAGAACATTTCATTTAATTTTAATTGAAATAATGAGTTAATTTTGAAAAAGCTTTGTGAGCGTCTTTAGTAAAAAAACCTTGGAGAAATCAACATTTGGAAAAGACCAATTAACTTCCTCACATTTGTGTGTGTACCGTTCCTCTTATCCTATTTTACCTTCTTTTTTCATCTACCAATCATTCTACTGTATTTACTTATTTGCATATATATGTATATATACACTAATTTATATATGTAAACCATTTTATCATACGGTGAACCTCATCTCCAATTTGCAGCCAATCGCTCTATTAGCAGCCATTTGCTGGTAGCCGTTTAATATTCATCAACACTATTACAAAAACCTTCATTAAGAGGTGTATATAATAGCATTAAATTATGAAGATTTGAGAAAATATTACAAACTTTGTTTCTGATTATTTTCAATTAATATCAGGTTCTATATAAGGGCATTTAGTAAAGTAAGAGTATTATGACTTTTTAAATGTATTTTATATATGAAAGTATAAAGAAAATTATTAAATATAATCGATTTTAATGTACTAGAGAAGGAAAAGGAAGGTAAGTTTTGTAATAAGATTTGAAAAACAGGAAACACACATATAAATAATTTACCTAAGATAGAAGTGGACTTTATACCAATGTCCTATCACGTGTGGCAAATGGATTACAATAACTTGATTCAAACATAGCAACTTGTAAAAGGGCCCCAACTTCTAAATGGGCATGAAATACTGTGCAACGCATATGACCTTTTTTGTAAGCATTTAACAGTCAAAGTCTTTGGGGATGAGTGAATGAAATGACGTAAATTATTTATCAGTGCTTAGCATGTAAAACCCGTCTAGGTCCATGCTTCATTTACGCCCGCCCGGTGTCTTCGTCGCCTCTTCCCTTTCTCCCGTAAGTGCCACATTGGGGCTTACCCACAAACGCCAGCCCTTAAGCATGACTGAAGTATCGAAAATTCCTTCTATATCCATACCAATTCAAAAAGTAATAGCTGGTGGAACAGGCCTAGAGCTGCATTGAAAAAGGGCTCAAATCAGAGGCGACCCATCATTAAAGACCAGATGAACCCAGCTGCCCGCCAAAAGGAATAATTATTTACCATTTTTTCTTCTCCTGGTAAAATTTTAAAACAAAAAGTATGAAAATAGCGATGTATAGCCGATTGGTTAATTGTATCTAATGCAGTAAGAGCATTTCTTTTGTACTGTAGTAGCGGTAGCATGCGGGTCCTCCGTTAGCGTGGGAAGCACATGGGCCAACCCGGAACATTTTCCGCTTTCAACTTTTACCTTCAAGGATCAGCAAATATTTTGTATTTGTCTTCCTTTAAAATGGTTTAGCCTTTCTCCTGCTTATTTCTGCGTTCTCTTGGGCCAGCGGGAAGACATCCCATGGACAGTACTCGGTATTCTCTCTTTTGTTACCATCAACAACTTATACCACGCATAAGTTGTTTGCGCACTTTGTTTGAAATTGGGTGGCTTCTTTGCTGTTTTTCAGTGGAAAGTTCACTTTCTCAATGTTAATTGTTAAGTTACAAAATAGTATCTGTTTTGTAGCAATAATCAAAGAGGAAGTTTTATTGAAACACCATATTCGCGTCTAAGATTAACTGTTATGCTTGAAGTGAAACGAATTGGACATCAACCGATAGCTATAGGAGCTTACTCAGCAAGACGATACAAAATTAAGTTTTTTTTTTTTATGGTTTGGAAAAAGCATCTTGGCTGAGAGCGTGTGAAGTGAGACATGTATCTTGTCTACGAGAATGAGATCAGAAAATAAATATAAAGGGCAAATTTAATTTCTGTACAGGTCCCAAAATGCAGATATTACATGCATGTCACAATTTGTTGTGACATTACGATACATCAATGAGCCTAAACCAGTTGAAAGATTCATAAAATTCATTGCTGTTTCTGAATTGACTGCAGATATCTTAAGGCGTACTTTAACAGCTGAGTTTGAAGAGTTGTATATAAACCAGAAGTTTATAGCACAAATGTTGGAGGCGTTGCAGTTGTGAGAGAGTACCATGCAGGAGCCTTTTGGGCGCCATGTAGTTATGCCCCTGACCCATCCTTCTACAGGGGCCCGAGTCGTCACTGGATTAAATTATATTAATGTGGGGGTTTTTAGGTCTGCTGGATAGGCTTGATAAATCGCAGCTTAATCTTCGGCTATTCCGCGCCTCTGGTCGGTCCTAGTGGTAACCACATTTGCTTCCTAAACCCAAGATCACAGGTTCAATCCCAGCCAGGGTCAATGGATTTTTTCGGGCGTAAAAATCCTAAGTATGGCTTCCTTCGGAAGGGAAGTAAAGCCGTGGGTCCCATGTCGTACATTTACGGCACGTAAAAGAATCTCAAACCTGAAAGAAGGGGCCTCTGAGCAAAATTTATCGGTCGTTTCACGACCTGAATTGAATGGGGACGCTGATGATCTGAGGTGTTAAAGAGTTTCCGTAAATAATCCAAATCAACAATTGGCCGTACCTAGACATCTAAAAATTCTCACATTTGTATGACAAGATAAATGAATGCACGATCTTCCTAATTCTAAGGCAAGTAGACCGGATTTAATTACAATTAACGTTACTGAAATAGAATCAAGCAAGGATAAAAGCAAAGAAAATGAGCTTATGCTTCATCAAAACTTTAGTGGAATTAGTAGCAAAGCGAAAATAAGTATATGTCAATTTGATACTAAAATGTTGAACCACATTTTGTCATCTATCAGTTTAAAATAAGGAATTTATCATATGTTAATGCAAAGATATTGTTTAGGAGCGGAATTCACTAGAACTAGCTTGTATGCATTTGTATCAACCAGAACATATCACATAAACAAATAGATATCCATATTCTGTTTTGAAAAAGATATCGAAATATGTCCTGTTCAAATGTTTGCAATAGAAGTAAATATAATTGCGATAAGCTGGTAATTTTTATATTTTTATGAAACAACTATAAAATGTCGTTAAGTCACTATTTAAAACCATCAGAGAATTTATATATCGTGATTTCAATATAAATTACTTAATTCATAACTATAGGAAAAACCAGTTTATTTCTCTTCTTGCTATGTTCAAGTACACCATGTAAATTTTACTACTAGTACTACCAAGAACAGGAGTTGATAACGTACAGAGACCGCCACGGGTGGCCGAGGTCGTTAAGGCACGGACTCGTGAGCGGGAGGTCTGCGGTTTGAATCCCGCCAGGACCGTCCTCCCTGACTGGGGTTTTTTCCAGGTTTTCCTCAGTCTTCATAACTGGCAAATGCCGGGGAGGTACCTAAACCTAGGCCTGGAACGCTTCCTTCCTTAAAAAAAAAATATCCTTTCCCAATATATCATTTCATCTCATGTATCATCAGTGGCCACCGCCTGTGGTGCCTCAGTAGTAAAAACGGGCGTTAAGCACTACTCAAAAAAAAAAAAAATAAAATAACGTACAGAGCCTCCATTTTGACGCGTGGCCGGCTTAACGGGGAATTTTCCTGCCCTGTTTCTAACCATTTCTGTTCCTCCTCCACTTTCCCACCTCTCCGTGTGCTCACGCAAAGGTTTTGTGTTGTACAGGAGTTGAACGTTGTGAGACTACGTGTTTCAGTGTGTTAGTGCTGTTATAATGCCAAAAAGTTCGTATGCTTTATTGGCACACAGAATCTTCATGTATGATTCCTATGTGACAACAAACTCGTATAGAGAAGTGAGATGGCATTTATATACAGATTCCCTGCTGTTCGTATGCCACACAGAGAAACGGTTCGTAATCTTGTGAATAGATTCAGGGAAACGGAATCTGTTCTTGATAAGAAACGAAAATAAAACGTCGCGCTCTTACAGCGGAAAAAATCGATAATATCAGTGGAAAGTTAGAATGAAGTACAAAGAAATCTCTGAGAAGGCTTGCACAGGAATCAGGAATTTCGTAAACCTCGGCTTGGAATGCCACTGACATTTTAAAATTAAAAGCCTTTAAGATAACTATAGTTCTGGAATTGCAACCACGTGATAATGTGAATAATTAATTTCTATAATTGGGTGTTGGATAATGTTTATGACCCGCGTTGAACTTTTCATTTTATTTATTTATTTATTTATTTATTTATTTATTTATTTATTTATTTATTACGGGCGAAGCATGATTTTATTTACATGACCGTGTAGCTACACAAAACAATAGATACTGGAGTATAGAAAACCCGATCTTGTACCTGAAATGCCATTGTATGACCAAAAAATCGGTGTTTGTGTGCTGTAGAAATCTATGTGCTTGAATTTAAGTGGCTATGAATATTCGACTCCTCCGACATACAGTGTGCTTCGCGGTGCCAAGCGAATGCCTGTTAAGCCGGCCACGCGTCAAAAAAGGCTCTGTATATGCAAAGACTAACAGACTAAATTTAGTACCTGTCTCACCCATTATACACGGACAACACACAATGATGCCCAGATAGCCAAATGAAATTATTATAATAAAATTCGTCAAAAACTTACAGGGAAGGGCCATGATATCTTGTCGCGCAAATTATATTCCCACACAATACATTTAATAGATAGATACAATATCATATGGATTATTATGAAAAAGATTATTTATTTGAGGCGAATAGAATGATATAAAACACTCCATTTACTACATTCTTCATGTATGAGCATATATTACTGCGTTTTCTTGTATGTATGCTGTGAAATGGGCACGCACTTCACAGTTTATCATATCCTGCTGCATGTTTGGGTCTGAGCAATATTTTCTGATCGTGTTTTCGAAAAATTTTAATGCCTACACTTTATTTTTCTTTTCTGTGCCAAGACTGCTATAAGTTTCACGCAAGATGTCATATCAATTGCTAGTCCAAGATAACATAGACGGGGAATATCAAAATTGCCATCTATTTCCTTTGATTGTTTTATATCATCAGCCAGATATACTTCCAGTAGTTTCTCACGTTCGTTTTTACTGCTTGGGCCTCACAGCTGGTGAATATTTGATACACTAAATAAAACGACTCGTGCCTAAGTTTAGTACGAGGGTAGGTTCATAAGTTTGCGGCCTCGCCAATAAGGATTATCACCTTCACAAAAACATTACCTGGTTTATGACCTTATCTGTTAAGTAAATAATCGCACCTACGCTGTGTTCAGTTGTTCAGATATAGTTTCATAAAGAAAGCTATGTGTAGAACATTATAACACGTTCAAAATGCAATATCCAACTGTTATTAAGCTCTTCACAAAAGACATGAATAAGGTGAGTGCAAGATGGGTGCCTAGGCTTCTTTCCTCAGTCCTAAAGCAGCAACGAGTCATCTTCATGTCAGGCATTTTTGGAGCTCTGCCGTGGCAACGAGGGAAACGTTCTGCAAACCATTGTTACGGGAGATGAAACTATGATCCTCTACTATGATCCCTTGTCCAAACAAGAATCATTGGAGTGGCGTAAACTTGGCGAAGTACAGCCTCTAAATGCCAAGGTCACTCAGTCAACCAAGAGGATCATGGCCACAATCTTTTGGGACTGTGAAGGAATACTCTTCATTGACTTCAAGGAGAGGAACACCACAGTAAATGGGGAGTACTATGTGGGCCTATTACACAGACTACGTGCATCCATCAAAAAGAAAAGGCGAGGAAAACTGAGTGGTGGTGTGCGCCTTCTTCACGACAACACGCCTGTGCACACAGCTCTTGTTGCAAAGGAAGCTGTGAAGAAATGTGACTTCAAGGAGGTCGACCATCCACCGTACAACCCAGATCTAGCTCCCAGTGACTATTTCCTCTCCTCAAAACTCAAGAAGGACCTTCGGGGAGGGAAATTCAAATGTGACGAAGAAATCATGGATGCTGTTTATGTCCATTTAGCAGACAAGACTTCTGACTATTTTTGGAGGGAATTAAAAATTTAATTTAAAGATTTAAGAAGTTATTACAATAAATTGTAACTATATTGAAAATTGAAATGTATTTTTTGTCTTTATAATACCTAGAAATGGTAGGCCAGAAATTTATGGACCTCATATACCTGCCCGGTCTTTGCCTTTAAGAGAAATGAGGAAAAATTGGAAAAAGCCTCAGTCAGAGAGGAGGATCCTGGTTTATAATCGAAACCCAGACCTACCGCTCACGAGGTGCTGTTAAGTTGGTTGCTTCCCTGAATATCAGTCACTGGTGATATTACTTCGTTTGAAGCCCTCTCATTCATTAAAAGTGTTCAAACCTCTTCTATTACACTTTCTTCTTTAAAAAGATGTTTCTTTATTTGTTCGAAAATAACACGCGTAAGTACATCTTTCGAAATATCAACGTAAACCAGCAACAGTTTCACAGTACCGCCTGTTTCATTGTAGAACACCGTTCTGTACAAAATGACTAATTTTGAAAACTCAGTTCCAGAACAGATCTACTCTCACATAACACAACACTCTACTCACCTCTGCGTTACTTGCAGTAAGACAGGGGAAACCTGCACCACCCTCTTCAGTTAATACCGTACCGTAATCCTTAATAAAACTAAAATAGTAATGAATAATTATTTAACAGAAAATAAAATTTAAATTGCCTAGAATATTACTTGATCGTGGTTTTATATCTTATCACTACATTTAATGTATTAAAATAAAATAACTAAAACATCTGTAATCCGAAATTAGTTGCATGCATTTAATACTTTAACTGCAATTAAATATTTGTTCAGCAAACACAGAAGATGCATTAAATCTCTTACAGGTGTCAAACACTGATGAATTTCCTGAATACAAACTGCAAAAGACTTCTCCTTTATAAGTTAATAACAATTTCCAGTCTCTTAATACAAAAATCTCAACAGGCTTAGATGAGATCACATATGAAGCAAGTTACTTCAATATGTGTTCATTTAAGTCACTTGTGTAATGAATCTTTATAAAGTAAATATTTCCTCATAGGCTTATACATTGCTGTTTGTTTTTTTAATGATTTATCTGTGTTTAATGAATTGCCTGTTGATTCCGACAATACCAGTGTAATGACTTTAGTTTACATGTCAATAAACCCCAGTCGTATAAAAAACAGATATTCAATTTCTTGGACTTCCAAGTACGTAGTCACATAAATTTGAAATCACATATTTAGTACATTGCTCCTAAATAAACCCAGCATGCTATCATTAAGTCCATTAACTAAGTGTATATTTCTGTAATTTTCATTTTATACCGCAATGTGTAATAATCGTCTATGGTATTGCTGTGGAAAATATATTTAAATTTCAGAAAATGCAATAAAACAATTTCAGCAACCCATAATTTATATAAATTTCTTCAATAAATTTTGAATAAAAACCATACGTTTTCTAACTTATGTTTTACAGTAAAATGTCAAAATTAAAAGCTGCAGGTATTTAAAGTTTTAATAAAATCAGAAAATAAATATGCATAGGACAGCTGCAAAAGATATTTTATTATCTAAGTAATAAAAAGTTTAATGCACCACCAAATGTATTTAAATATTTATTGAATTAAAAAGACATTGAATGTCTATGTAAAAAGACATTCTGCTCTGTATATAAACTCCTTGGTGATTATGATTCTTTATCTGCAAGTGTAATATAGTTACACAACTTTTATATAGTTCAGGTTGATGTCAATGTAATGGACGTGTTCTATAGTTACATTCATTAGCCATTGTGAATATATATATATGTATATAAAGAGTGAACGATCATTCACACAAAGGGTTTTGGGGCGTGCGGCCACCCGGCGAGGCCGGCTGCTATGTCGGCGGTGCAGGTGACAGGAAGTCCGCAGTACTGTTTGTGGCGAAGTTATTTATAACATACACATCATAAATATTTCTTTCATTTTAACACTGTGCTAAACATTCAGAGAATGTATAAATGTCAATTTCTAAGCCTAATACTTGCAACTATTCAACTAAGGGAAGAATTTATACAGTGTTAAATAAAGTTTCCTTCTTGCCATTTCTTAAGTCCATTTCGTTATGGCTGAAATAGTTAACGAAAAGTAATATTTGTGTGTTGGCACTCCACAGATCAAAATACAATGTGGGTATAAAGTATTGTATACAATCTTCTTTTTCCTGTTTTTTGTAAACGCATCAAATTGCTCTAAACTAGGACTAGTTTTGCGCGCGCGCGCGCACACACACACACACACACACACACACATTTTGGCCCAGTTTTGCTATGTTCGGCGCTAATGACGTATGCTGTTTTCACCCCAAAACAATAATCAATCATCACACATACACACATTGTTTTCCTCATACCTCCTAAGCAGAAAGCAGAACGTTGAAATCAGCACATGAACTAGAGTTATAAAATCGTTGCAATTATAGGAAAACTGCAATAGTGCAGCTACAAGAGTCAGTATAAAGGCTGCGTATTTTTCTGATTTTCATGAATGAAAATTGGACATTCTATGCTAATTGCAGATTATACAGTAATTTTTACACTTTAAAAATCCAATACAAAGAAAAACGTCCTGAAAGTATACACATAAATGGTTCAAGACCGATGTATTACTACTAGTTTCTGTTACAGTGCCTAATGGAAGATATCGCAGTCTGTTGTGACATTAGTTACGTAATATTGCTCCTCAAATCTCTCTTGCTTCCATATTGTCTTATAGGTTATGTGTGAGTTAAATAATGTGCTTAGATAGGCCTTAGCATGCCAAAGTATAAACATTGAGATTAATATTATGTTTCAGGATGTGACGTCACAAGCAGTGGCAGCTTTCGTTCTGCGAGCTAACAGGAAAGACTAAAGTAAATAAATAATTAACATTAGATAACTCACATGTTACTAGCTTTTCTTATATAAATCTAAAAAGCAAGTTCTCTAAAAGCTAAATCATTAACAGAAAGTATAGTATTAAGGTGTAGTTAGATACATTCCAAATTGTTGTTTTAACATCATTCAAAAATTTGTAGGAGTTTATTGCATAAATGTTCTGTTTCATATAAGCTATATGCTTTGTGTAAGTATAAATGAATGAATATAAAGACCACGTATAACTTCTCTGGTGTGTAAAATTGTATTTTACATACGTTGAGAAATGACTTATATAATTTGATATTGAATACAACAACATGTTCCACAAGACGCAACAGTAATGAAACAAATTTGAGACTTTTACTTCATTTGGAGTCTCACCCTATCGTCAACGCAGCAGTCATTAGGTTTAATTCTTTCATTTTATAATAGCCGAGTCCAACAAAATCAACACGATTAACAAAATGAATGCTCTAGAATATAAATCGCACACCAGCATTAACATTTTGTGAAAGAGGTTAGGTTAGGGAGTGAACTGTATTTTTTCATTCTGCATTTAAAGGGCTAAATATTTAGTTTCAAGTTAATAAGCCTTTATTTAATTTTGACAAAACAAATTTAATTTAGAACTAAAAATAAGTATCTGGGTAGCAAAATGACAATTACTATGATATAAAGAGATATAAGAATCCCCTTAGATGTTGGCTATCGATAAATATGTTTATAATTCTTACTGTTACTTGTGAGTACGTATATCCATCAAATAGCTTTATAGCCGATAACTTTAAAAAGAACGTATATGTACTTATTACAGTACTAGGCCGGATACTGGGTTGAAGACGCTAACAATTCACTAATACCTTTCCAGAGTGGCAGCTATTACTCTGCAATGCAAGTATATAAATACTTCAGGTACCCTGAAATTACTTTATATATGCAGTCTTTTCAAGGGGAAAAAATTTAAGTGCTCATATCTTATACAATGCAGACGAATATTTTAATTTCATTACAACATAACTATGTATTTGTCATGATAAACTAGGTCAGTATTTCATAAATTTGGTGGATATATTTTATTAAGAAATAAATTATAGCCACGAAGGTGCTTATGGTTTGTTTTAATTTTATGCCATGTGTTTGAACGCTTTATAAGCTAAATAGGATCGAAGAACAAGGCCATCTACTGCTACTGACATATATTTAACAATATAATTTTTTTCTAGATAATATATCCCAAAATTCTAAACTTCCTTCGCATGTCTATTATCTAATGGGAAATACATTTCAGCTTCCCCATCTGCATTTTTTGTTGTGCCATAACAATTTATATCAAATTGTGCTTTTAGAGAATATTTTTCTATTTGGTTAAACCTAGCACATATCCGTACATTTTCATTTCATTTAACTCTATATCAATGTTGATGGTAAGTGTTCCGAATAAGTCATCCACTACATATACCGCTTTTGCACGCGGTAATATTCCGCTGCAATTCAGGTGCAATGAATACAGCAAAATAAAGTAGAAACATACCTGCAAAACTCACTTTTATAACAAGCAACATAGTAATAAGTGCATTAATCTCAATAATGGCTTGCGGATATATAAATTGCATACTTAACCAGCTTACGGGTCTAGTTAGGCCGTTCGCGCTCATATTTACGCATATAAATTGCTGATAAAATAGAAAAAAAACCAAACACCCAGAAATACGTATATATAAGCATTATGAAATAATCCTTCCCACGATATGTCGGACAAAAAATTGATGCCATTAATAAGAATTTTAAATGTATAATTACAGAATACTAAACGAAATAAATGCATAATTCAATTAATATGTAATGTCCTCTCCAGCCAGAGATATTCTTGCACATTTTATTTTCCTAATAAACTTACAAAGCCCTTGCCAATTATTCTTATCGAATATAAAATTTAGACTCCTTCTTGACCTAGCATATTTTTGGAGAGAATTTTGTAACTTCACATTCTGCAAGCATATGTACCCAACTTTCCTTCTTACTACACAGGACACATTCTTTCGCCTCATTTTCTGTGTTTTCCATCTCGCGAGGTGCAGTCAGGCTATTGCAGTTCTGTCTTCTCCTGTCATTGCATTTATATGTTTCCCTCCCTCATGTCCCTTTTAGTTCTGATTGTAACTCCAGCGACACTTTGCTAGAACACTGAGCCTCAGTACCTGTCTATCAATATCAGTTAATCTCCTCCAAACATTTCTTCTATTTAAATTTCTTCTAACTCCCATCTCCATATTCACCTCATTCCTATTCGAAACTCCTTTTTACGGTAGATGCCCGGTTGCCAGTTTGCAGGTTTTTCAATTGTTCCTGTTAGCAAACGAACTTTAACTCTGTGTCTGCTCCACTCATTAGTTAATCGCTATGACTTAAAAAAAAATTATCCCAAATACTGCCGAACTCTTTTATTACCCCACAATTTGCCACGCTCCTATCAACCCTTAGATTCCTTTTTATAAAATTAGTGTGAATTTGTTGTAGATTTGCTGCTGTCTCCCAGTCATAACTTATTGCCGCTGTTATTTTTTAATTATACACATGTCGTAAATCGCTAACCCGCATTTGCGATACACTCGATATCGTAGTGAACAGCTCCTCCAGCTGTCACCACGCTTTCCCGTTTGCATTAGTTATATAGTCATAGGCTCCTCCTACTAGTGACGATTGCACCCCCTCCAGGGCGGATTTAAGAATAGGCAACATAGCGAAATTTTAGCGGAAACTCGGGAAAAATAAATTCGCAATTCATTTATATATACACACATTAACCTTAACGATAACCTCGGGTAAATCCTAGAAACCGGTAGACCCATTGGTTTTCTGCGGCGAGCTAAGGCCTATCGACCCACGATATCCTCCTTTTCGTAAATATAAATTGATAGCAGACTGTGTGTTACAATGTTAGCGGGTAAATCATTGTAGTGGTTGCAAATCTGCTTTAACTCCAGCAAAACGTACGTAATGTCATCTAGCGGTAGAAATCGTAAGCAAGTACTCGTGATAAACAAAATAAGTGAGTGCAACAAGAAACTAAGTGCTGGATGAACTATTCGGAACAATTACCAAAAGACTTAAACACAAATAGACTTCCTCTAAGCAATAACCATAAGGAAATATAAACAATATTCATAAAATACAACATGAAAGAATTTAAGAAATAATTACAAAAAATGTACGTTGTTTAATTAAGTAGTTAAGCTCTTGTGTGCGTTCTATAGGGACATCAGAAACTCCTTCAGCATCTTGCATGCAAACGCAGAAGTATTGCCAACATACTTATAACTAACGCAAAGGGCAAAAATATACTCTTAAGCTAGTGTTCTTTATTTTTGTGTCATCAATTTAACTAACCCAGAAGCCACATATTTAAGATTGTGTTAGGTTTAAGTTGAATTGCTTTCAAATAATTAATGTATTATTAGGTTAGGTGAGGTGAGGTGAGGTGAGGTGTCGTTTAAGTTAAGATAAAGCGCGAAATTATTACATAAATAATGCTCCAATAAAAACTTAGAAACTTTTTTTTTTTTCTCTCTGCGCTCAAACAAAAGTTTTTACATTGTTTAATTTTCCTTGTAACTGTTATTTTCTTTATTTCTTTAAGATGCTTAAATTCATTCCCATTCGTATAAGCACTTTACGAAGCGCTATTTACCTTTTTTCCCCTAGAGCAAACGCACAAAGATCTATATTCCCTCTGCTCCGAATAATTTTCTTCGGGAATGTTTTGATTTATCTAACAGCACTAACTTCGAGTTAAAACACTGCAATAATTTTATATCAATGCATATGTAAACATGTATATAGTAAAATTTGTGTAATTGAGTGACTTGTCTCTTTCTGCTTCTCTGGTTTTTGTTGTTTTGGTCGAGTTGTTTTAGTGTTCCTATTTTCATTTTATTTTAACTATTTATGCAGATGTACACGATTTTTTTTTTTTTGGTACATGTAGATTGTGTGCCACTGTGGTATCTGTTAATGACAAGTTCTATGTTCGTAGATCTCTGTGGTTGCTTCGCAAACACACTGAATGCTCCAGGAACTAAACTAAACTAAATTATACCGTTTACTCTATTTGAAAGGAGTATGTACATATATATATACTCTATATGTTTCAGTGCCGCTCCATTATTGTTTTTCTTGTAAACTGCTAGGAACTCTATACTTTGAAGTAATATAGTAGTTTAGCACCAAAATTATTTTAACCACCTAATTTACATTTAAAATGTGAAACAAACAAAAGTGTATTAGATACATTTGTTTGTAAATGTCATTAATCTAGATGGATGGAATAAATGCATACATCTTTTATATTTAAACAGCACTATAACTGCTCTGAAGTGTTCTTGATGTTTGTGTAACTCCAATAATTCAATGAATAAATCGATTAAATTTGTAAATTACCTTGTAATATGCATGTTAAGAACGTCTTCAGCAGCAACATATTCCTTGGTGCGCTGCAATTACTTTCATAGCACGTTTATTTACAAAGAATGAACTGCAAATATTAGGAAACAAGAACGCTACTGAGTGAAAACACTGAACGGTTAGTTTTCTTAATTGGTAAACCAGCAACACATGAAACTAAACATCACAAGTACCGTTTTATACTCTTGTGCCGTAAGCCGGGTTTATTCCTCAGTTGACGTACGGTGGTGACTGTCAACTGTTTACTTGCACTGTCTCCTCGCGCCACCACCGAAGTTCACTGATAGTCATTTGTTGAGTTCTAAGCCAGACCAATGTCAAATGTAGAGCAGGCTTACACCCTGTTTTATTCTATCACAAGTTAAGCAGTGGAGCATGTTGCCTGGCACCCATATGCTTATTTTAAAAAATCAAAACCTGAAGCAAATGTCAAATAATAATGCTACCAGTATTTCTGTAGTGTTTAAACAAAAGAAAAATTAAAGGAACTGTTACCCACATGCTTGCTCCAATAAAAAATAAAACATTAATATTGTTGAAACGAAAGAATGTATCAATGACAGATGTATAAGAATGAACCATAATGTGATACATTCAATTTCTCCAATTATGCCATGTGACAGTAGATACTGCCAAAACTACATAATTATGCACTCAACAACCATAGCATTCATCAAGGATTTAGTTGTTTTTTTTTTCAAATAACCTTTTAAAACTTTATTATACAGCTGCAAACTCGTATTTCCATCACTAGTTGATAGAGAATTGAAAACGTTTATTCTATTTATTAATAAAACATACTTTGTTTTATCCGAACTGTTTCTAGGTATATTAATATATTCACATTTCCTTGCACGGTGCCTAAAATTATTATTTCCTCAATGAATAATTCTGAATATTTTGTTAACATATAATATACAAGAATATATAAAGAAAAAAATTATGGAAAAAGCACGAGTGTTTAAATGGTTTAAAAGTGGTTTATAATGTTCTTTTTTTTTTTTTTTTTTTTTGGTAAACCTGTTTTAATCTAATTGCTTTCTTTTGTAATGTTGTATTTCAGTTTTCCTTGTACGATTGCCCGAGAGCCTGACCCTATATATTAAATGAATGGTATATATATAATATAAATGAAAAATAAAAATAAAATAACACTATTAACAATGTAACAAATTAACAGTAATAATAAAAGTAGATAAGCATAAAACACGGAGAAAAAGTCACACTTGAAATTGCTATATTTCGAACTACTGCGAGTTCTTCAATGGCAAGAAGATAGACCATTGAAGAACTAGTATATATATAGCAATTTCAAGTGTAAGTTTTTCTCAGTGTTTTATCCTTATCTACTTTTATTATTACTGTTAATTTATATATCAATTAAATCATTTTGAGACACCACAGGCTTTGGTTGACGCAATAAAAACGTTTTAGACATTTTACAAAGAAATTCATGAACATGAATATTTCAAGTTAAATGACTTTCAAGTGTAACACCCAGAAATTTAGTACTTATAAATTTTTAAATTATCTAATTTAAATATTAAACTATTCGTTTTATCATTGTTATTAATTGAAAAATATAGTAATTGAATAATATGATTGAAAAATTATAATAATGAGCAATGAAATATATTAAAGAAAATTAAAACCACACAATAATGTAAAACTGGAAAGCATATTTTCACGAATGTATAATAATGAAATTTAGGACTAAGTAGTAATTATAAATCTAAATTCATACTCAATTGCTTCGTCCGTTAGCATCCTAGCCTTAACTTTTTCTTATCCCAGTAGCATAATTGTAGATGTGTTGCTTTTAAGTCATGAAATAAGACTGGTTTTCTGTCTATTGTGTTTATTATGCGTTATATTGCCAACAATTTGTTACATGGGAGTTTTCCTACGGGGATGTTCTTTATTCGGCTTCTAAACTTAAACCCTCAATTTTAGTTATAAACTTTCACAACATCGTCTCTTTTTGAAAATGGTCAGATTATAATAGCAAAACACGAGGTACTATCAAAAAGTTCTAATACTAGGTCTATCATACAAAAAACAGAGTGGAGCACAAAGCTGCACATGCAGCAATCGTGAGTTGTGACCTTCATTAGTCAGTGTGCCGAGTGGCAGTGGTTCGATGCAAGTCGGGAGCTGTGCTACACGAGTTTATGTTACCACGTACACGTGCAGATTTACAATTTCATTATGGATTTGAAACCAGAGCAGAGAACTATTATCAAATTGTATTACTATGAATTTATGTAACCGAAAGGATTAATGGATTTATTTGCATCACTGCCAAGTCGTTAATACAATAGGATATAATTAATATATGTAGAGAGAATTTTAGAGTCCAATTCAAACTATTCATATTAGTAAAACAATTTTAAAATAATACAATACAGAGGGTGCCAAAAAAAGTATACACGCTTCAAGCAAAGAAAAAAAAACTGAATTCACACAAACAGAAAATGATGAGCACTAATCATCTTAGACTTTTACAGTTACAACAGTTGCTCAAAATGCCCATCATCGGCGTCGATACAGTTCTGAGTACGTTGAACTACTGATTGAGCAACGTTTGCTAAAGTGTCCTCAGCGATTGCAGCACATGCCGTTTCAATTTCTTCCCGAAGTGCTGCCAGTGTAACTGGTTTTTTACAGTATACAACTCCTTAAGAGTTCCCCATAGGTAGAAGTCCAACGGAGTTTGATCCGGAGAACGCGTTGGAAACCTCTTCGTCCTATTGCTTTTGAACTGCAACAACATTCTTAGTTTTCCAATACCACTTCAAAATTGCTTTTCGCTGTTCAAACGATAATCTTGGCTCCATTTTGCTGTAGCAACGCTAGCATAACGTAATGTAGGTCACAATTATTTACAGAACATCATACGATAATCTTGGCTTCATTTGTTCATTTTTTATTTACCTGTCACGTAGCAACGCTATTATAATGATTGTGAGTATCTGTTTACAGAACACCATACTACATATTACTGTTGTTTTTCGGTGCAACTTTGAGATATATTAAATAGATATCTACTCTGAAAGTGTGTATACATCTTTTGGCACCCTCGGTATAATCACGTTCTACTTTATACAGCAGATATATGCACGTATATCATTGTAGTTATGGAAAGTATGTGAATAGCAAAACGAAAAAGATGAAATAGCATAAGTTAATTAGTAAAGAACATGGTAAAAAATGTTACAGATTTTTAAAATGACGATAGAGTACAAAATGTGTGGCTTCCGCTCTATTAGTGCTTAAAGTCATTTGGAATTCGTTCTTTCAAGTTGAGGTAGACCTCTGGAAAAAAAAAAAAAAAAGGAAAAAATGTACCAATAGCAGGCAAACTTACAAAACTAATTAAATTATGTTAAAACCAAAAATGTCACTCTATGTTGAAGTTTCACACAGAACTTCACGCAAAGGTTACATCTCATATATCTACAGTTATTTGAATACAGCCGGCAGAGCGCCGCTGTGTACTGAGTGAAGTCAGTCGTCAATACCGTATCATGCATGTGCAGGTAGCTGCTTGGATTAAGTTTGAGGGAGGTTTGTCAGCGAGTGGTTGTGTGTTAGCTCTTTCATTGTGGGTTAATTGTGTGCTACTGTTCATCAATAGTTATGCCATTACATAAATATAGCCTTGAAGAACAAGCTTTTATTGTATCATAAATATGTGAAAACGAATTCTATCAAAGAAATTGTAAGTATATTCCGGAAATTATTATCTAAGTAGAGAAACGGTTTGCCAATTTGTTATAAAGTTACGAATAGGGTCTCCCAATAACAAGAAACGTGTTTCAAACTCAAATAACCTTATTACACTTGCAACTTTCAATATATATTCTGTTAGAATTATACAAAAAACAGAGTTTAGCGCAGTTGAGTAGCTCATATCATTAGACAGACTCGCATACTGTGTTGACCTCCTCCTAAAGCATGATCTCAAGTACTGTAAAACCGCCACGAGTGGCCGAGGTCGTTAAGGCGCGGACTCGTGAGCGGGAGGTCTGGGGGTTCGAATCCCAAAGGGACCCTTCTCCCTGACTGAGGTTTTTTCCAGGTTTTCCTCAGTCCTCATAACTGGCAAATGCCAGGAGTTACCCTAAACTTAGGCCTGCAACGTTTCCTTCCTTAAAAAATATTCTTTCCCAATATATAATTTTATCCCATGTATCGCCAGTATCCACCGCCTGTGGTGCCACAGTAGTAAAAACGGGCGTTAAACACTATTAAAAAAGTACTGTAACATCTATGTACAAAGTATCATGTTTTAACGCCGGTTGGTTAATCGTACTCTTTTTGTGGCTAATAAGCACACAGAAAAAGTTCATTCTAGCAAGAGGGGTTTGTAGTTGCACACTAGAACGAGTGTTTGGGGAAATGGAAAACAACTAACTCAATATGCAAAGAAAATAAATACTAAAATCACAAAAAAGCATATACAAACACAATGAACTCGAATGAAATTTACCAGTTCCACTAAGCAGACAACTAATGAGATGATTAAACACTTCAGCTACATGCTATATACAGAGCGTACCAATAGTATTCAGCGGCGATAAGGAGAGACAAAAGCATACAATAAGTAGCTGTACGTTATATTAAACACAATTGAGGTTAAAAATGTCCAGCTATGATGTCGTTAATTATATATCCCTCCCAAAATAATCGCTGTACACCTCCATGCTACTGTAAACAGTTCAGTAATGTCCAAAAAGTTGAGTTTACTATATTAAACAAAATTATTGTTTATTATACAAACTTATCTGGTGTCATGAATATTATTAAAATTATTTGGGTGGATCACTTTCTTTGGTATTCATCGTAGAATCCAGCGAAAAGATTTTTAATAAATCAAGGTAAAATAAAACATTAGACATTAACAATTGAAAGTAATATTACCTTTTACAGATTTGGTAGCAAGAGCACCTGCATAAGTATAATCAAAATATTTTGAAATAGTCAAAAATACACGTAGCTTTATACGTATGTTTAAAATTCTAATATTGCTAGGTTACAAAGTTACGTCAATTCTTTATTTCTCTTGTAAAGTTTAATTTTTGTACATAGATAATTTTTTCATTCAACCACTTCAGCTAAAATACTTTATAAATGTACAACCAAGCAATGCATCTTTTTCGTATTCTCTTCCTTAGACCTAAAGAATTTAATCCTTTAAATTCCATAAAGCTCAAGAAAAACAATCATAAATTATTCCCTTTTAGTCTTGGAAAGAAAATGTTTGAAGAGACCACATAAAAAGTATATAAGAAACTATAAAACTCTGAACCTACATTTTATTAAAATTATGCGTTTCACTGTGCTTATACCAGTGATGTATGCTGTAAGATTTTTGTGTATTTTAACTCTGTGTTAACAATATTGCCGTGAAGTTGTTTTGTACTTATGATTTAATACAAAAGTTTGTTCCATTTGTTTATTCTTTTAGCTGTATAGGCATAATTGTCACAAATAGTTCAGATATGAAAACTCAACAAAAATATGAAGAAAAGTTTTCTATCGAGAGTGGGCGAGAGTCCACTCAAATGTGTTCGAGATGTGTTGTGAGCGAAAGTAAACGTTGGTTCTAAAGGACGAAAGGTGCGCAAAAATTGTCACATACTTATAACATCACGAAAGCATTCTTGAAAAATTATTATCGAATTCAAAGCGGAATTAATGCCGTTTTACTTGTGATAGCACGTTAAATATAAACTTGGCCTTTGAGCAATGCAATGCAACATTTTGATATGAACGTGTATCAAAGTGTAGTAACCTATGAGACCAGACCATTCAAATAAAGTGCCGTTTTTTTTTTAGATGCACTCCGAATGAAGGCCTCGACTAAGTGTTTCACAGCCGATTCTAGGTGCGCGCATTTCAAAATGGATGCTAATACCATCTGGAATTCCAAAGCCTGGCCAGCAAGTATGTTGGCATTAGAACTCTTGATGTGTTCTCATCATTTGGAATAATTTTTTTCTAATGTAATTTACTGTTCAATGACTTTTAATACTATACAGAAGTTTCAAAAGTCCAGTGCCACAGTATATGGAATTGTTACATTAGATTCTGGGTCTCAAAAGGGCCAGACACCAACCAAGCTTGCTCAAACTTTCTGACATTAGTAATAAGTTCGGACAAGAGTATAGATCGACTGACCCTGCTTACGACGTAGAGGATTTCATGACAACCAGTGCACCGCGTCATTCGTGAATCACTCGTGGGTCCCTAGAGTTCTTCCCTTTATAACTACTCGCTATGGCTCAGTTTCTATGTTTTACAGGCCTCATCTTGAGATGTCTGTGTTATATCACTCTATTATTATCTCGATAGCGAAAACCTTAATAGAGGACATTTTTATGTATTTTATTAGCACATATAGGAAAACATAAAGGGAGTGGACATCTACTATGCTTGACAAGAATTACACATATGTTCATACAATGAAAAACTTCAATATTTACCATTGCAAATGCGATGTTCTGTCGTTTCCACATGTCCAAAAGGCTAACCTACGCATTGCCAATCCCAGTGATGTCAAGTGTACGAAGTGTTATGAGCCTTTTTATTTGGAAAGGAGGAGTCTTGCCGTTTGAATTTTCTCGCTATTTGTACTAATAGTGCACTTATTTTATGGCGCCGGATTTTTAATCATCCTTTATATAACATACAAAAGAGGCATTGTGTCACATCCTTAATTTTCCTAAAAAGTAGATTAAATAATTTCTGCACGAATAAGTATTTCAACTTAATAATCGATTATGCTCAATAATTTCTAACAATGTGGAATTTAACACTCTTTAGAGTTTCACGACCGGCATTGTTATTACTGAAATAGCCCAGCAATGATCAATTTCAATAATTAAAGTAGAATATGTTCTTTACTTCCAGAGATAGAACATATGTGTGCTTTACATGTTATCAAGCTACCCTATAACGCGAAATAGTGGGCTTTTGTTCATCTTTGGTAACCGACAAGTTTGCATGGCCAATGATGAGCATGCATTTTTACAACAACGATCTCAACACTTAGACCTTAGCTAATTATACTTTCCGCTTGTAGAGTAACATAAAAGAAACATTCATTTGTATCATTGCCGGAATACCAGTGTTCTCAAATGGATGTAGCAGAATTTCCATGTTACCTCTGTCCTTATGCCTATGATTTCAGTTCTCATTCCAATTTACTTTGGCCGTCTCTGTTAGCTAATGGCATCATTTATCATCGCAGTGTCATGCGGGCTATATCCGCCTTTAAATTACAGTCAAATCACCGCTTGCAGTATTGATTGTGACACCACCACGTCGATATTTATGTAATGTGCTCATGATGTTACGGCAGGTTCTTGTTTTTGGAAAGCCATAACATAACCGCATAGCATATCTCATTCTAAACGTATACATGTTCAAAAACAGTTGAAGATAGGACTCATCTGCGTCGTGTATAGCAGTTTTTTGGACTTACCAACTCGAATCGTTGTGTTTATCTCTTTTGAATCTTGTCTCCATTTTTAATAGAATGTGATTCATCGCACAAAGAAATTAAAATGTATATATTTTGTTATCCATCACATTATATGTTACCATTTATATTTTACTATGAAATTAGCTTTATTGCAATATTACCTTGCCTGTTCTATGCTTTATTTGGGGAATATCTTACGGCACAATGCAAGTAGACAGGTAAAAGTCATAGCAAAACAAAAGTAAATAAGTATGTATGTATATATAACACGATAAAATGTAACCAATCGATGAAAACTCGTATATAACAGTTCGTTACATATACTAGTATTGTATGTATGTATATATATATATATATATACTACTACCGGAGGTCGTTAAAACGCGGATTCGTGAACGGGAGGTCTGGGGTTCAAATCCCACCAGGACTACCCTTCCTGGCTGAGTTTTTCCAGGTTTTGCTCAGTCCTCATAAACTACAAATGCCGGGGAGGTACCCTAAACTTAGGCCTGAAACGTTTCCTTCCTTAAATATATCCTTTCCAAATATATATATTATTGCATCTCATGTATCATCAATGTCCATCGCCTTTGGTGCCTCAGTACTAAAAACAGGCGTTAAACACCATTATATGTACACTATAAAATCCGAGTATTGAGTTTTATTTCTTGCAGGGTAAATAAAATGTGTGCACAAGACTGGGAATGAATTTTCCGATTAAAAAGACGGAAATAAGTTCTTTGAAGGAGGGAATGGTCGTGCATGTTAATCAACATAACTGAAATGTATTTCTATTTTATCTTAGAAGACGTACTTGAAAAGCACTTGAGATAATAAAAAATAGAACCTCTAAAGTCATCTTAAATAAAGCTCGCCCACTTTTGTTATACAGCGTGTCCCGTAATTCGCGCAGACGAACCACATCCTGTGATGTAAACAAAACAGGATGAAAATACTACTGACAAAGTATATTCCGGCGAATTTTTACCGCAAAATTTGACAACTCTGCACAAACAGAATGTTTTAGCAGTAATAATACAAAGACTCTCATAACAGTAAACTGCGATTGGCGTGACCTTGGCCAGAGCGAGCTTCGCTTAGCTGCGAACACAAACCAAAAGTATCTCTCGTTATAAGGGTATAAATTTATCTATCAGCTATCTAACTACTTGAAAAATGTAAAACTTAAAAACATATAACAAACTAACTTCACCAAGATGAATGTGATTGAACACTGCAAAGAGAGAAGCTAAAACTTAGATGCAAACTACTAATTTGATTGTGAGATAAAGATTGATTATGGTGGAAATACTGAAGTCTGGGAAGATTTTCTCTCTTCTGAATAATCCGTGCTTTAAATGTCTCGTGATTTGACGTCTATAATTATACTGTATATATTGGTGGTGTATAAACAGCTGTTATTCTCATGCATTGAATTGCACTAGAAGGGCATTATTACTGTAATGAATATTACGCTACTTGAAACAACACTGAAATGTAATCATTTTCTTGGTGCAAATGGTTTCAAAGGATATTTGCACGTATCTCTATTGACTATTATTTAATTTTTGCATATAATTAAGAGTCAGACTTAGATATTTTCAAGTAGAGCATTAAAACATTCTAATATTTGATTTGTATGAATTACTACTGGGTATTATGCCAATATAATTGTAATCTCTATATTGTAAGTTAATATAGTTGTAAATAATTAAGGAATCTATGAATTATTTGAAATTCTATCTCGTAATAAACACAAACACAAAATAGCCCAACACTTCTGGTAACCCCAAGAGATCGATTGCGTTGTGAGAGTCTGGTGGGTAAATTCTTGCTCTGCCATGACTGGACAGATTGGTTCTGAAATGGCAAAATAACAGTTGCTAAATTTGGGAATACAATGACCTGACATGCATAAAATATGGACAATCTTATTCATGTAAACATTTTCCTCTTTTTTTTTCAGGATAAACTTCTTTCCAAACTTGAGGAAAACGAACCAGAACTTGCAACTTCTCAAGAAGACGAGGTGAGTTTAGCATTTCTTTGTAGAGTCATATGACGGCTATGCAATAAATAAGTTTTTTCTGTTTTTCTGAATCTCTGAAAAGCAAACAACAATGACAAATGTTAGATAAGAAAGTTTATAGGGTGTGTTTGCAGTTCTGGACTACTTAATTAAATGGCACGCATTACTTTGACAATAATTAAACACACATCAAGCATCTGTCACTACAAAACATATCTGATTGTGAAAGAAAGGAAGGTGCTCCAATGTGTGTGTGCATTACTTGCCTCGCAGAACGGCAATAAATGCTGAAAGATGCTGTGACACAATTTAGAGCCGCCATCAAATGCAAACAGCGCGGACTTCTGACGTTCTGCTACCGCACGATAACGCCCGCCCACACTCATCTGAAAGAACCCGAGAACTTGCTTAGGAAAAGCAAATGGGAAATGTTCTGTCATCCATCTTATTCTCGTGATCTTGCTCAGAGCGAATTCCGTCTTTACACCTAACTCAAGAGTTACCTCGGAGGCCAGCGATTTGAAAATAATGAAATAAAATGTGTAATGAACAGATGAATGAACAAATAGTACAGTTATAGTACAAACAAGGCGTTGAAAAATTGGTAATGTGATGCCTAAAATGCTTGAAAAAAGATTATGAGTATGTGGAGAAATAGTATTTGTACAGTAATACTGATTTTGTTTCAAATCAAAGAAAGTATATTTAACATTTATCCCGCTATATAAAAAATTACTTATTGGATGGCGCTCGTATATAGCAGTTATGTTTTCTTCTGCCTTTGAAGAAGCGATTCGTAATATTGCGTTATATGTGTGCCTGTTTTGTTTTGATCATTTCTGCTTCTTTAGTTATTATTATATGTGAACAGGTATTTTTATTACAATTAAATTATTGTTCTTTCGAGTCAGTGACTCAAAACTAAGAGGTATTAAGGTAGGCGATTTTATTTCTCACACGTGAAGTAAGTAGAAATAGAGTAGAGTAGAGTAGAGTAGAGTAGAGTAGAGTAGAGTAGAGTAGAAATCAAGTGAGTGTGTCAAAAAATCTATACACACTTTCATAGTAGATAGCTAATATATTTCAAAGTTGAACCGAAAGACAACAGTAATGTGTAGTATAATGTACCTTAAACAGATGTGACTCACATACCTTATGATAGCGTTACTACGTGACAGGTAAATCAACTATGAATAAATGAAGCCAAGACTATCGTATGATGTTCTGTAATCTGATGTGACTTACATTGCGTTATGCTAGCGTTGCTACAACAAAATGGTGCCAATATTATCGTTTGAACAGCGGAAAGCAATATTTAAAATGGTACTGGAAAAGTGAGAATGGTATTGAAGTTCAAAGACAATGGAGACGTGTGTACAGAACAGAACCGCCAACGCGGGTAACAATTGCACGCATTCGAGACAAATTTGAGACTCGTGGTACTGTATGCGATGTTCACAAGGCCAGATCTGGGAGACCTCGCACAGCAACAAGCCCCGCCTCCTCGGCTGTGGTTTTGGAACGTTTTGAGCACTCACCGCAGAAATATACAAAACAATGTGCACGTGAGACTGGGATTAGCCGCACCAGCGTACGTCGTATTGTTAAAATACAAAGTTGAATGTTTTCATCCCAAGAATTTTGCATGCATTAAATGAAGAAGACCCTGATCGGAGAATGCAGTACTGTGAGTGGTTTCGGAACATGGTGCAAGAGAATGAGGCCTTCCTTCGTAGGGAAAGTTGTTTGGTCCGATGAGGCACAGTTTAAGTTGAACGGAACTGTTAAACTGCATAGCTGTGTCTATTGGAGTGCAAACAACCCACATGTTATTTTGGAAAAGGCTGTTATTTTACCTGGAATTAAAATTTGGTGAGATGTCATCTGCGGGTCTAATCGGACCATTCTGTTTTGAAGGAACAGTAACTGGCCCAGTGTACCTGAACATTTTACGCACACCTTTCTTACCCGCCATTAATACACTGTATGAAAATGAGGAATTTTAATTCCAACACGATGGTGCACCACCACATTGCCATCAAGATGTACATGCGTACCTTGATGACAATCTTCCAAATCGGACGAAGAGGTCCGATTGAGTTTCCACCGCGTTCTCCGGATCTAACTCTGTTGGACTTCTACCTATGGGGGAACTCATAAGGATGTTGTATACCATAGAAAACCAGCTACACTGGCAGCAATTCGGGAAGAAATTGAAACGGCATGTGCTGCAATCGCTGAGGACCCTTTTGCAATCGTTGCTCAATTAGTAGTTCAACGTGCTCAGAAGTGTGCTCAGACGCCGATGGTGGGCATTTTGAGCAATTGTTGTAGCTGTAAAAGTCTAAGATGATTAGTGCTCATCATTTTCTGTTTGTGTGAATTCAGTTTTGTTATGTTAACACAGTTTTTTCTTGCTTAAAGTGTGTATACATTTTTGACACCCTCTGTATTTTTATTGGCTATCTACATTTTAACTGTTATTGTATCGTCAAGGAGTTGCAGCGACTCGCAGGCATAAGTATCTGTCCATTGTTTCACCTCCCCCAGATTCAAAATCATCTTCATTTTAAATATTCAGCACTTGTATCTAGATGAGTATGCTTTGCATATGGAAAGAGTTAACGGTTAAAGCTTTACTCATAATCTGCGAGATAAACAAAAGCAAGAGCTAAGGTAATTATGCTCGTAAAAGAATCATCAAGGAACTTTGTCGACAGCTTTCTTTAAAATGCCGTACTACATAAGTCTATAAGATCCTTGAGCGTAAGTGCCTCCCTCCTGTCAGCGGTAGAGCTGACTTAATAACGTCTCAAAAACAATTTCTGTAACACATTTTCGAGCCTGAACTCTCAAAATGAAAGCTTATTCTTGCTGGTTTACCAATTTAATTCTCGAACGTAATTTTAGCTTACTATATCTTTCAGCTTCTTAAATTCGTGAGATCATCTCTATATCGAGTTTCATGTTGTATACCCCCGTTTATTTTGGTACATTATGCATACACGTTTTATCCAATTCTATTTCAGGATATTTTCTACTGCTACAGCCATATTTTTATACCTTGATGTTATAAAGTTTCAATAAACAGGATATCACATTAAGATAATTTGTGGAATTGTGAAAGGAACGTTCGTTCCTCAATCCAGCTAAGAAAGGGAGTGTGTGGTACAACCGAAGTAGCAGAAACCGATTGTCTCCCCTGCAGGGAACACGTGAATCCTGAGTCACATATATTGCTGTAGGACAAGGGGATGCCAAATGGTATGGAGACGCTTTAGAACATGAAGAATGGATATTTCTTAGCGCCAGTCTTAAAGTTAATTGCAAATTGTAACTATAATGCTAATAGACTAAAATTTCAGGGAGCTCATGGCATAAATACGTAAATTTTAGTAATCTCTGATTCAAGTATTAAGCTGAACTTTCTACCGCATGCAGTGCAAGGTACATTTTGGAGATTTTGCACCAGGACACTCAATCACACAACATATTTTATTCAAATGTTAGCTTTAAGGCTCTGCATTGAAACTGATAGTAATTGATAATCTCTTGAAATGCTTACAATGCGTTTGTTTGCTCTATAAAACTCACGCGCAGATACTGTTGCCTACACAATTTCAACAAGCAATTTTCCTTCTCTTACTGACAATTGCTGATTCGTAACCAGCTAAAACGGACATGGGTGGCCCAGGTTATTGAGGTTATATCGTGATCGGGAGGTCTGGATTTGATTCCCGCCAGGGCCATCCTCCCTGATTGAGTTGTTTTTTTTTTTTCAGGTTTTCCTCAGTCCTCACAAATGGAAAATGCGGAAATGGTACCCTAATATTTCCTTCTTTAAAAAAAATTCCCAGTTTATCATTTAATCTCATTTAGTGCCCACCGCCTGAGATGCCTCAATAGTTAAAACGGGCGTTAAGCCCTATGGGTTCCGTTTGTTAGCTGGCTGTCCTTTTCAAGAATTAATTCTCTTTTTCTCTTTGCTGCTTTTCTCTTTCCTTCTTTCTGGCTAAATTTTTCAGAGACTATTTTATTTTGTTCTTGATTTATTTATTTTAGAATTTTCGTGTCTAGTTCTGTCTTTGTTGCACCGTTTTTGAGAGTTAGGGAATTTAATTTCCAAATATTTTCTCTATATGTGATGTTTATAATAATATACTATATGCCAATAGCCTTCACGAATTTAAATAAATTGACATGGAACCTAATATCACACCTTTATAACCCATTTCTAAAATCTTTAATCTCTTTATAAGAAGAACAATGCTTTTTTATTAATATTTACCCTTTTAAATGCTATTTTTAACTTTTCTGTTACAGTGCTTATTTCTCAATAGGATATAATTAATGTAAAAAAACACACACATAGAATGAAAAATCGTTATATAATCATAGGGTCGATACCAACAATAAAGTAATTAGCAAGGATATACATTTTTTGTTTTCATAGATGTCCCCATCTGATTAAATTCGTCCTTGAGCTATTGAAACTGGAAGGAAGCATAGATAATAATTAAAAGTGTGCAGTCTTTTGAGGCAAGAGTTTTAACAACAATTTTCAAAATGCCCACCATCAGCGTGATACAAGTTCCAACTCTTCATTATATCCTCTGGTGCGATGAATACTTCCAGAGTGTTGCAGATTCTCTCACCAAGATTTTCAACATCCTGCACTGGATTTACTGCTAAAAAAGCTTTAAATGCCCCCACAAATAAAGATTACATGAGTTTAACCCATGGGTCGGATTGCTTAGAAAAATTAGCACGAAGTTCGAGAAGTATATTTTCATCCTTTATGTGTAAGATACATTCTGCACAGTATATTGTAGTCCAGAGTTTCCTAACCTACTTTTCCTTGTGTATGGTCTTGGCCCAAAATGATAAATATACAGGGTGTCCCATTTTAAACAGCAATAATAATAATAATAATAATAATAATAATAATAATAATAATAATAATTATTATAATAATAATAATAATAATAATAATAATAATAATAACTATAACTGTTAAATGAAAGACTTATTTAATTTAACCTTAATATTTTCTGCTTCATTAAGAACTGCGTTTTAATCCTCAACAGATTCCAACATGACATATTTCAGTTCTGCGTTGTGAAACATTGAGCATGGCCAGAACCTACACTCGTTGCGACTGGCTTGCAAGGAAATGTTGGCAACAGGCGTACCAATGACTCGCTGATGTCAGCAAATCACGTTCGTATTCCCCCGCTTCTGCATTTGTGTCTGATGATTATTCCTGGTATCTGGAAAGTTGATTCGCTAGAGATACACGCTGTTCCTAATGCGAATTATCTCGGAAGTTTTTCAAAGACACTACCAATATAAACCAGACTTTCGCCTCTTATCTTTTCGATGTGTCTTTGTTTCTGCTAACCAAACAACACACGAGGTTTTGTGCTCTATCGTCCACATAGCTCTAGCTTATAGGACAAACAGTTTGTTTTTATTTATTATTTTCTCAACCCCAATCTCCACAACACAACTGTTACATAAATTGCAATCGTGCTGGGTAAATCAAGCGGAGATTATTGAGAATGAAATTTGCGATGTTCCGGGTTTAATTTTTGTTGGGTCAACCAACTTGACGTTGGATTTTTTCGTGGTTTTCCCAGTCACTTAGGTGAATGGTGGGATGAATATTCATACTATGAATTTTTCCGCTCTTTCAAGTTATATCAGTTCATTCCGTTGAATCCGCTTAGGTCCTTAAGGCACAAATTCGTGATCGGGAATTCTGGGCTTCGATTCTCACAGGACTGTTCTTCCTAACTGAGGTTTTTACCCCGTCGTCTGGTATGGGGGGCTCGCATTATTTGGCGTCGAGGTGTTATATCTAGAAACATGTTAGGCACCCCGTCTGCGTTAACGCCCTGCCGTGATCGAGGCCTTCACCCCCCCCCCCCGCCTAATATCCTATGCACCTAAATCGCAAGTTCTGCACTACCAAACCTACGTACATTTATTTCTTTTTGCCTTATCTGTTTTAAGTTATAGCCATTTATTTTATTTGTGTTTTAAGTGTTACATCCTGTACATTTAAATGCCAAAATAAAGTTTTATTCAGGAATACTGCAATCATTTAACTCGGCTGTGATTTGAACATTTTTTTCTCATTTCATTAAAGTTCAAAAGCTTTTGCTTTGTGAGATCGGTTAAAGAAAATGGAAATCTATACATCTATACATTTTTATTTTATTTTATTTATTTTATTTTCTGTTTTTACCTGGTTAGCGTTGTAGATAATCTGCTCGCTATGAACTTGACTTTACCATTATCCAGAAATCTCGGCGTTCACAAATGTATATTTTCACTTCAACTTTTCTTCCGTTCGACTGCTTGCAGGGATTTCCACAACGTGATCTTCCCCGGTTATTTATAGTGCTGCCCAACAAGTTTAAACACCTAAGAACATGGCGTTAAGCATAAATCAAATACAATAACGAAAGCTGACGTTTAAGTTGCTCTGGAGCTCGTAAAAGCCCTTGTCAAGAGCAGCGCACGTGTGCAGCGGATATTTTGGGAACGGAATAGCAATGCGCACTCTTGCTGCAAAATGAAACAGACACTTGAAGTGCCAAACATTATAAAATAAGCCCAAAAATGAACGTTCACGGGCAAGTGAAATACACCATTTTGAAATATTTTAGAGCATTAATTCATTCAATTACATTTGAATATTACTCTTTCAGGGTTTTTTGGGAGGGACAAAATTGAATTTAAGTTATATACCCGCATGTGCACACAAGGCATCTCAGTAACACGTTTCAACACGAAAACTTGAACCCAGAAAGACTAACCCCTCCAAATTAATAAACTTAAATATATACAAAACTAATCATGCCCATAGATGAAACATAACTGCAATAAAATAACAGTGTGCAGTTAAAAAGATACATTAGCAAATAATTATGAAGCACACCATCCCATTCCATTAATAATCCTATCTTTGAATTCGCTAGGCTGTAACGCTTGGGAGATCGCAGATTCAAATCCATTGAGGCCCTGACCTTGTGTATTTTCGTGCCTACCTCTGGTCTTTTAGGCAAATACTGGGGTGGCTTTTTCCTTTCCATAAATTTTTCGTTCTACCAATCCTTCCGTTGTATCTGTTACAGGAAAGATATTATCAGGGAATGGTAACTGCTGCAGTATAACGATGGCATGCGATTTGGAAAGGTTTCTGTCCCGGCGTCCTGCATTGGAAGCGCCCCAAACTCCCGGTCAGCACCGGAGTGTTCTATCCGGAATTAATGTTAGGGATTCTGCCTCGCCGCTCGTGAACCCGAGCCCCCATTCTCTCCTTCTCTTCATACCTTCCTCCACTGGAAGCGTAGGCACAAACGGCTAGCTCCTTGCAAGGCTGCAGTGCCGAAATATGTATTTTCTTCCAACGCTGATAACACAGTCTTTAAATGCATGGTTTTATTTTTAATAAGTACATGTTCAGCTTTAAGCATATTATCCTGTACTTTAAATATGTGAATGTATTTTAAATCAAAACATATTAATTCCACAATTGCTTGATTAAAAACTTCATCAGTAACTTAATATCTACCTCCCTAAACACTGGTGCTACTACCTAATGATTATGGATATTTTGCAATGCAGTGAAGACCTAAACAGAGTTTGAATTTGATCTTGGGTTGTACTTGAAAGCTCGAGGTATTGTATGGGACATAGAAGCTTTTTATTGTTTAAAAAAAATAAGTTTGACATGAATAGTCTTAAGTTGTGGCACTAAAGTAAAGTAGGGCAGTGTTATAAGTCGTTTCATCGATTGAATTGTTCTTCTTGCTGCAACACAGCTGTCCAGGTTTTTTTTAACTACTGTTTTATTTTTCATGCTAATGAACGTAAAGCACGAATATAAGGTAAAAATGTTGGCAGCCTTAAAAGTTTATTGCCAGCCATACACATATATATTTTAGTATTTTAGTCCGTTGTTCTATTTGTAGCAAAGGGAAACGGTCTCAACATCACAGGAACTTCGCTTACAGAAGAGGCAATTGACGCATTACAAGTATCTTCAACAAAAATTTGTGAAATTTTCTCGTAGAAATTATTGCCAAATCTTCAACTCCCAATAGACATTCAAGTTTCGCTGACGACATCCTTAACTGTTTCGTCAGTAGCTAAATTGTCCTTAACATAAATGAGAACCAAGATTTCACGTGCCTGGAGTTGTTATTCAGATGAGGCGAGGTAGAAAAAGAGAAGTCTGCCTTGAAAGCAAACAAGAACATCTGAAAGTGCGTGGGTGTCGTGCTAACTGCCAAGTTGGCGTCATGAACCACCTACGAGAGGGAAAACAAAGAAGCTGCAAGAATTCTAAACACAGTGGCTAATTACGGTGTGCTTTCAAACTTATACAATGTTGCCATTCTCTAAACGAAGTGCAATGTTGCGCAGTGATGACAGGAAATAAAATAAGAGCGCTTTTGTTTCAACAGTTTCCAGCGCCCTTGTACATTCCAGGAACTACTCAACGATGTCTGCTCCTATTTCAAGTAATTCCATTCCTCCCTCGCCTTTTATTCAACGATGCAGGACATTTTCTCTTTCTATACATGTTCATTTTTCTATTTCTTTCAGAGAATTCTCTCTATTAATCATCTTTAAACACTAGTTACTTAAGTATGCTGTATAATACGAACTATTTTATGATACAACGCAGCATTGTCCACTACTATGTACGTTTGTTTTTTCCCACGTCTCCTCTTAAGTTATATACCAAGCATATCTAGAGACACACAATGTGACTCTATACCTCTAGGCGTCTTAGTAAAAAGAGAATATGAACTAAAATGTGAAGTATAATATAGCACGAGAAAAACTGCGTAGAATGAACGAATACTCGTATAAAACACGACGTTACATGCAAAGAAATAACTGAACTGGTTTGCAGAGTAAATTTGTATAAAAAAAGCCTGTAGATAAAAAAATACAAGATGCTCTAGCAAGTCCTTTGAGGAATAAATGTTCATGAATATTATCTGAGAATAACCGAAAGGTGTTTCCTTTCTTATTTTCTATACCTGTTTGCTACAGCTCGAAAATCACATACCTTCAAAGAAAATACGTCTATTTGTGTTATATAAGTTTATATTTTATATATAAGAAAAATTTGAATATATAGTAAACGTAAACATGGCGTCTATTATTGCCCACTTAGCTTTACCAGCATAGCCAGAGATGAAAGTAATATCGGCAGAGCAGCCAGAAAAACGCCTTACATTTGTGCAGATCAAGGCTTTTTAAAGCGTGCACTCTGTAGTTTATAGTGCTCCCTTAATTGGGTCTATCTATGTATGTCTTTGACACTATCTTTGATTCCCGCATTCATATGTTTCACTAGGTTTTCCCAATCAACATAAAACGTAAAATTGTTACATTCAACTAAAAAAATCCTAAGCGAAATGGAAATTTTGTAGTAAAGCAATTTTATGCAACAGCTATCAAATTTCCTTAATCGCGAGTCCCCTTTAAAGATCTCTCGTCGCGGGTCTCTAAGATTAAGTCAAAAGTTTAAATCCTAAATACCCTATATATTTTTAAAGTTATTCATCACTGGTTTACAAAATTTAAAGATATAAATAAATACGGTTTTTTTTTCAATATTTGCTTTTTTATTATGGTATGCTGTTATATAATAGTAACTACCAAGACAATAATATTACATCCAAAAGTATATGAAAGTGTTAATAACAAGAAACAACAAATTTTAATTTCTAAATGAGAGGGAGGATGGTGCATTGGTTACAAGCAGTGATATATCAGATCTAATAAGAGAGAATTGTATTCTGAGTTCTGATTCCACTGTTTCAAAATGGTTGCGGGACGTTTTAGGTAAATGAGTGCACAGAATTATTTTTTCGCACAAGGAAGTTGTTAACGAAAGTCATCAAGGCTTTCATGTCATTCTTTGATATTTCGAAACATTCTAGGACATGTTACTGCAAGGATGACAATGCATATGAGGGTTCTGCCCGGTCTGTATTTTTGGTTTTCTTATTTGAAAGTTCCCTCGTGAGCAAATATCGCTTTTAATTTGATTCTAACTTTCTTCAAATGAATAAGAGAACAGAACAGAATAATGGAAGAGAAAGTAATAAGAGAAGAGGTGTATTACCAACGGATCAAATAATAATGGTACACCTCTTAAATTTGTATCATGTTTCTTTTTTGCATAATTCATTTGTTTGTAAATTCAAGAATAAATGCTATTAACAGTACCCTAACAGTACACGGACCACAATTTCAGAACCGCTGATTTAAGGATACTTACTTCCATAGAACGTTTGAGATACTGTCTATGTAATTTTGTATCTAAATCACAGAAGTCCTTTGGGATAAAAGTTTTCCTAGTGTTGTTTGAAATATCCTAAGATTCGCCGAGCGAAATAGGAAATATTTTTGCTGCTGTCCTAAACATCTCAGCTTTATCTTGCCAAAATCCCTTTATTTTCGCCCCAAACTGTAACGAGAATGTTGCGGAATCTGAAACAACCAGACCTATGTATTCTTGTAGTAAATACTGCCACCCCAGAAAAGATATAATAATGTTATTTACATTCTTCATCGAAAGTTTTGAACTCAAATTCTCAGTACATAAATATGTGCTAGAAAAAGTAAATAATTTATACAGTCGTTGCAACATGTAAAGCTTTTACAAGAAGCTATTCGTATTAAAATGGAACATTATAATGGAAGGCCAACTTTTTAAGATGCCTGTACTTTGTTAAGGAAGGTCAATAAAAACAGTTATTTCTGTATATATGAAAAAATAATATAACACTATTAACAATGTAACAAATAACAATGACTAGAAAAACAGAAAAGAATAAAACACTAAGAAAAAGTCACAAATTTGTAATCCCTATACATAGAACTGCTAGAGTTCTTCTATGGTAAGAAGACAAGTGAAGGTAGTAAAAATAAATATTGAATATCAAAAGTAATGTTATGCATGGAAACAGATAAAACAAGCAAGAGTGCGTGAGAGGGAGGGAAAAAATTAATATGTAAGATTTAAATCAGGTGGCATACGCGCTTTATGTAAAAATATAGCTGCCATTTCTCTATCTCTGAGTAAACTTTCAGAGCATTGTGTAGGCATCAATAAGAGTTAGATTAAAAGCATCATCAAAATCCGTACAGTGAGATAAGCATGTTGGGCAACCGGTAAGGGAGATTTGGTTTTAACAGAACGTCTATGATAGTTCATACGTAGCGAAACAACAGTAGAAGTTAAACCAATATAAAATGCTTTGCAAAGTTTACAAGATAACATATATTCAACATTCTTGGGACAGGTAGCAAATGAAGAAATTCTCTGGATAAATTAGGGCTGCGGAATGAATGGCACGGCATAATTAGCGCACAGGTTTTACATTTAGGGCGTTGGCAAGGATATGAGCCAGTAAAGGGACGTAGTAAATTCGGAGGAGATAGGTTTCGGCGAAATATACCTTTAAGTTTAGGGGGTGTTCTAAAAGTAAGGCGGGGTACGAATTTAGAAAAATCATTTAAAGATGGATGCATTAACAAAGTATCGTGACATTCTTTCAAAATAGGGCTGATGCTTTCAATTCCAGGCACGTAAGTAGTAACAAGGTTAATGAAGTTCTTATTAGAAGTTTTAGGTTTGCATTGGAAAGTTTTGTGCGCTGGAACGATACAGGATTTTAAAAGAGTGGAAGGATATTTTTGGTCTTACAGTTCGAAATATAGCGATTACATATCTGTGGATTTTTCTTGGTGTTTTATCCTTTTCTGCTTTTCTATATATATATGTATGTATGTATTACTTACAAACCAGTAAGAACGTTTTAAAAAGAGTTACATAATGCTGCAGCTCTAATTAATGTCATTTCTTTTGTAGCAGCAATTCAAGATTTACAAGTCACTGAGATTTGAATTCAGTCGCCAGTAAAAAGCTTTTAGCTATTTAAGAAATTGAAAAGCCACCCTAGCTTACTATTAAGAATGTAAATATTTAGTAACGTGAATTAGAAATTGAGCATTAAGCCTCTAACGCAATGTCTAATGTATTTATTAATTCTGAGCTATTGTCTAAAATATTGCATGAGATATGTCAAAAGTGATTATTGTCCTGGCGGCTTCGTTCGGCATTAATTCCTATAACCTTTAAAACCTGCATCTATTCATCTTTTTACATCTTTCGGCAGTATTTTTAATTTGAGCTATTATTGGATTTTCCTGGAATACTTGTTCTCGTTTTTGGAGTGTCGACATTAACTTCAAAGATTTGCCAACAGATCACTCACTGAAAATGCTTTCTCCTATCACATGTCAACCATGAATACAACATCGGCTTCCAGCTACCTGGCCCAATGACATCCCCCATTTACCGCTCGATAGCGTTTAAGTGGATCAAGCCCCTTATATTTATAAACTGCTTTATTGACAGGCTAAGAATACAAAGACGCTTAGAGTTCTGGAAAGCGATGCCAGTGTGCCAAGCTTGCCCATTCTATCGAAATGTTGAAAAATCATATCTATAAAGAGAAGCCAATTGGTACTCTGAATCTATTTTTACGTAAATTTTGAGGCTATTATCAGGATTTCTCTGCAGAGAGCTTTGTTATACCAGGTGATCAGAAACTAAGGTTACAAGGCCTGCAGTGAAACGTGTACATTTTATTTCACACAATCATCACAATCAACTGATAGTACATACATTAGGTTATTTTTAGACATATTCTCCATATCGGTTTAGGCACTTGTCACTTCGTGGGATGAGTTTGAATATTCCCTCGGTAAAACTCCTGTCCTTGCGTGTTGTTGCGAAGTATTTCACCTCCTTCTCTTAGGTACTCCTTCAAGGGAGGAAAAAGGTGAAAGTCGCTTGAAGCGAGGTCCGGGCTGTTGGTAGGGTGGTCCATGATATCCCAGCGAAACAACTTCAGCAAGCTTCTCCTTGTGTTGATTGGACAGATTTCGTAGAACCCATCGGGAACAAACTTTCCGGTACTGCAGAATATCGGGAACATTGTGGCGAACGCCTGCGAACCACATTCCCAATTCTACCGTCATATGCCGTAACGTGATCCTCCTGTTGTCCTGAATCAGCTCCTCCACGCGAGCTGTATTCAAATCTGATGATGCCGTGCTGGGTCGGCCACTGCGATCCTTATCGGTGACGTTTCTCTGCCGGCTGCAAACTTTCGACGCCATTCTGCGATATGCTGACGAATGCGGGTGAATTTCAGCCGCGGTTACACGTTTCGCACACAGAAATCGAATAACGGAGCGGATTTCTTCGCGAGACCAGTTTACCAAACGAATCGCCATTTGTGTTTACCTACAACTAGAGCTATAGGTGGCGGGTGGCTGAAACTTTGCGCAGTTGCCAACCGCATGTATTAGAATTACCGCACACTATTAATTTCCTTATAACGGACGAAACTCCAGGAACATCGGCCTTGTAACCTTTGTTTCTAATCACTCCTCGTATATAAAATGCTATAATTATTATAATACTAATATACATTGTACATTAAATCCTGATTGCCTTCTACATTGAGATATTTTTGCAGCACGGACATGAGTTAGGCCATACAGAAACCCAAAATACTCTGCTCTTTCGAGAAAAAAAGTTATTTCTTATGGGATACCAGTAGAAAATCAAACCAGAGAGGTGAACAAGAAAATTTGCTCAACCGAAGCTTTTAGACCATCGCGATAGATCTTTAAACTTAAATAAAAAAAAACAGTTCAGTGACCAATGAGCTTTGGGAGAGTAGAATGCAGTTCAGAATTCTTTGAACGTTTGAAGCCGTCTGTAAACCAGATATAACACAATAAAGGTGGGGTATTCTTTCAATAGCTGCAACGCCATAAGGAAATAACGCAAAGAACAATGAAAACAGAAACATTATTTAGCTCTCCGGATAGGAAGGACACGGAAAAATAAAATTACTTTGGTTGTGTATTGACATTGATCAGGATAAATCAATACTGATTATAGCGGTTTGAAGCCCTTGAACTCAAAGACAACGCTTTCTAGTAATTTAGTTATCTTTTGAATCTAAAGCAAATTATCTGGTTCTTTGAGACCATTTCTCTCACTGCTTTAGGTGATTAAGGGCTGAAATGCGCTAGAGCGCCGTACAGTATAAACCACAAAGTAGGAATGTTATAAGCGATGATCACCAAATCTCTTACAAATGGCTGTAATGGCATACTATTTACAGTTTAGGGTAGCAAGGTCATCAAGTCATTCAATGTTGGTTTGCCGGAACCTATCTCAAAGGAAACAAATTGTATAGGCATTGAATTCATCAACATGCTCTTTTACTCTGTAATATGAATGAGGGTACATTACGATTTCATATAACGCCTATTTGATTTCTTAGTCTGTAACCGGGCCTGGTGGATATTCCAGTAAAATTCGTGACTTAAATTATAAGATTCTTACCACGTGGCTATTAGTTTAGTAATTAGTCCGTAACGAATCATTGTTGTTGAAAAATCTATAGTAATTGTAGAAAACAAAACATTTTAATTTTGTAGATTTTGTATACACTCTGTCAAAATGTATTATATGATAAGTTTATTTATTTTAAGTAACATTTGAGGTAATTTAACTACTGCAAAGACGTAAGTTGAAAGTAACTTCTCCATTCTTATGCACTGGAAAAATTATACAAAGGTTTATAGTTGTCAACAAAAATGACATATCCACGCATATAGGGTTACATTTTCATGAGAGTTAAAATCAGACTATAGGGTCAGAATACTGTGCTTTCTCCTACCATCGCAGTTTGATTTTTGTTTCTTAGTAGACTTGTTATTGGTTACTCCGAGAAGCCTGTTCTCGTGATGAAATAGCGAGTTAAGTTTGTGAACATTTCTCATCTTCAGTTGATAATCGTGTGCAAAATTAGGGTTTCCATGTTTGTAGTTCGCGCTATTCTATGATCCTTAACAATTTCTTTATAATAAAGGGTAAAGCGGGCGATTCTATATAAGAACATACTCCATTAGGACTATAGAAATTAGAAAGGTAAACAAAATCTGGGAGTAAAGTAAAGACAAAGCTAATCAATGGTTAAAAATGTTATACACACTGAAATATAAAAATGATGATGATGCTATTATTTAACGGACGAACTTATTCCTCTGAACAACGAGGGCCGTGGTAAGATAGTTTATCATGTAACTAGGATATTTTAAATGCTTACGTTTTAGTCAATACATAGTTCTGAAGAGTGCAGGGGTTTTTATCCGAGCACGATACCGTCACTAAAATATCAGGGCACGACGTTGTCGTAACTAGTAGTGGCGGCGTCGTAAATCCTTTAAATCATTGTACGTGACATATATACACACACAAGCCTTAGAGAGCTTGTATTGGAAAATAAATCTGAAGTTAAACAGAGACTTCAAGGCGTAGGGGTGTTCTTTGTGATATGATAATAAACATCAACAGCGCACAATATTCTGGCCCTCTACGGTTCTCATATTATCACTGAACGACCTTCACTACAACTGACAGTCCATATTCTCAGGTATTTTTATTTATTTTGTAATTATTTTCCCTTTTAAAGCTGCAGGTCTTCTTATAAGTTTCAAATTTTAGGGCTTTATTTCGAATTTATCCTTTAAACATTGACCCATGTTGCGGCTCGGAAGATAATAATGTGTTTTCTATTAAATGAAATTCCTGCTCGAAACGTCCTTACATTTTGTTATCTTTAAATTATACTCACCCTCGATTTCTCTTCAAAGTTATGCGGGAAAGTCAAGACCAAAAGTCTTTTGTAGCAGTTCAAAACATGTGTAGCTAGCTGCTGGATTCTCTTCTGGAAGTCTGCACATTCCAACAATCTTTCTGTTCAATGTGTAAGACCCAAGCAAAGTTAAACATCTTTCAGATTTAAGCTCTGTCTTCTTAAAGGCTATAGTAATGATATTGCGCCTTTGAGTGTACAAATCAGGCATCTCTAAGTTGATGCACTCAGGATTTGATGTCCACCATCAGCGTTTACCACTCGACTGAGGGTTTCGCCTTTGATCCTCAAAAGGCGTAGGTTGTCAAGGTGTAATTTCCTCTCATCCGGAAGACACCAATGTTACAGCTTCTCAATTAAAAAAAAAAAAAAACTGGTTACTGACTCGCCTTCATAATATTTTAAATTTCCTTTGAATATATCTGCTTCTTCAATGGATAGTTTTTGGAAATATTTAACTTATCAGAAAATGCACACTTTTAGGCAAGTTAATAGACATTTTAAACCAAGAAACTAAAGGATCATCGAGAAGTCGCTCCGCAGTCATTATGTAGCCCAGATTTCACTAGGAAAGCCATTTCGGGTAGCAGCACTGACCGTGCGCCGAGCGTATATTTATTTTGTTCACTTAACCCCAAGGCAAGCACACACTCTAAAGTCCAAACCTTAGCAACGGTGGGTGGATTACCTGCTAAAAACGGGTTTAGAAAGAAAGAATGTCAGAAATGTAGGAGTACCAACTTTCTCCTGTGCAGTGTACATCATCCGAGTGCAGAGGAACTTGTCGATGACTCATTAGTTGTCCTGCGTTAATTAACTTTACGGAAAATATTGAACTATTTTGAATCTCTACAAGCAGTTGGGTAGCCATGATGTATCTTTGCAGCTAATGAGAAAGAAGCGTACTACGCATGCGTGGACAACCTATTTTCTATACTTTAGGTGTTAATAATGAGATTGTCATTTTTCACGCCTAAAGCATTTTTTCATTGCACCACCAAGATATATCATTCTCTCTAGAGCCCAGTGGTTCACTGTGACTTCTGGATTTTCACTCCAAAAGAGGTAGGTTTATATGGAGCGAATTTAGTAGTAGTAGTAGTAGTAGTAGTAGTAGTAGTAGTAGTAGTAGTAGTAGTAGTAGTAGTAATAGTAATTGTTATAGTATTAGTAGTCGTAGTAGTAGTACTAGTAATAATAATAATAATAATAATAATAGTCGTAGTAGTAGTAGTAATAGTAGCAGTCGTAGTAGTAGTAGTAGTAGTAGTAGTAGTAGTAGTAGTAGTAGTAGTAGAAGTAGTAGTAGTAGTAGTAACAGTAGCAGTGGTAGTAGTAGTAGTAGTAGTAGTAGTAGTAGTAGTAACAGTAGCAGCAGCAGCAGTAGTAGTAGTAGTAGTAGTAGTAGTAGTAGTAGTAGTAGTAGTAGTAGTAACAGTAGCAGTGGTGTATTCATACCAGTGATACCATTAAAATAATCCTTCAATGGGCGCACGGATGCCTGCTTCTTTAATACACATATATTTGATTGCATATTAAATATACCATACTAAAATATATTTGAAGATAAAATAAGAATAAATAAAACAAAAATTCAAATTAAAAAATAATAGTAGGAATGTCAAACACAACTGGATTCTTTCAATTTGATTCCCATGTCCTATTCTCTGTTTTTCAGAGCTGAGCTGCCTCACTTTCATCAGATATTTACCTATCTCGCTTCCTCTTCCTTGCCTGCCAGCATGTTCATCTCCTTCTGTGTGATCTATAAAGGACTGTAGTAGATATTTTACCTATCTTTACATTCGCTCAGTGTGAGTATTCACGATTCCCCCTTATTATAGATAGAACAAAATTTTAACTCATTTTCGTCGGTGACCTTGATCATAGTCTAAATCACACGAGCCTCTTGCTTGTGAGTTTGGCCACTGTTTTGATGCACTTCAAATTTTAGCCCTGCTTGTACTTCCAGCGAAATCATCTCCTTGCTCTATGCAATTGTTTGCTGCTTATCCATATCTCTCAAGGGGTTCTTAACCTTCCTCCATACACTCTCTCTATTCTGCTGACCTTTGTTCAAAAAGAGTCCTGCCCTGTCATATTCCCTCCCAAGCACTGTTCATGGTGTAGCGATATTCAGAAGAGTGCTAGGAGGTAATTTAAAAAAAAAAAATGTTGCAGCCTGTTTTAAAATTAGTAAGGGCAATGCGAAAAGTGTGTGAAGTCTCAAAAGAAATGCCTTGTTTTTGTCTACTAAAAAGTCACAATAACTCGGACGTCTGAAAAAGAGTATCAATATATATCCTACCTATTTCTCAAGATAAGGAAATAAGCAAAGGAGACTGCAAAGTATTTCAAAAACAAGTTAATAAATTATCGTTTTAAGAGAGTTAAAAATAACATAAAATGCAAATAACTACTTAGCAATAATTCTACCCTGAACAAATATTTTCCAAAATTTACTGTCAGTAATGCTGTAACAATATTAATAGGAAATACAATCACAAAGCAGCATTGCTAGATCCTGGAAGAATATTCTCTTAACTTCTAAGTCAAAAATGTTTGAACATATGATTTTATGTCACCCAGTAACGACAAGAATTACTTTTTGTGCCTATATTTAAATGGTTAAGCTGGTATTGCTTTCAAGTTATTTTCCATTAATTAATTACCTGTTATGGTCGTGAAATGAGACTCCTGGCTATTTTATCGAACGAGTTACTGTGTCAGCTTGAGAGACAGGTACACAAACAACAATTTATAACACTACACCATTTCAACACGTCTGCACACATAGGTCGTAGAGTGCGAGTTGAAGTTATAAGTAGGCGTACCTGACTTTTGGTTAAAATTTCATAAAATCTGAGTTTTCACATTTTCAGCATATTAAGTAAAATTGGTACCTAAACAGAAATAAACTTAGCACAAAGAGTATTTAAATAATGCTACTGCAATGAAAAATTTCAATAATATAAATTTTATAATAGTTTTAAATAATTGCTCCATATTCAATTACAATAGTTATTAAGAGTCAAATATTTTTATAAAATAGCTAATATTTAACCGCTAAGAAAATTTTAATTTTCGTTTTAATGATTTATATTATCTAACCCTAAATCAATTATTCGAAAGTTAATGCCGATAAAGGTGAATTTTTTCCTTGTAGTGACATATACCGAGCTTTAACATGTTCCATTTAGAAGTGAAATATTTTGGAATTGCAGTATAAGTTTTAATTAAAATGTTTTATTAAAAATTTAATTTCTGCTTTGTGACAAGATATTTCAGTTCTATTTTAGTTTGCTATGGTCAAGATATGAGAAAGATTACACAGTAACTTCTACAAGTTGGAAACAATATTTTAAATTTAAGTAATATATTTGGAAAATATTTTTGTAATAGACGTCGTATTGTGCACATACTGCAGCAATACCCCGTTGCTTTTCAACTTCGAGGTAGAATTCAGGATCTGGCCATAAACCTCGGAAGTTTTACAGATTACGCCGCAATCAAAAAAGTAATCAAATATTGCTATTGAATTTTATTCATTTAACTTCCCATATCAACTGCAAGGTTTTATTAGAACCGGGAAATGAAGGCTAAAATAAAAATTTTTGAAGTTGTAGTTAATGGCAATCTTTAAAATAAGGAGAAACTGAAGTAATAGTCAATCAAAGGCAACTTTTCGAAGTCAAGACTCCCTGGATGCTAAACATCGTAGAGTTGCAGTTAGCAGCCTAACTAGTGCAAACCGACTCATATTTGTTAATCATTTGCAGACTCCCTTCACGAACTTTAATCTACACGCTTGCTAACATTTGTTTGCTGGTTGTCTCCGTTATCCTTTTGACCGCCAATCTGACTACCGGCTCAATCTGAGATTTCTGCTACATGAGATATTAGAGCAGCGTTTCTGAAACTATTTTAAACTGTGAGTCACGTTTCTTTCTGCAGACCACTCTACTTATAGATATACGGTGTTCCAGAGTAGCCGTTAAATTTTCCGGAATAGGCAACCCATTTTACGTCGTAAGGGTTGAATAAAGCAGCGGTTTATTTAACAAGCGTTAATATCTGGCTACTGAGAACAAATATTTCGTACATATATTTTCTTTGATAAAGGATCCTTAGTTTCACTAACTGCCATTGCGCAAATACTTTATCTAGAAAGTTAAAACCGCTTACAGATAAAGCAATTATACCTAACATAGGTGCATAATTAATGAACAATCGTTAATGCATGTCATTGATTATTAGCTTTGTAATTTCTTCAGCAATGAAAATATTACAGAGAAAATTAAAGGAAAGAAACGTGCCTAACGTCTAATTTTGTTCGACCCTAAAGCTCCTGAAAGATTCAACCAAAATAGCATGCGTGAATGAAAGTACATAAGAATATAACTTGAAAAAATGAGGATTTGGAAGTTATACAATTATGGTGTTAAACAGACTATCCCGTAAACACTGTTCCCTGCGTAGTTTCATTTCAGCCGAATTGGCTGCTATGTTCCTCTCAGCGTGTTCTGACGTGTTGCACTGTGCATGCGTTGGGCTTTAGCGCTCAGCAGTTCAAATATTGACCTATTAATGCATATCATATTTTTTCTGGCACGTAAGAGGAAAAGAATGCTTATTCTGTAATATTTATTAATGTAAAAATTCAAATTATGCAAATTTCACTTAAATCGCAAATTACTATTAGAATATATTTAATTGAGCATGATAGGTAAATGTAAATGTAATAGGTAAAGCTTTGCATTAATATGAAATGACAAACATAAGAAATGAATTATATATTTCCCATCGACTGTAAAATTCAATTTGCCTAAATATCAATTAGCAGAATGAGAAGCCCGCTGGGTATATATAGGTCATTAATTAGAATGGCCTTCATTTCATTAAGATTAATACAATAAAATATCAATTACTTTTTATTATCATTTAAAAATATCAAAGTTATTTTATTATAATGAAATTTTATTTTCGAATAAGTAAAGTATAATTTCTATCTTATTAGTTTAAAAATATAATAATGATGCAGGATAGATGCAAGGATTTCCAAACACAACGAGCAGTGTACGTTGTCATTAAAAAAAAAATTAAAACAGAAATCCCGTTTCTTTGTGATAATAATATAGTGCGATCCCCAACTCAGTTAAATTTGATATTGTGTCCTCTTTCTTGAACTAACGCTCGATTTTATTAAATACATTAAAATTTCGAGGACCAATGGTGATCCAAGGACCATAGAAGACTGCATTAGAAGACTAAGCTTTGGCGTAAATGTCACGTAAGCTGGGGCTGCTTTTGAAACAGTAATGACCATAATCTCAGTTTCACTAGCCTACATTAAACTGTCCGGCCCACTTTGTCATCTGCTCATAAAATATGAAAAAGTTTGGGAATCTCACAAAGAGAATTCTCACTTCAGTTGTTTTGCTTCTTGCGTCACAGTAGCTTTTTATGGTTTTAACTTCAAGAGTATTCTAGTCAGTTGCAATGTACACTTTTATTTTGTTATGAAAGAAGGAAAATAAATTTCCAACGGAATTTTTCACACAATAGCAATATATTTGACACATTTTTCAAATCCAGGAACCCGTTTTGTTCTTCTAAACTGAATCATTTTAATCGATGGAAAAACAGTGATATATGTGGTGACAGAATCGTAACGTCTTTCTGAAGCTAACTGACATGTATTATTTTAGGAATTTACGTGCCCAAAAGATAAAAACAACCTTCGTCGGTGAAAAAAGTAATAATATCGACCAATTTCTACTCTACTATCAATACTGAAAATAACATTTTAAAAATTAAATCTTCTGACATAATCATACTGTGGCAATTGCTATACTACGGAAGTTTTGTATCATTTTAATTTAGGAAGTTTTGTAGTTGTTCTTGCTAAGCTGTTTAATAGTTCTGTCTCTTGTAATTTCTGTAGGGTATGTTCTAATCTCACGCCTATCTCATCTGTTTTTTTCTGTAAAAACATAACGCCTTTCATTATCCTGAAGGAAAACATACATGTTCTCTACGCTTTTTATTGTGCCACTATTTGGGATGGGCCTATCAGGAAATTTATAAATTTTTTCTCTGTTACAAAACTTTGTTTTAATATGTGTGTTGCATTAAATAACACATTCCTGTACACTTTATATAACTATTGGCATTACTAATTACATAACACAGCTGTATTCGAATCAATTGAGCTATTGATAGCCGCGGTTTTTTGTACAATAAATAATGCGAAGCTATGTGAGAGACCGGGAATAACCTGCCTGCAATTCGTGAACAACGGTTACCTTGTGTGCTTTCAATTTCAAATCGGTTGAATTTCGGAGAGGAACTGATGCACGTGAATGACAATTTTCTAAAAACATGCAAGAAATGTATGAATGTAGCAGGATAGTATTAGCAGCATATCCTTTCGTAAGCTACATTGTAAGTATTGTAGTTAAAACTGCGAGAACTTGAATGAGTTGCGCGGATATTACATCCGCTTTGCCGGGAGTTACCTCCCTGACTGCCGACCCGCCAGCTGCCGTGGAAGGGTAACAATACTATGAAAGGCCGATACTAAATCTCGGACTCTAACAAAACAAGTTGTTTGCGACTTTACTATACAATAGTTGGATGTTGGGTAGTACAATATGATACCAGTCTATCAGTCAGCTGCCTTGTATGTGTTATTCAGCCCCATCTAAGCAGTGTACAATTGTAAATAAAGCAGTCAATCGTGGCAAAAATAAACGCAGGTAAGTTCCTCATACTTGTTGAAGAATTTGGGAGTGACTATTTCACCATAAAAGGAGATAATATATTCTTTGTAAATTATGTCGTATAGTGTTTAAAGGCCATGGAAGAATTTTCATCAAGACTCGTAGTAATTCTAAATTATATATTAAATTTGTCAAATTATTTGTTAAAATGAAGGCGATACACGTTTACCCCAAGTGATTCAAATTTCTCTAAATAGAGCTTTTAAATGCCTTCATGAAATGATGATATGCTGCAATATTCCCTTTCACAATATACAACATTCTACTTTCAAATCCATTCTGCAGAAATACACGAGAAGAAATATTCCCTGCAAGTCAACTCTACTTTACGTAAATACAATTTAGTTGCTTGTTATGATAATGCTATAAATACTAAAAATCCTTTTATCTTAAAGCATACTAAGAAAGCTAAGATGTATTTGTTCTTTATTATAATAGAGGTACTGAAATACTAGTAGGAAATACATAAATGAAAATGTATGTATTTTATTTTATTATTAAAGCTTTTTTTCTAAACATGTATACTAAACATCCTTCGAACAGGGAATATAAATTGGCTTAATAGAAACAAAGGGAAAAAGAAAAAGGAATTATTAATAAAAACCTGATTTATTACCCTCTACGCCACGTGCAGCATACTGCACTTTATGCCTCTTTCACTGTCTTTCACTATACGAATCTTACTCCAAGAACTGCAATGATGCTCGAACGTTAGCTATTACTTAGCCGACAATTGGCGGTACCTAAATCTATTTGTAGCTTTGAGTGGATGAAAAAGACGCAATAAATAATTAAACCAGATAGATTGACATAAATAGGATTTAAAGGACATATTCAGTCATCATCGATTAAGTGTTCAACTGCGTGGCAGTTAACTTGAACGGCAAACCCGTGTGGCGCAGAAAACTTTACTACAGCCCTCTCGCAGTAAAAACAATGAATATGTCGCAAACGCAATGCGTCAGCTGTGTATGTATATCCGAGTATGTTGCGCATGTCAGCCTTCTGGAATGGGAAACCGTCCCTCTTTTTTTTTTTTTTTTTTTTTTTTGCCATCCGCGCCAATCAGTGAATACCTCAATACGTGGCAAGCAGCGTACCATCAGGATTATTCCCTAGAGCCTCGTTGTCCCAGTTGATGTAAGCCAACAGAGCTTAGCGCAACTGTCGGCCCCTCTAACGACGATAACTTTGCACTCTATCTCGGGTTCCAGTAAATTAAAATTAGAGAAGGAATTTAAAACAGGATACCATTGCTTGCTTTACATTTTTCTCCTGTCAAGATGAAGAGTGCGCAGTGGGAGGCATATCCTTAAGAGCCTCTGCGATCAATACCCTACATGAAATGCGCATGTGCCCTGCTGGAGGAGGTTTGTTCAGATTATCCTACCCGGTCCGCATGAGGAGTTCCCCACGTGCTAACAGCATCTTCATTGCCGTACAGGATACCTCCGCGGTGAAGAACATTCTTCCGAAACGTGATGAAGATTAGGCAATAATTAACGAGGATATCTCATGTTTTTCACATCGGCTACCAGACGAGGGCTGCAAAACATGAGAAAACAACATGTGGAGTATTGATGCAACTGAATGCTTATAAAAAACATTTCAAACATTGTGTATTAAGGCAAATTTTAATTTTTATTGAAAAAATGAAACAATAGGACAACAAATAACTACAGATGTATTTGTAGAAGTAGAACTGTCTACCAACTCCTTTATGTGTTATTTTATATTATATTAAAATTGGCCACAAAAGGCCAAATTAGCAGCATTCGTAAACTAGTCAATCTAGTACAGAGGGAAGAAGTTTCAATAACGACACTTTATTGAGTATCGCACCAAATAAATATAAAGATGTCTTTCAGACTAATGCGAACAGATGAATTACACACAATATGAAGCGAGAAGATTACCAGAATATTGCAGTCAGCATTGTCTTTTCATTTTAAAATAAATGACATACCTTTAAATGCTCTATTTTTTGCTGAAGACTAAGTGGTATTTACAACTTTAAAAGACAATCTACAGAGAGCTGTATTTATAGCTGAACAATATGATTTCAAAATATCAACAAAAAAGTCGTCGGCTTCCAGGGAAAACTCCATTAAGAAAAATATTTACAGAATGTAACAAAAAGGAACGTCAAAACTTTGGGGAAACATTCCTTACACATAGAGAGTGTAAATATGTTATATGAATATGTGTCCGGAAATGCTTTATTTCCTTGTTGGAGCCCTTTGTCTACAACTCTGCTTACAGGGTGTAATGTGTAAGCTAGTATTCAAGCATAGCTGTCCAGAGGCAATAACCTCACAACAGAACAGTTGCTTAATACGTACAATAAGTAAACATTCGCTTTCACCCCTGGTTAAATGGGATGGAGTGTTGTTACTACTTTTAATTCTTAGGTCCGCAGTTGTTGTGACCGTTCTGTACCATGTATTCCGCTTGTTATGCCACTCACTTCATTACTTGAGGTAGCACCGAGCAAGTAGTGCCAGTTCTGTGTGTTTACGGACCTTGTTCCAGGTACAGTAAAATGAGGTATTGGTAGATGCACATAAGATCTTTGGATTAGCCGAAGATGTAGAGAGTCTTAGTGCTTGAATTCTGCCGGACTGCCAAACAATATGAGATACTCTGGGGATATATCAGCGCATCAAGGAGTCCATGTGATGGCATGTTTAGGAATGTATCCGTGCTAACGCAGGACATTTTAAACATTTCATATTTCATATTTTCTGTTTCCCACAGTTCTGTTTTTGAATATTCTGCTTTTACCCTTTATATGTCAGGAATGTTCTCCCAAAGTTTTGACGTACCTTTTTGTTACACATGTATATATAATTAACAATAACTTTTTCTACAAGTGGGTCAATTCTATTACTTGGACTGCAGTATATCTTATGAACATATATAAGAGATTGATATAAAACTACTTAAGTTCCAACAGTTAACAGAGAACTTTAGTTCGAAAAGAGAAGTCTTAAATTTTTTATGACGCTCTCATTATTCCAAGGCTACTCTACGGTTCGAAATTTTGGTCTTTAACAAAACGGAAAAATCAAAAATAAAGTGACCAGAGATGAAACTCTGTCCGAATATAGCCTATTATATCATTAAGAAATTTCAGAAATTCAAGAAATACTACAAATTTCAAGTATACTAGAAATAATAAATAAATAGAGAACAAAGTGGTATGATCATGTAATCAGAATCGATTTCAAATGTATGAATAAAATAGTCCATAATGATAACCCTATAGTACGATAAGATGAAAGCCGTTCGATGAAGAGAGTTTAATAGAAATTCAAAGTGTGCAAAGGTATAGGTCTTAAGGCCTAGTCCCCATTGTATAAGAGGATTAATATTACATAATTTCTTTTGGCTTAGTGACAGTTGAAATAACAAGGCTGATACAGTACAAAATATGTACACATTTCCTTTCAATAAAAAGTTAAGAGCACTTGGTAGAGACATAATGGCAAATTTCATGCTGGCCCTTAGCAGAACACAGCTGAATTTTCTCATAAACTGTATTATCCATCCAAATTAAATGTTTAACATTTATTAGAATTTTTTAAATTAGAAAGAATTTTTAAATGTTGTCTAACTTTAATCTTTATTATTTTATAATTATTTTAATAAACAATAAAATGACTTGTTTTTAAACATTTTTTACTGCTTTAGATACACTTTTATAACATAATAATCTCAGAGTTTCCCTAAAATTTTAAATCAGCTTGAAAACATAGTGAAATAAAATGTTACTTAAATAAGTAATACGATTTTTAAAAACGTGTGCATATAGGGTCAAATTTTATGGGAATTTCAAAGCATGTTTCAATTTTCTCAGAACTCTGATGCATGTTTAAGTTAAAAACTTTCGACTGTTAAATACAACAGTGGGTTTTGCACATACACAAAATATTCATAACTTTATCTTAATTTTTTTATAGAACATCTCACCTAAGGTTAAAAATATGCAAGTTCGGCAAATGACAAAAGATATGAGTGTGTTGTAAAACAGAATGGTGGTTATGTTTAAACAGGCATTTAAATTCATTTAAATGCCCCAATCACACAAAAATTATACATGGAGGTAATCTGCAAACTGTGTAGTTTCATATTATGCGTAACACAGAAAATCTATCATCCCTAGCAAGTGCTCCATTTCATTTTTAAAAGTTAATATTCAGGAAGATCTTGTGCAATCTTCATAATTTCGGATATCTGTAAGAAGAGCTAAGGGCGTTTAATTTGATTGGCGAAAAGATATTTATATATGAGGGCAGGACCATACATTTCCGGACTTGCCGATAAGGATTATCGCCTTCACAAAAGAATTATCTGGTGACATACATCTGTTAAGTAAATAAATGCACCTCTGCTGTGCTCAGTTGTTCAGATAACGCTATGTGTAGAACGCTATGTGTAGAAGATTATATCACGTTCAAAATGCAGTTTCCAACTGTTATTAAATTCTTCACAAAAGAACAACTTACTCCAAATAAAATTAAACAGTGATGGACGGTGTATATTGGGAAGCATCTCCCTCATATTCTACCATAAATGATGGGCCAAACATTTTCGAATGGGTCGAGAAAGCATTGATGACGAAGAGCGTGCAGGTCGGCCCTTGGAAGTGCTCACTCTTGAAAACATCGATCTTGTGGAAGGAGAAATTATGGAAGACCGGCGGCTCATAACTACGGAAATAGCAGCAACGTTGGGCCTTTCTAAAATAACAGTCCTTCGAATTATTCATGAACATTTAAACATGAATAAGGTTAGTGCAAGATGGGTGCCTAGACTTCTTTCCTCAGTCCAAAAGCAGCAACGAGTCATCTGTTGTCACGCATTTTTGGAGTTCTGCCGTGGCAACGAGAGAGAAGTTCTGCAAACCATTGTTACAGGAGATGAAACTATGTGCATAAAAGAGTCAATGTAGTGGCGTAAACTTGGCGAAGCAATGCCTCTAAAGACCAAGGTCACTCAATCAACCAAGAAGATCGTGGCCACAATCTTTTGGGACTGTGAAGGAATACTCTTCATTGACTTCAAGGAGAGGAACAACACAGTAAATGGGGAGTACTATGCTGGCCTACTGTACAAACTACGTACTTCCTACAAAGAGAAAAGGCGAGGAAAGCTGAGTGGTGGTGAACACTTTCTTCACGACAACGTGCCTGCGCACACAGCTCTTGTTGCCAAGGAAACTGTGAAGAAATGTGACTTCATGGAGATCAACTATCCCCCCTACAGCCCAGATCTAGCTCCCAGTCAGTATTTCCACTTCTCAAGACTCAAGAAGGACGAAGAAGGAAATTTATGACTAAGAAGTGGTGGATACTGTTTATGCCAATTTTTCAGGCAAGACTTCTGACTATTTGGGGAAGGGGGGGGTTGAAATGTTAATTCAAAGATGTGAGAAGTGTATTGCAATAGAGGGTAACAATATTTAAAAGTAAAATATAGTTTTTGTCTTTATCATATCTATAAAATGATTAGGCCGGAAACTTATGGACCTACCCTCGTATTTCGCAAAGAGTCAATGAACTGTTCCTGGAATATTTTAATACATGCGATGTAGAAAGAAGTATGTTGAAAATAGGAAGATAAATTAAAAAAAAAAACATGAAGCATTATTATTTTATATTTTCCTTGTGTATGCTACTGCTCTTTCCACTAACTCATAAAGAAAAATAAGATTTAAAGCTATAGGACTAGTGAATGAAAAAGAAGTTTGTAACTTATATTAAATTGCGTCACATATTTCTAAAAAGCGTGGGCGTTTAGCGTCATGCAAAATCAAGAATCTTACATATCTCTGTAGATATTCTTTCTACATCACCCTCTGTGGTTATGAGGGCAATTTAAACGCCCTGGACCAAAGTAAGTTAACGCAACTTAAAACTATTTCCTGCAGATTATAGGGCGTTTATCCTACTGTAACACCGAATGCTAGAAAGTAATGAGTACGCCATGTATCTCTTAGTCCGAATGGGTATTTTTAACTCCCCAAAAAGCATTGTAGTCCCAGAGGACAAATCTGTGCTGTATGATATCTCACTACATTTGAAAAGAGTACTCTCGACTTTTGTTGCAGTATGGGGGCAGGATTTATCATGTAGTGAACACCCCAATAGCTTGAACTTGATTGATACTCGTACACGTTTGAGAAGAATCTCTGAATACCTAACAATTTTTATGGTGTTTTGGGAAGCAAGAATCCAATACCAAGGATCATTTGCTAGGGAGGAATTTCTCTTGACCATTTCACAGTTTATGAGAGAACTATACTAAAGACTGTATATTTAAACACTGCATACTGTTTAGTTAATTTAGAACTATGAATTATTTCAAGCTATGTTTCTAAATTGCATTTAGAGGTTTACTTGAGCATAAAACACCAGTAATACCAAAAAATTAATTTGTTGACTATTAACTTTCTAAGCAACTTGGATATGTTACCATGATCCTGGGTTTATGAAAAAGGAAGAGCTTTGCTTTAAATCGGTCTGGGATTAAAAACTGCTAAATCTTTACAAAATTCTACAACGGTAGATCGGTTAATAAACCTCAGTCAGGTAGTTTGGATTATTTGGAGTATTTGAGAAGAAAGATCATTGAAGAGTTTGATAATTGGATTATATCGATGCCAAAAAATATGTCGAGGCTTAATTCTGAGTCCAATGGGACATTGTGATAAACAGTGAATAAAACAATGATATGAATTTAAATTATGCATAAATAAAGGATAAACTGCTCTAACGTACAAAAACTAAATTTTATAATCCGTTTTTTATGTATACATGAAACAAATTTGCAAACAATAATTATTTACAGAACAAAACATTTTGCCATTGCTAATTCTTTATTGAAGAAGTTCTTCTCAATGCTCGCCAAGATAGAGAATTAAGAAGAAGGGTGAAATGAGAAAATAGAACTAAAAATAACATGCTTCATGAAACTTAACAACTGATATGATAGAGAGAGAAAAAAAACGAGAGAAATTTCAAGACCTATTTAGAACGGATTCCAGCAAATAGTAAAAATGCCATTATACAAGTATATCAAGAGCAGTAAAAGTAGTAGTGACAGCATTATGAACAAAACAGAAATATTTTCACTTTTTATATGAGGGTTCTTAGAAATGTATTTTGAGAGAGGTAATTCAGAGTCACCGACGTAAAATGTCGGAGTTGGGGCATTAAAGTAATTTGATACTCACAAATTAATAGTAAAATAAATACGGCTAATATTGTGTTGCATTACTTTACGCCTTTTTAGTGATCGAAAGGAACTGACTGTTAATAACGCATTATAATTTAGCGTTATCATATTCTGCAGAATTTACGGACTAATCAATCACATGATTGCACTTCTGTGTATATTTGTAGTAGGGAATTCAGTGGTTAACAACAAAGTTGTGATTCTACTTTTTCGTCAGTGTTGCGAGATAACTATCATCAATTATGTCATATAACAATTGATTGTCTTGTGACTATAATATATTATTTAATATAATTTCAAATGGGACTTAGTTATAACTTCCCCTTTAGGCAGTTTATGCTCTAACATGGAAGCTTCAATACATAAACTATGGGATTCCTATCTCGAATTATTTGTCTACGACCTGTTTCTATATGCACTGAATATACTTTATTCATTAGTATTTTGCATACATTTGAATACTAGATCTTAAAGATAATATTTGAAAAATAGCATTTGGTACATGACGGCCATCACACCCAGTTAGTGAAGCATTAAGTCACTAAACTTTCGATAAACTTCTCCAAAGTTTTCCGCAGAGGATTTATTTCTTTTTCGAACACCCTGTAGAAGACAAATAATGTAAAATGCATAGCCCGAACGGAATTATATATATATATATATATATATATATATATATATATATTTAAACAAATATTAATAATAATAACAGCTTATCTATTCTAGTTTGTTTGATTTCTGTAATAGGCATTAAAGCTACCTCCACTTTCTAGAAATGGACAAGCGCAACTTAGGTTAGCTTCCATTTGTGTTCTTCAGAGATCTGTTACATCTGCCTTCAAGCCCGTTATCGTAAACCAACAATATTAAATAAGCAGAATAATCGTGAGAAACTTATAAATACCCTTTATTCCTATTGAAATGGAAATGTGCACAATGCAGCATTAAATGTAACTCTAGAAGATTGCGTTTTCGCAGAGTTTATACTACAGACTGCATATCGTTGCATGCCACTTTCAAGTTACTACCAAAATACCTTACTAAAATACATACAAATACACAATACTGTATTTTGTAACCTATATTTGAATTTATCGGTAGAAATCTATAAATCTTCCTTTTTCATACCTGTATTTGCTCGTACTTGAAAGAAACCAAGGCAAATGTCAATGAGGGCTGCGAAAAAAATAGTGAATCCGATTTATTGGAAATGTGAATGGAAGATCTGAGCCTCAAGTCGTTAAATTATATGTGTGTGTGTGTGTTTTGATTGTCACATATTCACAAACTACAGCTATTTGTCACTGTATATTTTGCCTCCTAAATCCAAGATCGCGGGTTCGATCCCGGTCAGGACCGATGGATTTTTTCGGGCGTAAAAATCCTAAGTATGGCTTCCTTCGGAAGGGAAGTAAAGCCGTAGGTCCCGTGTCGTACATTTACGGCATGATAAATAACCTCAAGCCTAAAAAAAGAGGCTTCCAAGCAAAATTTGTCGACCGTTTCACGCCCTGAATAGAATGGGACGCAGATGACCTGATATGTTTAAAGAGCGTCCGTAAATAAACCAAATAAAAATAAAAGTCACTGTATATTAACACATGTTTACAAAAAATGCTATAGCACTTTAGGTGTGGACGTCGAAACCAGAGTAATATGTGCAATGAAATATAAACCTCTTCAAATTATCAAGCTTTCAACATCACAGTAAATATAAAAACGCTTACCACGTTTTTGTGGAGCATTCCTATCGATTTTATTATACTTTTCATACTTTAAGTACAATTAGTGTTTCCGCGTAAATTTAATACCTAATGAGACTGATTAAATTGGTAAAACTGAAGAGCAATATAATTGAAAACGTTTTTGTTTGTGAACAAGGTGTACGTCGTTCAACCTGAATAGAACGAAACAAAAAACGAATCAGGTGCGTATATTTTATTCAGTCTATTACAATACTGTTAAAAAAAAAAAAAAAAAGCGACTTGCATCCTCAAGTTGTGTTATACATAAATTCGACAAAAGAAAATCAGATATACGTGACAATCGTGATCTGCAGTTTGCTATACAAACGAAAATAGAGTGTGCACTAAACATGCTCAATTCTATTTAAATGCGAACGATGTACTAGAAAAAAGTTGTAGGAAATTCAATCCGACTCCACTAATTAGCAGTATTGAAACTGAGGCAACGGAAAGGGAATCCCTGTTTCCATGATGTATGCAGTATAGAAATCTAATACAAAAAGATCTGAATACCCCATGGAAACGTAAATATTATCAGTAATTCAGTAAGCATTGATGAAAATCCAATTTCAGAATCTGATGCTATAAATTATTCATAAATGGCCCTTGAACCTTATGAAAAAACTTAACATATACAATGTACTTCACACAATAAGGTAATGGATATCAACTCAGACTATATCCATTGTTAGATTTGCGTGAAAAACGCAATCACAAAATTATTCTCAATATCCTCAACTTTTCTAACCAGTTCTTTGTTATTATAAAGTTCAATTCTAAATATAAAAAACTGTCCTTCAAAAGCTGAAATGTGTATAGTAGGGAAAACTTATTTTCTGAAATTTGAATTTCAAACTCTCCTTTTTTCCACGTTATACCATTTTTAAATTTTTTCTATTTAACACAAATTAAAGACTAAGATTTTATCTATGCCAATGTCCTGAAAATTGTAGCAGTTATGATGTAAACCATTTTGAAAAATATACTTTTGAGAAAACGAGCAACAAACCTACAGACTTACTTGATATAATGATAATTGCAGTAATAATGTACAGTTTTCAGTTTTCTGTACTGCAGTATTTTTTTTTGTATTGATTGCCTTTAAATTAATTTTTTTCTTTCAAATTTCTTTTACTTAAGTTTGGTTATACATCATTTAAATTTAAAAATGTTTTGCCACCACGTGTTTTCACTTTTAAAATCACCACAACAAAAGTGAACATAAGATTTGTCAAACTTGAATAAACAAATTCAGCGAAAGCACAAAATTTAAATTCATAATTTATAGCTTAAAAGATTTCAAGCACCTGGGGTTGATTTAAAGGTTATCTTACGCTAAGACATGAACCTGAAATTTTGCTTCAAATTAACATGCAAAAAAAAATTTGACCCCTGAAGGAGTACCCTTTTAAAATAAATACGTTTAATTTATAAAAATACAAAAATCTAGGATTTATTTTAAATAGAATAGACAGAAAAAGAGTTGTAAACATTTATGAAATGTTTCCCTTGTTTCGATGATAAAGGGCTTTCCAATAACCAACTGCAATTTAAGATTCCAATATGTAATTTTGTTTAAGATGCTTTTACAAAACATGAAGAAATGTGGCTTCAAGGAGATCGGCCATCCACCCTACAGCCCAGATCTAGCTCCCAGTGACTATTTCCTGTTTTCAGAACTCTAGAAGGACCTTCGAGGAAGGAAATTTAAATGTGATGAAGTGATGGATGCTGTTTATACCCATTTGGCAGACAACACTTCTGACTATTTGGGAGGGTGGGTTGAAATGTTAATTCAAAGATGTGAGAAGCGTATTGTAATAAAAGGTAACTATATTGAAAACTGAAATATAGTTTTGTCTTTATCATACCTAGAAAATGGTTAGGCCGGAAACTTATGGACCTACCCTCGTACATGAAGGAAATTGCTAAAGAGAATAATAAGTCGATTCTGAAGACTTCTGCGTTATAACCCCCAGGCGATAAATGTGCATTCTATAGCACCTAAAACTCCAGGAAAGTTCGAAGGTTACAGAAGTGGCATACATTTCTTTACATCACCCTCTTCGGTTGGCATTTTAATGAACTGAGGTCTCAGGGCTGCAATTGCTTTAGTAACTTTATTGATGGTTTTGCTGGCCGTTTCTTTCTCCATTATTTCCAATAACTATTTGGCAGCTCCCTGTCGCATAGAACCTTAAAGTTAGTAGTATCATGAACATCAAATTCAAAGTATGAGTTCGCTTAGTTTGTGATTGTAATCGGGGACGTAATATCTGTTCCAGTTCTTCGGCATCTTTTGCTAGGCAAAATGGCATTTTGAATTATTTGTCGTTCAATTTTAGGAGAGGCTTGTTTCTCTCGTGAAATACACGAGGAGCACGGTAAAATTCATCATCGAATGAGATGTGGGAATAATCAGAAAGCTGTAAAGAAATATGTACAGTATACCGCTTAGAAAGTCAGCTTAGCATAACGTAAATTGAACGCTTAATACACGAAATTAAAATAAACGTAACTAATCATTTTATTTATAAATGAAAGTTATGCTTCTGTACTCTGAGAAACGTTTTATTTAAAATTACTAATACTTTAACTTGAGAAATTTCGAGAGTTAGATTTAATTTGAGGTTAAGACGAAATAATCTGAGGTTAGTATTTATACAACCAAAATTTCCAAGTTAAGTATAACTGACGGTTAATATTGTGGCTCTTTATACAACTGGCCTTAAGTATATCAAAACAGAAAGTTTTGGACCAGTAACTTCTGCCCGAACGACGTCTAAATGCTGTATTTTTAATTTGTTAAAGTTATATAATATTAGAAATATAATAAGAACATGGTACTCACAAATACTGAGCAGCAGTAGAGGAAGAAAATATTTTCTGCCAATTAATCGCTCTGTAGCGCAGACATTTCCAACTTGCAGTCAGCTCAAGTAGAGTTATTATTATTATCTGTCCCAATCTTACCCCACCCATTTCGTTTCTGTTCATAGACCTGCAGCGTACCCAATTGAAACAGGCAGACTAAACAGAGAACGGCGAACGCTTTCAGATATCTCATGGGGTCTCTAACAAGCGACGACGCTTCTATTGCCTTAACTTCATGAACGATGCAACTTCTCCTAATTAATTACATTGATTGCCAAAGCCAGCGAGTGCTGCTCAGTAATTAAATTCAGTGCAATGTTTAAATACCATCCATACAGTTCTTCATTTTATAACAAATGAACGTGGAATCCATTAGTAGTGGAATATTAGTTAATTTGTGTGGAAAATTGCATGTCTTTCTGTGCTACTCAAATAGATTTTACCTTTTACACAAGCCTAACAGTCATACACGAGTGATAAATGTTGAGAAAAAATACACTCAAAGAGGTTCAATCACATTGCTTCGAAAAAATCTATTTATTCCAGTAAGGGGTACATTCGGATCAAAAGCAAACAAAACTGCACTTACTCTATTTTACAATAAAATGCAATGCTCTTTTTAATTACCAACTCTTATTATTAACAACGCACTTTTTTCCAATAACGTTACTTATAAAAATTACATTTGGTTCAAATGCCTGCGCGTTATCCCAGTTTTAAACACATTCCTTATTCTTACAAGTGCACAATTTCCACTAAAAACAATTCTTTCCTTTTCCTGCAACACACTAACAGCGTTGTATTCTTGATAGTGGTAGTCCAAAAGGCAATATTCACAATGGTTGCCCTTTGAGCGCTTATGAGCTTAAAACATCGCATTATAATTACGCAAAGCCTTAACAATATGCTTAATAAATACAAATTTATAAAAATTGTTTCCTTTGAACATTTATGAGACATCTGCGAGGAGGAGAGCTCAAAGAAACCATACGACAAAACTCTACCATGTCATTATATATTTTTTAAATAGTGTTTAACCCCCGTGTTTACTACTGAGGCATCACATACGAGGACACTGATGATACGTGAAATGAAATGATAAACGGAAAAGGACAGTTTTTTAAAGAAGGAAGCGTTCCAGGCCTAAGTTTAGGGTACCTCCCCGGCATTTGCCATTTATGAAGACTGAGGAAAACCTGGAAAAGACTTCAGTCAGGGAGAACGGTTCTGATGGAAATCGAACCCAGACTTCCCGCTCATGACTCCACACTTTAACGACCTCGGGCACCTGTGGAGGTTTTGTCATTAGATTCAAAATGCAATCGACTGTGAAGAAGTTGTAGAAGAGAGTATCAAATGTCTCCAGAATGTATGAAATCTTCTTAAAATTAGTAAAATATATTGTAAAGCAACAATGTTGAAATATGCAAAGAAAAGAGTTTAGAGCCTAGCTAATATAACTTCAAACTTATAGTCAGTCATCGAAATTCTTAAGCACTTAATATCAAGGTAGGACACTTAACTACAGTGCGATCAATGATACTTTCCCCCGCGGTGCGGGTTTTGTCCTATGAGCAAGCCCGCATTCGTTTGGCGCCCAGTGGAGGGGGTACGAGGCCTGCTTTCTTACTTGTTGACCTTGCTGTCTTTCGCAGATTTTTAACAGGACTCTGCCACTGCTCACACTGCGAATAATTCCATAAGAACAATTCATAATATGTTCCCGCAAGACAGAGTAATTAGTGAGGATTTGTGGCCCCCTTAGCCTCCGACTTAATAGCCTGAGATTATCTCTGAGGTACATTAAAAAATGCCGTGTACAAGACAAATCCGCACGCTATATAGGGACTCAAAGATAATATTCGTCAGTGAAAACCACCAGTAGTTGTAGAACACTATGAAAAAGCGGACAAAAAATCTTTCCGCAAACACACATATAGGTAACCTGATTTTAAATTACTCATAGAAAATGTGTTAAATAAGTATATCGATGTATTTGTATACATATATGTATGTATGCATGTATACATATTTTGATTGCTATAAGGACGGTATTAGCATGTGCGGCTGTAAAGCCCATGTGACAGTTGTACTTATTTGTGTGTACTTTAAAACTGCTGCAATACTCGTCAGGAAATTTCCGGATTTTTCAAAACGAACCACAGTGAGTGCTAAATAATATCCTAAAGAAATACCAAAAATATATGAAGGCGGTTGTTCGAACATCTTATTTCGCAATTTGCTCAGTAATGGGCCTCTTAAATTGATTTGTATTTTTTTATGTATGTTTATTTTTTTATTTATTTTTTTTACCGCTAATCACCGAGATCCGGCTGGCCAACTAGCCGGTTAAGAGCGGCATGCTCGCCCATAGACAAAACACTCGGGGGGGGGGGGCTGTTCGCACGGTACTAAGTAAAAACAAAAAAGCAAGATCACAAGCTATTATGAGTCACCACCCAATAGATAAACAAGAAATGATTCGTGATGGTCATAAAAAGAGACAGGGGTTATAGCTCGCGACCTATTGTACACCTCCCTTCTGAAACCTACAGTCCTGTACCAACATAACTTAATTTTGCTTCATTCTTTGGTGCTTGGAAATGTTGATGCCTATTTGTAACGATGTAAAATATCGATAGGTAATTACTTTTGAGCTGCGTCCGCAGTTGCCAAAACTGTCATTATAACACATAGTTCCCGCGCTGAATGCTGCACGTAGATAGTCAGTCGCAGTTTGCAGTTACAAGGCATTATTTCTGTCATTAACTCAGTTTGCAATTAAGATATTAGCATAATCAATTGTTTGTATTATTAAGGACTATTGGTGCGCCAATGTTAGTGAAATAAATGCTGTTGTAGTGTAATGTGTTGAAATGTTAGGCTAGAATAGAGGAAGAAATACAGAGCTGTTGCAAATAACTGTAAATTTAATTAAAAGATGTCAGAAACGTGAGACTTAAATGGATATCACAGAACAACTCCTACAACACAGGTTAGTACTGAAGCCGGAAATAAGACTGCCTTTATTAAATTAATAACTTGAGGCTGCAAAATTATATTTATAAAAGCATTAGATTTGATAAGGATATTTATTATGTATATGTATAATGAAATAATTAAGATATAGGTTTAACAGAAATTGGTATCATTTGTAACTTGTACTTAAATGTATGTCATGTGGCAGGTAATTGTAATTTACAAAAGGTATTGTATACTTTGGCTAGAATCATTTAGGTAAAAGTGTGCGAAAGAGACGAAGATATCCCCTGTACCTTACTGAACACTCGTGCGCTGGACCCTTCCTTAGTTTAAAGCACAAAAGGGTGTGTTTTGTGAGGTCAAGAAACTTATGCCCATGGAATACTTAGGAGTTCACAGTAAGAAAACATATAGCCGTGACGGGACGGTATTTGAACAAAGTCAGATATAGCAATAATTTAAGAGAAAATGGAAATGTCAGAACGGAGACGAAAATGTTTTATTACAGGCAAGCCGGGGGTACAAGGTATTAATGCCCCCTATACAAGCTCATATTTGCTAAAGTAATTACGTGCGTTATCCCTGAGAACACTTGGCAATCCACAACTAAGGGAGGAAAAAGATGTTACTTTAAAATTCAACATGTAAGGAAAGTGCCGAAATTTATGACAGGCTGTTCTTGGAAAATTCAGGCTCGTGGGAAGATATTGTAGATCAGAAGGGGAAGAATAATTTTAGCCAATGGGCATCGAATTAAAATCAACGAATGAGAAGAACTTAACGATACAATAAATATTTTAAGATAGCTAATGGTGAACATATAAATGGGGAATAGGATACTAAACGAGGGAATTTAATTTAGCGAAAGGCGTGGCGATGTGGTAGAAAATTGGAAGACGGGATCAAAAGTTGTTCATTCGAAAGCAGTCAATTTAAGGCACTCTAACGCACTCGGAGTCATTCTAAGTCATTATAAAGTCAGTCTAAGGAATTCTCAGTCATTCTAAGGTCATTCTAAAGCAGTCGGAGACATTTTAAGCATTCGAGGGCAGTCATTCTAAAGTCATTCGTGCAAAGGTCATTCATTCTAAGATTATTTTTCTAAAGTCATTTTAAATCAATTATTTTAGGTCATTCTAAAGTCAGTCTAAGTGAGTAATGAGGTCAGCGACGAGCAGTCAGGAAGTAAACCCCAGTATTTTTATTTGTGAATAAAATATTTGGAACAAGTCAAACTGGTGTATCTTTTGGGCAGTCCATTTCTCGTTTCCGTGGATCTAAACTGATCCACAAAACACTCCAGTGGACCCTGAGAACGAACTCAACAGAGCTGGAGCAGACGTCACATCAGTGAGCAGCCCCGGCAAACATCGAGACCACGACCACCAGCACCACATATTACGCCTTTAGTTCCGGCTACAGCACTCATTACAAAATAAAAGTAATATTGTGGTCATTATGTGTTGATCAAAGTTCAGCGAGTAGAAGTTTAAGGGAAACTTATCTAACAATGGAGTCGGCGACTGGCGTGAACTTAGCCCCGCGCGGCTTGCGTTCAACTGCAGACACAGGTAAAAATGACTGTATATTAAACTACCATTCACATGGCCAAATAAAACTGTTGCTACTATAGACTTATGGACAACATGAAAAAGAAATATATCAACTTTCTTTAATTTCATCTGAATTGTGCATGTATCGAAATTGTCTTTTAAACAATTATCCGAGTTTCACACCTCGCAATTGGTAGCGATTATGTAATTTGGATATAAACCCAATTGATTATTTTGCATGCACTTTTTGGTTGCCATACAGATATGCGTGTAATAAAGGGATTTAAAAATTTGGGTTCATTTTAAATGCTGAAATTATTTTAAACTGTCAGGAAGTATAATAAAATTAAATACTATCGAATGGAGCAAACGATTAACGAAGTACAGAGATGAAAATAAATTACTAATTATTCAGAAAGTTATTAGGAATGTTAAATATAGACAAGAAGCAAGATTTCGGGTTGTGTGTCTTTTTTGGCAATGGGTATAACTACATTGATTTATTATTATTATTATTATTATTATTATTATTATTATTATTATTAACATTATTATTATTATTGTTGTTGTTGTTGTTTTTGTGTTGCTGTTATTGACATGAATCTACGAAATATCTCTGTAATGCATGAACTGCACTTTAAGTAGGTTACTTTAACATTTTAAAATAGAGTTCAGAACGTATATTCAGTAAGGTTTAATACTCTTTACCCAAACAAAATGCGTGTTTATTGCATATCTCGCAATTACAAGTTAAAGCAATTGCCCGGAGGACGTGTGGCACAAAAATAGCATAGATCAAGCGGTAGGTAATTAGATTGCCATAGAACCATTGAGTTCATTTGTGTAGTTTACGTATATGCTCGGTAAAAGTCCTTCCGACTCAGAAATAAAAATAATTTGCACAGTGTGCATTGAAACCACCAATAATCTACGAGAATTTTATGTGCCTATTCCAAAAACCAAAAACTGTTTCATATCTGCTATATACAGCTTTATTACAATAATTTAGCAACGTTTATACCCGTGAAAGAATATTTAAAGTGGTAAAAGTAAAAGAATTACACCGAGATTGTTTAATTTGTATTAGAGAATATCTTAACGGAGGAATTTTATTGAATAATTACTTTCTGAAAACTACAGTGAGGTTATTTGAGTTACGGGCAGGCAGAATGCTACTGCCTAATGGGAGAAGCCAATCGTCAAGACCTATTATGTATGTGCAGGTACCAGCTTGCAACTAATTTGAAGGAGGCTTTGTCAGGGAGTAGTTGTACGTTCGTTTTTTACTCGGTAATTTAATTGTATATCAATTGTGTGCTGATTGTTGTATGTTATTTGTGCCACTACATGAATATAGCCTTCAAGAATGAGTTTTAAATACAATACATGTCAATACGGGATACTTGTAGAGAAATGGTAAGACGATTCGTGTTCCAGGTAGAAAAATGTTAGTGAACTTGTTAAAACGTTGCGAAAGACAGGATCTCTAAGTGATAAGAAACATGTTCCTAACCGCCGTGTTCTTATAGAAGAAAAGTTGGATGAAATGCATAAATTTCTTACGTACATACCAACTATCTATTGCCGCCGAGGGAATCATTTTCAACATATTTTATAACTCAGGTTAGTGTCTATTATTTCAATTTTAAACACAGAATCATTTTGTGCTTTCAGTAAAAACACAAATACTAAAATAAAAATACTAACTTTAAGCACAGTGAAACATCTTTTTTTTTTTTTCCGGTTGCGGCGGCTGTGGTCTGTAACTCAAATAACCATATGCAGAGGTTCAAGTTATATTTACAGAAACAAAAAGTTATGGAGACATATAGCTTATAGATGATAATACTTTAAGATACAATATAGATATTAATGAGAAAATCTAATTATTCATATTGTACTTTATCATGTACTTTGCAATAAGATAAACACAATACTTGTTGAATTCAGACAAATGAATAAATAATAAGAACTTTATAGGATATTTTAAAAATCTAAAAAATTAAGTTTTACAAAGTGACAGCAAATTAGAAAAGTGATCCAGCTGAAAAGAAATTTCTAAAACCAGTAATTGAATTTGTGCGTATTTATCAGAGATGTTTCGATCACAAATTAATCAAGAAATTAATATTAAAAGAATAACCGAAATTGGGCAAAAAGACATAAAGTCGCTTCTAGAACAAGATGGTGAGATAACAATCAGATACAGTGCTTGTGTGACAAACCATTACAGTCAATTTGAATGGAATGTTTATGGTCGAGCCATTCGGTAAACAGAACATCTGAATAACGTAAGGCTTAAACTGATAAGTGCCGCGCGCAACGTTTCTTTTGTTTCGCTCAGTTAACGATGGTAGTTATTACCCAGCATTAAAGCTAACAAGAACATACGAAATAATGCGCAAAACAAAAGCACAGTGAGTGAGCGCGGATAAATAAACTCAGTAAAACTAACGGAAGATAAGAGAAATAGCAGTAGATATAAAAGCAAGTCAAGAAAATAGTGAAACTGTTATCTAAGTGAAGCACAGACGTCTAACCCAATTCGTCAATACTGACAGAGTGGCGATTTACGAAAATAATGGATCCCCTCTCCTGCGGTCTTCATAGTTTTATGAAACCTTGGTGTTCTTATCGTATAGTGGATGCTGAAGACTATGATATGTTTGTACTGCTAATGGTTTGACTGAAGAGAAACGTATGCTCGTGCCGTGTATCTACTGTGTTCAAATTCCCATGTTACAGAACAAAATATTCCTTGACATGCATAACGTTACGATGAAATGCCATAATTTTGATTGGCGATTTCAATGTAGATTTTCTAAATTTGAAAATAAAAAAAAAAATAATTATGCAAAAGAGAATTTTGGATCGGCCCCAAAATTGGTGTCAGTAAAGCCAGCTCATGGATAGCCTTTATATTTATAAAAGGAATTGACGACGACCATCCTTTTCTTACAATCAATCTTCAAATGACAAGACAGAAATCATGGACATGTAAAATAAAGTACAACTGTAATGTAAATGGGTCTATGTTTATAAACAAAATCGGAATATATAGTAATATAATAAGTGCGTCTGTATTTATTTCACAATCACAATCCGAGTCAAAACCTTAAACAATTCAAAAATAAAATCTTAATCCATAAACATAACACAAAACCGTAAACGTTCAGCACAATTATTATGGGTATTCGTGCAATCCCTTGTCATTTTAGGGCTTTAGTTATAAACCTTATCCGCTGTCTCTTTATTTCAACTGCGCTTCCCATTATCATGTCCTTGGATTTAACTTTCTGAGTCTGTTCCCTGGGGGCCACGCAGCAGAATTCATTCGGCAGATTGTTAAAACTGTTGACTACAGGGTAAATTTTTCGTTTTTTTTTTTTTTTTTTTTCTGTTTGTAAATGTAATTTTAAATACAAACCAGGTCTTCATTTGCAACGGAAAAGTTATTCAGAACCCTTATCAATTGCTTCTCTCCAATGCTACACTTCACAGAACTGAACTTACTGGTTCTGCAAAACAAAAAATATGACGAAAAGTGACGTTTTAAAAACAAGACGAAATTGTCAGAAATCTTGAACTTTCGCCAACAAAATTACTCCCGCAATTAGCACAACAACTGGGAGTTCCGGAATGCAAAGGATAATATTAACAATTAAATCAAAAACATTTCGGGAAAAAACTTAATCCTTGTAACGGAGGATACAAACTTAAAAAAATTGTTTCAAGATCGGATTCGAAACACTGATCTTCAGCTTTCGATGCTGACGCTTACCAACTAATCTACTGCATTTTCTCTTTCAAGTATGGAACCGCGAATCTGTCTCATCTAATTCTATACATCCCAGAGACCTCTTCTACTGCGAGAGCTTTATTCCTTAAACACGCGTGTATAATGTAAACGAAATTGTGTCTATCAGAATGTGTTTTCCAGATACATACCCAGTTACATATTTATAACATATAATTGAAATACAAAATAAGCAGAAAATACATAATTATGAAGTTTTAATTTTCAATTGTAGATTTCAGCTATAGAAAATGAATTAATACCTATTATTTGGAACGAAAAGTTATTTAAAATAAAGATTGGTGTAATTTTTAACATAAAAATGTTATAACTTGCTCAATATACACTGAACTAGAACATTCAGTGTTTAAAAGAATAAAAAAAAAGCACAACCCAAACACACACACACACACACACACACACACACACACACACATATATATATATATATATATATATATATATATATTAATGCAATATTTCAAGGAAATAGTTCTTCAGTTAGAAGCACATATGCTCAATAGAGCTTTTTCTCGAAAGATTGAAATATTGCTGCCCATTAAACTTGCAGCACATTGTGAGTGTTCATAAGAGCCAGGCGGATATGATGTCTGTTCTCGTTTGGTTATTTGACGGAGCCAATGAAATCCTTCATGTCTGTGTGTTCGTCCTACATCGATCCATTGATCCCATATTCTTTCCGCTGAGAACGCATTTCGTACAACATGAGCACTAATGTCGCGGGATGACATCCCGCATTTTCGGTATGCCAAAATTATCCCTTGATAAAATACAGAAACCCGCTGGTGGTGCTGTATATTTAGGACGAGCTATTTTCAGTCCTGCGAAAATATGGGGTCAGTTTAACGCGTTTCTTGTGGGCGTTGCAATTTTAATAGGCAGCAGTGTATTAATGTATAATGTGTGTGTTTTCCTTTATTTAAACACTGAGTTTTACCTTTATACAACTTGATCATACTTCGAACAAAGGGTGTATATAAAGTATGTAGATTAGTAAAGCTTTATTCAAAGCATTAAGTTACGACTTTAATATCACTGCAGGCTGAGGTACAACAGAATGTATATGCTACAAGCTCCTACTGAAGAGATTTTTAAACTAAGGGATTTAGATATCTCACAACCAAAGGGTAAAAGAATACCAACCAAAAGAAACCTACATCTCAACAATAAGTATATTCTGTTCTGATATGTGTCAAGAATACCTTAGTTAAATGACCCACTTGTACCCTTGATAGAAGGCCAATGCGAAGGGAGAAACGCTGCCTTTACCCTCAGCTCTGCAAACAATGGGAGCTCAAGTGATCACAGAGTATTGTCAAAAGAACGTGGTTATCGACTACCAGCATTTCGCTTTTCGTCTTTTCAATCCGTTACATGAAGGCGCAATGTTTTCTGCTAAAGATGTCATTGTCGTTTGTGAACAAATGAAGTACAGAAACATGCCCGCTCTATCTCGTCTAGCACTGTAGCATAGTGCTTACTTACTAAGCAGAGGACCCGAGTTTGGTTCTAGGTGGTGTTTTTAACTCACTCTTCACTATCAAAAAGCTGGCATTAAAATCTTATCCAAAATATTTCACTGCTATGCAGTAGGTGTTAAAGATTATTAATTAAATAATTTATTTATTTATAAATGTACCAATATTATGAGCACTAAAGACAGCTCAGATAACGAAACAAACGAAGACAACAACTAGATATTATGCAGTCAAAATAAGCAGTGGTAAAAGTGAAAAGGAAATAGCGCTGGAAAAGAATTAGTTCAGTTTCCAGTGAAATAAATTAAAATTAATTAATAAAATAAAATTATAAACTTAAATATTACTCGTATAATCAAAATATACTATTCACAATTCCATGAAAAATATTTCCTACGAATTTACCTGATTAAATAATTGCATTTTATAGGGGAAAGAGGAATGTGATATAATATAATAGTATTGTCATTTTCCACATTAATAACAATTATCAAAACATATATTAACTTGGTTCTAACCTTAGCATAAATCAATACAATTCACTCTTTTGTGTAATTAAATTATTTATAACTTAGGATATTTAGAAAATTCATGGCATAACTTCAGGAATGGGTTGCTCATATGTAGAGAATAATTTATACCAACCCAGATCCTAGTTTAAGTTAAATCTTTCTAAACATAATAACGTTATAGCCTAATCACTAAGTGTGCAGTACTGTGTTAAGATTTGTAACCTCGTTTCTCAGACTGAGCAACATCTTAACTTCTGTAATCACAAAATGTCATATTTCCAAATCCGAGGAGAAGTATGCAGTAATTGCTAAATGATTGCAAGTTGTTGAGAGTGCGCAAATCAGAATCTAGCAGACATGCATTACATCTACGACAGTGCTTTGGAGGGTAGGTAGATGAAGGTGAATCAATTGTTTGGCCTCTACATAGTCCTGTTTGAATTCTTCAATTTCTACTTGTGGGGACTATTTAAAAGCATTGGTGTATTCGTCTCAGATGGTTCATGAGAGAATTGTGAAAAGTTTTCAGACAATAACCGACATACAAGGAGTTTTTTGCAGGACAAGGGATGTCGAAGTAAATCCTGTATTCAGGCAGAAAATGGATATTTTGAGCATTTACTTTAACATAATAAAAAGAGTTGGGAGTAATACATCTTATAAATTCTAAACTAGCATTCCCAAACCCATATTGATACGAACTATGTCTATTGTCTATTATAGGACGAACAATTTCCTTAATTTATACTGCATTTTTAAACATTCTGTATTAGTAGTATAAGATATTTTCTAAACCAATTCTATAAGTTCTTGATTAAATTATTTTTAAAAAATAGCAATATTATAGTCCTAATTCTACAGATAACCTGTAAAATAATAAAATAAACTATCTTAATCTATCAATAAAGAACAAATTAAATAATTCCTTTTAGCTATTTACTGTCCTCACATAAACACTTGTATTGTATACTAATGTTTAATATCATGTTCATGCCTTGGAGATGTTATAAATAAGGACAAAAGTGAATGCTAAAGGAAGTTAATATTTTAATTTTTAATGATGTCATATAAAATGTGTTTCTCGTGCTTGAGATCCAAAACTATAGTCTATAAAAATGTATGTTGTATATAATATCTTTAAAAAGTTATATAACACACCTTCAAAGATGCAAAACGACATTGAAGTCTTCGTGATATATTGGAGACGTTCAGTGACCTTCATTTGTCTATGTCCCGTTTCAGCACATCTTCGCAGTTGTGATTCCACTGTCGCCCAATTATCAACAACAGTGCGTATTCCTCCTGTAATAAAGAGTCGGCTTTGTAACGAAAGCGTGGTATTATAAGGAATCGTAACATTGACAAGACATAATAAAGTGATATTTTGTAAGAGCACGCTGTATATCCTAGTTAGTGAAACGTACTGTATAAACCCAAACATAGTACGACGTAGACGTTATAAATATTAAGGGTAACTTGCCTTGCCACCCAGAGGTAAGGTGACCTGAAAGGGTCCTCAGAGAAACACTTTCATAAACATAAACCAACCCTCTTTTCCACTCAGTTAAAATATTATGCCTAGGTGTGCATGTTATAGATAGACAGCATTATTGTGCTGACAAAGTATTGTTTAGTTTTAAACTAAACAAACCCAAACCATGCACCTCTTAGAACTTATGATGACTGGACCTGGTAACTTTTAACCTCATAGAGTTTTAATAATAGCTCATATGTATAGATTAGGTGATTATTAACTCTCCTTGGGCATTACACCTATATAAAAGGTCTCTGAATTCAGTCAGAGACAGGAGAGAAGCCTTGGTGCTTGGAGGATCCACGTCCAACTGTATAAGAAAACCCTTAAATAAATACTTAAAACTTTTAACAGAGTTGGTTTAGTTATTCAGCATTCGTCTGGAAACACCTCGTCTTTCCTGGAGGAGTCGACCTAGCTCGATTCCCCGAAGTGACGCCTATTATCCCAATATAACATCCCTTTTCGTCTTAGCCATGGAGACTGAATAGGGAAATTGTAGCACCGCATTAAACAGAAGAACATCACCATGTTGTAAACATCACAGTCAGGACTTAGTTTAATAACATCCTGGTGGCATCTCGGCAGGCGCTATTACACTTCATTGGTAATTACTAGCAAACAATTTATTTAAAACGATACCAAAAGACATCTCGAACTGAAATGTAGGAAAAGACGTGTTGCATCCAGAAAGTGGTTAAAAGGTTAGAGACCAGGATAAACTTAATCATTGAACACTCAGGAATCCGCAAATTGCCTAAAAAAACAAACGATGTAAACAAGTGACTACCGCGTCGCCATCAAAATAATTAGAAAAACTTTTCCACGTGTCAAAGAGTAGTAAAAAATCAACACTGCGTGCTTAGTGTGGCATGTGTTCAAGAATTAAATGTGATGGAGAACGGTTATGGATTAAAGATATTCTTGCCCAGAATCTTGGAATTTTACGCGTCACTTTGATTTCAAGTTATGCATGTTTTTATCTTAGCGGGTACATAAACCCTCAAAACATGCACATGTGGGCAACATTAAAATCTTCATGCAGTACATGAAGAGCCATTACATTCACAGAAAATAGGAGTGTGCTATGGCATATATCATAGACAAATGGGAGGAAGCCATTTATTAGCATAAATTTTGCATTATTGAAGGTATGTGCATATAAATTTGCAAGTGATTAATTAACATTGATATATATATCACTATATTCGAAATTCTTTGTAATTCATGGGTATCTTATATATAAGTTTTCAATTATTCACACGATGATCTAACCTTAAAAGTTGAAAAATTTTCATCTATTTTCATCTTCCATTTATCCAATAGTAATAAAAATTTTCTATTATTTAGAGCTGTATTCTATAACGACCTATGCAAAATTAGCAAGCTACGGGCAGAAACTAAAACAATCGATATTAACAGAAAGTGATAATATAAGGAGGTTTCTTGATTTATACTTGTTCACACAGATGGTAAGCATTTTCTAATCGTTAAAATGTTTTCTTTGTTACAAGTGTAGAAGGCTTTCTGTGACGCTTGCATAATAATAGCAGAAAGGCGGTAGCCCTGCACAGTTGTACTACTGTATAAACAAGGACCGTGCTCAGCAGTGTTTTCTCGTTAACAAGCTGCGTGCTCAATGTTTGTTTTACCAAGTTTCTTTCGTAGGTTGAAGAAAAAGTAAAAGTACTCTTTGCTCGTTGAATGCATTGTTCCTTTAATTTCTTTCCTTTTTTAGCAAACAGGAAAATTAAAGAAATGACGTTAAATTTGTATACATACCTTTCTTATCTTAAAAAGTATAAGAAAATTATTTACTTGTATTTTATAAACAGAACAAATTATTCACTAAACGTTTTCTGTAAGATACAGAGGTGCTCCACATTTAGTTTTCTGTGTTTCATTTATTTGTATTACGACAGCTAGGCTTGTCAATACACATTGATAAATCATTGAGCAAGATAAGATGATAAACATATCTGATCTTGAGTTTACAAAGAAAATGGCGGATTTGGAGCTTAGTTTCGTTCTAAATTTCTAGCAATGACAGAAAGAAGTAAAAAAAAAAAAAAAAAAAAAAAAGCAGAAAAAGGCTGTGCATAAAGGAAAGATGCATCTCAGCTTTCGGGTAAGTCCAAGGTCAGGATGGCCACCCTAAAACGAGTCTCAAGCATTACCAACTGAACAACAGTGAAGTTTTGTACAGTAACATACCACAGAAATACTTGTAGAAAATTAAGACAATGCGCATTCCGCATGTCCCACGTGTTTCAAATCAAGTACCGTCGTACAGTCCTGACTTGGCCCCTACTGATTACTGCATCTTACTACCTATAAATTTTAAAAATTTCAACTCTGTGGACATTGGCTGTAGGAACATGAGAAAAATTTTACCCTGAAATATTACGTCATTGAAGTGAAGGAGGGCTACATTGAAAAATAACAACCGAAATTTAATCATCGTACTTTATTTTCATACTTGAAACGAAAACAGTTAAATTGTTTTCGCAAAACGTACATTTAATAAAAGGCTGTTTTTGGAAATGATGTATGTTATACATGGGGTATCTTTAAAAGTCGGTCCGCCCGAGTGGCGACTGTCATATGTGTATCAAAGGTGTTCTTATCGGCCATGCTGCTTCTCATCGCTCGCTGCAGATCTCGTCAAGAAATAAGGCAATTTTCTGGAGGATATTACGCTTAAGATTAAGGTAATGGTTTTTCCTGCACACTTTGTCTTTCAGCGCAATCTAAAGATATAGAAACTCTTGGGTCAGATCATTGAGAGGTGTACGGGTTATCGTTGGCGCGCCTGATTAATTTGCTGTAGCGAAATGTTCACAGTATGAGCGATTTAAATATTTTGTCGAAAGAGTGCAATATTTTGTTCGCTATCAGTCAACTTTTCAAAATAAAAGATACAAACCATTCATAAATGGCACATCTTCTTCTTACATCGCCGCTGTAGCTCGAGAAACATAAAAATTTTGTAAAGACTGGTCTTAAACAGCTTTGTAACTTATGCCGGAAAAAAAGACACTTTGACAAAACGCCCAATGGATTCTCAGGGTATTTTTGCAAGCGGCAACCCATGTCACCTTAACGTTCCTTCCATCAAAACGCTTTCTTCTCTCAGAGCTTCTCCTCTGCAACACTTCCAAGTTAACGTACCAATTTAGGGATTGTTTTATGAGCTTCAATACTGAGGGTGCCAAAAAAGTATACACAAATTCACAATACATATATATTTAATATATTTCAAAGTTGGACCGAAAAACCACAGTAATGTGTAGTATGATGTTCTGTAAACAGGTGTGATTCACATACATTATGATAGCGTTGCTACGTGACAGGTAAATCAACAATAAACAAATGAAGCCAAAATTATTGTATGATGTTCTGTAAACAGACGTGACCCATATTCCGTTATGCTAGTGTTGCTGCAACAAATTGGAGCCAAGATTATCGTTTGAACAGCACAAAGGAATTTTGAAGTGGGTTGGAAAACCGAGAATGTTTTTGAAATTCAAAGGCAATGTAGATATGTGTGCAGAACAGAACCGCCAACGCGAGTAACAATTGCATGCATTCGAGACAAATTTGAGACTCGTGGTACCGTATGCGATGTTCACAAGGCCAGATCTGGGAGACCTCACACAGCAACAAACCCCGCGCACTGGATTGGACGAAGAGGTCCGATTGAGCTTCCACCGCGTTCTCCGGATGTAACTCCTTTGGACTTCTACCTATGGGGAACTCTTAAGGATGTTGTATACCGTAGAAAACCAGCTACACTGGCAGCACTTCGGGTAGAAATTGAAACAGCATGTGCTGCAATCGCTGAGGACACTTTCGCACACGTTGCTCAATCAGTAGTTCAACGTACTCAGAAGTGTATCAGCGCCAATGATGAGCATTTTGAGCGACTGTTGTAACTGTAAAATATTAGTGGTAATCATTTTCTGAGAGAAGTGCATTTTTGTGTGTTAACTTTATTTTAAATACAAATCATATCCTGTTGTGCTTGAGAAATTTATTCAGAGCTTTCCTGATCCTCCTTTTAGAACTGTATTTGACAATATTGTATACAAAAAAGGGGAAAAAAATGAAAGATAACGTTACAGTTTTATCAGAGAAAAACAGAACGAAATTGGTGCAAATTTTGAATGCTTGTCAATAATATCTTCCCCAAAATTAGAACAAGTGGTATTTCGGAATGTACAGGAAAATATTAGTAATGAAATCAGAAACATTGCTGTGAGCAAATTTAATCATGTCAGTCAGTATGTTTTTCCCATAAAATATCTGTTTAGCTGAAAGAGGGAAATATTTTCTATAAGATTATATACATGTTTTAAGAAGATGTGTTCAAGCAATGGTGACCTTAGTAGCCCATAAGTAAAACACCACGTAAGCGGACAAGACTTATAACTAAAGTATATGAGAGAAACCGAAACTGGACACTACTGCTGAATTTTTAAGCAATGAATACACACATTCCTCGTTACAACGGTTGAGTGACAGACAGCTCGCTACACACGTGTGACACTCTTTAAAACTGTGCGCTAGGAACCAGCCGGGTCAGAGAGACCCTTTGCACGGTCCATGTTTGGTTGGGACACCAAGTGTTATATATAAGCGTGTAATCTAATTTCAATTACGTAAGTAGGTGTTGTAATTATTAAGCATTTAATATTAAGTTAAGTACACTCAAACTACTAGTGAGTGCAAATAAAGCAGTAGACAAGCTATGAACCCCAGTCCAGTAGGTAAATAAGAACTTATGATTGATAGGCGTAAGGAGAGAGGGTGGTTTATAGCTAGTGTCATATTGCACTCCTTCCACCTGTTGTCTACAATAAAGCACCAGCATAACTTCATTGCGCTTCATTCCGGTTTTAGTGCTTAGAAATTTCTATGTCTATAAATAAGTCACTGATTGTGTAACCGATAGTGAGAGAAAACTTTGCGTCAGCACCTTGATCTAATGAAGAACTGATCTCTTCTGCAACGAAATATTTGGTGCCGTCTTAATGATGTTTCTGACACAGATAAAAGATAATGTTTGCCTGAGCCTTCCTTCTCTACCCATAGTGGCGCTTTGAAATGTATCACTGCTTGAGAATTGGAGTGGGGAGAGAATTAATTACTCATAGGCAAGGGTCGTTTCTCCTTTCTGCACTAAATTGTAATATTTCCGTTATACTTGCATGATCGATTTTCCCACCGCTGTATTACAAATTAGGCAACTCTTAAACAGCAAATGCAAATTCGAATCAGACAAAGCCGACTAGGTTCATTTATTGTGAATGCCATTTTTTATAATCCGAAAACCTTCAGCAGTTAATGCAAAATGAACAAAAGACAGCTTTTACGCAGTTCATGACGAGAGCATTCTATAAACATAGCTTGCAGTTACATTGTTACTTTTCCACAGTGTTCACAATCAACTGAGTTTAATAAAGCAAGTAGCCAAACATGTAAACAAACAAAATGTACTCTCTCTCATGCATCTCTGTCAGGCAGTAAAAAGAAGTGAAATGTTTTGTGTGTAGCGATAAGTGAAAACCCTTACTTTTTGCTACATTCGCAATCTCCATTTATGAAATAATTATGACAGCATTACAAACTCTATTAATGTAAATAAAAAATCTTGTGTTGAAGACAGGCAAGATTTTATGGCCTGATTTAGGCTAAATAATAAAATACGGTTCATTTCACCATTTTATTGGTAAAGTTCAGAGAAGATATCCAGAAGAACAGAAACGTTTCTTCGTTACTGCTTTATGCTTATCTATACAGTCCACGATACATACGCACCAAGATTCAAATAAAACAGATTCCGAAATAAAGACAGAAAAAATCAAAGACAGCGCTAATTTTATCGAGCATTTGAAAATAACATGAAAATAATTATATTTTTGTGATTGCTAACGACAACTCATGTATTGCGGACGCAACAATATTTATACATTAATACATTAAAATTTAAAAATAAACACAAATACAATTAAGTTGTTACATTTAAGATAAATTCTCCTTTAAATCCAAATATATATTAACAATGAAATATTAGCAAGAATAAATAAATTAAATTTATTTAGGTTACGAAAAGAATTATTTTGGAATCGTAGGTCAGCGCATGAAAGCATCAGAACTAAACTTACTTTATGGAGTGAGGCAATTCAACAAAACAAAAATAAATTATTAATAATTGTACACAAGTAAGAAAAATAACAAAATGTCAAAGAAATTACTTAGTTATAGATGATGAAGAGAACAACTGTGATCAAATTAAGGAAGTTCGCCTTATTTACTTTTAAATGTTGGAATCACTGACACAAGGCACATAATTCTACTACATATTAAGCATTAATGTCACTGTAGAAACAAAAGAAGACAGGGTAGTTTTATTATTTTCCAACACATCTTAATGACGCATAAGCTATCAAAATGCTTTATTTGGGTACAAGTCATGTGATCTCATCAATTAACACTGTGGGAGTAATGAAATGCTTTCTAGTTTAAGTCATTAGTCTGTTATTTTGTCACAATTAAAAAATGAACCATTGTATCAATGCCATGTACTGCCTACACCCGGTGTTTTAGCATAAAGTGATACTTTTTCAGGTAAAGCAAATCACCTCTATCTTTCAATATTCAATTTATAATGGATACACTTTTTTTTTTAATTACAAATCACAATTTTCTAATTCTTCCTAGTTACAACTTACTGACACGCTTTCAAAAACGAGCAAACTCAATTATACTTCAAATTTTATCTCGGTAAATTTTTGATAGACCCTAATGATTGCTCTATTTAAAAATGTTTGAAGTTAAATTTGTCAATAGTGCTCACTAAACCCACAAACATAATATATAAAATATTGTGAGCCCCTCTACTCCTATTAACCTGTCTAAAACATTTCACCAATACCAGCATTCGTTTACAGGATATTCAATGGAGTAATTAATTTCAGGACTTTGATTTATACCTTTTTGAAAAGTTTTCTTTTGGGAGCTTATGGAAACTTGTCCTAAACTTTATACGCCTCTTTTTTTAAACTGTTTTGTATAAATGTTTTGAACTTTTAATACATATTTTCTGAAGAGTATTTCATACAAATACTAGACTTCAATGAAAGGCAAATATAGATTATTTAACACAATAGAAACATTAATTCAATACATTATGCTACCTTTCTATTATGAAAGATGTGTATTAAGGACTGAGTATTGATGTCCTTTATAATAAAAATTACCTTAAAGATTTTTGAACACAGAATTTGTCTGCAATGCAGTCGGATTTGTGCTTCGTAAGGGAGCATAAGGTGTTTACAGTATAAATACTGAAATGGATAAAAGAAGCAGCTTTCCAAACAAAACCTGCTGCAGTATTTAGTTTACACAATGCAGGCCATAGCATGTGCTAAATAGCAAAACAAGAGAATACGAGTACTGCCTTGGGAAGTGTCTATTACACTTTGAATATATATACTCATAGTCATTGTAAGGGGAGGCCTAAGGTGACTTCAAAAAGTCAGTGCTGAGTAGTAAACGTGATAGTTTAAAACTTCGCCCATACTAGGAGCAAACATTATCCATTTGAGGAATGAACCTTCGGCAGCAAAGAGGTGACTGCAAGATGCAAATATTTCAACAAAAAACCATTACTGAGGACTACAATAGAAATAAAACACTTGAATGAGTCAATTAACATGAAAACTGAAATATGAATAAGTGGAAGAACATATTATTTAATATTTGGCACAAAACAAAACAAGTTTGTCCGAATTGTGAAAGAAGAATGCATGGCATGACGGCGTTCATCCCCTATAATGAAGTTTGGAGGAGGTTTCAGGGGTGTTTTGAAAACAGTCAGACAGATGTCATTGACAAAATAGAGAGAATTATGAAAAAACAACAATATCAAAGACATGCAAATCATATGACATGTGTTTAATTTACAAGGGTTTTACACTACAGCAAGAGAATGACCCTAAAAATACACTTTTGCTTTGGAGAAGTACAGTGCGATCAGTGATGCTTTTCCTTGAGGCGCAGGATTTTTCCTATGAACGAGCCTGAAGGAGGGTAACAAGCCTTCTTGCTTATTTGTTGACCTTGCTGACTGTCGCAGTCGTGTCGCAGCTGTTTCCGGGTGTGTGTTGTGTTGTTCGATACTTAATTCGACAGCATACATAAAGTACATTATGCCTCGTATGTTAACAACGGCACAGCGTATCTTTATGTACGATTCCTATGTTAATTCAATGGTGAAGGAATCTTAGGACCAAGTTCTTTTAACATGCAGTTGATTACTTAAACGAATACCATTATAGTCTTTTTCAGAGCATTAACAGGCAGGTAGCGTGATCATGCAATTTTTCAACAGGACTCTACCACTACTCACACTGCGAATAATTCCATGAGAACAATGCAAATGTGTTTCCACATGACAGAGTTATTAGTAGGGATTTGTGTCCCCCTTGGTCTCCCAATTTAACAGTATGCGATTATTATCTCTGGGGTAAATTAAAAAATGCAATGTACAAGATGAACCCGCACACCATACAAGAGCTCAAAGATAATATTCATCAGGAAATTGTCCGAATTTCTGAAAATGAACTACAGCGAGTGATGAATTTATTCCTAAAGAGGTGCCAAAAATGTGTGGAGAATGAAGGCCGACAGCGTCAAAATCTCGTTTGATAATTTGGTGAATAATGAGTAGAAATGAAACAATTCGTAAACAAGATATCAGCGTATGGTTGATCCCAGCATTGCATATGACGGCTGAGGAAGATGGTTAGAACCGGATTCCGTGCAGTCTGACCACAGCAAAAGGGCCGAAAGTAAGCGAATCGATTAATAACCTGTAGTGTAGTGTTTACCTTGGACCGTTGTGCAACGTTCAGAGTCACCTATACTATGGTTGAAGCTTCAGTAAACTCGCGTCAATGAAAGGAGAGTAAGAGCCTCTTAAATTGATTTGTGTGCTGTTGTTTGTTTTATTGTTTTACCCTTCCGCTAATCACCAAGACCCGGCTAACCTGCTAACGAACTCTCGCTCATACGCAAAACACTCCGGGGGGAAACAAAACTATCACACTGTATGTTGACGGATGAGAAGAGAGGAAAGAACTAAAGAACATGGCATGAAACCCTAAAAGTCCGGACAGCAACCCTGTTGAATTTCTTTATGATCATCTGAAGAGACAGGTCAGAGGAAAACCATTGACTAATGTAAATTCAATATGGAGTCATTTGAAAAAGGAATGAAAGGATACTTCCGACTGACAAACTTGACACAGAGTGTGCCAGAGTAATCAAACCAAAGGAAGCTACTTCCGTGGCTTTGTGGTCAGCGTGTTTACCTGAAAATCCATCGGCCTGCGGCCTGTAACTCAAATAACCTCACTGTAATTCATGTTCAAAGTCAGGACTGCGTTGAATAATTCTCTGCAGCTTCATAGCACAGACTGGCCTGGTCAATGCTTTTCTGAAAATATTTCCGAGGCATTATTAGGTGGTAGCATTGTGCTTTCCAAACGGAGCTTCTGGTAAATAAACAAACGTTCCTAATATATGCAACATGGGAGCTTCGAAGGATTTCTTGGGTTCGGCGATGCATTAATCTTCTGTTTCATTCAAGTTATTTATACCATTTTAATGCTGTTTATATATTTTACAGTAAATGACAGCAAGACAGTCAACTTTCCCAACGGTATGATCTCAGATAACTTTTAAGAAAAGTTCCTAACAGAAGACGCCATATTCACGTCATTCACAATGAAGCGACCGCAATTGTCGGTTGTTTAATCGACAGAATTCCAAATATAGCGTTCTTGTCTTTTGTTATTTCATTTAGAGTCTTCTGATATATAAAAGATATAAAATATTTATTGTGGCCAAGGATGCCTTCCAAAATCTTTTTTTCATAGTCAGGTTAGTGCATTTTCGCCGATACCAATGCCTGGTATAGACGAAAGTTGAAGTCATCTTTAGCATTGTCAACTCTGCAAGAAATAAATCTTTGCTTACTGTTGAGGATGGACTTCTTCCTTCTATCCACATTAGCAAAATGCTGCTTAACATGAGACACATTCTCACACTTAACATGAAATAAAAAAGTAAAACCTTCAGTACACTTTAGTAATATTAAAATATTATTCTCCCAGATAAATAGTAATGAAACATGCTGTTGTTATTCAGTACTTGGATTATTTTTAGTGCGATAAATGCTTTCTCTAGCAGAGCGGCGTTTTTCCTATAAGCGAGCCCCCATTAGTTTGCCGCGCCATAGAGGGGCTAGCAAGCCTGCTTGCTTACTTGTTGACCTTGCTAACTGTCGCAGTCGTGTCGCAGCTGTTTTCAGGTATGTGTTTTAATGTTCGTTTCTTAATTCGACAGTATACATAAAGTGCATCATGCCTCGTGCTTTACAATGGCACAGCGTGTCCTTATGTACGATTCAAATGTGTTAAATCAATGGTGAAAGAAACATTGGAACAATTTTTTTAGCATACAGTTGATTCTGTTACTTATGTAAATGCCATACTAATCCCTTTTTAAGAGAATTAACCGACAGGTAGTGTGATCATGTAATTTTTCAACAGGACTCTGCCACTGCTCACGCTGCGAATAATTCTATGAGAGCAATTCACCGTGTGTTTCCACAAGATTGAGTTATTAATAAGGAATTATGGCCCCTTCGGTCCACCAATTTAACAGCCTGTTATTATTATCTCTGGGGTAAGTTAAAAAACGTCGTGTACAAGACACACCCGCACACCTCACAAAAACTCATAGATAATATTGTCAGAAATTTTCCGATTTCTCAAAATAAACTAAGGCGAGTGATGAATAATTTCCTACAGAGACGCCAAAAATGTGTGGAGAATGAAGGCGGGTAGTTTCAACACTTCAATTAATAATTTGGTTAGTAATCAGTCTCTTAAATTGGTTTGTATATTTCTGTACGGTTGGTTTGTTTTATTGTTTTACCCTCCGCTAATCACCGAGAGTCCGCTGGCCAGCTAACCTGCTAACGTGCGGCGCGCTCGCCCAAATATAAAGCACTCCGGGGGAAAACAAAAATGATCACACGATACTAAAGAATACCCCAAAAACAGTTGAAATACTCGCTTGCTTCTGCCATTACTGACGGAACATTACACAGCTATGCGTTTTAAAGTGTGGATCTTTAGCGATGCATTGGTTCATTAATTGCGATTTAGGCATTTAGTTCCACTGTACTGCAATAAAATTAAGAAGTACCGTAAATGACAGATCTCTGGAAAGTGTATATTGCGTTTTCCGGGATTTACATCTGTTTTATCATATTATACCCTACACTCAATATAATCAAGTGGAAGAGAACAATTCGCAGAGATATGAGTGCTGAGGAACAAAATTATTATATAAAATAAACATTATTAAGTGCAATTTCACTGCACAAATACCTCCTGGATTTCTTATTTTATGTATTCATTTTCTTGGCAACAGCCTAGTATAAACTTAAATAAAAATATAATAATAATAATAATAATAATAATAATTTTGTTTTAGAATTAATTATTATTCCGTGGGCCACTTCAGTGTTTTTAAGATTTTTCAATAGTGAAAAAGGATGAACTTGGAATTTCTAGTCATTTGTTCAGAAATATTCAGAGGAATTCAATTCAACATTAAAGTTTACATATATTATTGCCTTAACCTGTGCAACCAGAAAATGATCGCAGGCTTTAATTCACAGGAGCGGTATTGCCAACATAACCGCCAACAACTCGGCGTTTAGAGTCAATAGTAAATATTTCAGAATGCTTACATTCAGCAATAATTATTGTAATAGGTTTCCATGACACACAAATGCCTGGTAGTTGTTGAGTTAATTAAAAAAGTGGTAATAAATGCTCTCAGTTTGTATTCAATCATGCAGAACCATCTGAAAAAAATAAAGGTAACATTCAATTTCGTGACATGCACATTCAGGATCCCAAGTCGCCCACATCGCATATATTGTGGATAAGAGTTTAATCTAATAGTACAAAATCCGAGAAGTCGAAATGAGATATCACCAGGACTGCTTTAAGATTCTGGGTATGAACACGTTTAATCTTTTAAACGTATGTTTTTATTCACATTTAGGGAATAAATCTTGCTTTATTACATTCTATGAAGAATTTCATTAAATGAATTTAACACTGGTTCCGTTTTCTGAAGAAAAAAGTCAATAATTAGACGTTAGAGCTTTTACTAAGAGAAACTGTTGCACCAGAAGCTTAAAAACATAAGTACAGTAGTTTCTCTGGAAACTCCATTTGAGAATACTTGTCTGTTAACCTCATTACAGATTTAAACGTTTATAAATTAGTACATACACAGTGCTGCAAGTTTCTGATGATATTTGCCTAGAGCGTCAGTGTTCTGTTACGGTTGTCATATACAGCATCCGTCTCGTCAAAGTAGAGTTAATGGTGGTACTCAATAGTCTGTTAGCTCGAGTCGATTTCCATTGAACTTTTGACCTGACGCAATTATTGGATACCGAGCTTCATAACTGAAGACGAAGAACGCTCAACACATTTGCACTTGTTTTCAAGTTAATACTTATGAAGCATTCCAGCGAAGCAAAAATCCTCTTCAAACTTTTATTTGTTATTTAGTTTCTGTACAGTTGAAGCAGAAAAAGCCCAGGAAATTAAAACATTATTTTTAATAACGTTCTCAACCATAAATGTGGAAAGTTGGAATATCCAGTACACAATTAGATGTAATTTTCTTAATTGAGATGCACAGGGTCAGTCAGTAAGAGGGCTTTGCTTAAAATGTTGTAATAGGGAAGAAATAAAAACTCTCACTCTTTCATTCTTAACACAGCTTTCAACTTTGAGCTTACTTACCGATTATGTGGAAGAAATGCCTTATGAACTTTATTTTCCTTCCATCATTGAGACAAGATTTTCAAATGTAGAAAGGAAATATCTGTGACACACAAGTATCCCAATATCTGTAATTAAAAATATTAAACAGAATGGCATTTGTGTCTTTTGGTGGAGAAAATTCTTCGTGATTAATAAGTATTGTCTTCTTTTTTATGTGTTTAACGCCCGTTTTTACTACTGAGGCACCACAGGCGGTGAACACTGATGATATTTGATATGAAATGATATATTGGTAAAGGATTTTAAGGAAGGAAACGTTCCAGGCCTAAGTTTAGGATACCTCCCGGGCATTTGCCAGTTAGGAAAACCTGGAAAAAACCTAAGTCAGCGAGGACAGCCCTGGCGGGAGTCGAACCCCAGTCCGCGCCTTAACGACCTCGGTTATTTTCTTGATAGTCCACTAGGTCATACAAAAGCTATACCTTGATAGTTCTTCGCTGGTTTGCAATACAGAAACTGTTGTTATTGACTCATACCTACACTGTCCACTAAAGTGTCAAACATAAAATTAATACTGACGGATCCTTTGAAACGGTTTTGTCGGCTCCAACAATTAGGCCATAATTATGAGAATGTTTATTTGTTGCCACACGTTGGCGCCAAATTATGAAGTTACTTAGTAGGCTCCGGCTATGTGCCCAGGTTGAGCATCAATTTTGAAGAGATTTGTTGTCGCCATCGAGTGGTCTGACGTTGTGGTGCCAATTTTGAAGTGCTTTTGTAGATCGTTTCGTTGTTGTTGCTGACGTTTCAATGTCAACAATTTCTCAAGGTGAACTATGCTATTTTGTTGACTTGTATTCAACAGGACTGGGAGAAGATTTCAACAGTATAAATAAGCATGTGATGCAATATAATATATATAATGCCCTGTTGGGTGCAAGTCAACAAAATAGCCTAATTCACCCTGAGGTGTCGCTATTGAAGCGTAGGCACAGAAAATTAGCATCACAAAGTAAGATCACTCGACCTCGACAACAATTCGCTTCAAAATTTGTCCCTAACCTAGGGCACATAGCCGGATTCTACTAAACAGCTTCCCAATTTGGCGCCAATGCGCAGCCACAAATAAACAGTTTCACAATTAAGCCCTAATTGTTGAGACCGACAAAACCGCTTCACCTTATGGGCTGGGACATGGAAGCATGAGGAAGAAATTCTAACAGACGAGGAATCAGGAAGACGACCAAAACGGGAAATACAATGCCTTAAAGAAAAAGGAGTTGAAATAAAGGTAAACCACGAAAAGGTAATTATAGTATCCCTTTATAATTTGTTTAAAACAAAATACATAACATGATACTTACTGGACAAAGCTTCCACTCGGAAAAGGCGTTAATCTCATGTGCAGTAAACAGCAAAATCAACATTGCAAAAAGTTGATATTTTCTTTCTGTTTCTGCTTGTAGGTGTACATCAACATCTTTCCAAGATTTGGAAACGGAAAATTTCATCTTAAAAGTCTCTAGTTTTATTTGTTAAATATAAGAATCTTAGTTTTTAAATTGGTCCCTTTAGATAAAAACAGGTGGTACTGCTAGTTCTTTTGAATATAGAATTTAGCATATGTACAGTAAATGCATGAACTACTGAAAAAGAAGTGGAGAATATAAAAAGATCTTGTTCAAACTTCACGAATAAAACCTGATAATAATCCGAAGAAACAAGATCTAGCAAAAGAGTCGTCGCCATAGAGGGCGCCATCAGTGCAGCAACTCAAACAACATTAATATTCACTTTTCACACTGGATTCGACACTTAAGATAAGGATTTTGGTAAACCACGTTATAGACTCACCCGTTCAAAAAGGGGACGAAAAAACGCTCGTTAGTGCCGTACATTAAACCTGAGTTTAGTGGATAAGTTAATTGAGGTACCAAAACACAAAGGCGGTTCTTTTTAAGGCTAATTACAAGTAAGAATATCAAAAGTTTTATTAAAGCAGTTCGGTTGAATGTCTATTGGACGTTACATTGAACAAACTTTATCGCGAATAAAGCCAAATGTTTCTAAATGTTCTTTCAAGTATTGTTTGTTTACCGAAACTGTAACACTCTGGCTGTGAATTAGGTAAACAGAAAACCTGTGATTGATTTAGAATATGAAGTTAATAATATCTAAGTAATGAATGTACATATTTCCAATTATTATCCGAAAGGCTCCTTTAATCTCTTCAGTTGACACTTGCAAGTATGACTTCGCTCTGTGATTGTCATATGGGAATCAATAGACTGGCCACTAGAGTGGGATCTTTCAAGTGCATTGCAGCACAAATATCAATACTCAGAGAAGAATAAAAGCGATACGGCTCACCACAGACCTCGCATGACCCGACTACGATATCATGAAAGAAACTTCTAAACTCATAAAAGACTTTCGCTTGGAGAATCCCTTATCATTTAAAGAGGAAGAGAAATCTTGAAGAAAACTGTAAATAATAAATCGCTGCAGTGTTCCGCCATGACGCATACACAGAAATGTTTGCTTCACAGTTTAACAAAAATTACTCGTTATACTTAAACAATGACACCATTTTTAGGTCTATGGGTTAGCTTTACGTAAGCAGAATGTGTCATCAAGTTTATTTCGTTTTATGTACCAAGATAAACGCTTAAATGTATCGCCTCGTATGCGTCAAAAAGGAGCCCTGTGTTAGTGACCTATTTTCGGAAGATTAAAGTTACAGAAAGCTCGTAAATGTAACCATTGCAAAGTTTATGGGGCATTATGATATGATGTAGTTTTAATCAGATATCGACATAAAATATTATTATTTAGATGTGATTGTGATATAAGAAGTTTAACTTTTTAGGCAGTGTTATGTTGAAATTATACGAAACTTATTTTTAACCACAACTAAGCTCACAGCGTGCTGGGTCCAGGTCATGCTAGTAGCTTGTCCCGGGCTGAAGGCTGCACATGGACAGTCAGTCGCAGTTTGCTGTTCATAAAGAAAGCATTATTTCTGCCTTCATGTTATTATATCTCTGTTTGCAGTTAAGAGATCAGTATAACTCAAGTCTTTGTGTTATTACAGACTATTTCTGCACCAGTGCTATTAATTACAGTATGATAGTGAAGTAAAATTATTTTTGGTAGTGCATTTTATTGAAATGTTGCCACTAGAGCAAAGAAGGTCTACAGCAGTAACCTCCATACTCTAGAGGAACTTACAGACAAATCAGCCCAGGACTATTATTTTCAATTTTCCTGAAGCTTAAGGTTAGTATCAACATGCAGCTTAACAAAGTTTTCTGCGTGTGCATTTCTTAGGTCATAGTGTGCGAATCAAATAATTGTGCAAGTGGGATTGCATTTTAAAGTTCGTATGTATAGATTTTGTTCCAATTTTTGTCAGCTTATAAAGAGATCTGCGTTATACATTTTTTTCTAAAATAATTCCAATTTGCACAATATATATTTACAAATATACATAAATAGTTCTAGCCCAAATGTTTTAAACAAAAATATTTAAAAAAAACAATATGATAAATTAAAGCGACTATGATGAAAACATATAATAATATAAAGAATAACATTTTAAAAATAATTTAAATATATTCAAGGACAATTTTCATTGAGCAGAGTGACTTCTATGTTCTGAATATTTATAATAAAAATAAATGAGATAAATATAACAAAAATTACGTTTTGTTTGTAGCAAACATTACACATCAAAATGTTCCATTCAGAGCTAAAATATTTTGAAATGTTTATATATTTTTAAAACAATTGAAGCCTGTTGACATAGTTATAAAATGTCAAAAGTGGTGACGAAATCAAATTAATTTCTTTAACATAAACAGACTTGTAAACGCAACTTTATTTAAAAATAAGGCAAAATTTCTCCTAGGTGACAATCATCAACAATTATACCCGTACAAGAGCTTTTCAATTTACAAACGGATATCCTAATCTAATTATGTTTCATTCAACATCTTCATTACAATATCTCTTGATTTAGACGAGTATAATGAAAGTCAATAATATTCTAATCTTTAATAAATTTGTGAAGATATTAACTATTTCATTTTAAATCCCCTTGGATATAATGTGTTTTTGTTTATCGTGTAAGCGTTAACAGTTGCACCTTATAATTAAAGCTTCCTCGGAAATATATAGTTAACTGTTTATATTATTGTACCATCCATTTATTTGGTCTTCGCTTTAAGCATGAGAAAGACAGCGGCAGTAGGGTAACCAAGGGGGGGGGGTAACTCATGGAACTATCGACTCGCAATAAAAACAATAGATACGAGAGTAGGTCCATAAGTTTCCGGCCTCGCCGATAAGGATTATCTTCACAAAAGCCTTATCTGGTGTCATACCTTATCTGTTAAGTAAATAATTGCAACTGTAACGTTCGCTCCGCTGTGTTTAGTTGTTCAGATATAGTTGCATAAAGAAGGCTATGTGTAGAAGATTGTGACATGTTCAAAATGGAGTATCGAGCTGTTATTAAGTTCTTCACAAAAGAATGACTTACATCAAATGAAATGAAACAGTGATTGGACGGTGTATAGGGGAAGCATCCCCTCATATTCTACCGTAAAAGAATGGGTCGATAAAGCATTGAAGACGAAGAGCGTGCAGGTCGGCCCTTGGAGGTGCTCACTACTAAAAACATCGCTCTTGTGGAAGGAGAAATTATGGGATACCGGCGGCTCATAACTACGGAAATAGCATCAAGGTTTGGCCTTTCTAAGACAACAGTCCTTCGAATTATTCATGAACATTTAAACATGAACAAGTTTAGTGCAAGATGGGAGCCTAGACTTCTTTCCTCAGTCCAAAAGCAGCAACGAGTCATCTGTTGTCAGGAAGTTTTAGAGCTCTGCCGTGGCAAAAGAGAGTAGTTCTGCAAAGCATTGTTACAGGAGATGAAACTACGGTCCTCTACTATGATCCCTTGTCCAAAAGAGAATCAATGGAGTGGCGTAAACCTCTAAAGGCCAAGGTCACTCGGTAATCAAGAATGTCATGGCCACAATCTTTTGGGACTGGGAACGAATACTCTTCATTGACTTCAAGGAGAGGAACACCACAGTAAATGGGGAGTACTATGCTGACCTACTACACAGACTACGTGCTTCCATCAAAGTGAAAAGGCGAGGAAAGCTGAGTGACGACAGCGTGGCTATGCACGCAGCTCTTGTGTCAAAAGAAGCTGTGAAAAAATGTGGCTTCAAGGAGATCGACCATCTACGCTACAGCCCAGATCTAGCTCCTAATGACTATTTCCTCTTCTCAAAACTCAAGAAGGACCTTCGAGGAAGGAAAGTGAAATGTGACGAAGTTGCTGTTTGTGCCCATTTTGCAGACAAGAATTCTGACTATTTTGAGAAAGGGGTTGAAATGTTAATTCATAGCTGTGAGAAGGGTATTTCAATAAAAGGCAACTATATTGAAAAGTGAAATATGGTTTTTGTATTTATCATACCTAGAAAATGGTTAGGCCGGTAGCTTATGGACCTCCCTCGTACCTACAGCGTTATAAACGAAGAACACAAGAGATAAATCGCAAGAATGACAAATGCACGGAGGTCTAAATTTCAAGTTTGAAAATTGTGAATTTGCCTTAAAATGCAAGTTAATTTGTGAGTTACCTTGTCAAAGGAGATTACTGACCTCTTTGGTGAGAGTAATTACTGAAAATTTGCTACCTGCTCGACCCCCTTATTTAATGACCTGTCCTTCTTTGTTTGTGAGGCAGTTATAAAGACAGCGTCTATAAATCAAATCAGTAAAAATTAAACAAATTGTAAAATATCATGGGCATCCAAATTAAGAAAGAGACAAGAAACAAGAAGGATGGGCTCCATTTGAATGACGGACCAGGGGGATAGACAGACAGTATCGAGGAAGGTTAGGATTTCTAGAGGGATATGGATAGGCAGCAGATAATTACGCAATGCAGAGAGATGGTTCCGTTGAAAGTACAATTGGGGCTGAATTCGGAATGGGGGATGGAGCAGTACATCAAAACAAGAACTAAACTCACTAGACAGGGGCTCGCGTGGCTCAGACTGGGGGCATGGCGGATGATTGAGATCACTGACGAATATGAGCGAAGAATTTGTCCCATCTGTAAGAAGGGGAACTCATGGACACGTTCTGCCGGGTGTAAAGGTACGGAATAATGAAGGGAGAAGTATCTACCGCATTCCTTTACAGGATCGAACAGAGGGAGATGGCCATGCTGGGCTCTGCTGGTAGGCAAGGAAATAGAGGAGAGATTAGGTAAATCTCTGACGAAAGTGGGACAGTTTAGGTGTTAAAAGGCTCAACCTGGTAGGGTGTTGAGGGAAAACAAATTGACTGAATCTAGCTGTTTGTTATCCATAATGGACTTTCTATGTATTTTTAGTATTTTTAAGAGTTATTATTCTGGTATTTCTTATTTTAATCTATTTTAACTGTTTGTATTTATTTTTTATATATTATTGTGAATATCTAATGCAATATTTGTGCTAAATCAAACGTACCAAGTGCATTATGAAAACTCTTGAGTTGTATTGGTGCCACTGTAACAAATACTAGTAGTTGAAATAGCCAATGTTTCCGAAGCAAAGTTTTCGACAGTTGTTTTTAAGTATGCTTACAATTTTTAAATCGCAAATATAACGTTTCAAAGGAAATGTACCAGGTGTTTTTGGCGATCAGGTAATAGTTTTGTCGCCAGACACTAACATCCTCATTGCTGATATAGGTCCTACAGAAAGAGCACATTACTTGAGGTAAAACCATGGAGTAGAGAGATTATGAAAACTGTGTAGCTGCGATAGCCCTTCATAGCGTTGGCAGATCACCCAGATACTTAAAAAGCTAAGAAATCAGTAGAATGTTTGCATACCACACCATCTAACGACTCACACAGACCGTTGGAGATCTAGACGCCGACAATCTGTGAAGACCTTACTTGTTGTTAAAACATGGCGTCCATGTACGGCGAAATGCAGTTCGGAAACAGAAAGACAATGACCCGCGAGATGAACATGTTCAGGAAATCCATGTCCACATTGCTTAGATGATACCCTAGACTGAATGCTTTTCAAGTATTGAATAAAACTGCTACAATCAACATGATTTCAAGTGGAACGATGCCTATTGACGTCAAGAAAATAAAAGTAAAGGAAATTAGCATGTAAAAGATACTTTTTATCGGATACTAATGCAAGTATTTACGAGCTAACGTAATATGAACTTTTTAAATATCTACAGTTGTCTGCTACGTTTAACTGCTCAGTTACTAGGCTACGATGTTCATGTGTTTACTTTTCTTAATTGGTGTACATGTGTTTGATCTCCTTATTTTCTTTTCTTTTTCTTTTTTCTTTTCTTTCTGAACTTCCAAGAAAACACATGTTATATTTTGTACTTAATGTGTTTTTACTGCCGCATGTGTCAACACTCTCTTAAGGAACCGAAAACTGGTCTTCACACGTTGTGTTCAAAATGATGACCGCCAGCTACAATAACAACTTCCAGCTCGTCATGTAAATATTGCTGCATATGTTGTAACATTCCAGTAGAAGTTTCAGAACAGGCAGCTGTAATACATGGTTTCATATCTTCTAGTATAGTCGATCTGTCCTTGTATACAGTATCTTTTAGCTTTCTTCACATAGAAATGTATAAAGGGGTCAAATCGGGCGAACGAACAGGCCAGCGACAGCTCCCCTTCGATTTTGAAACAAGTGGTGAAGACAAGCGTAGTAAATCTATTGGGATATCTTTCAGCGTACACATTACAAGAAAGAGCAGCATTCTTCCTACATTTTCCATGTCGACTTTTTCAGCATTAATCATGTCTTACTTCAAGAATTATCATAAATTATTGGCAAGAAAGCCCCAATAAAATCAGTGTAAAGGAAACAATTGTAAACAAACATACAAACATCGTAGCCTATGATAACTAAGCAGTTATTAACCGTAAGGCAGTATCGTCAACATTGAATGAGATAGGAGTTAGTGACAAGTTTGTAAAAGCATTGCAAAATTTATACTATGAAAATGAGTACTGTATTAAGATTGCTCAGGATAGGCTGACTCCAAATATTTTTGAATAGTGTTTAACGCCCGTTTTTACCACTGACGCAGCACAGGCGGTGGACACTGATGATACATGAGATGAAATGATATATTGGGAAAGGATTTTTTTTTTAAGGAAGGAAACGTTCCAGGCCTAAGTTTAGGGTACCTCCCGGGCATTTGCCGTTTATGAGAACTGAGGAAAATCTGGAAAAATCCTCAGTCAGGGAGGACAGTCCTGGCAGAATTCGAATCATAGCCTCCCGCTCACGAGTCCGCGCCTTAACGACCTCGGCCACCCGTGACGTTCCAAATAATTTTAACACAATAGGTCTAAGACAAGGATGCAAGTTAAGCCCCATATTGTTTGACATATTTATTAATAATATCTTAGAAATTAATAAAGTTAATACCCACATGCTCACAATTGAAAAAGTTGAGATTCCGGACTATTATTTGCTGATAATTTGGTAGCGGGGTCAATTACCAACATTGGTCTAGCGAAATCAATCGAAGTAACCTCTTTCTTTTAAGAAGTGGGGAATAAGAATAAATACTCGAAAATAAAAAATCATGGTGTTTAAGAATGGAAACAAGTTACGCAAGAATGAGAAATGGCACTGGAAAGGGGCATAAATTGAGATGATTAATACATTTGATTATTTAGGTATTAAGCTTAGCAAGAATGGGGAGGGAGGGAGGGAGGGAGGGAGGGAGGGAGGGAGGAGGGAGGGAGGGAACAAAAGAAAAGTTCTAGTAAAAGGCTCACTTTGAAAGTTATTACTACCTATAAGCATAAGTACAAGAAATGCATACAAAGTGACTGGAGAAAATATACAGTAGCAATAGAGGCTAAAATGATGTTTGGGGCAGTGATGGGGGATGACTAAATGTAGATTTGATTCACAGGAATTTCTGCAAACAGATTATGGGCCTACCAAAAAGCTCACCAAATGGGTTGCACAAGCTGAATTAGGCAGAATAGGGAGTAAAGGAAAAATAATGACAAAAATTCAGAAATATTGGTTTAGAATTAAGAATCTAGAAGAAAATTACATTTTGAAACATTGTCTAGTGACACAAGAGAAAGTGAGGGGAGGAAATACTTGGGTCAGTAGAATCAATGAGATTATGGAAAAAAATCGGCTTGGGTATTATGTTGCATGATAGAGAAAGTAAAGAAAGAGGTTTTTAAAAGAAATTAAACAAAGAATTGATGATATGGAAAGACAGAAGATATTAGGTAGTTTTTGTAGTAAAAAGTCACTCAGCGTTTATAGGGGGGTTAAAGGAAATATGGGGCAAAGAGAATTATGTTGATGAGGGTGACAGGATGACGAGGGAGGGAATTGCTTGGGCTCAGACAGGGGTAGTGAATCCGAAAGAAATAAGGGGAGGATTAAATATAGAGGAATATCCAATGTGTGGAATGCAAGATAGTTATTGGCATGCAATTTTGTAATGTAGAGAAACCAAAGAAATGAGAGTAAAACTTAGGGTTGAGAAGTGGGCTAACCTACCAATAGAAATAAGGGGATGTAAGTTGGTGAATATGAAAACAAGGCAGAAAATCTTAGTAAGGTTAAAAGAAAAAGGTTGAAGAAAATGAGTAAAATGAGGAACCAAAGCGGGTAGAAACATGATTTAAGCTCGATTTTGACTGAGTTAACTTTTAGATGTAAGTTGCCTGATAGTTGAGAAACGGCAAGAATGAAACTATTCGGGCCACTTGTTTACACAGCAACTTGGGAAGATTTACTAGAGTTACTATGGTTGCATTTGCTTGTATGACTGAATGATTGTAAAATTGTACTGTGGAAGCTTGTTGTATTATTAAGTGGAAATAAAATTCAATTCAACTAAACAGTTAAATGGAGCAGACAACTATAGATATTTAAAATATTCATATTACAATTGCTCATAACCTACTTGCATAAAATCGTGCACAAAATACCATTGACATTCTAATTTTCTCTAGTTTTATTTTCTTGATATCAATAGGCATTGCTGCATTTGAAAAATGCATCTTAATACAAGAAATACACGTTCTAATAATTATTAATATCTGCGCATGGTCTGCAATTATGAGTCCCTTCCTAAACTTCAATTCTGTGAAAGCAGCACATCAATAGCTCCTCCCATTTCAGAAATATTTGCAGTGCAAGTCTTAGATGATTCACCTGGTATACACCAATATCGATTTAGTCATATTTATGTGTCCGTTTTCAAATATATAAGAATGTGCATCTGTTGTGTTTTGCCAATTGTCGATAGTACCTGACTTATTGGCCTTTAGAGGGCGCAAAGCGAGGTTCAAACAAATTAATAGCACGGTAGAAAGATAAATGAAGTCTTAATCGTGCTAATTTAATGTAGTTTAATATTTTCTATACTAATAATTACATTTAGTTTAAAAAATATAAATTTTATTGAGAGCGTAAAGATCATATGAATGTAGTTTTTTTAAAATATGGAGCAGTTTTAAAGAAGGCGGGGGCGTAAGTTTGATATCAAAATATGATTATAACCCCACGTTGAGAGCCATATGGGGCCGAAGTTGGGAGGTGGCGTGGGCGTATGTTTGATGTAAAAATGCCACGCTATTAGCGTTAGGGTGGAGCGGGGTTTATTATGGAGTGGGTTTCGGTTGGGTGTGTAAGGAGGATGCGGTTATGTTGTTCACTGCTGGTCATGGTCTCGATGTTTCCCCGGCTGCTCGCTGTGACTTCTGCTCCTATACGGTTGGGTTCGATCTCAGGGTCTTCTGGAGTGTTTTGTGGATCAGTTTAGATCCACGGTAACGAGAAATGTACTGCCCAAAAGATACACCAGGTTGACTTGTTCCAAATATTTTATTCACATATAAAAATACTGGGGTTTACTTGCTGACTGCTCGTCGCTGACTTCACTACTCGCTGCTAGCTAACTGCTCTTCTCAGGACTTCCTACTAACTACCTCTCACCACTCACTGCTGAAAATCTCTCACTGTTAACTCCTAACTTTTAACTGCCCAAAAATCATGGAAAATAAAACAATCCAGAATAATAATAAAGAATAACCTAGAATGACCAACTTCTGATCCTGTACTCCTGTTTTTCTATATCATCGCCACACCTCTCTAAATTAAATTCCCTCTTTTATTATCCTATTCCCGAATTATATGTTCACCATTGGCTATCTTAAAATATTTATTGTATCACTAAGTTCTCTTCATTTGTTGATTTTTATTCGATGCCCATTGGCTAAATTTCTTTTGCCCCTTCTGATCTACAATATCTTCCCAAAAGCCTGAATTTTCCAAGAACAGCCCGTCATAAATTTCGGCACTTTCTTTACGTGTTGATTTCTAAAGCAACATCTTTTTCCTCACTTAGTTATAGATTGCCAAATGTTCTCAGAGATAATGCACGCATTTTCCCCATTTACTTTAGCAAACTTGTGCTTGTATAGGCGGCATAATACTTTGTATCCCCGGCTTGCCTGTAATAAAATATTTTCGTCTCCGTTCTGATATTTCCATTCCCTTTCAAAATTATTGCTATATCTTATTTTGTTCAAATTCTGCCCGTTGCGGCCATGCGTTTTTTCTTACTGCGAACTTCTTCTAAGTGTTCACATGGGCAGAAAATTTCGTGACCTGACAAAGGAATCTTTTACCCTTTTGTATTTTACACTAAGGAAGGATCAGCGTACGAGCTGCCAATCAGGTACATATCTCTGTCTCTTTCTCATATCTTTTACCTAAATGTATACAAAGCCCTTTTGTAAATTACAGTTACAAGTCAAATGACATACATATAAAGTACAAGTCTTAAATGATATCAATCCCTGTTAAACCTATTTCTAAATTATTTCATTATACATATACATAATAAACATCCTTATCAATCAAATGCTTTTATAAATTTAACTCTGCACCCTCAAGTTATTAATTTAATAAAGTTAGCCTTATTTTCGGCTGCAAGTGTTATATGATCCAACTTTTTCTTTTCAAATGCAGTTTTAACATGAACAAGATTGGTGATGTGTTGTCTCAATATCAGAAAGGCTGCTACAAGATGCGCAGGCTCTCATTTCCGAAATTCCGCAGATATTATCCGATATCTTTACGCATGTGCTCTTCCTTACTCTGGTGGCGTTTCGTTTCCCTTGTCATGTATGCAGTGTCTGACAAAAGGGGAAATTCACGCATTACGACCAAATGGATTCAATTTCGCCTGAGATTGAAAGGATGTTCATTAATTCAGACTGCTCATTCACTATTCCATCTCTTTCTCCCTCTCGCATTCTCTCGCCTCTTCGCACTAGGTTAAGCCACCTTGGTAAGGATAAGGTCAAGTATTATCGATACTCGCATCTTTTTAGCATATGTTTTACTGATATTTTGTACTTTTGGAGGTCGAAGTGTAAATATAATGCTAGAGAGTTAGAAAAGAACGTCTTATGATTTTGTTAGAGTTCATAACTATAGCCTTTTACAGTAGAAATTTGCGCATCTAGGACTTTTCTACGCTCCGTTGTCTAACTGATGTTTTTTCATTGAATGTTTCTGAGCTTAAAAGTTATAAAAATAAACTCAGCTCTTTCGTCAACTCAACAATTTTGTTCTAATTTTACGAACAAAATTGAATCCTTGAGGTAAATTTACTTCGAAAAGCTTCAATTCATGGGACAACAATTGCAAAGAGAGCTTTTTTGTAAATATTTGTTCATAACTGATAAATCTCAAAATATAATCACAAAAAATCATGAAAATAAGATTTGAATTATTATTTTTAACTCAATGATCAGCTAGTGTCATTATTGTGTTTGCTTATCTCACAGAATTGGCCCTCATTTTTTGGGCATTATGTTTCCTTCCACCTTATATCATGCAGCAATATATGCACTTATTTCTTCCAAATGTTTATATAGACCTTTTAACGTTTTTAATATTTCTGATTTTAAACGTTTTGTTTAAAATAAATTGCGTGTATAAGGTGCGTATTAGGCTATATTTTCATCATTATATAGATCAATATGCGTCTTTATTTTCGTTTATAAACCGCAGCTATTCTCAAAGTAGTTCTTAGTGGTAATCACCTAAAGAATGGTTCTTACTTGTCGAAAAATAAGTGATTCGTGGCAGACACTATTTCAGAATTCATGTTTTTAGTTTATTTTATCATAAATATTATTATATTGCACTCACCAATACAGAAATGACCGAGATATCTGATTTCCCTTGTAAATCCACCATAATATTTCTAAAAATGTTTGGGAAACTTCCTTAATTTCTCTTTGTTGAATATTGAATAATGTTTGATGAATGTTTGCTATCAGTATTTCCAGATAATAGTTATTGTTTACACACACTTCATCTTTCGTTATCATACAAACTGAAGTCACGTGATATAGATCTGGATACTTTAGGGGTACAAATCCTTACTGTTAGTTCTCTAGTTAAAAACATGTAATGCAGAACGTGCGCCATACCAGCATTTTAATCATGGACAGGGCCTAAAAAAAATGAGCATGGCAAGTTCTAACATCCAATGCCCAATTTTTGTAAATTAGCATAACCCAATAACTAATCCAAACCTCGCCCTCTAAATTACACAATTATGAACCAGTTTGTGCTTTAAACTCGTGTTCTGTAAATCTACAAAAACTCACCAGAGTCATAGCGTCCACAAATTGGATTCTTGCCTAACTGTCACCTTGCGTGGACAAATATACAACAGTTGATGATCTTGATGGTTTTTTAAACTTTCCAAGCACTTCTTTCACTAATGGATTAGTGGTAATGGAGCTGCACATCTGAAAAATACGGCGAAGTTTCCTTCAGCCAAACGTTTGCTCTCCAGATGTCACTTTGTTTTAAAGCATAATCAGTCTGCAGCATATAGTAAAGACTGGAAAGGGAAGGTATCAATCTCGCCCGCTAGAGGCAGTGTATGTGTAGTGAGCTCTGTCGCTGTGAATTCACTGTACTCATCCATATGATTTTCAAGCAGCGGCGTGCCGTGGCGAGAGAGATATTCACTATGTAAAGCCTTACTTCTATAATACATATAGTAGTAACTCATTGCTTTCTTTTTTAATAGTTTTAGAGTCTACTTCATGCTTTTGCAGTTGTACCTGAAGCATACTTTGAAAGCATCATGCTAGGTTTATCAATTCTTCTCTTATTGCAGTGTGTAATATGTGTGAATGCAAAGGCAACGATGCAAACCTCGCCGTGTGGCCACCGGGTCGTGTGCCGAAAATGCTTCGTCAAGACGATTCAAATGGCAGTGTCACAGCGACTACTTCCGCTTCGCTGTGTCATCTGTCGTGCCAAGATCCTCAGGTTGAAGCAGAGCGGCTCAGGTTCTGGAGGTGGCGTGTTGCTTCCGACCTCTGCATCGCACTACACGGTGGGTGGCAAATCCTGGGTCGTCCCCAACTCAGCTTCCACGTACTCGATGGGCACAAACAAATGGGTGGTGCCCGGCTCGGCATCCAGCTATTCTATGGGTAAAACGTGGGTTGTGCCCAACTCGGCCTCTCAGTACTCCATGGGCGCCCATGGTTCTGTGCCAAATTCTGCCTCATTGTACTCTATGACATCGGGATCTTCTTCCCTTTCGGGTAAGTATCAGAGCAGGTAAAGGTTTGAAAGTGCAGAAATAGACACAAAGTGTGTAGGTCACAGGAAGGCTCTAGAAAACTTAGAAGAAGATATAAATGTAGGTAGCAATTGCTTGCAAACCTTACCTAATTTCAATACTTTTAGCTTTTATTCACTGTAAATGTAGCAGTTCCATCTGATGTAATGATATCTAAAATAACTGTCATAGGTGTGTCTTCCGTGAGCTCTGCAACAAATGGCAGCCAATGCTCAACCAAGTCGGGGAAAGGTTCTGGGCCCAGAATTGGCTATCCGAGACAACCCACGGGATCTCTCCGTAAATCTCAAACTCAAGCCATGAAGGTTAGCACATTCTTTCTGTTTTTCTTTCATTATACATATAAAGGCACGCTGTGTAACCTATAAATGTATTACATGATAACTTTTAAGAATGATCAGAGCATATTAGCCATACCATAATTCATCAATGTGGACCGTTTACAATTTCGTCCTGGACAAATCGTCTGAAATTTAATGATACCAAGACGAACACTCAGCTAGCCTCTGTTGAAATTACATTTCATTAAATCATCAACATGGAACATGAAAAAGTCTACAAAATATGATCATTTTAGGCAATTAAGTAACGTATATATAAAATGTTGGTAACTCTGCAGCAATAGCCTTTGCTTAAATTACATATTTGCATTGAAAGGGCTCGCGCAAGATTAACAATTGTAGTACGAGTATTAATGCTTGGATCAAAACATAGGTCATAGGTCATTTCATCAATTAGTAACCCAAACTCACTCAAGCTAATAGTTGCTAATTTGAGGGGGCGCATTTCATGTCCACTTCTGATATTAATGCACTTCTCTTTTCATTCAGTTGCATCTCTGAGGGGGAAATGGAGAGTCTCTTAGCATTGCGACAACTACAGTCTTTTTGTAATAATTTCAATGTGGAATTAGAAGAACATAGGTCCAGATTTTGGCCGGTTTGCACCAATGGTTCATAAGTAGGTGAAGAAGGGGGCGGAATACATATACAGCTTTGCTAATTGCATGAATACACCAGTGATCACCAACAAAGTATTAGAATGAGTTGAAGAATGGTGGAAGGGAAAGAAAATAAACATGTTGGTGGATTGACCTTTTACAAATGTCAAACTGGTCTCATGGAAATCGTAGTCAACAGAATTAGCGGGGTGACCAAACCTGTTGACTCACCAACACTGCCATAACCTCGTTCTTTTGTCTGCTCAAAACGGATCCATCACATGCTCCAAGTATTAATGCTTTAAAAAGAATAATATTGTGTATTATTAGCAGTATTATCATTAAGACTCTGGTGTGCACAACTTGTCAATTAATTTTGTGTGTATTGCTATACTGAGTTATTTTATTTGTTTCTTGGAATACAATTAAATATTTTCTAATGAGATACAAACAGCCATTTTCTAACATTTTCTTACTTTTGCTGTTTTTATTAGTAGTTTGGAAGCCTGTGTTTTACTAAAGCTAATTTAGTTCATACCTTCTATCTGTATTTTTTCTCTCCGTCTATGGAATTTAAAATTTAACCACATAGTCCGTCATGTTAATAAATTATTTTATTGTAATATCCTGTAGTTTAAATTATTATATTCCAGAAAAACATTCTTAAAATCTAAAATTACAAAATATTAAAATGAACATAACTCACTTATTAAGTGCTTTACTACATGTTAATACTGTTCTGTAAAAATTACAATTCATTGTGTTCATCAGAAAATGAAAAAGATGTCCATGGATATTAACGTATTTGCGTTTAGGTTTTAAATTTAATGTTTATGTTTTTAATTTAGAGTTTTTCTTGGAAAAATTAGTGTATTTCAAAGTTTTAAAGCCTTTTTTATTAACATCTCAATTCAAGCAATTTATATTTAAAATTAAGACAAATAAGTATGTTGCATACTGAAAAGTTTGACGCATGATAAATTAATCATAAAACTTCAAAGAAGAAACATAACAAAAGAACAAAACGTTCTGTTACTTTTTGTTTTTCAATTTTGAGAAACACTAATATGAAGTCCAGCAACGGCATATAAAAACGCTTATATATCTTCTTGAAAAGAACTAGTATATACTTCCAATGCTTAACAAGACTTTTAGCAGTGAAATCACATTAAAAAGTTCGGCAAAGCGAACCTTTTTATTAATGATAAAGTAAATTTTGCGAAACGAAAGTTACGACTGAAAAACATTTCAGGGTGCAATAGGGTACAAGCAATGCAAATCACCAGAAAATCAACAAGGACCGACAATGATTAATCTTTGAGAGGACAGCGTTGTCAAACAAAGACAAAACTTCAAGAGTTTTCGAAGGAAATGCATGAAAAGATAATGGGCCCATGCATGCCCTCAAGCAAAGTGGGTAACCTTAACTTTTAATAATTTCATGGAAATTATTCAAAGTTAAACAAAAGTTGTTCCCACGGTATCAACACTACACAAAATCTTCGTGTTAAAGAATACGCAATATAATTATGACTGGCATCGTTTCAAAATGCAGCAAGTCCTTCTTGATGCGATTTCTAACCCTTAGTGATGCCTTGCATGCCATTATGGCGTGTTTTTGTTTCAAAACGATGATTTTTCCATATAAAATATGCATCTCAAGTTACATGTCCTGGTCAAAAGGCTTCAGTCCGCTCGTTGTGTGGGAACAAAGCGCAGAATGTCCAAGAAATGTTTACACTATGCTTTCTTATATTACGAAACAGAAATAAGATAATTCAACAATGCAAAATAAACTGTTGCTTATTCATTACAAGCAACACTCTTTGTGTGTTCACACGTGTGGCGTAAATTCTGTACAATATTTTTGGTTCAGAGAAGACTTCTGTTGTTGCTGATTTTCTTGTTAACTTCCAATATGAACCTTTTACTGCAAGTGTGAGACATTTCGTCGATGGATGTGTGGAGAAAATCAGAACTTTCACGTTGTCCATTACTTGTGTGGGGCCTTCTAAAACATTATCCTCCAAATATGATTATTTCAGACATTTCCAGTCCGGGGACATTCATTTCTTCCTCCAGATAAGATGTTTACAGCTATAGAAAAATAAATCCAATATCTGAAATAATGACATCCAAAGAAAATCGTGAAAATTTTAAAAATGTAGGAACAGTCCATATCTTGGGTAATTATTGGATCATTTGGGATTTTAAAGCTTTAACTAGTTCACTAAAAAAAAGACTGGGTGGCATTAGGGATATAAAGAGGATAATGTAAAATAAATCAGAAAAGCCAGTTACTGTAAAAATGGAGCCTGCATGTAGAAGATCCACCTTAAACATTCAAATCATTCTTGAGAAATAGATATTCAGTAGAAAATATTCTGATCCTATAGTACTTCTTAGGCTTTCACGGCCGGTGTTGTAGTTAAAACAGCCCGGGAGATTTTAACTGTTTTAATATTCTGATCCACATATTTTGCCACTGGTATGCATGAGAAATGATGTAGATAACTTGCTGATGCAGAAAATTGATGATAATTGAAAGAGCTAGACCCACTGAAGTTCTATGCAAGTATCGTTGAACAGGCTGCAAAAGAAAATTGCTGTAAATATTCAACATGTGATTGTCCTGAAGAGGAACAAAGATTGGGAATATTGTAGATTCAGCTTCTTAAGAAAAATAAATAAGACAGTTGTCATAAAATGAACAAATCAAATTTGTGTGTTATTTCAGAACTTGTTAAGGTCATGTGTTTGGTGGAAAAGGCAACATGTAACACATTAAATAGAAATAATTAACGGTAAAATTATAACCTGAAAAAGCTATTGGTGTGTGTTGTTTCAAATCTTGTTAAATCCTTTGGTGCAAAATGCAAACTTATGCAAACATTTTTAAAATAGTGACCTAGTATTGCAACTAAAGCCCTCTTTATACAAATATGGACACGCTTTGCGGCGGAATTTGCCGACAACAGAGCTCCGTGATTGGGTTCGTCAGCATCAACTGTCTTTTTGGGCCTGATGGTTGTGTGTTGTGCCATATGCTTATATGGACAACATTTTTAAAATTTTATTGTAATTTAGTTAATATGCCTTGGTGTTGTGCATTTGGTTGTACAACTCAAGGAAAGAAAGGCGTTACGTCATATCGCATTCAAGGTTTAATTTGACATGTAAACTGCATTCAAAATAACTCATGTAATGCAATAAAATATTTGTCAACATGGATACGTTGTATTTAGCAGTGACTATTACTAAGTGTATTATACTTACAATAATATTACTGTATTACAGCATACTCTGCGGTTATTCTCGAATACATTTGCCATAGCTTTCAAAAATTAGACGAATGTATGTAATTTGTGAAGGTGTTTTAACTTTTTACATAAAAATAGTTTGCCACAGTCATGTAGTTCATTTGCAATGCCACTATTGCAGAAAAAATAATTGTAAAAATGCAACATTCTACTAAGATAACCAAAAGCACGTTCATAATTGGAAGAAAATAAATAGAAAATGTAGATATATGGATTACGAAGAGTTTAAATTTTCGGGCATACCATTTAGTTAATTTATCTCTTGTTTTCACACATCAATTAAAAATATGGGTTTCTGAATGTCATACTGACAATCTTCTCATTGGACCAATTTAGAGCAGAGAAATGTTAAACTGCATGAAGTTTCTGTTCTAGATTTAATTTGGTAGTAAGCCCCTCTAGGCCCTATAATTCTTATAATTCATTCTTAACTGAGAGCTTAACTGTAGGCCTTATACAGTTTATGTCAACACTGATATTATAAGTGCATTACAACAAATAATTTAAATAGTGAATAAGAGAATAATATGAGAAAGTCTTGTTTTAAGTTTCACGTTTATAAGGATGTAATTAATAAGGCCTACGTTTAATTTTGGGACTTCTGTTTTAACCGATGACAGCCTTTTCCTCTGCCGGCAAATGATCTGTCATTGGTCGCTGAGTTCGGATGTGGTACTACGCGAAAATGCCGCTATAACTGATATAGTCGCAAAAATATGCATTTTCTGTCTGACCTAGTCCTTCCAATGCAAAAAGAAGAACATGGGCAGAAGCAGAAGGTATCACTCAACAGTATAACACAAATATTTCAGGAATTAACTGTATGACAGTCGAATAAAACGACAGAAAATTACCACGAAGTCTTATGGGAGTTAAGAGACGGTTAGGTCCAAAATGGAGCGTGTCCATACTTGTATAATAGAAGGCTTTAATTACAACCACAGATCTGGTAAGTTTCATTTTCAATTTTATTGTTCCACTTTTTGTTTTCTTAAAAAGTTATTATTTTGGGAAAGTTTTTGTTTTTTAATTGATGCTCCTGCTGACAAAATGTGGGAAATCGTTAATGAATCAACCCTACAGCAAAACACATTTTTAAATACCTGTGCCGATTGTTATAGTGAAAGTGCCTTGCTGATCGCTAAAGTTGTACATCATTTATCACTTACATATTACAATTCTCATAAGTTGTCCGAAGATGAAGTCAAAAGCAAATGCATGTTTCTCTTCATAACTGACGCTATACAAGTAAAAGTAGACAAAGAATGGCGTTTTTCTATGTAAATATAGTAAACGTAATAATTGTGTCTTATTCTTGGCACATGCTAGATGAAGAAATTCGTGAGAATGTTCCAGATGTTGACAAATGAATGACTAGCAAAGAGTGTTAACCTGCCCCAAAGTTGAGTCATTCAAGCAGTCAAGCCTTCGGTGCTTTTTCTCTCATAATCAATAATTACAAGGTGGGGACCATGGCTTAATGCTGCTATTTATTATTGTGAGAAGTATTCAATCATCAAGACAGTGTCAACGGTTTTGTAAAGATGATACATTACCCGTCAAAGTAATGAAAAAACTAATGTGATATCAGTCTAGAAGCTGTAGGTTTCGAAATCAAAGAACCTTTACAGTTGTGAAGAAAGGAGAACTTAGAATTATTGGTGAGATACTTAGTGAAAATGTGTAAAACAATAGTCATATTACAGAATTAGTCGAAAATATCACTGAAGTTTTGAAAAATTTTATTTTCTGCTTTGTTCTTGTTTCATCTTGCACAGCGACGCGAAGAAAATTTTAAAAGTATTATTTATTCTATCATCGATGAATATAGTTTGATCTTTGGCCACCAGATGGTGTTTTGTGAAAACAGTGACTACAACAGCGGAGAAGTCATTATGTTCTGAAATTTCGTGCGCTTAAGCACATAATCACAGATCAAAGTCGTTTTCGAGCACAATATTGTATTTCATAATTGCATTATGTACAATATAAAGTTTCTGGGTGTCTGTGCAAGAGCAAATTGACCGTGCACTCATCTACCCTTCTGCAGCTGCAATGGACATGAAGCGTGTGCAACAACGCTACCATCGTAGCCTGAAATATCCACATTGCATATTTTTGAAATAAATAAAATACTTTCACAAAGTTTCTGTGCTCGTTGGTGTTTACATTTGTCACTATAGCTTCACTAGTATATCAGGTTTTTTTTTTTTTTTTTTTTTTTTTTTTTTTTTTTTTTTTTTTTTTTTTTTACTATCCTTATTGAGTAGAGATAATGGTAACCTACTACACGTAAAATAAATAATGTGTGGTTAATTCCTTATTCAGGTCTGCTCTCGCAACAGTCTACGACATGGAAAGGAATACTTTCGCTATAAAGCAGCATTAATTACAGTTAGCAATACATTATACTTCGATTTAATGCAATAAAAATATAACTTTGCATAAAGCAATAGCAAAGTTGACAGCAGTAAATCAGATTCATTTTAACGTACGTTACTACTTAAGCATGAATTCTTCATATAATTTAATATAAATGTTTAGTAAAATAATTGTACTGATGCTAGGATTAAAGTACTCTGTTTACCTTTAAATGCAAAAAAAAAAAAGCATCATTCTGGTAATATATGAAACTTTTATAATACATGTCTTTTCCAGTTATATTTTGTCATTTATAATACTATATGTTTTATTCTTGTTTGTTTTAGGTATTAGCCCCAATTATTATCCATTGTCGCCGTTGATTAGTATGCAAGACACGCCAGAAAAAATGTTTATATATATCTTTATTACAAAATGAAGGTAGACAATGTTTTGAGCACACTGATAACCGATATGCTTTTGTTTGTCCGGACTGCGGGTAAAATTCAACCCGCAGCTCCGGATTCAGGAATATAAGGAGCCAGTAAGATGTGGAAAGGATCAACCAGACAAACAAGTACGACTTCCACCCATCAAGGAGTTCCAGAGGGAATTTCGAGCTGGAAAGGAACGTACTACATCTTCATCTTCTACCCGAATAAGGTGAGACAAGGGAAGCTAATTGCACGTTACCAATTGTAAATTTGGAGCTCAAAAGAAGGTTAAATCCTTATTTGCATAATAAAGAACCTTCTACTGTTACAGACTTCGTTAGGAATGTGTGGCAGTCACTATAGAGTGGAAAGATATTCAGTGTTATAGTGCTGGTAGTAGAGCGTAGCAATAAGAACAAAAACTTAATAAATATTTTTCTCTATGACCCCATTCACAATGAAAATTAAACTAAACATAATAAAATAAGGCGTAACACGTTAACTTGGTAGTATGTAGGCATTCACAATGGAAGACGGAAACATACGTATTAGCCAATGAAAAATAATAACAAGCGAAGATCCACTAACAGCTGATTGAAAATGGCTGCTTCTGAGCAGATGGCGGTAGCGTTTATGCATATGTAAAGTACAGTAACTAATTTGCTTGGAGTAATATGAGCAAGGATAGATATCTTATAATGCAATTAATCTTTATCCATTGAGGCCATTCTGTCTACAAAGTCACTGATCTTCAGCTCCCTCTACCATAACTTGCCCTTACACGGAGTACGGAAATCAAGTGTAACTCTTGCTGTTATCTTTTGCAAATCCCGAGCGACAGCGGAGAGAGCCGAACTACTGTGTGTGGCCACAGTCTAAATATTGCATGCTTTTTTTTTTTTTTTTTTTTTTTTTTTTTTTTTTTTTTTTTTGGTTAACCATAATGTAACCTATGCGTCGGCCTCCGTAACTTTTAAATATAAACTGATAGGATTGTTAGACGGGTAATGGTGCAAATCTGCTCTTATTGGAATTCGCAAATTAATTCATATTATATATATTCCTAACGCTAACCTCGGGCAAATACTAGAAACCGATAGACTCGTGGTTTTTAGTAAATATAAATTGATAGAGGCTGGTAAATTACTGTAATGATGGTAAATCTCTTTTTGATTGCAGTAGAAAAAAAAAGTCATAAACATCAATTTACGGCGCATTCTGTGCGTGGTACTCTTCACTTGAAAGCGTTATTATCTATGGAAGTCACTACCTTCAGCTCTCTCCGCTGTCGCTTGGGAGTTGCAGCAGCAAGCAGCAAGAGTTGCATTTGATTTCCTTGCTCCATGTAAGGATAAATTCTACCATAGAGCTCTACAAACAGAGCATCTGTTTTCTGATTGGCTGATTCCTTACGTTTAAGTTAGACGTAGACGCAAAACCTTGAACCTTGCAAGCTTATAAGTTTACGTCTAATTGTATGTTTATTTTTATGTTTACGTGATTCATTGTGAATGGTTCCATTACAATACATAGCGTCTTGCTTTTATGTTTAAGTTTACGTTGCGTTTGATTTTCATTGTGAATGGGGCCTAAACTTTATTTGTCTTAGTGGAGGGGGAAGAGCGCAGCAAATGTGCGAGCGCGTTGCATCAAACTTTCATGTCAATATACAATACAGCATTAAAGAAATTCACTATTTACGGATCATCAATTAATAATATTCTTCTTGATGTTCTTCCTTACTATTAACATGACAATTTTACTATGTAAAGCTGATTTAACGAAAATACATTATTCCTATGTATGGGCATAATTCCCGTATCCGCCAATCAATGGGCCGTGGCGATGAAAGTTCGAAGCTTTGATGGTCTTATATTTGAGCACTTTTCCTTAGATGATCTTTATGCAAGAGAATGAATGACCGTTGAATTTGCTATTAATGTCTATAAGAAATTCCCCACTCCTGACTAAGATTTACATTCTGTGTCACCAGTTGTTGCTCTTAAAATGTTCAAATACTTAACAAAAGGTCACATTTTTGATAGGGTATAATATTAATGAAAAATGAAAAAAATAAATGAATAAAGTTAAAAAAAACCAAACCTGAGTCTTAAAACAAATATGTTCTGAGATAAAAGCAATTGATTATCTTCACTATAGGATGTTCCTATTGTAATGTATTCTTCAGCTCAGCTTTTTGAAACACTGGTATGCACTAAAACTTACCCCTATAGTGTATACAGCACTAATGGAAGTAAAATGCACCAGGGCCTATAAACTTCTCATACACAAAATCTAAGGGATGAAGTTCAGGTGAAGGAGCAGGTCAGTTTACTGGAGCTCTTTGACCAATCCATCACCAATTAAATGTCTGATATTATTAAAGACCCAACTTTGGGAGCTTGCACAGGATAACAAAACAATTATATTTTTCTTATGCTGCATTTTTCTGCATTTTTCCAGAATATCACATCTTAAGTAAAGTAAATCATTTGCCTTGACAGACTTACAAAACATTTACAATCAGTTCAATTTACAAAAGAGGTTTAAAATCGTCTCCATTGACCTCTATGGAAAGCAACTAAGTACTGTAGGATTGACTTTAATGTTCCTTGCTGCTACTGCAACTATCCTGGCCACCAGATTCTCTTCTATTTAATCAGGGTCTCATAAACAAGATCACACTAATGTTCCAAAGTAGATAAATCAGGAAATTGAGGGGCTATCATAAAGGAACACTTCCACTGGTAGCAGGAAATTTAGTTCAAAGTGCATAGTTGGCTGACTATGTGCACTTATGCAGTTATTTTCTGAATGATCTGATCTCAAATCGACCTTGATACACAGCAGCAAATGATGCAGAGAATGGTGATTCGGATTAAGCTACTGTTGTAATTTGCTTCATTGTGCTCACAAGCCATGTCCGTTAATTCATTCCAGATGTACTGAAATGGGTCAAGATGTGCAATTAAATGCAAACTTTTACATATGAAAAATGTATGTGTATATGGCTGTTTGAAAAAGCTCGGTAAGAAAATATAGCATTTGAAGAAAATGCTTTTTTTAGTTTACTGTGCAACTTTGTTTTTGTTTTTTTCCCTTACTCTATATAAAAAATAACAAAATAGCCATAACATTTTTCTTTAAGAGATAAGCGAAATAGTTCACGCATTTGTTTTGTTTGTTTTCATTTGTAGATATTGTTTAGGGGTAGAAAATATTTACAAATGTCAGTATTTTGGTAGAAACATGAAGATTTAAGGTTGGCACAATCTTAAGTAAGCTTTTGTTTATATTTTTCTGCAATTTGCCTTAATGCAAGCATATATGGTAAATAATAAATTTGCTTTTCATATGAAGCTAAGTTTTCTGTTAGTATTTACTATAAGAAAGCTTGATTGAGCCTTCATTAGGCAGTAGCATGCAAATTTAAATATCAATGCACACATAGGCATCGTTGCTTAAGCTTAATTTACTTTCTTTTTTTCACTCCATATCATAAATTTTTTCAATAAATCAGTAAGATTTGCAATTATTATTATTACTTGAATCTACTGCTTTCCTTTCCAACCTATGACTTCCATTCTTCACAGATCACCTAATATATCATCCTACCACTTTGTTTCTGGTTATCCCTGTTTCTTCTGGAACACAATTTTCCTTTCATTATTTTTTTCCCTTTATTTTTCATTCTTCTTTTTCATTCATCCTCTCTACATGCCCCAAGCATCTTACCCTTTGTGCCTCTGTATCTTTCACAATATCTTGTTTATCTAACAACATTTTTTTGCCATCTTTGTTATAGGTTACTTTCTATGTCTTCTCATTTCTAACTTACCCATAAATTCTTCTCAAACTTTCCTTTAAAATCCTTTTTAGTATTTCTTCTTCATTACTTGTCATGGTTCATGTTTCTGTAAATTTGCAAAATATGTTCTATTTTCACTTTAGTCTCTTTTGTTTCATACATTCGCATTTGTTGTTACTACTGTTTAAAAGAAGTTCTAAAATCTGAAACCCCTTCAAATACCCTGATGTTAGCTCTTGAATTTTAAATGACTTTTCATATATTTTGTATTTTTAGTCATTTGCATAAATCCTTTTTCCCTCTGCTTCTTTCCCCACATCTCTATACACTTCAATAAGCCTATTCTTATCTCTTGAAACTCTTAATAGAACATCTGCATATGCACATATTTGAGAAGTTTTAACAAATATTGTTCCTCTAAGAGTGTCCAAGTTAAAAAGAATCATTGAGAGAACATTCCTTTGCTTGCTTTTTTTAGAAAATTATTCAATAAATATACTAAAGCACACATTGTATGCTATATTAAGCAAAGTAATTTTCCTGTTGTTTTCACTGATCTATTTATGTTCTATTTTGTAACTGGGACAATTTATTCTCATTTTCCAAATTTCTGGCATTTTTCACACTTCCATTACAATATTTCAAGTCTTGTATAACTATAATTTCATTTTCTCTTGGTATTTTATCATTTTTCATATTGAATTACTGTTTTCATATCCCAAAATCTTATTCTTCAATTTATTATATTTTCTTAGTCGCCTTATCTTTCCCTTAAAATTTTAACAAATTACATGCAATGATATCTATGTAAACATTTTTAGTATAGCTTCTCATGCAAAGAGAAGAGGCATAAATATTTTTTAAGCTTTAAAATAATATTATTGTAATAAAAATGGCACTAATGTAAAAACTAAAGTGCTTAAAGTAGTTTTAGAAATAAGAAAAAATGGTTGATATTGGGTAATTTATATTGGTTAATGGAATTTAGAGCTAAAGTTTTATCACACAAAGCAGATTAAATATTACAAATATTTTAAATAAATATGTAACAAAATATTTAACATTTCAAAAACTGATGGCAATAACCTAATAAAAATTGCCATGTTATAACACATATAAACCCCTAAAATGTATGAAACACTTTGGAATGTTCCATTTAAAATTGAAAGATATTATGTACTGGAATATCCTGAGAAAATGCAATGAAATATACCTACCATTTAAATATATAGAAAAGATTTTTAATGCAATTGCATAAAACAAATTTATTTTTGAATTATGTTTCCTACTTTTTCACAACTTCTTATCTAATGCATAAATAAAACAAAAAATAATAAAAATCTCACAAGAGAAAATATCTTTTTCCTATACCACTACAGTACCAGATGACTTATCTTCAACTCTGAATGTTTCAGATGTGCACAGAAGATAGTTACACAGTTGGAAACTACACCACTGCTCAATAAGAACTCAACCTCCAGCATCTCGACAGCAAGTACTGCTACTACTGTAACTACCACCAACAGCACTTACTTCCGATCCCCACTAAGACCTGCCAACAAGGATGATAAAAGAAAAGGAGACAAAAGAAAGGAAGAGAAGAAGAAGGATGAAAGAAAGGATAAGGATGAAAACCAGGAGAGTAAAAAGAAAGAAGAGAAGCAGAGCAAAAAGTCTGAAAAGAAGGAGTCAAAATCTGAAAAAAAAGAAGAAAAGAAGGAAGTGAAAACTGATAAGAAAGACAATAAAGTGGAGAAAAAGGAGTGCAAGAAAGAATCTAAAGTAGAGAAGAAAGAGAGCAAGAAGGAAATTAAAACAGAAAAAAAGAAAGAGAAAAAGGATGCTAAGTCTGAGAAGAAAGAAAAAGAGTAGAACAATTTTGAATATCAAATGAGTGATATGTTTTGTTCTTATTAATTAATAAATAGATATATTAATAGGTATATTAACAGTTTGGATCTTGTGAATTACAGGATGCCATTTTCATTACACATTACAACTTTCATACAGTCACATAAAACTCATAATTCAACACCTATCATTATTAAATTACATATTTAATAGGTATACTGAAAGGTGAAAGATGCAGATGGAGACTGAACTTTTGTAGTAATATTTTTAAATTAATAACATTAAAATTTTAGGCCCTTTATTTAAAAAAGAAAGTAAGTTTTTAACCATGCTCATTGTAGTGCCAAAATGAGAAGAGCCAAGAGATAAAGCACTGGACTTTGTCAGTTCCTCTCTTTGTGAAGAAACTTATGTTAGGAATCGCCTTTTTTCCTTCAAAATGTCAATATAAATTACTCTTAAACATTCAATGCATCAATATTACAGAAGTGAGGTTGAGATAATTATTAATATAGCTAAAAAGGCTTCTATATTCAGAGGGTTTACAATGATATCATTAATATTAATAACATCTTTGAAATATGAAATCCAAGTGTTAGTCTATATTTTATATTTTCACAGTAGCTTATGACCTAAGGGTTTAAATGTAAAAAATGCACACACACAAATGTTGAACTCTTCTGTTGCCATATGGAAAGTCCATAGCAACCCATTATAAATGACAAAAAATACTCCATTTACAGCTAGCAATTATGCAAATAACACTGATTATATGTATTTTCAGTGCATATATTTATTTCAACAAGCTAAAGAATGTAAAATTTTAATATTATGCCTGCACCTTTTCTTATCTACAATAAAATCTGCACTCAAGCCATACCATATGTAGCACAGGAAGTCATAATTTTAGAATAAATTAATGCTATTTCTATTCAAATAAACAAACAAATAACTGCTATGGAATCTTAACTAGTATGTTAATAGATCTGAAGTATTAAAATCATTATTCTAAATGCTGCTGCTATAACATGGCATTGGTCTCTGCAATATCAGAGGTTTGTTCACATTTAAGTTCTGAAAAAAAGATATTCCATATGTGACTTTCACCTCTCATTTGTATGATAAACAAAATTTCTGCAGCATGCTGCCAAAAGTGTTGCAGTAAATTTTTTAGGCTTATTACCTAAGTTTTACAATGGCCTAGCTTCTAAAATTAGAAAAGTTCCCTATTTGTATAACCAATAAGGGCAGTGTTCATGGTATGAGAATATTTCAGCATATTTTTCAGACACATATCATAGGACTTTGCCTGAGAAACTAGCTATTTCAGTCATTTGCAACTGTCCTAATATCTTATTTTCATGTGTGCATGTTGAAACAAGAATTGCCTAAGCCACGTGCTTATCATCAATCTAGCAGACAAAGTGATGTAATTATAGTTACATGATATAACAGGCAATAATGAGATTCTTGGTTATAATATTATAAAGTTTCCATATAATCCAAATATATATTTAATGCATTTGTCATTAAATTAACTCACCAGAAGTAAAAGACTCCTTCACATCTTCTTGATTTGCAACAGTTCATCTCAAGTTGCATCTCTTTTAATTCATAAATTGCACTACTGCTTGCAAAAGTAAGTGGTACAGTATAAATTTAATAATGCTCTTTATTTCAGAAGTTATAAAAATAATTTATGGATGGATAAAATCACAGGAAAATGCTGCCCCTTCAAATAGGGAACTTTGCTGCAGAACTTTCTCCCATTCTGTTGTTTCATAAGTTAGTCAAAACAGCTAAAAATAATAAAGTATATAGAAAATGCCAAAGTATTTGATTTAATGATTAGAAGCATTGGGAATAGGCCATCTACTAAATAGCACATTATTAATCAAACAGGCAAAACTATAAAAATGGATTGTAGCATTTAGAATTTTTTTATTTGCTTGTTAGCTTCTGATCATAATTTATGATATATTTCAAAGTAAAAACACTGAAAAATTGTTAATAGTATTTAATGCCAAACCATACCTTGGAGTAAATGTCTCTCATTATGAATATACTGCAGACCAAGCTGGTCATAGATGAAATGCACTTTGTACACTTTAGTTGAGCATCCTCTATTAAATGGAATGTTGAGTACAGTTTCTAAACATTACAAGCATTTATATGACAGGGAAACAGGCATAAAGAAAATTTTAATATTAAGTGCAAATTAACATTTTTTACAAAGCTAATTACTTTTTAGTATGAACAGAGTAAATTTCACTTTTTTATAAAATAAACCAACATTTTAATAAATGCAAAATCATTCCAAATTAATAAAAAAATAAAGGGAATAATATGTTCAAAAATGTAAACATGTATTCCAATGCAGCATTAAATAGCATTTACAAATTAAACCCATGGCATCAACACCAAACAAAATTTCAAGTAGAGCAATAATGCAATGAAAAGTAATCAGTGTACTCAGCTATTTCTTTATTGATGGAGGACAGCTCTACCTATTTACTATGAAAGATATGTTATGAAGCTTATTTGCAGGGCAGTAAATATTTTTTTTAAAGAGGCTATTTTATATGAAGAGGCTTATTTTACTAGTCATGGTGCTATTTTTAATAAGTCCATAGATCAATGTTGTAGATTAATCAATAAAAAAATTAAGCTGCTATGGCAAAGATGTCTGGCAGAACACATTTCTGTGGTACAGCCAATAAATCAAATCACATTAAATGCTGGCAGATATAAAGTATTAATGACAAGCTGGAACTTGGTTAATGATAATATTTATGAATAGTTAATAATATTCTTGAACTCGTGAAATGAATATTCAAGTTTTTAGAATATCTGTAATGATCTTTTTGTTAATTCAGCTAAGAGGTTACTTAATGACTGAGATAAGGTGGCAGAGGAATTTGCCATAGCATGTAGAAGTCAAGCCAAAGTTTCTGGTTGAGGTTTTATGTTTTCATTATTAGAGTCATAACATACATATAGTAGTTCCTAAGTCTGCTAGTTCTTCTTAATCCCTTCACACATGTGAACTTTTTTGGAATCATGAACATTATTATAGGACCTTTAATTACCAACTTTCTAAACTTGAGATAAAATAGTATCTCTGAATGTGGTATAACGTTCTAAGTTTATTGCTTCATATTACATTAATGATGCCCATTGCTTATTCAAATTTTGCTCTTCAGTTGTTGCAATTTCTGCTTAAAACACTAATGTTATCAAGGTTTATTAGAATGTGCTTAATTAATGACTCTCTCCCAGTAACACTGCAACAATTTAATATCTCCATCTTTATTATTTAAATCATAATGCTTAATACCAGATAACACAACTTTCCTCAGAAGCAAAACTTAAGGATGGAAAAATGCTGGAGGAACCTCCAAAGTAAAATTCCTAATTTCTTTAAGGATTGCTTCATTTCATAAGATATAAAACTGGGATATTTTTCTTTCAAAGCTTTAACTGCTAAAATGAACATGAATAAAAGTAAGGAAATAATGCAGTTTAGAATAAAATAAATAATAAATAATAATAAATAATAAATTGAAAAATGAATAATTAAATATGTTTTATGCTCCAAGGACTATAAGGTTGAAAAAGACTGTAACTGTTTCTTGCATTTTAACTTATTTTTGTTTAGAACTGTACAGTGCACAAAACATTTCTTTTTCTCCATTTCATATGAGAAAATCATTCAAATTTCACTAATTATGTTCCAATTATTTATTGATGGTTTCCTCATAAAAACTGTAAAATTATACTATATTGAACTATATTTAACTGTGCAAATTTCCTGTATTTAAAACTACTATAATTTTTGTTTGCTACAACAATCTCATAAAGACTCTTCCAGAATAAAGACAATGAATAAATCTCAGACAATGAGGTGATATAAATATTTTTCTAGAAGAGTCCAAATGTTTTGAACATTTTGTCTATTGGGTGATAAGAGTATCTAACCTGGTTACCAAAGTGCCTTCCAAAAACTTCACAGCTCATAACAGATGTATGCATTGCATAGAGAAAGTAAATTGGGGAAATAATCTGAATTATTGATATTTATCACTTAGAAAATGGTACAACAATTAGCTTCAAACATAAAATAATATATTATGCAACAAACATGTGATGATAGTTCATTAAGACAAGAGTATGAAGTAAAATAAAATGGAGGCCTTGACTCTCATCATGAATTTTGTAACAGTATACTAAGAGCAATTATATGAGAGCTGCATATGTGGTTTTTTGAAATTTACAGAAGTAGCGTATAAAATGTGTATATTTATTCAGACAAATTGGATTTTAGTGATATTGTTGATATGAACACTGACTGAAATGGTGGGAAATAAAACACTGTAAGTGATTATGTATGCCTAGTTGTCATAACTACAGAAATAAACAAATGGCAATCTATACAAAATTTAAAATTGTATCATAATGAACCTCATTTAAATACAGATAAAATAGAAAATAAGTAAATTTTAGTATGGGAGTAGAAAAAACCATATTCTACATTTAGAGAGAAATATTTGAAAACTGCCTGGTAGAAATTCGATTAAGGAACAATCACAACAAAAACAAAAGAACAAGTAGTTAGTAAGTTCAGGAAAACATGTTGGTAACCATGTCAAAACAGAGAGCACTGTGATCAGCGCTACCCTCAGCTATATTTTCGTCTCACAGGCAATTGTAGGAGAAGTATTATACAAAATATGTGCCTAAACAAATATGTGAGTCACATAAGATCTCTATTTTCTTGACACATCCATAATGAGAAAGACAATATTATAGTGGCAAAAATCAGGAAGTTACTACAAGAAAATATAGATGACCAATAAGCAAACTAATGCTAGCCCAAATAATGTCATAAATAGTTGTGCATTATTAGATGCAAACTGGCATCTACACAAAATTTAGCACTGGAGTGCATGAATTTAAGTTACCATTTAAAACCCTTACAAATATGGCTACATACAGAAAATTCCCATGTCCATGTTGAAATGAAACCTTGAACATTCCATTTACAGTCATTTTCCTCAATAGCCAAACTGTTATGGCTTAGTTGGTAATGATGAGAATTAAATTGTAGAAAGCACAAAATAATGGTCTCAAAAATTGAAACCTGTGAAATATTCTTATATACTTGGAGCACTTTATAGCCTTTGTTATAACATTTATTTTGTAATAAACCAAATTTCAAATCAAATAAATATCTTTAGCCTGAAATAACTTATAATAAATACAGATAGTTATTCATGTGCAGTAGTGTAACCAAAGTTGACCAGTTTGAAAATATTCTCCCATATTGAACATATAACTCAGCATTAGCAAAACTGCTGCTGATGTTACGTGTGTGAGTTGTGTTAAGCTCATAGTGGTTTTCATTCAATACAATACAAATACAATAAGTTGCAATCAATCCATCACGTTATTTTCCACTCCTTTTAGTAAGGATATTAGTGCAAACTATTTTTACATATGCATGAATTAGTACCATTATTTTAATAATGATTTAGATTTTAGGAGAAGGTCAGTACTGATAATGGATAGAACATCAATAACATTAACTTTTGTATCACTATAATAAAATTCAGGCACAAATTTTAATATTATTCTTAGGGAGGCTGAAAGCAAATAAGTGATGTGCAGTGTATAGTTTCAAAGTGCACTCAGAGAAATGGTATTGGTTAGGAAGAAAGGAGTGGAGAAACGCTACATGCTCTGGAAATCTAATTGATGATATTCAGAAGAACATGTAGCTTAGTGCAGGTACTAAGGTATTTGTTTTGTAACAAACATAATTCTTTGCAAAGTATAAAATAAACCAGAATTGTAAGTGGCAAGAGAGCTATTTCATCTGCCACTTAAAGGATGAACTATTATTGTATCGAATAAAGCTATCTTACACTCTCTTGTCACAAACAAAAAATACATTTCATTAATACTGAAATATTTTACTCAATTTTGTTATCATTAACCAAGTTCCATTAAAGTTATTCTGCAATGAAATGAGTTCAAGAAAATATAATGATGAGGTCTGTGTATTTGTGCACAATACATATGTACGTATAAATATACATTTGTAAGCAAACACACATTCATAAATATAAACACTGTTTCTTCATCTGCGTGCTATGAAAATCTAATTTATGTGGATGAGGCACTACTTGCACTTGAAATATCTATACCACTTTCATCTCAATTTCTCATTTACAGTGGTCAACTCAGAATATATGCTTTTCTATATTTAGATGGCCAATCTGGAATGAAAGCTTTGCCTCCATTCAACATTCAGTTTATAGAATTAAATCTAATAAACTTTAAAGTCTTTTTACAACTCATAAGAAAATATGATTTGTAACTAAGTATTAAAAAATAAAATTGTACTTTAAATCAAAATAAATTAAGAGAAGTCTAGTTAATTTATAAAACTTTGTTTCTTAGAAAAACATGATAGTAAAAACTTTTTGTCCATGTCCATCTACTAATAAGTATAATGTTTCTTGTCTCTAAACTTCTTGTGCTATTTCTTGTCTTAAGCCACAACTACCATGACCATTAATCAAAATGCATTTTAAGCATAACAAAAATCAAAATGTTAATAAGTTTTGTCATAACACCAAATAATAATCAATATCTTTTCATATTCTCAGAGATTAAAAGAAATTTAATATTTTTGTGCCAGTATACTGCTTATTTGAAGTTAGCTCAATTTTTGCACACATCTGTAATTGACAGCAAAATCATTTTATTCTTTATTTGCTTTATTTACTTATATCTTAAATTATGAATAAATTCATAATCTCAATCTCTTATTGTTTTTGTATCTTATACTATTTTGTTTTCATGGAACAGACTAGTAGACATTTTCAAAATGCACTTAATTGCTTTGGAATGGCACCATTTAATTCTTATTTTTGACTGCAGGTAAAAACCCATATTTTTAACCTACAATAATTAGATATTAATGTACTTTCATCCTGAGGATGTATTTCTCTCTTCCTATTTTTGCATGCTACATACCTACTTATTTTGTATATATATGATTTTTTTATTATCAAATATAAGGTGAAGTCGAAATAATGTATTCATATCTGTATTGCATATTATGCTGATAAACGGTGGTAAAAATGCACCCTGAAGAGTGTTGGCACCTAAAGTCACCTAGCATCACCTTTAAGGGTTAATTAGAAAAAAACAAAACTCAGCAACTTGTACCAACCAGGAACTTAGCCTGGACCCACCAGCTGACCAGTGCTTGAGTTTTGGTCATGGATTCACTTTAATACTATTCCCTATAAATAAGATATTTAATGGAACTGAAACTAAAACAAACAAAAAATTCCTGATTTACAAATATTTTTGAAAACCATAAAAAGCTTATACTAATTATTATTTCATCTCTCAGAACATGTCAAAGTATGCCAGAGTTATACAAAATTTTACTAATCTAGTGGCACCTATACATATGTGTACTGATGCTCAGATCAACCATGTCACAGCTTGATACTGTGGATAGCTACAATAATACAGAAAGTACATTTGTAGCTATGATTATAAAAGTCAAATTTCTTAACAAGCATATAAATATTCATAAAAACACTTAAATGGTAGGCAAGAATGTGCTTTAAGAAATACATTTATATACAATTTCACATTAAATTGCTTGAAATATTTACATCTGTATACTGCCTTCACTTAACATCTGCTCTAAAGCAGTGTAAAGGGATTATTTCCAATCTGATAATGAATTGCATCAATGATAGTGATGCAGCTGCAAGCCAATAGATGGCCTCTTCATAAATGACGCAAGCATCTGAACTGCAACAATGGCTATAAAAACAAATCCTATTGGTAAAGCTATAATTGATCATTATGAAACAGCGTAAGCTATTCTGCTATTATTAAACCATGCAAAAAGCAAAACTTTACATTATCAAAGAAAGGGACCAGGTATACTTTGAATAAAAATAGAAAAATTTTGAAAACTGGTACTTCGAATGCTTGGGAACTTTTTCCAAAGTTCAACTTCACTACAGTATATAGTTATAATGAGAAGTAACTATTCACCATGATGTTAAAAATGCTAAGGTGCATTATCAAACTGAAATTCTGATCCAAATTTATTGTATTAATATTGCAGCTCTATATGACACGGCCATTAACATCATCTGGGTCATTAGGATAAGGTAGCAATTCATCCTAGAAGAATATAAACAGGAATCAGAAATCCATGAAACTACTAATGGATTTTCAAATCTTTGGGCTCTTGAAAAGGGCACTGGGAAAAAAAAAAGTCATTCTTCTGCATCAGTGGCCACCAATTGAGTTGCACTGTCCATTTTCCTTGCTGGCTCACTTGTCCCAAATACCCAAGGCTGTAGTAAAGAAGTAGAGGTTCTGTGTAGTGTCAGTGTCTCTGTCACTGAAAGAGCAAGGCATTGGACATGATTTAAATAAATGAATAGTAACTTTATTAATATATTAGACTGTTTATTATTTACATGTTCAATCAGAATAAGACATTAAATAGTGGCAGCACAATAGTTATATATAATTGGCACAATTTCAATTAAATATTTAAAATTCAAATTAAAAAACACTTTTTATGTATTTGTAAATAAACCATTGAATGCCACTACATACATAAATATACATGAACTAAACCACAAGCATAATGCATGGTTCTAATTTAGATTTAAAGTAGATAAATAATTTAAATGAACTATAATGTGTGAAAATAAATATTGGTACTCTTTGTGAAATATGCACTGAAGTGTACCCTTTTTACCCATCAACTTTAAAATATTTGGAATCAGCATTTGAGTTGAGTACAGTCTAAGTGCACATTGTAAATTGTGATTCATCAGTTGATTTCTTTGTTGAGGTTTGTTAATTTTCATCAAAGAAAAAAACTGCTTGCAAATGTATGTTGACCCAAATAAATACAAGATTCCAGCTTCATATCTATGCAATCATGGAAATCAGACATGTCAACGATATTTATATAGGTCATACAAACCTTGCTTGGTTGCACATTGCTCCTTCAATTCACAATCGCATTGTAGGTTCAAGAGTTCTAACTGCAATTTAGTTGAGCACATCAACATTCATGGAATATGACAAATATATTTCAAAAATACATTCAATACCTTCCAAATCCTGGAATCTTGAAAATTCCTGATTTAGTTCAACAAGTATTTGTCATTTTAACTGACATTACCAAAGCAATAATGTCAATTTAAAGTCCTTGATTCTCTCATATATTTGAATGACTATTTGACCTTTACCTTGAACAGAGAGGTTCAAAATATTCAAATGCCTTTTTAAAATCTATTATAAATGCTAAGCCATACATTCTTTAACTTTACTCAGCTCTGAAGGAGTACCCATTTGCTGCAACCTCTTCTCACAGCTAAAAATAAAGTGATCCATGAATGTGCCACAACTGAACTAGCATATTTCACAATAGTGTGGCATTCATTATTGCACTCATTCAAATTTGACATTGTGTGAGTCCTTTTGACCTAACTGTACTTATAGTTTTAGTAGCAACGTGTGTAACACTTTCTAGTTAAATATGTCTTCAGTGTGGATTCTGCTTGTGTAAAATGCGGTCATTTAGGATGACATTATCACTTATATTGAGACTTTTCAGCTTATTCCTCACATGCCCTATTAGACCATTCTTGTGTACATTCGAAGCAGGAGTGCCATCAGTTGATAAGGGTATGGGTTGTTCCAAGGCAGACCAAACTTTTCTATGGCCTCTTGAACACCTGCGCCTGTAGTTGTGTCCTTCATTGGAATTGTGTCCAACATCTCTTCTAATTGAGTTTCTCTACAGATTGAAACCTACTCTCCATATAAAATTGAGTCATATCAGAATATTGGTTCACTCATCTAGTGCAAAAGCATAATAAACAATTGTCATTGCAGGACATTGCACATCGTATTGCAGTGGAGAGCAATAAGTTTATTGCTTCAAATTACTGAACCTGTAATGAACTAAGTTCATTGGCAACTTGGTTAAGCATTCTTTCACAAATACACCATGTATGAACTGCTGTAACTTTCATGCTATTAGAAGTGGAAATTGGAACTTAGATGTAATGCTGATTTGCTAATATGACGAGCCAGTTTGTTGGAATTTTGATCAGTTTCTATAAACTGGCACTCTTTAAGGTGTTTGATATAGCTACGTGCTGTTCTCCTTCTTACTTGTCATATTCATTAGCATAATGCTAATAATGTGTTTGCAAGTTGGACTTTTTATGCTATGGAGAATATTTCCACAAACTAGACATAGTTGTTTTATTACAGTCCACAAACCAATACATTTCTTCCCAAATGAGCATAAACACAGGAGGTCTATGATTTCCACTCATTTCACACCTGATATGTTTGCAGGTTAGGAAACTGCTAAACTGCCACTATCACTAAGCAGACCTTGGCAGGCACTTTACTGCTGTGCTGTTTACTCCTGCAATGCACTTTGCCTTTGAACTCTGCCCATGTACAAATACAGTGCAGTTGATGATCACTGTGCTAGATGATCTATGGAAAGTATGTAAAAAGAAGTGGGAAAAGATGGACTTAGCTGTGCTATGTAAAAAACTTCTTCAGCAGACATTGAGATGCAGAGCTATATACCACATGAAAGAACATTAAATAGATCATGATTGGAGTTGTAAACATGATTTTTCCTAAGATAAGATCCAGTGAAATTTGTTATCAGAGGTCGGAAATCAGTCATGCATACTTTCTGAAAGCAGCAACAATATTCCAAAGTATGACAAAAATGGCAAAGCTACTTATCCTTGAAATAATATATAGCTAATTGAAAAGGGTGTGTATGATAGGAAGAGATACTGAGTGGATCACAAAAATAACAATGAAATACAGAACGCTTTAGAGATATAAGTACATAGTGATAAATAATGGAAAAATATGAGTGAGATTAACTCACAAAGCAGAGATTACAAATAGTATGTTTATTGATAGCCCCATGAACACTGCGAAATATAACCCTCTGATTAATAAGCTAAATCCTACACCTACGATAAACTTTAAAAGTCATAATCTGCTTTTTTTTTTCTCTCTCTCACACTCCACCCTGCATTCTGTAAACCACTTTATAGCAAGAGCCCCATACTCAAAAAGTATAGTTATTTTATTTTTCTCTCTCTTTTTCTCTGTGTACTTACGTTCATTCTATCTTATCCAGAGAATGAATCAAAACATTGTTGACTATCTTGTTTTACTATGATGAGAAGAGAAAAAATAATTTATTTTTAGATTACTCTTTCTCATGGTAGTTGTGAGCTTAAACTTTCAAGGAATAAATTGGAGCAAAAAGGTGTTTCCAGTATGCTCTTTCATTATAGATATAGGAAGTAGTACTTATGGAGGTAGTGTAAATTATTACGTCCAAATAAGAGTAGTAGTAATAGATCCAAAAAACAAATGTTGGCAATAATTTGTAATTACAACATAACAATAAATAGAAGAAAAGTGGTGATTTATGATAAAACCAAATAAACTTTTAACATGGATGTTACTTTTTTAAATGTAAAAGTCAAGAAAAGGTCTAGTTGAGAGTACTTCCAGCTATTGTAACATAATATGTGCAATTATGAGACAACAACAATTTATTAGGCTTGGAGAAATAGCTTGTGTATGTGTGATGTTATCCCATTTGGTCCTTAGTCTTGTTGATATACAAAAAAAAAGTCTATTTTGGTAGTGATTGCCATATTCCCAGATTGTTAATTATTCCACCAATGTTGCACGTTTTAAATCAGTAAAGTCTCCAGTTCTTTAATCTGTAATCTGTATGTAGCACCCAGGTTGAGTTGACACTAATTACATCACTGATAATGTCTTACTATACACATACTGTGATAGCTTAATCTGGTTAAGACTATTTTAATTATATTTTGTTTTACAATAAGTAGGATGAGGAATATTTCCACTTACATCTCTTTAAGACATCATATACAGTTGTAAAACAAATAATGTACATTTTCACAACAAAGAAAATTATTTACTCTGTCATATTTAAAAATAAAATTTTGTGACAACATACACTTAATGGTGAAAATAAATATTTTTAATTAAAGTTATTTTAGTTATCATCTAATATATAGTTATAAACCGGTTAATATGTTTTAAATGAAAGGAATCTTTGATAAAACTTTAGTATATCTGCAATAACAAATATAGGGTTTTATCATCAGATAAATAAAAAATGTTAACATTCACTAAGAAATTTTGTTATACAAACATCAGTAAAGAGAATCTTCAATTAATAAAGAAAGACAAAGCAATTGCAAATAAAACTGAACAAAAGAAATGAATAAATGAAAATGTGTTATATACAACAGTAACAGAAAAATATTCCTGATTTACAAAATTTTCATAGTGATGTCACCTATTATAAAGCTACAAAATAAAGGGAAAACAAGTTTATAAAGTTAATAATATAGAGAAAATTTAAGAGAAAGAGAAAAATATTAAAATATGATGTTTGAGAGGTAAGGAAATTAGTTGATTACATTCCCAAGAGGCATCATCATCATCATCATCATCATCATCATCATCATCATCATCATCATATCATATCATATCATATCACCTTAAGTGGCCAAAGTTGTCAGGCATGGACTTGTGAGCAGGAGGTGTGAAGTTTAATTCCCACAGGACTGTCCTCACCAACAGAGGTATTTTTCCTGGTTTTTCTCAGTCCTCATAAATGGCCAATCCTAGGGAGGTACCCTACCCTTACACCTGAAATGTTTTCTTCTTTAAAAAAAAAATATTTTCCCAATTTATCATTTTATCTCACCTGCCATCAGTGTCTACCACCTCTGATACTTTAGCAGAAAACATTAAGCACTATCACAAAAAAATCATCACATCATTATCAGTCACTTCCTTAGTTGAATTGGCTACAGCCAACATAAAAGCACAGGGTGCAAGTTTCAATCCTGCTTGGATTAATTTGCTTGGGTGGAATATTTTTGCAGTTTTCCTTTGCCTTAGAAAGACAAAATGCCAGGCAACTTCAAGCACTAACAAGATCCCAATCTTCTTTTCTTTATTATTAATTTATCAGTTCCATTCACTGCTCAAAGAACATTAATAGTTTCTCAGAACTTTAAATAATTACAAAAGAAATTAATCCATGACCACCACTACCACCACTATAACAATACATAGGAGTTATAGGGGCATCCCATTACAAGATGTTAATTAAATAATAAAATCTAGTTAAGGGCCAGGTTGCAAGCAGCAGCATACTTTTGCATATAATGACTGTGATATTTCAGTCATGCTGTATTATCCTGTACTGTTGATAAAAATTAAAAATGCTTTGGAATCATGATGCCATGTTTAGGATTCCAATAATTCTTACCATATTTAATGTACAGAATTACAGCAGGACAAATAAACTTTTGCTGATGTACAAGTACAATTTTACAAACAAAGCATCATCAAATGGAGTAATTGTAGCATTATGAATTGAAACAAAAATTTAAAAAGGAGAAAGTTGTGAATCAAGTCAGACATTGGTTATAGGAAATTAACTGGTATCTGCATAAAAAATATTTTTTATAAATATTTGAAAATAATTTCCAATTGAGTAATTAAAGACATATAACTATGTTTAATTAGCTAATCATTGCTTTTATTTATTATTTATATTCTTTTAAAACTTAAACTATACAGAGTTGTTTTAGGCCTGGTTGAGCAGGGCCAAGGTTCCACTAGTCACTGGCTCCATGAATGGATAAACTCCCCTTGTATTCCTGCATACACAACTCTGATCAATAATGTACTTTACAGAATATTAATTTTTATTTCATAATGAGAATTATCTGTGCTATAGAAATTGTTTGAAGTGATGTTCTTCTGCAGTCACACATTTCTGAAATCTTTTAATGGACATTGCATTCACTCACAATTTGCTTCCATAATTCTTATAATTTCTGCCCTGATATTTTCTTTAAGTTCCACAAGAATATGTAGGATATTCCTGTAGGCTTTTTTCTTTGCATCAGTGATAACATTTCAATGATGCACTACAGTAAAATTTACTTTAGCAAAACATTGTAATTAATAACATTGGTGCATTAATAGCCTTTAATAACACAAAGACTTGAATTTCAATTATACTGATCTCTTAACTGTAAACTGAGTTATTAGCATAGGCAAACAATCCTTAAGTTTGGCAGTTAAAGACTGCTTCCAAAGTTTTATATTTTCATTTATATTTTTATTCAGTTAAGATGTATGCACAACACATGTCATATATTCTTTGTAAAGTTAATAAGTGACAAAGTGTAAATAAAATGTTATTCAATTATGAACTGAAGTATGTGGCATTGTGCTTCTAATATTGATCACTGGGTGCATTGAATTGCACTCAGATTTTGAGAGCAGCAATGTTAAACTTTTCCAATAAATCAGCAACTATGCTTCCAAAATATTTTCATACCGACAATAAGAGTAAACAATTCATAGGAGTCAAAATTGTAATGCTAAGAGAGAATTAAGTGGAAATATTAAACAATTTCATTGAAAAAAAACTAGCTTCTGATCCTATTATTTTCTTGTGTTTAAATGTAGCACTTAATCTATACAAGAATGTTCCATGTTTATCAGTTAATATGTTAAACAATTCAGAGGTGTTTCTGCAAATTATTTTAGTGTTGCAAAACATTACTTTATATCAAAGAATGCCTACACTATTTTATAATCAGCTGCCTATTCTGTAACTGTCAGTTGTGTATTTCCATAATGATTTAATATTAACGCATGTTCATACTAAGAGGTTTTTAATGAAATTAAAATATACATAATGTTTCAGTCAATGGTAGAATATTTTTAACCTCTTATAAATGAGCTACAACTTGCATTATAATAGTATGCATTTTAATCTATTGAAAGAATAAAGGAAAGAAGCAAGTAAGAGGGAAAGAGGAAAGAAAACTAAATTATATACATCATAAAATGATATGATTCTGAAAGGCATTGCATCATTTTTCCCATACAGCAATGTGATTACAAGGTAATGAAGGAATGGATTTTCATAGTGGAAAGTAGGAAGATTGTCTCTGAATTATACTTTATGTAAAAACTTAACTAAATACTAGTATTTATTTCTGGAAAAACTACATAAGAAGTCAATATAAATTAGCATTTATTTAGTTTTATTCTTCCATTGTTACCTATCGCTGTATATTCACAGTTAACCAACCAGCTAAAGCAGAAATATAGATAATATAAGTTTTTATAATGTATGAATAAGATGAAAATACAGAGCAAAATTAAGCAAGCTGATAATGTGCATTCACCTGCATAAAATACTCAGGCAAAACTGTATATTTGAACAGTTTTATTATTTGTTCAACAGAGCAATGAAATTATATATGCATCCATTACCATTCATGGTTTGGCTATGCAAGCATCAAGACGATGAAAGGCATATGATGCATTTAATCTTACTAGTACTCATTCAAGAGTCTCTTATACCACATTTTTTGCTTTGTCTCTGAAGCCTATAAAATCCACCATGCTTCCTGTCTACCCCTTAGCCTATCCACAAATGTACTTGATTTTCTTTTTATTGGAGGAATTTTAAAACTATCATACAACAACAGAACTTTCTCTAGCAATATATAGTAGTTCATTTGCAAACTGAAATTCTGTATACAGATAGGAAGTATTAAAGCTTGTGGTTGATACACAGTGATGCAATCACCCAGCAATGGTGGTGGGGAGGGGTCACATTGGTAAGCAACTGACTTGCTAATGAACTGTTTTGCACTTACCTCAAATGCCAACTTAAGAATGAGATAGCATGTTAAAATGTTTGGGAAATTCCAGCATTAACACAAGCACTGAATTTTAGATTTGTTTTTGGATGTTTAGGAAACTAAAAGTGCAGCAGTTACAAATCAGCAGAAGTAACCACAGTGGTTTAATAAATAGATTTTTAATTGTAATCTTTAAAAAATGGCACTTAATTTGTTTGACAATATTAAAGTTCTGCACTTGGTAGATAAAGATAAATGGTCATTATGCAGCTAACTAGTAAGCCTCATTATATGGGGATGAAAAGAAGTTAAACAAAAGCAGCAGAAAACATTTTTTGATGTTGTGTTGTTTGGCATGAATTATTTCATGACTGAGGCTGCAACCTTACCTGGATAAGCTCCTTCATGGATGGCAAAGGCTCTACAAATTTATAAACTTAGGGAATTAATATATGAAAAGGAAGAGAACTTGCTACATAATTTAACAAGAAATAGATACCACAGGCCTACCATATATTGCATTAAAATAATGGGAAAATTATAACAGGGATTTATGGAATGGAAAAAAACACTTAATGATATATTATAAAGCTGGCAAACTCCTGGAAACTCTAAATAGGACAAAAATTAAAGTATCAAGAACTGACAAAATAAATGTAGAAATAATTAAGTTTGCTGCTATGAACTTATCATAAATAATAAAAAGATACCAAACTTTAATATATAAAATTACCTCTTAGTTATATATTAATTAAAGCTTTTAAAAGGTATCAGAAGAAAATTCTGGGTAGCTATTCACATAAGAGGCATACCATCACATCTAACTGAAGATTTAAAAGTTTTTATGAAGGATCAAAGTCTAAGATCAAGATAGGTAATATGCTGGTGAATATTATATTTTAATGAATCAGGAAGTGTAATAAGGATATTCATTTTTATATTACATTTTATATTTTATACTACAAATAAATATAGGTTTTAAGTTTAAACATTTTATTTGTCATAGCTGCTATATGCTAAGAACTAGAATTTATTGTCAGATTCAGAATAACCTTTACAAGTTGCACTTTACAAATCTAATAATGTAGTGAAAGATTAGTAATCTCACGATGAAACAAAAACCAATTGCATAAGGTCAAAAGGGTACATGAAAATGTAATTACTGTTCAAGTTAATATTTTTAATCATTATGTACAGTATCAAACATATGCAATTACAATTTAAAAAGAAAAAGAAATTATAAGTCAATCAAATGTACCATAAATCTGCCTGAATCCTTACACAGTAATGGATTTTAACAATGATTGTTAGCAGATTCAGGTAGTACATATTTTGGGGGGAGAGTGTCTTATAGGGTACAGATAAAGGAATAAAAAAAACACAAAAAGCTAAGTGAAGAAATAAACATATTTCTACTTAAATGATTGAGTAAAGGAATATAGAGGAAAATGGAACGAAACTCAAAATTATAATATACAACCCACTATTAGCAATTCATTTTTCTACATGAAGAGAAAAAAGTACCAAGGTAGACCAAAGACGATAGATGGAACAGGATAATTTTCCATAAAAGAAACCATTATGAGCTTAAGTGTAGTGTCCTTAATAAAGGTGATGAAGATAATGTTTATTGCATTCCAAAGCAAATATCCAAAAAGAATACAAGTTTGAACTGAGTACTAAATATCATGTTATAAACATTATTTTGCTAGTGAATCCTAGAAAGTAATCTGTTAGCAACAGCTATGGGGAAAAAAATTATATGATTCAAAAATGACATAGAAGCAAAAATTAGGAAGACCTGGATATTAATTACCCAAAAAATAGCAAGATAAAAAACACTGAATATAAATTATTGCAAAGTCTGTAGAAATATACAAACAGGATTTTGGAATAACCAGTCTGAAAGATGCTCTGTGGGTAGAAAATGTAAAGAGAATGTTAAATGTAGATTAAGATTAGAGCTAATTTATCAAATAAATTCCTTTCCTCCAGGGAAATCTACATACTTAGAAATGGTAAAAGAACAAAATCTTTAATTTGGCACCTCCATAATCATATCACTTACAATAAGGCCTCTAAGAATGCTTTTCTATACATATTTCCTACTCATTTCTGTGAAGGGAAATAAAATACTGATAAGCTAACATACAAATTACATTCAGCATGTTATAGCTTAATTTCCTAAGGTTGTGATAAGGAAATACATTTTGTTGCAAGCTGAAGGAAAACACTATTAAGAAAATAAAACTCTCCTTCTCCAAAACATTATGCATGCAGATTCCTTTAGGTTCACAAAATGTAGGTTACATGAGCACTGAAGTAATTTCAAATCAAAGAAGGCATAATTCACGATGGAACTCCATTGTAATGTTATACATGTTATGTTTAAGAATGACAATGATGTCTGCAAAACGAGCTGCAAATGAGCAAATGAGTTAAGAGAAGATTGTATTCACAAACATTCAGATACTTACATGATCTACACAAACATTCAGATACTTACATGATCTAAGGCCCTTCACTGACCTTACTGCATTAAGTTGACTCAATCAGACATTAAGCCAAGACCTAACTTATTTTCTTACATTTATAATATAATTCAGTGACTGCCATAATACCTTTGAGAAAATGAAAAAGAAATTAATTAATCTTCCCACATCCAAATGCATATATGGCTGACAGGTGTACTTAATCTTCCTATCTGTAAATTTATTGGAAACAAAGTTTTGAAGCGCTTAGTTAATTGATGCTCTTCCCCCTCCAAAACAAGGAATTATACAATTCAGGTTTAGTTTCACATGTGTGGAAAAACTCCATAAAATTTACAGGTAACAAAAAAATATATCAATTAGCCAAATTGCAAAATTGAAAGTTTTTTCAACTTAAAACAATTATATAATAAGTTCTCACAACAGCTACAGAAAGCAACTGATGATTTGGCAAATTGAAAAAAAAAAATAAATATTCAGAATGATTGAATAATTCCATTACAACAATTTTTCAATAAAAATGTATACACTTATTCAGGTGATATGAGTTTTTGTTTTCTCCCTCTAGTCATTGATCTTCAGTACATGGAAGCACTTTTATGCTTTTGCTCATCATCTGGCAGGTAATGATTTATATGGCACTGACCACAAAGAATGAAGTATTATTATATGACTTCATTAATTTGATCTGAAAAGAGTAGCTAATTGCATTAAACTTAGTGCTTGAATGATGCAGAGTCCAATAAGTAACAACTAATAATTGATAAACTGATGATTTGGGCTGCAATAACTTTAAGCAACTTAAAAGAAATGCTTCATTTTGGCAGTGAATGCCCCTTTTATCCAACTTGCAACTAGACTCCACCATAGAAAGTCAAAAGCACCTGCCAGACAGTATTAAAAATGGAAACATTCTCTTTTATTTAAATCCTAAAAAAACTCATTAATTGAAGAATTACTTTAATTATAGAGAAGATGATCACAACAAATTTTAATTTAAATATTGTACTTACGAAGCTGTTGACAATGGAGTGGTAATATAACCTCAACTTAGGTATTCATTTTTTTCACTAAACTCTATTCACTTACACAAAAGTAGGACACATTTCAGGAGAATCTCTCCCATCTTCAGTTGCTCACTGAACCGCCATTACTTTGTCCAGCTATAGTTTCGAGTAATGGCAGTTCAGTGAGCAACTGAAGATGGGAGAGATTCTCCCGAAATGCGTCTTACTTTTGTGTAAGTGAATGGAGTTTAGTGTAAAAAATTAATATCTAAGTTGAGGTTAAATTTTAATTTGTAAACATTATTGACACAGCTTGCACTATCTCCCTTTCAATTCTGATACTGTTTGATTTTTAGAGAATTATTTATGTTTCTAAATCAGACATTTTACAGCTTACATTTGTAAACTGCCCAATACTCTGGTAGCAAAAAATTATGCTCATCCCTATATGGTAGCAAAAATACAGCCTACAGTTAAAGATTCAGGCAAAATCATACTAACTGAAGAATTTTTAAAACCCGAGTTTTAAAATAAACACACCATTTCAGAGTGAACCTTCAACTCAAAGGTAATTATAAATTTGGAATGATCATAATTATGTTTGTACTACAAAAGCACATTCACTTGAAATTTAACTCCAATCAACCCAAAGACTTTCAATTTGTTACTACTTGACTAGACATCTACATCTGATTCTTGCAGGGTAGAGACTGAGTAATTGAAAATGAATGTTTGTGACAGAATGTTACATGTTTACATGGACAATTATAGAATTTCATCACCTCCATAAAGCGAAATATATGGATTTGAAAGTTATCCTGTAAATATGATTATCATTTTTCACTTTATATTTTCACTTCTAATGGTGCAAAACATATAACAGCACAGTACAAAAGTACTGTAAAGAGCACAACAATACTATGTGCAGAAACACAGTACAGAAAATATATCAGGGTTACATTAATTTTACAATCATTATTTAATAATATAATTACAATTCTTATAAGAAAATTTTCTAAAAAAATTTTGCACAAGGCTTTATACAAAGATATAAATAAGCAAACTTAAAGAAAGATTGGTTAAAAAGACCCATGAAAAATAATATAATATTTTTCATGAGCAATTATATTGTTTTTATCACCTTAAAAATAGATATAATGTGCAAATTTAATAATAAAGAGGGATAGACATTTTGTGATCATTGTGGATTAAACACTGAATAGAGCTCTTCAGGCACAAAACAACAAAATGAGATGAACACAAATGTTTGCCTACAGCTTTGACAAAGGGAGGAATTGCCATATTTAGTACAATGTCTGATGACAAGGATCTACTTTAGAAAACGTACAGGCTTGCTCTAAGCATGTACTTTGTTTTATCATCAGAGCTTAAAAACTCCCATAAATATAATTAATAGCCAAAATCTTAAAAGGAGCAAGTCTAGAGAACTAGCAAGCTTTTTTTTCCATAATCATGACATTATTTATCCTATATTACTTTCATTCAGAATTGCTTATAAGCATTACAGAAACAACTCAGAATACAGTGTCCTAGAATTGACATATAATTTTTCAGAATAGATAACCCAATTACACCGAAAGGGTTAGGTAAAAACAGCAGCTGATTTGAAACCACCAATACCTGACTAATGAGAATATGCTAGAGATATGATGTATACTTTGAAAATTGTTCACTTTTTTCACTGTCATTGTCAAATATTTTACTCATATGAACTGACACTAAATTAGGCAATTTAGAATCACTAACAGATAAAAGAAATTATACTTAATTTAGGTACACAAGTAGAAGAGAAAATAAACATACATTCATTAATAACTGTGCATTAAATAAATATCAGTTTTGTGATTTAGTCGGTAATTGAAATATTAGAGAAAATTAAAGGAAAGAAACACACATAGTATCTAATTTTATCCACCCCTAAAATCCCTGCAAGATGCAATCAATATGGCATGTGTGTCATGAAAGTATATGAAAGTGTAACTTGAAAAAATATATGGCTGGGTAATCAGACTTGGTTACTAACAAGTACAGTTCAAATTTTTAATCACTTTACCTCAAGTTTGAGTGAGCGCAATTTTTTTCTGCTGTTGTGAATGATAGAAGTAGGACAGGGGGAGTAATTTGGACAAGGCAATGTTAATTAAACACAAAAAATAATTTAAGAATGTGCTACAAAAATATTTTACTATCACATACATTAAATTATGTGGGGTAAATATTTTATTTAATATAAAATTTACAGTGTAATTAGTGTAATGAGTTCAAAAAGTAATTGTATGCTTAATAGTGTGTAACCAAAATGGCCAAAAAGGACATGTATATAACATTTATAATATAAACACATTATATGTATTGCATATTATATGGCCAAGGCTTCATGAAGCGCTAAGTTTCTTTCCATAGCACCTTGCCTCCCATTGTCATATATTATAATATACAATACACATCACATATATAGTGTAATTTCAGTCATACTTGTGGCAGGACCATGACATGTCACCCCATTTTGCTGTAAAAACTGTGGCCAAATTCATCATGTTCATCCAACAATGTTCTTGGGTTTCAAGCTTTTTTGCCAAATTTGAATGCAGCATTTTAATGATGTGTCACAGTCATCAACATGATAACATTTTACATGACTAATTTCACATGCAAGCAGCCAATGCAACACTGCCACTATTGTGCCCTCCTATACCATTCGATATTGTTGTGCTGCTAAATTTTCTTTCTCTTAGACTACCAAATATAGCATTAAAATGCCAATACAATTCCCAAAAGTTCACCAAAAGTAGATGGAGAACAATGGAGCTACCTTTGAGTGGAACATATTAAATTATACATGTTACATACTTACGTATTGTTTGGGCATTTTATTCACAATTCATTAAAAGTACAATCACATTTTGCACTCATTGTATAGATAATAAGGAATTACTTTTACTTCTGTTTCTTCTCTTCTTGTATTTACCCTCCTCCATTTGTAGGACTTATCCCCTCTGGAACTTACACACTAATGCCAAGGTCAGTCACCTGTTAAGGAGCTATTTACTCTGGACACACATACACTGAGGGGCTTCCTGAATGGATGGTCAATCCTATGTAAGGGCCACCTTGATGACATCACAAACACAGAAGATGCAGACACACAGAGATAGCTGGAATGAAGATGAACAATGAAATTCTAGGGTTTTTTTTTTTAATGGGGTTTAATATCCGTTTTTACTACTGAGGCACCACAGGCTGTGGACACTAATGAAACATGAGATGAAAGTATGTATTGCAAAAGGATTTTTTAAGGAAGGAAATGTTCCAGGCCTAAGTTTAGGGTACCTACCTGACATTTGCTATTTATGAGGACTGAGGAAAAGCTAGAAAAAGCCTCAGTCAGGAAGGACGGTCCTGGCAGGATTCAAAACTCAGACCTCCTGTTCACTAGTCCATGCCTTAACGACCTAGGCCACACATGGTGGTCAAAAAATGGAAGGTGAATTTGTGATACTGAAATACTAACTTGCATTTTCCCTTTATTAAAATGGATTGAAGAAAACTGCAGAAAATCCCAATCAGTTAGTTCACAACAGGATTTGAAGCCAGAACCTCCTGAATACGAGTCCCATGTGCTACCACCTGAGCCATTCCTACTTTAACATTATTATTGTAGATTAGCAAAATATTTTTGTAATAATGCAACATATTCTTTATATTATCGTTTCAGTGTGAGTTATATTAATGGGGTTGTTATTTTATTCCAATTCGTGCTGCCTGATCCACCTCCCTCACCTCACTTTCTTGATTCTATGCCACAGCAATGCTCCATGCTCACTCATTCTCAGGGTAAATAGACTATAAATCTGGACTTTACATGTAGCCCTGTCCTATATGCATGATTTAAATGTGTTACAAAGTAAGTGACAATGCTCTAGCTTTTATTTTTTATGTGGCTAACACAGAAGGTTGAGAACATTCTGCTTAAGATGTGAGTAAAACTGAGAAAAATTGCAGCACTGATTTAAACAGGGATGAGAAAGATAACAGCATAGATTGAATGCTGCTTTATTTCTAAAGCTTCTCTCCTAGCCAGATACTGACTGCAGCAGCCAGTGAAAGCTTCAGTCTTAAATTTTATTTAAACCAAAAAGTAGGGCAAAATAGCCCAGTATAATAATATCAATACCAGCCATGAAAGCCTAGAGAATAGTATAAGTTCATATGAGTCAGAGATGTACTTAAGACTACATACTACATATTTCAATAATATATATATAGCTGTTTGTTTCAACCCTAATTGTTTGTTGAATGCCTTAAGCATATAAATTTAATTGATCTTTCTAAAATCATTAAGGGCCCTTCATAAGTAAACTGATTTTCCTTCTTCATTTGGAGTGCCCAATGTCTCTTTACCTTTTTAAGCTATAATGGCTAATTAAGCATTATAAGTTATATTATTATTGAGATTTAAAGCTTTCTCAGCATTGATTATTCATGATGGCTTCATGGAAATGCAGCCAAGTGATATTGACATTAAAGCCCAATATTTTGGACATCTTTGCAAGATACAACCAATCAACATTTATTAAAGTTTATTATAAATGATCACCCAGATGCTTATCTGTAACAGTATCCTCAAGAAGGCCATGGAGCAAAATTGGCAAAAGCTTTGGCTATAATGTCAACAGCACTCGACTATAATTCTATGCAGTAATCAAAAATAAATTATTACAATATGTAGTTCACTAAATCATACAATAATATCAATTATACATTATTGTTGTTTCTATTATTGCTTACAATGGCAGATTTTATATTTTACTTCATAAGTTTCTGGCATTCCAATACGGTTTAATAATCTTCTTGAATCTTTAAGATATTTATTCAGCTTAGGGCATTTTAACAGCTGGGCTATGTTCATTTATGAGTTTTGTTGTTGAGTTTGTGCATAGTGAAAATGTGCTGAAGGCATATTGTAACCTGTAAAGAGATGAAAATTTGTTTCTAATGTTTTTGGTCGGCAAATACATTGCATCTAACTGAAATGGGTGATGAGGTTGCTAAGGCATGATTTCATGATTCAGAGATCTGCAGTCAGAATTCTGCCAGCACCATCCTCCCTGACTGAGGTTTTTCCAGGCTTTAACTAGTCCTCATTAATGGCCAATGCCAGGGAGGTACTATTAATTTAGGTCTGGAATATTTCCTTCCTCATTCCCCCCAAAAATATTCCTTTCTCAATTTATCATTTCATTCCATCATCCTTCTCATCACCTGAGATGCCACTGTAGTAAACATGGGTATTAAGCATTATTAAAATAGTTTCATCCTTTGGATATTTCTCTTATGTTTATTATTTCTTTGAATTAATTCTGTCTTGAATTATATTCTTTTTCCTGCTCCCCTTTTGCCAGAATTCAGTAATTTCATTTTCCATTATACCTACTTTTAAATTGCTAATTCCCTGAGCAGTGAGAAATGAGTAGCAAGATGGGCAAGCAAGATATTCCAAAACAGGAAAAACCTAATATGTGACACTGTTTCATTTTCAATATATGGACAAATATTAGATCTTAAGTATCATATTTCACACATTTATTTTAGTCCTTTCTGTATTTTTACTTTTTTATTTGTGCATTTATACCCATACACCAAATTTTGCTCCATTATTTATATTATGAATGCTTATGTGCAGGATCATCTACTTCTGATAGTAGTCTCAGTTCTTGTTATGTCCCCTTGGAGTCAAAACAAAAAGCATATGCAGAATTAAAAATGTTCATAATTAAAAAATCATACAACAATAGTTATTGACCTTAAATAGCCTGTAACAATTTTAATTATACAGAATCGGATATAAATATCACAATTTTGTTAATTAGAATTAAGCAAAAAATTAGTGAAAAATATGAACCTCCTACATGTGCTGATGAAAAATATCTAAAATTCTGTCACATTTGTTCAGAAATATAAACTGAAGATCATGTGAAAAGAATGGTATTAATTTAAAATATCATAAAATAGAAAAGAGAGCTGTGCACATTATAAAAACATGCCATTTTTATGCCATGAAAGTATAAAAATGGCTAATTAATAACATAATATGTATCATAAGTTTTTGCAAATTGTATCAAACAGGTTTATGATGCCTGGTTGAAGCCTTATTAACAATGACACTCACATCTATAGAGGTACAATTTCAAATGTAAATCTTTTAAACATGGATACTGAAAGCACTTAACTGAATTGACCATTATAAAAAAACTATTTACTGTTACATGAGGAATATACATATGGCAGTATAAGAATAGGCAGTGTCAGCAAAATGCCTAATGCATTATTTGAGAGAGTGTGGATTATGGTTTTATAGATTAGTCTTCCATGTAACACTGAGTGGAACTACTGTGAACAAATGACTATTCATGGAGTTGTAGGATATGTCATTTTTAGAATATATTTTGGAGTGATTTACTTGTCAGTGATAGAAAGCAGATATATATACAAAGAGCAGATGTAGCATTCATAGTAAAATATACATAATTCTGTTTTAAAACATTCTTATGAATACCTATGTAATATAGGCTTATGAATTAAGCAGTTATCTGATTTAATGAATGGTAACTGTATGTATGTTTACATTTGCAAAATAATTGTTTTAGTGTTCTGGATGTATGTAAGAAATGAAGGTTATTGAGATGATAATTTACTAGTACTATTTTTAATTTATTTATTTTTATAGTTTGAATTTCACTAATATTTATTTAATTTAAAAGAAAGCACATTTTGCGCCTGCAGATTCTTTGTAAAATGTCATGTTTAGAGTATAACATGAAAAACAAATGGAAATAAATATTGTAAGAATAAATAAACCTCTTTTATTCCTCCAAACATGCACAAAGTTTAAGGTTTATTTATCTGTACTGCTTATTTAGTTCATATTCTTGAAATAGTATTTCAAAATAACATAGTATTCTTAAGTCTTCATGTTTAATACCTCATGCTGGAGCAAAAGATTTCTACCCTTGATGGGATATGGTTTACCATATTATAACCCAATTAGTTAAGAATCTTACAAAGCTTTTAAATCATTATGGCACATGATTTAACAAAATATGCAAGAATACACTCATTTAACAGGGCAATAGCCTTTCAGTTTGTAAATTAAATGATTTACACCATATACAATGCTCTATCCCTATGCATTTCTGCACATCACATTTAAGTAAGACTTACCAGATGCAAATACTGATGCAAATAGCACGGGGGAGGGATAGTGCCTACTTGTTGGCAGTCTTTTCTGGCTTGGCCTATCTCACTGCAGTGAGAACAGACTGTCTGGAGTTTACAGCCTGCTCACCGTGTGTAAATTGTTGACAATTTGTACACTGCTGGGACCGGGCTGGAGGTTTGTAGGCCTCTACTTGTACTACGGCTGAGAACATAAATTTCTCCTGGTACATGGTGGTGCAGGTGTCTGTTTTTCTCAGGGCCACTCGGAAGTGTGGCAGTAGATGCTAGGTGACTGAACGGTTTCAGTGTAGTTGTGACACCCGTTCAATGGCATAACCCTTGCTTGTCAGATATTGCTCCATGTCTTCAGCGGTGACATATATTATGATATCCTTTATAGTCACATGAAGAGCAGAGGGGTGACAAACTCAGTGATTTCTTCCTCGAGGATTTTGTGGATGAGTCTGTGATCAGTGAGGGTTTCCTGCAATAGCACTACTGTACCATGCATGTTGCGCACTGTAAAGCTGTCTGTGCAAGTGGCTTTTAGCCACCACCAGTGAAGGACCCACGGGAAAATGCCAGGTCCTGCAGCTACTCTCAGCTGTTTGGTGATCTAAAGTGTAATATCAGTGGAAGCATGTGAAATATTAGTGAAAGTGATAGAAATATCACCTGTGATCTAACTCCAGTGTATTGATTCTGTGAATATGTAGTGAAACCATGACATAACACTTGTTATCCCTCAACAGTTTTCCCTATAGCATTAGTATAAAGGCAAATCTGGCCACCGGTATACCAGATGGTGCAAAGTTCACAGCCACTATAGCTAAAAGTCATAATGGTTTAAGCATGTAAGCAACCTGCAGAGCAGAGCAGACTAGATGGCAGGCTGGGGTCAGTGACCAGCCTGTATGCATTTGCTGCATACCTACACTGAGTAAGGGTTTAACCGCTGAAGGAATTGGGATGTAGGTTTGTTGTATTGTTTTGGGTGTCAGGTGATGGAAGTATGCTTGAAAAACTTTCCCTTGACGATGAGGGCAGATTTGAAATCCTTGGGTATATCTTTTTATATACATGCTGCTAACTCGGTTTGTTAGCAGCATTGGCTAACTGCTATTTCAGTTTATGCTTTTGGTTTTCAGAATTTCAGGAAAGTGTTCCTGTAGTTAGGATATTCCCTTCGTTATGCAGGGTGAATATTGGATTAGGCATATTACGGCAGATGTAACTGCCAAATGAGCGGACAAGAGCACTCTCATGTTGAGGCAAATGGGCCTATAGTTTTTTGGGCCAGCATCTTATTTCCTCCTCAATATGAGAGGGAGGAGGTCTCAAACAGTAGCCTAAATGGAAAGCGTGATATACAGAATAGATGGACCTGGGTCCTCTATCCTGTACCCTTTGCAGAAGTGCCCGCCAACTGTTGGCTGCCATACCCCAGATTTCACAGGGGTATAGCATGACAGGGATGATCAAAACTTTAAAAAGATGCAATTTCAAGTTGACTGGCATCACCTTGGAAGTGAGCACTGGAAACAGTTGAGCAATTGCTCCCTGCGCCCGGTGAGCAGTCTCAGCGATGTGGCCCTTGCAAGATAAACTTTTGTCGAGTTGCACACCCAAGTAGATTAAAGAATTTTCCCACTTTATCCTTTGGTGTCTGTATATGAATGTAGAGGAAGTTGTGGATAGGCGGCGTTTTGTGAATATTATGGCATTGTTTTTGCTGGGTTGACTGACATTCGCCAATGCCTATACCACCTTTCGATTATGTGTAGCAGTCTTTGGATGGGTATGATGAATCTGTTTAGATTTCTGTTTGTTTTCTGTAATAGGACGTCGTCTGCACATTCAGAAATGTTGACGTCTGTTGTGTGTGGGAAGTCTGACATGTAGATATTGAATAGTATTGGGGAGAGTACAAAACCTTCGGGGACTCTGTCACGTATGGGTCTTGGTGTTGAATTGGTTCTCGCCGTCACTTTGAAAATACGGCATTTTAAGTATGAGTATATTAACTGTATGTATGTTTTGGTTAGCTCAGGGAGTATGAGTTTTTGTAGGAGCCCGACATGCCAGGTCGTCGAGAAGGCCTTGTCTACATCCAAGGACACCGCCGGGGCTGAGGCCTCCACCACTCTCAGGAGCTGCTGGGTAGTAGAATGCCCAGGACAGAAACCAAATTGATGGGGGTGATGGCTTGTATGTTTCCCAACAAGGGAAGCAAACGGACAAGTAGTAATCTCTCGAACACTTTTTAGAGTGTGGAAAGGAGGTTGATGGATTGGCTGGAAGGTTGGGCTGGGTTTTTGCCCTGCTTTTGTGTGCATATCACTCGTGCCTCCTTCCACTCTCGTGAAAAATGGCCCAGGCTGATGCAAATATTGAGAAAAAAAAAAGTTGTGACAAACAGCACAGCCTTGAAAGGAAGATTGCGGAGTGTAAGAGGAGTTATTCTGTCAGGTCCGGTAGTCTTTTTGATGTTAAGACGCTGTAGTGCGCCCTGGACTTCGTGCGGATGCAAGATAGGAACCTTGTAGTCGTCTTCGTCCGTCGGAAAAATCGACGGATGTCGCGACAAACCTGACTTGAGAATGTGTCGTCCTGGGGTTCATCTCTAGGCCTGAATAGACGTTCCAGGTAGTCAGCGAGAGAATTGACTTTGGCGTAAGGATCATAAACGAGGCCTCTGGTACCATGAATAGGAAGGAAAGCTTTTCTTGTTGGCCACGGAGGATCTTAGCTTTCCTTCACACGTCACCATCGATCAAATTCGTCTAACCATTATGTCTTCCCACGCGCGCTTTTTATGCTCACGGAGGCAGACACTCACTTGTCGGCGTAAGATCCTTAACAGTTTTCCATGATGTGGCCTGCGGTGACGCTGGTAGAGTCTGCGGAAGGCCCAGGAGCGTCGGATAAGGAGTTCGAGATCTAATGGAATTACGTCTGGATGAAGGTGAGGGGAAGTATGGATTGTGAGGTTGTGTGACTTTGGTAACTATAAGAGAGAAGGATGAGATTGCAGTCTCTAGGGATTGGATGTTTGTGATTTTGGGATTTGGAAGGATGATAGTGCTGAGGCATTCCTTGATGCTTTTCCAGTCGATCTTGCGATTTTGACCTGCGACATCGTGTCTGCCAATCCTTGTGTTGAATTCTGCCAACACGGGTTGTGGTTGGAATGTAGTGCGTTGATTGATGTGAGGGTGAGATGTGTGGGAAGCGTTTGAGAATCACAAAGTAGATGACAGAGTTATTCCTCTACTAAACGGATGGTGGGTGGGTGGGTGGGTTGCCACGTACCCTGTACTCTAGCTGAAGATCCTGATCAATTAAGCAAACGATTACGTTGCCTCTGGTATCCGCTCGGCGAGCGCAATGCCAACGTGAGTGTTTGGCATTGAAATCACCTGCAAGAATAACACTAGGATGGAGGGCGAGAATGGATTGGTAATCAGCCACCAAAAAAGCTCTGGATGGCGAGAATAGATTGGTAATCAGCCACCAAAAAAGCTCTGGATGGGGGTAGTATGCAGAAACAATAAGAACCTCCGTGCCTCCGAGCTCGACGAAAGGAACTGTGGTCTCTAGTGCTTGAAGTTGCGGGATCTGGATTGGACGGTGCACTACATTTCTCCGGACAAGGATCGCTATGCCACCGGCTGGGGTTCCTCGGTCAGTGCGGAGACAGATGTAGCCCGGAAGGCGAAAGATTGTGTATTGATGGAAATGTGTTTCGCTGAGTAAAATGGCTAAGCAAACCGAACAGCAAAACGTTGAAGCTCGTCCCTCTTCTCGGCAAGTACATAGGCATTCCAAGATGAGAACCGAAATGAGGTACAGGCCTAATTCTGTCCGCCATTTTGGGTCGCCTAGTTGTTGTCGAGAAGAACGGCGATAGCCTCAAAGACTATCTTCATCTTCCTGGAGGAGTCAGGTGCATGACGGAATAAAGGGAAAAGCTCCTGTAACCTTCTGGCATATGTCTACCACAATTGTGACAGCCCTGCAGCAAGTCCAGGGTGTTTTCGCTCTTCTGGGAGTTGGTGTGGTCTATAGCAGGCCCAGGGGGCGTCCGCCTCTCCTGGAGTTCCCCCGCTGGGGAGTGTCGACAACCTGTCCCTCAGCAGTTGGAGTACTCCTGGGAGGGCGGCGTTGTCTCTGTGGCTTGGGAGCGGGTTGGTTTTGAGCTGTTGTGAGTTTAACTTGTCGTATCTGAGTTGTAGCTCGTGATAATTTCTGACCATTAGAGGGCTCTCCACGTGCCATTGCAGCATAGGAGATTGTGCTAGTCGTAGTGGTTGTTGTTGCTCTGCTTGTAGAGTCGGTGGTAGTGGTGCTTGGTTGGTGTGCTATGGCGTTGGTTGCAGAGACTGCTCTTGAAGTGGTTGAGGCTGAGTTGTCTCCAAATCTGTCCTCCCCAGGTTGGACTCTGCGGTTGTTATTGTTGATGATGATCCTCATCCTGGGGGCCACATGATCTCCCTTGCAATTGGCACAAGTTGGAGTCTCCGTGGGAGCTCGCTGACAGGCCTCGTGGGGATGGGGGGGGGGGTGATCGCTTGGAGGCGTCGAGGGTTCATTGCTGTTAATAAAGGTGGTGGAAAACACAAAAATAAGTACTGTGCACTACATAGTAGTTATGCAGTGCACTAAGCTCCACACACAGTTGATCACTAACCTATTATTTTGTTGCTTGATGCTAGAATTTGAAGTTTAAATGAAGTAATGTATCACCAAATAAACACAATTTCACTGTATATAGCACTAACTGTTTAGCCGTTGAAGTGATGGACGCGAACGAAACCACCAATCACGGCTCAAATCATATTAAACTTGTTGACCAATCACAGTAGAACAATACTCAGAACCCGAACCAATACCGAACCGCGAACCGAAGCCGCCTGCAGCTCCTTAGCGGTGCCCTTACAGGCCCCGCCGGCTGCCACGGAAAGTGCAGACAGCCCTGCAGTGGAGCCATCTTCAACGCCCTCAACGACTGCATCTGCAGTATCGTCTGCAGGCCCGAGTAGCTCAATGACAGCTCAAGCCAACCAGTTCAAAAATATACCTCCAACGGCCATCGCCAACCAGGAAGAAGCGCCAATTCAAAAAGAATTGCTTGATCTATAAAGAGAACGATTTTACTACACGATCATTCTCAAAAATCTCAAAGAAGGCGACGATAAATGGAAGGGGGTAGCCCAGCCATTGGCCGCCTGTATTGCAGAAACACACCTCGAAAGAGGACAATTGGCAAACAGCCGTATCGGGTGGCTCCGCCCCCTAACAAACAACGGGTGCAATATATCATCGCCAGCAGTGACAGTGAAAGCCCTTCTGTAGAAGTACAAAGTGCCGCAAAAAAGCCCCGAAGACATGCACCTAGAAGAGAATGCTTTGAGCTCACAATACAAAACCGTTTTCAGGCTCTATCCTACGACAGTGAGGACGAAACAGAATTAGAAACACCAAAAGATCAAGCAGCACTAAAATATCCTACAAAATCAATTTCAAAACCTAAACCTCGAGGGAAATTAACCTTCTCACCCAAAAACAGGCACCCCCCTCTCCAGTCGTACCAGCTGTACTCCCAGCCCCCACTGCTGTCCAAGCTCCTGCAAACCCTACTACCATACCAAAAAAAAAAAAAAAAAAATCAAACCCAATGCCAGTTCCTGCTAATGTAGCACAAAAGAAACTTTCACGCATCGTGGTTCTCGATTAAAAAAAAAGTCAACAAAACCATACAAATACTGATACTATCTGCCCCCACCGGGGAATACAAAATACAGAATGATCGCCAAGGCCTAAAGATTTTTCTGAAGGACCGGCGCTACTTCACACCCACTTTGGAGGCTCTCTAGTGTGGAAATGTACACCATGCGACGAGCTGTCGATGCGGTATGCTATAAAGTAGTTCCCGCCCTTTTTGAACCTGGAGGAGATCAATGAGGTCATCGTCAGTCACGGTTGCACCGTCACACACCATAAGCAGCTAAAAACAATGTAGGTCACTGCCAATATATGTATTTATAATGGAGCGCTGAGAGGTCAGCAGCGCTTCCAATCAAACTCCAGTCCCGATCCCACCCAGGAAAATCTAGTCCACGCCTGGCTCCAAGAGCAGGAAGTCTTCCAGTAGTTTAAACTGCTTAAAAATGGCAAAGCCACAGGCCCAGATAGTGTGACTAATGAGGATTTAAAGCACCTACCACGCAAAGCTGTTTTTCAAATGACAAAAAGTTTCAATGCCTGCTAGCAATGTTGGTATTTTCCCACTGTGTGGAAACAAGCTCACATTGTAATACTCCTAAAAGCACAAAAAGTCCTCCATAACTACAAAATTACAGTACCATTAGTCTGCTATCTGCAGTTGGTAAATCGCTCAAGAACTTCATTTTATCTCGCTTACAAAAATCAGTTTCGGGCCAAGAGGTAATGTCAAAATTTCAATTTGGATTTGGAAAACACCATTGAAAAGAAATGCAATCATTAAAATTCGCCGACGAAGTCACCGAGCAATTTAACAAAGAGGCCTCCATCTCGGCACTATTTCTGGACGTCGAAGGGGCCTTCGAAAGATGCTGGCACGCAAATATCCTCTATAAAATTCACAATTAACTATCTCAACTGCGACCCTTTCTGCTGTTGCTTCAGAGCTACCTGTCGGAGCGCCGATTTCATGTACAAATTTCCAACAACAAATCCACGACATGAATTATTCATACAGGAGTGCCACAAGGTGCCATCATGGCGGTATACCTATTTGTAATTTATACAAGAGATTTTCCCACTGACATTAGATGCAAGGTTGCAATGTACGCCGACGATACGGTGTTATACACCCAATACAAGAAATTCACCTATGGTTAGAAAAATGGAAAATCAAAATTAATCCCCAGAAATGTATCCCAGTCTACTTGTCGAAAAAATTTAAAATCTCGGATTTAGAAATCGAAGTTGACGGGCAAATACTACTGTTTCGTCGGCGTAAAAATATCTCGGAGTCACACTTGACTCAAAAATGACGTGGCGGGACCACATACAAAATAGCGCTAACATTGTAAGGTAGCGCCTGAAAATGTGTGCCCCCATCTTTATGAGCAAGTAGGTTACTCTGCAAACAAAAATAATTCTCTACAAAGCGTTTATTTTAAGCTTCGTTACATGTGCTAGCGTAGCCTGGGCAAATGTCGCCAAATCTTCACTACGGAAGCTACAAAATGGACAAGATTTAAAGCTCAGGAAGCTGATGTGCGTTCCATTGCTAATTACAAATGCTACCATACATCGGGGGACGAGAATGTAGCCGCTGGCGGACGTTATTGAAAATAAAGTTCCCAAATTATGGGCAAAAATTCGCATACCCCAAATGTAGTAGTGGGCGAACCCATGCACCGCAAACAGAAGAAAATAAAAGTTCCTTATTTACAAGCAGCAGATTTTTTCTTTATATAGCCTACATTATAGATTTGTTACAAGTAGATTAAGTTTCCTATGTATATAATTTTCTAAAAAATGTACATCCCGCCTAATACCAAAATGTAGTATGTTAGCTTTTACTACTATCAAAGAACTATGTTAGCTTATACTATGATTAAAGAAAAGGTACATGTACTAAAGACTACGATAAACAATTTCCCTTAGTTGGGCCCTGCCCATACATGTGTTTATCTCTTTAAAAGTCACAAAAAAAAATCATGGCAAATGTACACATATGTAAAATCGTACCTCAAGGCCATCCTCTGTAGGCCATGATACTCATTGATTAATAAAGAAATCTGAATCTGAACATAGCATTTCAGCAACAGATCCGCAAAGAAGATGGCAGAGACAGCCATCAAAAGCTTGGTATATTCACCACATAGGACCCAAGTTGCTCTCCTGAGAACTAGTCTATAAAATCATTATTGTATTAAAATTCCTGTAATCATGAGGAGGTACACCTAAAATGACCTGGGCCAGATAGGTGGAGACCCTTGTAATTTGTATTTTACTTAGCACTTTCAATAAATTTCAATATTATATACTAATCTTAGTAGAATTGTCCAACTTTTTTTTTGTACTCTTAAAACAAGTAAAGACTTAACTAAGAAACACAATGATAGTTAAATTTCTCAGAGTGTGTGTATGGTATCAGCTCATTAAGAAAATATAAAAACATAGGGAGTTTTATTTATTGGAAAAATGACAGATAATCATGAACCAAGATGAATCCAGTTGTTGTTTAATAATGTAATAAATACATATGAATAGAGCACTTTTACACTTTGTTACTTTATTGTAACCCAACTCCATAATCCCATCTTTAATGTGACCACAAAGAATGGTAATTTCAAAGTATAATTTTATATACTGAATAAAACATTATTTCCTTACACATCTCATTAAATGTTAACAGAATTTATGAATTATAGAAACTTTGTGATAAAAGATAATATGTAGGGAATTACGGAATTCTAATTATTATTTAGATCGCTTAGCATGTGTAGACTGTGTAACATGTGAATTTCACTTTTTTTTTTTTTTTTTTTTTTTAAACAAGTCCATAAAGTGCTCAAAAAGTGCTTAAAATGTGCAAAGTAAAAACTGATATGGGGCAGAGGATGAGGGTAGAATGATGTCATTGAAAATGTTAAATTAATAAGTAGCATGCATATTTATTTGCCCATACTGAAAGGAAAACCTCCAGGCACACATGTGATAAACAACTATAAAAAATTCTATGCCAAAGAGAATAGAAATGATATCTAAGTGAAAATATTATATAATTATTTAACAAATGAAAGCACAAAATGGGCAGAACAAAAAGACGATGTAACTATTACATTATTTAACTGTAACCTAATACATTGCAGGTTGAAAAGCTAGAGGTATGTACTCAGCAAAAGATACTAGAAAAACTATGAAATAAATAGACGTACTGTCACAATTCTAAAAACCACATTTAATGAGTTTCTTCTTTATTTATTTGGATATTTCAATATGCCTACTCCTACCACCTTAAAGGAAATGACTCGGATTTCCATTTCTCTTTTAATTTGGCAGTAAGATGCATGAATGTAAGAAAGCTGGGTAATTGTTCCCATATAAAGTGACTATATGAATATAATAAAGAAGAAATGGGTCACATTTGTATTTGCAGAAATGCGGAATCATTTTAACTGTAATAATAAAGGAATACAAAGACAATTTTTCTTTATTTCTTTCTTGTTAGTGATATGACAAGGAAAAGTTACCATAAATGCATCTTAAATGTCCAGTACTTCAATTTGTTAAAACATTAAAAATACAGATATGCACACTTTCTTTAACGTAGCTTAATTTTGTAATAAATCTCTGAAAGTTCTTATGTGCATTTGAAATGCCAACTACTACGTATGATTGTTTAGCTAAGTATATGATGATTTGAAGTTTTTATACCTTCTATATAGAGCCATAATAAATGTATTTTAGTTTCAAGTTAAAATTCACACCACTTAGCACAAACATGCCAAGGAAAAGGATATTAAAATGTTACATTTCATCAAAATTCTTTATAAAAAAGAGAAATTTGAAAGAAAAAAATACTGCTTGCTCTAACAATTGCTTTGTGGCCTATGCTGCTTAAAAAATGAACAAATATTCAATTTTTTTCCAAGACATTATGTAATCAAAGCACGTGTCAAAAGTTTAAACTTCCTGTTAAACAGAAAGCATAAAGGCAGCATACTGGAATAAAGTTACATATGAATATTAGTGACAATTGCATAAAATCAGTCATATTACAAAAATATATATTTTTGCAAAAGATAGTGCAATTTTACATAATATAAGAATGTGTAATCTCACTAATGTGTTGACCTATATAATCTAATGCATTTTTTGCCCCATAAGATATAAAATCACAAAACACATGTATCGCTTATCTGTCTTCAAGTACTACTCTCAGGCACAATAATATAAATAAATAAATGTGTTTAGGTACATATATACAGCTTTCATACATATAATAAACATACAAAAAACATTACTTTACTTATCAGATCATAAGTGTTTGTTGCTTAACTCTTCATTAGTATTAGATTAAGAATGAGACAGTAAACAGATTTACAAAAGACATAAGAAAGATGGGGTGGTAGTGGAGGTGGTGGTGGTATTCACTGCCCTGCTTACTGGAGTTCTTCCATTTGTCATTCAAGGAATATGTAGTCCATTTGAAAATGCACACTGAGAAATCAGCAAACTACATTATGCTAGATGAGGGTGAAGATGAGGCGAAGATGGAGCAATGGTGAAATGATTGGCAGGGGGAATTTGAGACCCCAGAGAAATTACTACCCAGATGCCACTATGTCTGCCACAAATCCTACTTGTGGCTGTTCGGATTGTGCCTGGGTTGCCTTGGTGAGAGTTGAGCAGTCTAACTACTCAGCCATGGCACTTCCTCGAGAGAGATTACACTTTCATAAAAATATGAGCAAGTACAAATAGAAATCATAGCTGATGAGCAACCAATAAATTTTAGTCACATGAAATATTTACTAAAAGCTATTTCTTACCAATTATCAAACTCAAAACTATATCAACAAAATGTCAAGATTATGTGGCTGCTTTGAAACTGAAAGTATCATCATATTATTAACACAGTCAAACAAATAGGATCAAAACTTTCCTATTTTCCCCTTTCTAACCCTTAATATATTTATTTGCTGCTTTTGTTTATTTTAACACAAAATGAAATTATGTCTTTATAAGATTGCATATTTGTGTTGTTCTTATATGTAAAAAATAACAGAACATTAAATTAGAGGGCTGAAGTAACAGCACAACGTTGGTAATACTGTAAATGGGCACATCATAAAACACAAATAACTTGAATTTCTTTAGTAATTATAATTGTTTCACAAACAAAATTTAAAATTTCAGCACTTCCTTGTTTAATATTTGTGAGTAAATAAGGAAATTTATTGGTTTTGAATAAAGATTTTTAACAAAGTACTTTTACTAGCTACAACTTTTCAATCTGCTTAACACTTTTGGTCATTGCATTTAGAGATTTACAACTTATGATTATTGTAGGTAACAGCATTTAATGCAGAACTTTCCTTACCACGGCAACATTACCATTTTCATTTAATTTTTGTAAATTCTGGAATTTAAGCCTTTTTAACTTTGGTTTTCAGTTGCTAATTTTATTACATATTTTCTTTTCTGTTTTGAGTAAAGGGCATAAAGCAAATATATTACAAAAGTTAATGCAAAATCTTATTTCTTTACATACAACAATGACCATGAACATTCTGAAAAAATAGTTTTGTAACTTTTGCAGTCATCTGGATCACAGCTTTCATGCATTTATTTTCAAGGAATAGCAGACAAAGACAGCAAATGAAAGAAGCATTCCATCCTGAGGCAGTCATCAAACATCAGGTTTTCACTCATTAGTTCATCATCAGACGGTTTCCAACTTTCTAAAAGCAAAGAAACATTCCATTACAACAATCACTTATGTAGATTTGTAGCCATTCTGTAATCATCTTCCATCGATTTTCTTTACATTGAAAAATGTAACTTGATTCAGCCTGTACTTTTGGATATATTTGCCATTTTTCATCCCATAAATGTTACTGTTTCTCAAAAATTGCATTATTCTATGAGACTTGGTTCAAAATAATAGGCCCAATTTCCTTACAGAAACAATAATCACAGGTATGTAAAAATAACTTTAGAATCCTTTTTGCAATATTAACTATAAGACAATGTAATTTTACATTTTCCAGCAGAAGGCTATGATGGAACATAGAGCCAATATTTCTCTGCACATGATTCATAATGATAGAGTATAGTCCGTAGAAATGAAACAATACCTTTGGAAATAAGATGTTGCATAAGTCTGATGCTAGTTAGGCTACATGAAGTCAGAGGGAGGGGATGAGTTTGTGACTGCAATGCAGAAATCTGCTACTTTTTCCCACTTTTCTCTGCATGATATGGGTGATAATATGATTTTATAAGTGCAAAGAGATAGTATAGTCATTCTAGTGTCACCAGTTTAACTATTAGTTCTTGTTACTGGTTGGCTGGGGGAATAAGCTACATGGCTTATGAGTTCCATGCTATAATCTTGTTTCATAGATAAACTGTGCACCCGAAAGATTAAATTCAGTCTTTCTGCAGTTACTATGAAATTTGAATGAATGAATTTTTATTTCTCACACACAACAAACAAAATACTTATAACAAAATAAACATAAAAATCAATTAAGATTAAAGTATAACAAATTTAATCAGTGACTTTGACAATTCCAGAAGGCACTAGCTCCAATCAAAATTCTACTTTGATTCGCTCAGCCTCCCAGTCCCTGGTTCATCAGCAACTACCTACTGGAATATCCAGGATACAAGGCTCTGATCCAAACAAAAGATAAACAGAATACTATAAATAGTTTACACCCTAACCATGATTATAACCAATTAATTTAAACTTCTACACTTTGAATTTATTAAACAACATTACAATTAAATTTACATAAACAAACAAAATATCTAAAAATTAAAGAATACCAAAACTAAAGTTTTCCCATACTTTAACCACCTGGTTATATGAATGGTAAAGAACCCCTAAAATAAATTACTGTTTTCACAGCCGTGTGTGCCCTCAAGCTCCTTCCTTGTACTTTTCCATTTATCCCTTACTTTTCCTCAAAATTCCCCAATCTTGTTAATTTTCTCTACACTCATTGTCTGATAACATTTTAATTGCCAATATATCTTGTTGTAGTTTGTCCCATTTTTCATCGCAGATACTATCGCTCCACCTTTTTACCATTTGAGTCAATTAGACCATGGAACACACTATCCACCTTCGCACACAAAATGCATCCTTCTTTAAAACTTATTCTTAATCCTTTCAGAAATATCCCTGTACGCATATCCATGCAAGATCTATTCTTCCAAATTGATCACAATTATCTATATATTTTTAAAAGTAGTACTTTTAACTACTTTATATAAATCTAAAAACTTTTATCCTCTAAGCTAGCCCAACTCTCTTGCTTCTCTATATCTTCTAACTTCTGTCTTACTTCTTTCCAAAATCCACATACATACTTTCACCCAATCACCATACATTTCCCATTCCAAATTCTTCTAGTAGTTTCCCCAAACTTACACTCTCTTCCCAATACATCTTTTTCTAAGACATTCTTTTAACACAATGTTATTATCTAATTTTCAATATCAGTACCAATATTTCAAGATTCTCTTCACTATTATATCTTTCCTTTCTGCTCTTCCTAGTTCTGAGTTCTGCCAGACTCACCCTCCTCGGCAAACTTTTAATACCCATTTTTACTACTGAGGCACCACAGGTAGTGGACATTGATGATACATGAGATGAAATTATATATTGGGAAAGAATTTTTTTAAGGAAGTAAACATTCCAGGCCTATTTGCCATTTATCAGGACTGAGATAAATCTGGAAAAAACTTCATTCAGGGAGAATGGTCCTGGCAGGATTTTACCCCTGCTTATGAGTCCACACCTTAACAATCTCAGCTATCCGTGGTTGTTAAAAAAAAAAAAAACTTTTGCTAACCCCAGAACTTCTCTACAAAACATTCTATGTACTACATCAATCTCTGTTCACACCTTTGACACTCCCCAAATTTCCACTGCATACATCATCTTTGACTGAACCACAGCCTCACATAATCTTTCTAGCTGTTTCATTGGTATTATGGGAACTTTATACAAACCTATTCTAACAGCTTTCATAGCTAATTTACCTTTTACTTGTGAACATTTAAACTGAACCTTCCACCTTCTGTTACTCATAAATTTCACCTCAAATAATCAAATTCTTTCATTACTTCTATTGGGTATTTATTTATAAACCATCTCTCATCTTTTCTTAATTTTGTTCCTTTTTTAAATACTCGTATTGTTGATATATTCTATTTATCCTTAGACCCCATTCTACATAATATCTATTAATTTCATCAATGGCATGTTGTAAACCTATCAAGGTTACTGCTCCTATTATGAATCAGCTAAAAGCAATCCTGGTACTTCCTTCTTTCCAATAATTGGATGTGGCTATTTTTTTCATGATCTTACCTAGGATGTGTCAATTTGTATGCCAGTGTATCCCTATTTATTATATCAAATGCATTCTCAAAATCTCCAAAGAAAATATATACCCTAACCCATTTATTTCTTAAGTATTTCTCCACTATCGTGTGAATTATTATATTATCTATTGTTCTTCTTCCTTTTCTTAAACCTGATTGAAATCCCAATAGTTACAATCACTATGTAAACAACAATTACAGAAGAATTACTTTGCTATCTGTACTAGGTAAGTTATACACAGGGATCCTAGCAGAAAGACTGCACAGGGGGTTGGTAGAAGAAGAAAATAAGTTATACTAATTCCAGTCAGGATTTAGGAAGAATAAGAGATAGAACCTTTTTTTATAGATACATTGGTACATAAATATTTAGCTGTAAAGAGGGGAAGGTTATATATGTTATTTGTGGATTTTGAAAAGATTTTGGCACTATAAATAGGGAAGCACTATGGGTAAAATTGAGCATTAAGGGAATACGTAATAGGTTCATAAAAATATTTCAAAGAATATATACTGATAATGGGTTCAGTATAAAAATATCAAGCAATAAAGTAATGCAAGTTATTCCAAATAATATAAATAATATAGGGCTAAGGCAAGGTTAGAAATTAAGTCTGATATTATTTAATTTGTTCATTGATGATATCCTAGAGGAAAATAATGCAGTAAATAGCCATGTTCTAATAATTAATGATAATGGAATACCTGAATTGTTATTCCTGGATGATCTATGACAATGTTCATATCTAACTTGGGATTAAAAAAATCAATTGAAGCAATAGATAAATTTTGCAGGAAATGGAGCTTACATATTAATACAGGTAAATGAAAAATTGTGGTCTTTAAAAAGGGCAAAGAGTTTAGGAAAGATGAAAAATGGTAATGGCAAGGAAAAGGAATTGACATGGTTAACAAATATGAGTACTTAGGGGTGAGAGTAAGTAGTAAGGGCAGATGGAGTGAGCAAAAGAAGATATCATTAGCTAAAGGGAAGATTTCCTTGAAAGCTATTAGGGCACGCTTAGATAAAATTCCAAAGATCCAAGTAAATTGGTTGGAGAGAATCTATGGGGCAGTGGTGCAGGCCAAAATGTTCTATGGATTGAGATCTGGGGTTTGGAGGAAGGGGGGATTAATGTGAATCTGATACACAGAAACTTTTGCAAACAAATAATGGGCTTACCCAGAGCCTCGCGAACTAGAATAGGCAGTAAAGGGAAAATTATGAGAGAGTACTGAAATGCTGGTTTAGAGCTAGTAATTTAGAGGAGCATAGTGTCTTATATCAGTGTTTGGTAGGTCAGCAAAGGCTTAATCAAGGTGGTACTTGGCTCAACAAGATAAAAGAAAATCTAGAAAAAGTGGTTTTGGGGACATGAGGAGGGCCAGGGGAGCATTAGGAAGGGGGTTCTGGAAAGAAGTTAGGTTAAGAATTAAAGATATTGAAAGGCAAGAACTATTTGCTAGTTTTAAACTGAAAATGTCATTGAAGGTATATAGAGAAATGAATCAAGTGTGGAATAGGGAAAACTATGTTGAAATATGTGATAAATCACCAAGAGAAGGTTTTGCAAGGGCGAAAACAGGAGATGTGAAATTGAAGGTTTAAGAGTAAGAGGGAAGCGGATAAATGCCCATTAAGTAGTCAGCAAGATAATAATTGGCATATATTATTGGATTTTGATGAAGCCAAGTATTTTATGGAGAAGTTGGAAATGCAAAAATGGTCTAATTTACCAAATGAAGTTGTGGGGGAAAAAGATGTTGAATGTTAAAGCAAGAAAAGGGATAGTGGAAATCGCTATGTACTTAAGTAAAGGGAGAGCTAAATGGATGAGAAAAATTAGTACACAAGATAGTGAAGAATGTGTAGAGTGTTAGGGGGTAGATTGAAATAGTAGGAAGAATGAATGAATGGCGTTTAATGCCCATTTTTTGCTACAGAGGCAATCACAGGCGATGAACATGGATGATATATGAGATGAAGTTATATTTTGGGAAAGGATTTATTTTTAAGGAAGAAGTTGTTCCAGGTCGAAGTTTAGGGTACCTCCCTGGCATTTGCCATTTATGAGGACTGAGGGGAACCTGGAAAAAACTTCATTCAGGAAGGACGGTCCTGGCGGGATTCGAACCCCAGACCTCCCACTTACAAGTCCATGCCTTAATGACCTCGGTCACCCGTGGCGATAAAATAGTAGGAAGGGCCCTTATAACTCAGTAACCCAGTGTATGAGTTTATTGGACCTAGAAAATGCAGCAACAAGGCTAGTGAAGTAGTGAGATATAGGGAGTTCAAATTGTTAAATAGTCAATACACAAGAAATGTTAAAATAATTGTTATACCACCTATATAGAATGTTCAAGATAAATATTCTACTGTAAGTAAACAACACATATATGTCACATAGCTAGAATCATTACTATGATAAGATGTTAAATTCCAGTTACCTACGTGCTCTGTAGAAAGCAGATATGACTGGAACTGGCAACTACATTCATTCACAATATTGTGACATTACATTCTCCATTTTGAGATTACCACAGTTCAATAACAGGTGTAGTATGTTTTAGTGTAACACATTTTATGCTTACAAGATTGACAAAATTTTCTTTGCTGATTATCACTTTTTGACTGCTTAGCACACTGGGAAAATGAAAAATAAAAATTAAGGAAAAATAAAAGGAAAATGGAAAATATGAGACAATTCCCTGTATCAAAGGTTGATTAAAACCATTTTGTAAAAAGTTCTGATTTCCTTCCACTCAATTGACCTTTACAGGCAGTGTATGGAAAATCTTATGTTTACAAGACCAAAATGGTGCATGTACAAATTATAAACATACAAAATAGTAAGAATATATCAAAATGTGTTTGCAAAATAAGTAGTGGAACTAGGAAAGTGGTGTAGAAAGTTGCATAACTCAACCAAATAGCAATAGAAATGAAGCAGTAGTTAGTGAAAGTAAAGCAGCAAAAAAATCTTAAGCAAAAGTCTCCAGAAGAAGCAGGCAATGCTGCTAATTAGTAATGCACCATGGTGATGATACTGTAGCATTGCTTCAATTGATAATAAGCCAGTTAAATAAAGAACCTGATGAAGTAGATTTATATTAACAAAAGTAGGGAAAATGAAGAATTAAAATATAAATTTGCAGATCCAGTAGAAAGCACTTGGATTCTCAGCTCTTCCAAAGTGTGAAGGTTGGAATTTGGTGAAGCACAAAAACAGAAAGGAGATTGGTCTAAGGTGAGAATTAACTTCAGTACTGGAAAAAGATTTTCATTTCTTTTAGAAGAGGAAAATATTCCTGTTGGTGATAGCTCTAATCTCAACCCACTTCATAACAAAGTGAAAATAAACCATTTTCTGAATATCAAGGTGAGTATTCATGGTGACAGTCATGCTAGAAACATAGCGGTGAAACTTAATGAGAAAATGAATTCGATTAAGTTTAAAGCTAATGTAAAACCAAGCTCTAAAGTACATGATATTTTTCCTAAAGTGAACAGTGAAAGTTTGGACATGAGAATGATCATAGCAGGTGGAAACATGTATATTGCAATGATGCAAAAAATGTGACTAGATTCCTTAGTAATATACTGAACAACCAGGATAAAAATGCAAAGACTGTAGTGGGGAATATTCCCAACAGACACGACCTAATGAATTGCATGTAAATAAAGAAATGATTACAACACACATACAAATAAAACAATTGTGTTCTGATTTCCTTAGTGTAAAGTCTATAAATGGAGGAAAACTTAATTGTGACTATTATACCAGGTGTGAGTTACATCTGAACTAAATAGGTAAATTATATCTTGTAAAAAGCCAGAAAATGGGATAAAATTCCTATTTGCTAAAAATGTAACAATTCCAGACTGTACAGGTACAACAATTGATAATTCAGAGACTATTTAAAAAATTTGACACATTCTGAGATAAAAAGAGCATGATTAACATTTTAACTCTTAAGAATTATGCACTTAAATATTTAGTACTTAAGTAATAAAGCTGAAATAATTTATAAAGTACTAGATAATGTGAAACCTTAAGTATTAGTTTTAACAGAACATGGTTTGCAAAGTGCTGAATTAGACCTACATAAAATGAATGGGTATTATTAGCTACGAGGAGTAAAAGTCAAAAGCCACTCAAGCAACATACTAGATTATATTATAACAAATCTTAATGAAAGAAGAGATTTCACTTTTAATGAATTTCACATTCCACATCATAGGGCTCAAATAACTGATGTAATAAACTAAACCTATGAATCTATCCCATATTTCAATTTGTCAGTGAAATGAAGGAAAAAAGATTAATCAAGCTTTACGGCAAATTAAGACATGAAAAATTGACAGAGGTGTACAAAGCAACAAATAAAAATGAAAAATGGAATACATTCTTCAATGTCCTTCTCTACTATTTAAACAATACTAGCCCCACCCAAAATAAAATAAAATAAAAAATAAAAATATTATTATTAACATCATCATTATTATTTAAACAATTAGACAAAAAATAAAATAAAAGCAAACTTTGAAATAATAAAATAATGGATATGCTTGAATTATATAAGAAACTTAATTGAATGGATATAAACAGTAGAATTATCAGTATAAAAATCAATATAAATTAGCACTGCAACTAAACAAGGCATACACTTATTGGAAACAAATAAGAAATTCTACAAACAAAACAAAAATAATGTGGAAATTAATAAAAAATCAAACCTCACAAAGTTACATAATACATCACATGAACATTAAAAACACATCATGTTGTGTTTTGACATGAGGGTCAAAAAGTAACAAATTCAATGAGTACTTCCTAAGTGTCAGTAATCATCTCCAAAATGTAAATAGTAACTTAAATCAGGTATTATCAAATTCAATCTACCTCATAACACATCAGAAAGTGAACTAAATATACTGATAAATCATTTTAATAATAAAGGATCCAGTGTATGGAATGGGTTTTCAAGTACAATACTCAAAAAATGCAAAAAGGTATTGCAGCAATTTCTACTATATTTAATTAATTTTCTATCTATGAAGAAAATTTTCCTGATTAACCTAAAATAAGTTTAGTCCATCCAATTTACAAAAAAAAAAAAAAAAAAAAAAAAAAAAAAAAAAAAAAAAAAGGCATTCAACAGAATCCTGCAAACTATAGGCCAATTACTTTGACATCAACATTTGGAAAACTATATGAAAAAGTACTACTAAAAATAATAACAAATTTCTTAAAGAACAACAATGTATATTTAAATTGCAATATGGTTTCAGGAAAGGGCAATCAACTGTTACTGCCATTGGTGTCTTTGTACATGAGATCCTAAAGAAATGAAACAAGATGAAAACACAGTTGGACTATAATTCTATACTTTTCAAAAGCTTTTGATGGTGTATCCCATGACCTGCTGTTAGAAAAAAATTAAAATTATGGTTTAAGAGGGAAAGCAAATATATTTTTGTATTCTTATCTAAAAAATTAAACAGTGCTATAAAATTTTGTGTTAATGTGAAAATTGTGTAAAACGAATCAGACTGTATGTTCACTTTGGGTACCTCAAGGATCAGTATTAGGTACTTTGCTCTATCTGATCTATGTAATTTCCAAAAGATCCTGAGCAATATGCAGACAACATTAGGCTAATATTCAGCAATAGAAATCCAAAATACTTAGAAGACACAATAAAATAAAACTTAATAAGAGTACATTTATATCATGTCTAAACAGTGCCGCCATGGGTGACCGAGGTCGTTAAGGCATGGACTTGTGAGTGGGAGGTCTGGAGTTTGATTCCAGTCTCCCTGATTGAGGTCCTTTCCAATTTTTCCTCAGTCCTGATAAATAACAAATGCCTGGGAGCTGCCCTAAACTTAGGCCTAGAATGTTTCCTTCCCTAAAAAAAATCTTTTACCAATTTATCATTTCATCTCACTTATCACCAGTGTCCACTGCCTGTGATGCCCCAGCAGTAAAAACGGGTGTTAAACACTATTGAAAAAAAAAATCTAAACATTAATCAGTTGACCTTCAATGTCAATCAAACTAAAAGTGTTCTACTTAGTCATAGTAATGATCCTGACGAAACATTAATATTTACAACAGGAAATTCAGCAATTAACAATCTAGGAATTTACGTAGATAAAATTTTATATAATGGCTCACATATACAGGAAATGTGAGACAAAATGAGCAAAAATATTTAACTGTTAAAATATTTCTCTAAATAATTACACACTAACAACTTAATAAACTTATACTGTGGAATAACTTACCCTCATAAAGAGCATGGCATTGAAATTTGGGGTGGATGTGGTATAACCAAAATGAGTCAATTACTTATTCTTCAGAAAAGATGTATTAGGTCTGGTATAACCAAAGTGACCCAATTACTTATTCTTCAGAAAAGATGTATTAGGTCCATATTCCACTTAAAGATTAGTGAATCCTGTAAAACTACATTTAAAGAAAACAACTTCCTCACAGTAATAGCTATTTATGTATAAAAAGTAATAGCATTATTCAAATTAAGCCATTGTCTATAAATAAAGACATGCATTCTTACAATACTAGAGGAAAAGCTAATTATTACAGAGTTATCCCCATGGTGGCTGAGGTTGTTAAGGTAAAGACTTATGAATGGAAGGAGGTCTATGGTTCAATTGTCACCAGGACCATACTACAGAACCATACGTTTTTTCCAGGTTTTCCTCAGTCTTCATAAATTGGCAAATGCCAAGGAGGTAATCCAAACTTAGACCTGGAACTCTTCCTTTAAGGAAAAAAAATCCTTTCCCAGTTTATCATTTCATTTATGAATCATGTGTCACCCACCTGTGTTGCCTCAGTAGTTAAAATGGGTGCTAAACTCTATAAAAATATATAAATACAAAAATTTATATAGTTGGTATATACAAACTGCTACTGAAAAAGATCCATTTATCAAGGGAACTGTTCTTTATAACAAACTACCTATAACCATAAAAAACTAAGATGAAAAATGATAACACATTATTAAAATGATACCTAGGAGAAAGGTGCATCTTGACTGGAAGACTTAAAAATCTGAATTACTACATGAACGGAAAATTGATCTAATTGTATGCCTTAAATATAAAAATTATAATGTAAATAGAATAAAGAAAAATGTATATTCACGGTTTGTCCAAATGAAATAGTGACCTTTGATTTATCTGTAATTATTTATTGGTTAGAAAACATGAACATACAGGAAGTAAGAATGATACATGGGTGACATATCTCCTACACATAGTCACATTGTCTGTTTAAGCAAATGTCCCAGTGAGTCACAAGGTTATGGATTCCCTGAGTAAAGAACATCCATGGTTGACTGCAGAACGAATCTTGAAAGAAACACTCCCCTCTGCTTGGTAATGTAGCAGATGCTCCAAGCATTCACCCATGTGCTGAGCCTTTTGCTCCCAAGAAAGATGCTTGGAGATCCATTGCTCTTAAACCTTGTAGTATCCTAACCATTGAAGGAGAATGGTGTGACAGTTCCCTAGTTCAATTATACTGTTTCTGCTATCTCTCAGGTGCTAACTTGATGATTCTCCATTTCAAGGTTGTCTACAGCTGTGCATTGATTCTTTGGTGATGGTTAAGTAAGCTTGACCAGGTCTAGCATGTCCTCTGTGTTCACTTGTCCGTCACAAAATTCACTACACCATCTGAACACTGTGGTGCATGACAAACCACATTCCCATACACATTAGTCCTATGACAATAAAGTTCATTTCTACTCACACCTTCTCCGTTAATAAATTGAATTATTGCTTGTTGGGCCCATTTGGCAAATCCCTGTGTTGAACATATCCAGTTCAACATGCATTGCACATATAAACAACATATTGCGCCATAGGACCATACCAGTTTGCTTTCTTATATACATAGCCACCTACCAGAGCAAACACAAAGCTCTGCATAGTTAAGCCACGATGCTTTGACATAATTTCTTGTTTCATTTGGGCAACACAAGGTGTAAAAACATATGTGTTACAAGGCTTGATGATAGGTAGATGGGTACCATGTGATCATATGTTGTTAATAAACTCATGTCCAGAAATGCTAGCATATCTGAAATGTCCAGAAGGACATAGGCAGTACAGATAATAAAAGCTATGAAAGAAATGAAACATAAAATTGAAATAGCATAAGTAAACAGCATTTTCATCAACTACAGAAGATGCTCAATATGCCTGCCACCAACTTTGATATATTTTGTGTATCACATGGTTATGTCATGTCAAACCCTTGGAAAAATTCCCAGCACATCTCTTATAACTACACTGATACTTGCAGTCATGCCACAAGATCTTGCTGTGTCTCCACAGGAGTCTCATAAGATAGGGTTTCCATGTATTGCCAGAAAAAAAATCCAATGCTGCCAGGTCAGGTGAGTGTGGGGGCCAGGCTATTGCGCAAACACATCCAATCCATCTGTTGCCAAAGGTGTTAATCAAGTGGCCAGGTACCTCATGATCAAGATGTGCTGGGGCACTATAATGCTGGAACCATATTGCACAATGTATTTCCTAAGGCAATTCTTCCAGCAACTTGTTGCAGGTAATCCGGAACATTAAAATGCACTGATATGAAGTACAGATCTATTAGATGGTCATCAATGATACCTGCCCACATGTTTACAGCCAAGCAATGTTAATGGCTTTAGATATGCAGCCCATAAGAATTTCCATCCATCCAAATATATGGCAGCTTCTGGAATTGAACATGCCATCCCTGGTAAAGGTGCTCTCATCAGAAAACAAGATAAATCATAGGAAGAGAGGTAGTGTCTATTTTGTTTAAGCAGCCATCGGTAAAAGATGACACAAAGAGTAAAGTCATCCTGCACCTTCTAGAGGTGGTAGGGGTGAAGCTACGCATCATGCACAACTTGCCATAATGACATTGGTTTACACCAATGGTGTGTGCTACAGCTTCAGTGCTCATAAAGGCTGATCTTCTAAATGCATGAGTACCGTTTCTGCAAACTCAAGTGTACAGTATGTCCACAGAGGTGTTATATAGGTTGTAAACTGCCTGTTCACATTACATTGTAGATAGAACCAGCAGGCCTCTCTTGCATTCCTCAGGCTTTCCCACAGATGAGAAGCATCTGGGTGTACTCTGCATTTGTTTAAATGGCCGCCATTGTTCATGTCCATTTGACGATAGTCACACAAATCAATACTGTAAAGTATGAAACTACTGAAGAGAATAATACTGTAAACACTACTGTTGGCTGTGGGATATGGTGAAAGACTGCTGTGTGTCATGTAACAGCTGTAAACAACCCTGAACTAATGAATGCAACCTCTACTGCTTGTTGTGGAATCTAATAGTTTGTTTACCTAGTCATCCTCCTCCACAATTCAGAGACACTAGCACATAAACAAAGCATTTCTGGACATGGGTTTATTAACATGTGATTACATGGTACCCATCTACCTACCATCGAGCCTTGTAACATGTATTTTTTACACCCTGTATATTATGTATGTAACTGTACAACTTTGACAATGCTTAAAACTTGATTAGACAAGTCTGCTAACAATAAAGACAACGTTTAGCAAAATTCAACAACATTTATGTTCTTTATGAACAGAAACTTATTTTTGGATCCAAAAGTACAAGCTGAGAATAACTGAGATAGGAAAAAACCCTTATACTTCTTAGAAATAGATCTGAATTGGATGATAGCTATACCAAGCAAATAAGCCCTAAAGTGTTAAAGTTTTTGGGCTATTACATTTGATGCAAAAACCAAGATTTGCACTGGGCCATAAAGAAATGGAGGGCTTTCAAACTAAAAACAAGGTAACTTTACTTTGTCCTTTTTGTTCAATATGCTCTTTAATTTATGTGAGTAATGCACGAATAAAAATAAAAGAATATTAAGTGATTCATATGACAAAAAGCCATTCAATTTACATAAAGGAACATGTATTGCTTCCTCCAAAAGTTCTTAAGTAACAAAATCAAATGATTATGAAATTGCATCTCCTTTTACGACTGGAAATTTTTCTACATAAATATGAACTACTGAGGGTCCCAAGCTCCCAAATTTTCTACTGCAGAGGCACTTTCAGAATGAATATATGAATACATATAAAGTTACCATAAAAATGGATATCTTAAGGGCATATACCCTATGTGTGAAGAACCAGATAGTAATTGCACTGTATATTAGAATGTAAGAAAACCAAGTTTTGGAGAGAACTGTTCCTGTTACAAAAGTAGGAAAATTTACCAAATGAAATAAAAGGCAGAAGAATTTTCAATTTAAAACCAGATGAAAATATTAAGGAACTGGCAAAGTGCATAGACAAGGTGAGACAAAAATGGTTATGGAAGATGGGTGAGATAAATAATAATGCTGACTATTGCACTATTTAGGAGTTAATGTAAATCCCCATTCACTGTCAACCTGGAATTAATTTTAATGGGGTACAGAAAGAATGCAACATCTAAAGTCAGGGTAAGCAAGTGAGAAATTCAAAAGTTTGTTAATAGTAGTATTTATTTCTCATGCATCACATTCATATTTTTTTTTAAATGCAAAATAGACACAAATAAAAAAAACACTATTTTTAAAGGTAACAATTAGGAACAGAGCCTTCAGCAATTCCAGAGGGCACTGAATAAAATCAAAATTTATTCCAATTTGATTGGCTCAGCCCCCCCAGTCCCCGGTTCATCAGCAGCTACTTACTGGAGCATCCAGAGGTCCGGGCTTCGATTCAACCAAAAACAAAATACAACATTAAAAGTAATTTACAATAGTAGTAAGTTTACATGAACTAAGAATGTGGAAAGGAACATTTTTTACTTTGATTTTAATATGATTATCGTTTGTTTCTGTTTAACGTCCAAAGAAATAATCCATTCTAAAGGATAGAAATTTAGCTGAATAAGTTTAATTGGAAAAGGAGGAAGGTTCATTTTACATGAAATGTAATTTAATATTGTATTGAATGTATAAATTATTTATAATATTGTGTTTTTGGTTGGATCCGAACCTGGTCTCCTGGAAATTCCAGTAGGTAGCTGCTGATGAACTAGAGACGGGGGACTGAGCCAATCAAATTGGAACAAATTGGAATTAGTGCCTTCTGGAATTGCCAAAGGCAATGATCATGTTAGTGTTTTGTTTTTTTCTTATTTGTGTTTATTTTGTTAAAAAGTTTTGTATGTTGATGCATAAGAAATAAAATTCATATTCATTCATATCAAGTCACCAATTTCTTTTAGCAGGCAGAGTAAATATAATAACATGTTGTTAAATATCAAGAAAATTATAGTGCTTGCATTGAAGTCAGTCAATTTATTAACTGAATAGTGTATAATGCCCATTTTAACTATTGAGGCACCACAGGTGTTGAATAGTAGAATTGAGTCAGACCCTTATATACTTTTCTCTTATTAAGGTTATAAAAAAATTAATTAATGGTCTTAAGAACTAAAAGTATGAGTATTTTGTATCCTTGGTTTGATACTCCTTTATGTTGTGTTCAGTTGTTATTATGAAGGCATCTGTAGCTTTTCATGGTCCAGCCTTGTATTTTTACCAGTTCTATCTTATGTGGTTCCAAGGTTTTCTTAAGTCTGTTGTTAGAGAGCTTTTAGATGCATTCAGTCTTGATTATGATTCTAATTTTTTTCATGGTTGTTTTGTTTAACTTTTTTGATTGGCTTTGGTGATTTTGTTCCTTTTTCTGCTAGTTCATCGATAATTTCATTTCCTCTTTATTTTTATGTGTGACGTATCCATTGGAGTGTTATGCTCTTTTGAAGATTTGTAATAGTTTTGATATTAATCCTGATTTCCTGAGCAGTTGATGATTGGGCTCTATTTTTTAAGGTTATAAGCTCTATGGCTGCTTGCGAGTTTATTACAAATACAGCTTTCTGGATGGTAGACTGTCAATATAGAAGCTGAAGTAGGGCTACGTGAATTACCTTTATTTCAGTCAAGAAATGGTCATTTGGCTTCCAACTGGAATGTAGTGTGAGAACAATGAACAGTATATGCCAGCCCAAGTTTGTTCTTGGTTTATCACTTAGTCATCTGTATCTATGTGCAGTGATTTATTTGGTGGATACCTCTCTGATAATGAATTGTTTGTTATCTACTTCAGTAGTGTTTAGTAATGTTGTAATTACCATATTTTCCAAGGTTAGATGCATGTTTATACATTGGTAGTAAAGTGATTTTCTGGGTTGATTCTTTTCTACTTCATTATCCATTTTTAGTGTTTTCACATTTGGCAATTTCACTGATTGGGGGACTTTGGTTTTTAATGTTTTTTGGTAATTTGTTGATTTAACCATGTTTGATCCTGTAAGACTTTTATATTGATGTATGTTGTTGCAACTTGTATAATTTCTTCTGTTATTTTGTTGTAGGCACATTACTGCAGTGCTGTAATCAGGGTGGAACTGACTGCTCTGCATGTTAGTCTTAGTGCATCGTTTTTGGATTTCTGTAATTTCTGTAGATTGCTTGTGTGGGCTGTTGTTAAGCCTTCATTTCTATATTTCACTACTGGTTTGATGCGTTAAAGTTTGGTTGACTACTTCTGGAGAGTTTACCCAGTGGCTCCACTTAGGCCCTTTAGGAGGTTAAATCGGTTATTAATTTTTTATATGAGCTACATCAATGTGCTGTTTCCAAATCAGTTTATTGTATAAGTACATTCCTAAGTAAAAGTAACTGAAGCATAAGTGTGTGTTAGACGACAGATTAATTTTAATTTACATTCCTAAGTAGTTTGTGTTTTTGCTTTTATTGGTGGAAATCTTCATTGTTGGTAAAAAACCAAGCCACATCCTATTATATTACATCTTCAATATATCATAATAAATGTCATTTTAATCCAAGAGGTATGCTAGATTTGCTCCAGATGGTTTGGAGTCTAAATCTCCAGATAACATCATTCCTGTTTTCTCAGGAGAAATTTTGTTATTTCAGTTGGAAAAAATAGTTTAAACAAACACATCACAAGTAACACAAAACTAGCTGCTGCTTTTCTATCATCCGGAGCATAACCTACCAAATTTGCTGGAGTTATAGAAAAGATTCCCCCATTATTAAGCTTCACAGGCCTATGATATTTGTAATATAACTAGTAGCAATGAAGCAAACTATTATATAAACAAGAATATTGGTAAATGATAACACCATATTTCACTTAGTATTTATTGTTCAGAATATGCTTTAAGAGCTTTGCTCCCATCATTTACTAAATACACAGTGCCATATTTGGTGAATGACCTGGAGACATCTGGCAGTTTCAATGCAAGTTGACACAGAATGTCCATTGGTGGAATTTCAAATTGCATTGGTCAATTTTTATTTTCCATAATAAAAATCTCACAAATTGCTAACTCAAAAGAATTTTTTTACAGCCTTCAATAATTGGTTCTCTTGTAAGCTCATGATTTTTGCATAAAAATGTGCTATAACTGTGAATCAATCCATTTGTTTATATTTAATGTTCCTAAATTGTTCTTTTGTCCTAATTTACAAATGATTTAGTTATGCCTTTCTAATTAAAATGAATAAAAAGTATTTACAAAATTTACCTACCCTCCATGAGCACACAATAAAATAAAAACATTTTCAAAAAATACAGTGCAATTTTGGCCCCAAAATTAAATATAGTACAAAAAACTCTCTCTAAAATGCAACTATATATGCAACCCCTGTCAGCAAAAAAGCTTGGAACTTACCAAATTAGGTGCTGGATGGCAAGCAAATTTATACACACAGAAATAAAAATCATTTGCTAACTAGGGCAAAAAAAATGTTTAGGAACATTAAATATAAGCAAATGGATAAATCAGTGATTGTGGCACATTTTGGGGCAAAAAGACAACCTCACAAGAGAACCAGAGTTATTGAAGGTCTTAAAAAAATCCTTTTGAGTTAAGTAATTTGAGAGAAGATTTTTATTCTATAAAATAAAGATGGAGTAATGAATTTACAAATTCTACTAATAGACAGTTTTTGTCAAGTGGCATTGGAACCACCAGAATCACGAACAATGCCAGTGGTCTACAGTTGACAATCAAAGCAAGGGCTCTCAAAACATGCTCTGAGCAATAAATACTAAATGAAGTATAGTGTTACTTCATTCTACTTTGTATAATAGTGTTAAAGAAAATTTGGAGTTATTGGTTTTCTCTAATAAAGTGGTTTACTTTGAAACAGTAAGTTAAAATGGTAAGGAGGTAGAAGCATCAAAGGTCCTTAAGCACTCAAAACTTAATAGAACTTTTTCTGTCTCTTCATTCCTACTAAACAAAATTAGGAATGATTCAGCATTCAATTAAAACAGAATGTAGGAATCAACACAGTAAAACTATCATAAAATCTGGTTTAGACTCAAAGTAAAACTACTTAAAAATCATGTCAACACATTAAATTTCTTTTGATGTTCCACTTTTTAAAATTTAAAGTAAACTGGGACATGTTTCACGAGGCACTCGCTCACATTGTCAACCAAACAACTACTGTCCCAGTTTACTTTTAAATAAGTTTTTAAAAATGGAACATCAGGAGAGTTTTAATGTGTTGACATGATTTTTAAAAAGTTTTACTTTTAGTCTAAACCAGATTTTATGATTCAGCATATTCTCTGTCACACAGAACCATATTAATATGAAGCTAATATAACTTTTGTTTTACAGCATTTATTTAAGGGCTTTAATTGAATTGTGTGGTAAAGTATATAGAACTAGGATTGAATTTTCTGGAAAATTTGAGATCATTACTTTTTTTGAAGTTTTTAACACTGCTCTGACATCACAGACAGTGAACAATGATGATACATGAGATGGAATTACTGGCCTAAGTTTAGGGTACCACTCTGGTATTTGTCACTGATGAGGGTTGAGAACAAATAAATAAAATAAAATAAAATCTGTATACGCCACCCTGGTACCTGGTTTCCTAAACCAGGGCGTGTATATCAAATTTTCCATTTATTGTTATTATAACTATACAATTCAATAATATTTTAATACATTATTTTACAGATTTTCCTAATAACTAGATTAAAATAATAAAACAATAAACAAAAAAATATAAAATAAAATAAAATAATTAATTCAACCAAAATATAAATTTATGTAATTACTTCCCAAATTAATCTTCCAAAATCTACAAAACTACCAAATTAATAATTTAACAATATTAATGGGAGCCAGTAGGAATTATAGCTGGTAGCCAGCTATTCTATCCTTTAAATTTATTCCATAACTATACAACTATACTACTACTAACCACTAGTTACCAGCAGTATGTACTGGTATCCAGTACTCGGCAGAAAGTCTCTTAAATTGGACATTATCCTCAATTGTTTCAATTCTCCTTAATTTATTACAATCATAATAATATCCTTCTCTTTGACAACTTACTTCACTTAAAGTTCATTTATCATTATTAATCTTTCCTACTCATTTCATTTATTTGTTCCAACACTTGAACTCATTAAACACTATCACCTCACTTCCACCATATTACTCTCCATCTTTTCTTCCCAACATTCCTTCTTCCATCTCGCTTGATCCTCCTGGTCCCCTGGTTGCACCATTTCTTGCGCTCAGCTCCTCCTCTCCAGACACCACTTCTCCATCCTGTATCTCCTGCCGCGGCTCATTCCCATGTATCTCCAACACCCTTCCTTCTTCCATCTTCTTCCCGGTGTCAAAACTCTTATAGGTATATTCTCTACTTCAGGTTATAAGTCAACATTAACCCCGTTTATTATATTTTTAGGCATTTTCATCTGCATATTCCCTTCTTCCTTATCTTTATCTTCTCCTTCTAATATTCTGTTCCTGTTGAACTAATTAATGTTATTTTGTATATTTTCTATTCTTGTCAAGTTATTTGTGTTTGGGGGTTGTCTTTGCATACGTATGTGTTCTTTTTTTTTTTTTTTTTGAGTAGTGTTTAACGCCCGTTTTCACTACTGAGGCACCACAGGCAGTGGACACTGATGATACATGAGATGAAATGATAAATTGGGAAAGGATATTTTTTTTTAAGGAAGGAAGCGTTCTAGGCCTAAGTTTAGGTACCTTCCCGGCATTTGCCAGTTATGAAGAGTGAGGAAAACCTGGAAAAAACCCCAGTCAGGGAGGACGGTCCTGGCGGGATTCGAACCGCAGACCTCCCGCTCACGAGTCCGTGCCTTAACGACCTCGGCCACCCGTGGCGGTTCGTACGTATGTGTTCTGATCTTCTTACCTCGTCCTCAGCTTTTTCATTACATCTTATTATTTGCTCTTGTGGTATTACCTCTTCCCATGTTAGGTTACTTATTTTGAGTGCGGCCTGCTCGAGGTATTTATATAGGCCCTTATTTCTAAGTATATGTGCCACCTGATGGCCACTTAAAATTTCTCTTTCTTCTCTCACATGTTCTAAATAGTGTGTGCATTCAAATAACACATGCTCTGGGTTATCCTGTGTTTTGCAAAGTACAGATATCGTCCTCTGTTCTGTTAATTTTCTTCCGATAAGTTTTGTAAGGCCCGTGTCCTATAAGGTAATTTATCATGTCTTTGGTAGGTTGTATAAATTTTAGTTTTAATCTCTCAAAAATGTGTTAAATAAGTCGAAAGTTCTCCTGCCTGCCTCGGCATTTTCCCATTCATGCTGCCATTGTTCATTTAAATTGTTGCAATGACTGCCGATTATTAAACTTACTTTCTCCAAGTTGCCTTTCTTCAACCAATAAACAGCACCTCTCAATTTAATCAATAGGTCAATTGGCCATATTCCTGTTACTACAAAAAGGACCATAGTGGGTGAGATGCTTAATGCCCCTGTAAATCTTAATAACACCTTCCTTTGTGATCTTCTTAATAGAGTTTTTATTTGAACATCCTTCATCCTCAGAACCCAGACCCCTGCTTCATAAGTCATTATTAAAGCAAAAATGCTCATCTAGTATGCTGTAATGATGTTTAATGGAATTTTAAAATTCCACTGAACTAATCTTGCTAATTTCATCATAACGTTTTTGGATTTTTTTCATACTTATTCAGTGTGTTTCCTAAAGTTTAGTTTCTCATCTAAGTAAATTCCCAAATATTTTGGTTCTTTTTGGCGTCTTATATTTTGGTTGTTATATTTTATGCATGGATCTCTTTTGAGATTACCTTTCAAAAGCATGTAGCCTGATTTAGTTGAAGCGACTTGGAGTTTAGTTTTACTACACCAATTACTGAATTTATTAGTTAGTTTATTTGCTCTTCTTTCTATATCTGCTCTATTGTTTCCTTCTATTAGAAATAAAACATCGTCGGCATATGCGATGGTTTTTGCCACATTTTCATCGTTGTTTATTTTGCCTAAAAGAGTTTCCAAAACTATGTCCCAAAAAATTGGTCCTAAGATCGAGCCTTGGGGACATCCCTTAGTTATATCTCTGTTATTTGTTTCTTCAGTACCTTTTACATGAACCCTTCTGTCTTTGCAGTAGTCCATTAATACTACATATAGACATTTAGGGAGATCTATTTCCTGTAACCTCTCAAATAGTACCGGCCACCATAAATTATCAAAAGCGCCAGAAATGTCAATTAGAATTCCAATTAAATATTTTGAGTTTGAGTTATTGACCATATCTAATATGTGGTTTATTGCGTCTTGAGTCAATTTTCCTTTTCTAAAGCCGAATTACCTGTCATGATCCTAAATTCTTTTAATCTTTTACAGACGAGTGCTTCTAAGATTTTTCCAAGAGTATTTAAGAGGCATATAGGTCTATATGATTTCGGTTCCTTAGGATCCTTGTCGGCACTTTTCTTCAGGATAATAACTTTTCCTGCTTTCCAGCAATAGGGAAAGCACCCTTGCCATATACAGTCATTAAAAAGTCGACATAAGAACAGTGTAATTTTATCATCCAATTTCATCAACACTTCATTCACTACTCCATCTGGACCTGCTGCTTTATCCCTTTTTAGCTCATTTATAGCAAACTTAATTTCCAACACATCAAAGGGGTAGAGTAGTCTATTATTTCTATATATGGTATTCATATCCACTCTTTTTTGAATGTGCTGAATATTATCCTTACTTTTATCATCCTGTGGAAGTAACTTGTCCAAAAGGGAATTTACAGAGCTTTTCCAGTCTGTAGTCATTTCACCATTGTCTTTTTTTATTGTATTTAGAATATCCGGTTTCTTGATTTTTTCCATAATAATTTTATAGGGCATTCCCCATATATTGGTGTCTAATTTCTTTTCAACGAATGTTTTCCCTGAGTTCGTCCTTGTTTCTTCTATAGTGGTTTTATATTTATTTAGGTTCCTCTCCCTTTCTTCTGCAATTATCCATCTATGATATATTTTTCTTAGTTTCCTAACTTTGCTTCTTGCTTTTTGCAGTGCATCCATCCAAATAGTATCATAATATTTTTTGGGTATGGTTGTGGGAACAGATTTCTCCATGGCCTTTCGTATTGTTTGGACAAGGTTATTGGCATCCTTATCAATAGACTCTCCTTCGTATTGTAACTTTAAGTTTTCAAATTCCTGTCTCAGAAGATTCCAGTCTGCTCGTTTGTAATTGTAAATTTTCTCTCCTCTTCCTTCTTTAAATTTTGGTTTTCAAGTGCAGTAATCGAAATAGATTAATCTGTGATCACTAGTGGTCATATCTTGACCTACATTCCAATTTATTATTTTATTATTTGAGCTTAACTTACATAAAGTTATGTCAATGTTGGCAGTAGCACCGGCTCTATTTTCGAAAGTAGGAGGGTTGTTGGGTTGATTATTGACAAAAAGATTTAGTTCAGAAATAGCTACTTCCAGTTTTTCTCCTCTTTCATCTTTGATGTTACTATACCACCAGTCAGATTTGGCATTGGCATCGCTTGTGAAAATTTGCTGAATTTTTTTAAAAGTGTTACTGACCTCTTTTATTTTTGTTATATAAGGACCAATTGGATGGCTGTATTGAAAATATTGATTTGTTAGAATAAATTTTCCGCTGTCATATGTTACTTCAATACAGTTTGTATGTGTGTCTCCTAATTGTGTTATATTGACTATTTGTAAATTTGGATTATATATTATAATTGATGCCATGGGATTTTCTCCGTGACTAATTATCCGTGCTCTTGCTGGGGTATGTGCTAGTTTGCCTTTAAAGGAATAAGGTTCCTGAATGCATAATAAGTATAATCTCAGTTCTTCTGCAATTTTATTTAATTCCAACATCACTTGTTTACTTCTCTGGGCATTTATTTGGCCAATTTTGATTATTCTACGCTTGTCGTAATCTGCCATATTGTCTTTTAGATAACACTTATCTAGAGTTTGCAACAGAGTGATGCTTGGTACTGGTCCTAAGTTCTTGATCGGCTACTTTCTTGGATTTAGAGCTAGGTTTATTATTCTTTCCTAGTTGTTTTATAACAGCGCCAAAATTACTTCCTTTAATTTTATTTTAGTTTTGTGTGTGTTTTGTTTCTTAATAGGGTGTTTGTTTTTTAAAGGAGTATTAGCAGGATGTCTGGGCATTGTTGGAGAACTAAGTATTTTAGTTTCAGTCTTTGGAGTGGTTCCAGAGAAATTTTTGGAGTAGTTTACTCCATCGTGCCGGATATGAGCATAAAAATTAGGCCAGCTTTGCTTAATGTCGGAAACTATCCTGCCATAACAAAGTGCAAAGTGTTTATATACTTCATTGAGATCCAAGTAGTCGTTCCTTTTTCTATAGGCTGTATTTAGTAGTTTTAATAATTCATTAGGATCCGTTGTAATATTTTGAGTTTTTAATTCCATACAGTGGATGGCATCGGGCACAGGGAAAATTATTGATTTACCATTTTCATGCAACTTATGCGTAACGTGTGGTAATGCGGCAGTCAAGGTGCATCTTTCCTCTAGTCCACTCAGCTGTAGTGTGACATCAAAATTCGCATAGATCCGGTTAATGTCTAGAGTTCTTTTGTCGTCAGTATTTGTCGAAGTTGTGTGTTCTTGTGCATTTGTAGCTAGAGTTGAGTTTAATATTAACTGGTGCTTTATATTGATTTCCTCTACATCCCTTTCCTCTTCTAGTGCCTCGATTTCTATCACTTTTTGACATGAAGTCGCATCACTACCCTTGTCGTTCATTGAATTGACAAATTTTGCTTTTGTGTTTAATCTCGAATTTTTTCTTCTTCTTGCCCATAGGGATTTTAAGAATCTACTGCGTAGCTTTTTTTGTGAGACGAGTTGTTCAAACTCTACTTCTATTTGTTCCTTGTTCCCTTCCTCTTCCTCTCCTTCTTCTTCTGTACTTGTGTTTTCATCCATTAAGGCTTGATAATTCACCTCGACCTTTTTCTTGATTCCCATTTCTTTATCTATGGTGTGGATTCTTAATTTTGGGGGTAAAGCAGGTTTATTGTGTGATGATATTTCCAGTTCTTCATTTAATTTTGTGTTAGATAACAGCTCCAGGATTTCATTATCATCTGTCTGTGTGTGACTCTCTGTGCTTTTGGGATTATCCCTTAGTTTAAGTTTGTGGGCTATGATTCTTTTTAGGTTCCTTTTAATTTGACTGGGAGTATTTCTTCTTTTGGGTTTTCCTCTTTTTTATGTCCATTTTACTTCTATCCATAATCAGTTCGAGCGATTACTCTTTCCTACATTAGTTTATAGGTAGGACAATTTTGCCTTCCCCCACAATTTCTTGTTTCTTCTGCAACAGGGAATACATATGGGCTGTTGTTCTTTCTTAGCACATTCTTTTCTTTCGTGATCTTCTTCCCCACAGTGTCCGCAAATTAATTTGTCCTGATTGCAATATTTTGCCACATGACCATAGTCATAGCATTTGAGGCACTTAGCCACTGAAATGAAATCTTTAATACTAACTGACTGAAATCCAATATATATTCTGCCATTTGGGATTATGTGTTTCCTTAAATTTGGGGACACCTCCACTACATGGTGTACGGTTGCCCTATTTCTTTGTCCAGTTTTGAACCTAAATTTAAATTCTTTTTTTAAATCCTCTTTTGAAATATATTGTTCAAAATTCTGTATGTAAATATCTTCAGAGATTTCTTCTTCCTTGGCACCAGCCAATATATCATACAAAATCATCAACAGGTTCCTCTTTCTGGGTGGTTCAATCCTTAAGTCTTTTCCTTTTAGGTTGTTGCTATTTATAACTTTGTTTGTCATCCTCTGTTTCCGTTTCCATTATTAAATTTTTTCCAGCAGTTCTCAAACTTCTTATTTTAATTTTCTCTGCTGCAGGTTTCAGATTCTGCGTCACTATTCTTTGTAACTCTCGTACATCCATGGTTTTGTTTGAGGAAATGAAGATGGTATGCTTTTCAGATTCAACTGTTCTCTGAAATTGCTGCATTTTACCCGTAGGTGCTGGTATTGTTGTTACTTGTGCAAAGGTTCTTACTGGTTCTACATATCTCATCTCGTGTAGCTCCTTTGCCAGTTTTGCTTCTGATTTCGCCTTCTCTCCCTCTATCCTTGCGTTGTCATATATATTTTGTCATTTAGCTAATAGGATATAGACTTCTTTCTTCTTATCCATATTAATCTTCTCTTTTGCAATGAGCGTATTAATTTCAGTTATCACTTCTACAAAGGTATCTATAGGCTCCATATCAAAATCAGTGTTTCCTTTCGCTTCCTCTTTCTTTCTTAAATCGCTCTCCAATACCGTACCCTTCCTTTTCTCTATTTCTACTTCCCTGTTACCATCTCATTTTGCCCTATCTACTTTTCTGTCTCGTGAACTACCTAATGAGTGTCGAGGTAAAAATACCTCTTTTTCTTCCATCCTTCATTTTTTACTAGGGGAAGACACCTCCTCAGGTACCCTTCCTGTCTGGTATAGTTTTGTGTTATAAACTATAGCAATTAAGGGTTGAGAACAATCTGGAAAAAAACCTATCAAGGAGAACAGTCCTGGAAGTAACTGCAGACCTCCCATTCACAAGTGTATGCATTAGCAATGTTTGCCAACCACATTGGTGCCCATTACCCAAAATTGATATTATTAATTTTCTCCTAATAATTGCCTTTCATTTTCTGGTTTGTAAATAAGCAATTCTGCAGGGATAGAGTCATTCTCAAGCCCATCATGAAGAACAATGAGCCAGATGGTTTCATTACCATCTGTAAGCACCTCTGTTGATACCTACAGCTTACCAAAATTGTTTGAATCTTAAACCACTTTTGATCCAAGTTTCATTCAAGTAAATCACTAGAAAACAAAATTCAAAAAAAATTTTTTGCTTATGAAATTAGCCATATTTTATAGCTTTTGACCTGCTGAACAAGAATATCACAATAGAAATGCACAAATGACTATGATTTATGAGAGATCTGGAACAGTTTCTGAATTAATAGAGATATGCTTACACAACACACACACATATATGATTCCATGTTCACTTTTACATCCGGCATCACTTTGCTTGCCACTTGTATATATTGCTTATTTCTTTTTCTTTATAATGCATCCAGAAACAGATGATACATAAGTAGGAATCATTTAAATGATTTGGGTCCCTTCTTACCATTTTGAACAATTGACACTTTACTGCCTTTCAACCAATTCGCAAAATTTCTAGCACACATAGTGTTACAAATGTTTGAGGCCCAGGGCTTGTCTGGTTCAACTTGCACTGAACATGACTAATTAGTAAATATACATGGATCTCTACTTACTCAGCTTGAAGCCAATTTTCCTTCTGAAATGTACTACTAAAACTGAAAACAACTTAAGTTCAAACTCTGAAAAAGCATAAGAGAAAAACTTCCAGAACTAACAGATATAAAGTAAAGGGAAGCATATTGCTCTTTGTTTGCATTTCTGAGATATGACTTTGGTCTCATACATTTTCAAAAGGGAAAAAAAAAAAAAAAAAAAAAATGTTTTGGCCTGTCTATAATGCATTATAGAGAGGAGATAGAGCAATGAATGTAAAATTTTTGGTTCAATACTAGCCCCAATACCTCAAGATGCACCAGGTGGATCCTCAAACTTATGGCTACCTAAATATACTCGGTATAGATGAATGAATGAACTAATGATGGCACAAATGTGCACACAATCCTTGACACATTATAGCTATCTGGCATTCATCTTCTCAGAGTATATAAAAACTGAAAAAATATCTTACCCAGACACCTTAACCTGCCCAGGAATCAAACCCAAGACCTTCAAATTAGTAGTTGCAAATGCTGCCACTAGACTATGGGGGCAGTCTGAATAAGTGAACTAAGAAAACCTAAAATTATCACCCATTTCAATTAATATAAGACTGATGTTAGCACTATTGATCACATGCGTAAAACTTAATTCAGTAGGAAGGCAAGGTAGAAAATTGCCATTGGCATTGTTTTTTAGAATAATAAATATTGTGGGTATCAATGCTCAGTCCATTTTCACACACAACAACCCTCTAACTACAATTAGGAGATATTTCTTGAGAAATATTGAGTATCAGCTAGCAAAACCACAAATAACAAGGAGAATTATGGACAGGCATAGTAAGGCCTGTTTCAGCTAGACCAAAAAGTTGATCCTCCAAGAAATGATGAAATAGAAATACAAAACCCTGCATAAGCCAGATTCAGTGTTTCTCAAAGAAGAAAATAAAAGCAGAAATTTTTGTTGCCTGTAGAAAACTAATATGTAAATCATAACATGATATAATGAGATGACTGGGCTGTAGGGCTTTAATATTAAAGCAAAATCTTGACACAAGCTTATTATTTGGTTGTTATTTTGGAAACGGTAACATATTTATGTTCAGCTGCATGTCATTCATGGTCATTTTGCCACATATACTTTTTTTTTCCTTGCAAGTTATTTGTATTTCATCCATATTAAAAACTACTTCCTTAATTTTTATTCGATTTGTATAATAATATAGGCCAGTATAAATAATTGAATAAAGAATCCAAAATATAGGATGTGTTAATAGTATTGTTGGGATCATTGTCACCCCCATGTGACTATTTATGCCAGAAATTTTTATATAAATACCTGAGGGTTAAGGACCCACTCCCTCCAAGTAATTCTTAGTTTGCTCCTGAGGGAAGAAACTTCTTACATATAGTAACATATTCTTTAAAAACAAGAAATTTATTCTACAAAATTCACTATATCTGGGCTTGTAGGCTGTGGTTCAATTTGTGGGCTTGAAGGAACTAACATTTGCTGAGAACTGCACTCTGTGTTCTTAATGTGGTTAATTAAGTATACCAACTCCAGAATTCTATTTGAAGATGAGTTCTACAGTCAGTATACTTAGCTTGACCACAATGAGGATGACAAGTGCAGTTCCCTACAAAATATTAACTCCTTCAAGCCCGCAAATTGGACCATGTTCTACAAGTTCAGATATCATATTATAGAGTATGACACCTTCTAAACTCAAGGTCGCAGGTTCAATCCCGGCCAGGATCGATGGATTTTTTTGGGTGTAAAAATCCTTAGTATGGCTTCCTTCGAAAGGGAAGTAAAGTCGTGGGTCCCGTGTCGTACATTTACGGCACAAAAAAGAACATCAAGCCTGAAAGAAGAGGCCTCTGAGCAAAATTTGTCAGCCATTTCACACCCGGAATTGAATGGGATGCTGATGACTTGAGATGTTAAAGAGCATCCTTAAATAAAACAAATCAAAAAAAAAAAGTATGACACCAGTTGTATAACCCCTTAGAGGTTATGATATTTTCAAACATAAGGTGAAAGAATGACAGATCTGAAAAGATGAAAGAAAAGATAGTTGAGTTATATGAGTCTGGAGGAGGTATTAACCTATAAAAAAAAAAAATCTATTTAATGTTCATTACCTACTAAAATATGAATTAAACAGTAATTGTGTCATAAAATAATTTTTATGGGTACAGCCTATGGCATTAAGTAGGTAAATAAATAAGGTGGAACATTGAAAATAATCAATAGAATTCCACATAGTTCGAAATCCGAAGAAGGACCACAATGCGCAATGCAATGGTTAGTTCATTTTTCCTCTTTAATTTTATAACTTCCAATTAGCCTGTATACATTTTCTGTCAGGAGTAAAAGCTTCCAAAACACACTACATTTTAATAAGTATTCTCAAAATCTTTTAAGTGGCAACACATTGTCAATATTTGATATCCTGTAAGATATAAATACAAAAGTTTACATATTTAAAGTTTAGTGAAATGCACTTAAATTTTCAACTTTAGTTTCAAACATACTGAGCGAGGTTATAAGGCACAACCTGAGAGCCGCATTTAACTAATATCCCTGTTGCTATTATACAAAACAGTGTTTGTAAAACTGGAAACAATCTCACTTATCTGAAAGATTTAGTGACCATTTATCATTGACATTAAAAGTTGAACTTTAGTTTTATCACAGATTTGTATATAATATGCCACTGTGAGTTAATAAACATGCTATAAGTAATATCCCTGAATGATGCTTACCTTCTAATCAAAATTTAATGAAATTTATAAGTAACCAACAGATATACAATACAGGCCATAAAGTAAAAGCTATGGTTTAATTAACACTTTTGCAGATTTATCTCAGTTGATTTTTTTGGCATCATTATACATAATGACTAGTCTTAATGCAATAGAATTAAAAAAGCAGATCTACTACAATAAACATGGAGGTAAAATCTGCAAAAAAATTAGTTATATACATCTGAAAAAATTAAATATAAAACACACATACTGACTCTGTGTTTACCAAAACTCTCTAAATATCAATATTAGTGAAAATAAAGGCAATTTGTGTTTGATGCCATTAAGAAAGTATCATCACGCTTTAACTATCTGAGCTGCTTTTGATCCTGCAGTGGTGGGATTGCTCTCACACATTTCCACACACACACACTGCTTTTGTAAAAACAGTCTTAACCAAAAAGGACATCACATTTTATCCAACTCCTCCATTATTTGATCTTCTATATCAATAGGGTTTTTCTTATACTTCACTGCTGCCTGTATCGCATCTTGAAAGAGCTGCAACAAAACACAATTAATTATCAAACACAAGGCCTTCTATACCAAAATATTTATAAATAGTTATAAATATTTTAAATATTTTTAACAGTTGTAATCCCAGATCACATCAAAATGAGCACATTAGTATTCTAACACATAGATATTTAAAAGCCCTCACAGAAAGAAGGAATGTGCTCTAGAATATCAACATATCATCAACATGGTAATTCAAAACAGTTACAAAGAAGAAGCTCAAACAGCAGTCACAGAGTGGAATGAGACCCTAAAAGAAAAAGAAATTATTGTAAATAAATTGAAAAGTACATGCATCAAAGAGAAAAAGTAGTTGAAAAGATGTCCATTTGTATTGACAAGGAGCTGGAGCAAACTAATGGAGATGAATAGCTTGGCACTGTAATTCAGCACAACAGGAAGATCATGGAGGATATTGTAATTAGAAAGAAAAACCCAGGCATAATACATTACTATTTTTGAAAAGCAGGACATGTTCAAGAAAACAAAAGACACAAGTATATCTGGTTGTTGATTGAATTGATTCTGGAAAGCTGGCCAGTACATGAAAGGGGTGTCAGTAAAGATGAAAGTGATGGCAAATTGAGTTTGTAATGATAGGATCAGGCAAGAGTTAGGACAAGATGTTACAAAGTGACTGATGACAATACAATTATTCAAGTAATGTGGATATAACCTAAGCTTAAGTATTCATTTTTTACACTAAACTCCACTCACTCATACAAAAGTAAGATGCGTTTCGGGAGAATCTCTCCCATCTTCAGTTGCTCACTGAACCACCGTTACTCGAAACGATGGCTGGACAACCGATGTTCCTGTGGTGGCCTCTGTTGGTTGAAGTAGGAATTTGCTGAGTTCATCCATAGGAGGAAATTAGAAATTCATTAGGTTTTCTCTATTTTTTAATATGAAAATTTTTTCCCAAGTGGATAATTCCAATGGGTTGTGATGATTATTAAAACTTACTAATATTTGCATTAAACAAAATTACTTCAGCTTCAACAAAAAATATTACCAACAAGTCTCAGGCCTAGCTATGAGAAACCCTTTGTCACCTTTTCTAGCACAGTTATTCTTGAGCTCATTTGAAATACATATCACAAAAGCCTTCCCTTTAATTTTCAAGTCATTGTATAGGTATGTGGATGGCATTTTTGCAATAATACCGAAGAAACACTCAGTAGATGCCCTGAAACTTCTTAATTTGCAACATGAATCTATACAATTTACCATAGAAGAAGAAAGAAATGGGTGGCTACCATTTCTAGATTTAAAAATTATAAGAAATGGCGATTCTTTCAATTTTGGAATTTACAGAAAAGAAACACACAGAGAAAACTATATAAAAAATGAGACTTATAACCCCGTTCCACATAAATATGCAGTTTTTCACAGTTTGGCACACAGATTGATGAATATTCCACTCACAGAAGCAGAGTACAAAATAGAATACACACAAATAATAAAGACAGCTATAATCAATGGTTTCAACAAAGACACAGTGATAAAAATTATCAATAAATCTCAAAGACTAAAAGGGATAAGGAAAGTTTCCACACTTAAAAACACAAAAGAAGAATACAAATTCAAAAGTTTCACCTACCATCCAATTTACCACAACAAGTTCAAGAAAATCTTCAAAGAACATGGGATAATGTTAGCCCCTAAGAACAGATACAACATCAAGAATTTATTAGGTTGCACACTAAAAGACTCCATACCAGCAGAACAGAAATCAGGAATTTACGAAATAAAATGTGGAGATTGTGAACAGAGCTACATAGGCTAAACAAAAAGAAATTTGGAAATTCGCAGGAAAGAACATTTTAGGAATATTCGGTTTAAACAAGTGGATAAATCAGCAGTAGTAGCTCACTTTTGGATCAAAAACCATGAAATAAAACCGGGAATTAAACTGCTAAATGATCTTCACGACTCATTGGAGTTATCCACTTGGGAAAAAATTTTCATATTAAAAAATAGAGAAAACCTAATGAATTTCTAATTTCCTCCTATGGATGAACTCAGCAAATTCCTACTTCAACCAACAGAGGCCACCACAGGAACATCGGTTGTCCAGCCATCGTTTCGAGTAATGGTGGTTCAGTGAGCAACTGAAGATGGGAGATATTCTCCCGAAACGCATCTTACTTTTGTGTAAGTGAGTGGAGTTTGTTGTAAAAAATGAATACCTAAGCTTAGGTTATATTGCCACTCCAATGTCAACAGCTTCGTAAGTACAATATTAATGTTGATATATTTGGGCTCCAAATGAAAGGAAAAATTAAGCATTTTGCAGAGGCAATATCAGAAGGAAGAAGACAAAGAAGCATACCTTAGAAAACATTCAAGGATAGGATTGAAGAAGTAGGGAGGAAAAGGGGAAAATCAATAGAAGAGATGTGAATTCTTATTCCAGATAGGAAAGGTGCAAGTGGTTTTCAAAAGACTCCTGATACTATAATGGGTTCAAGGGGAAGAGAAAGAAGATGACTCCCAACATTCTGGAAAATACTGAGTATTTCATGGTTTGGTGCCTATATCACAGCAGCTGGCAAGTCATCAGTCAAAGAAGTTACTCTAAGCAAAGAAGATGTAATATCATGCAACTGAATAAAGTTGTTGCAATTATAACTACAATTAAAATGAAATAAATATGTACCTTATGACAAGAGATGTAAGAAATATCATGGTGTTTAGCATTTTTTAGAAAACTGTCATTCATATTTAACAGTTCATCTTGCAAAATTAGGTAAATTTAAACTTGAAAGCATAAAAGGTCACTGTTCTGACAAATTGCAGGCAAGTGATCCTGATATTCAAGTTAATTTTTGTAAATGAACATTTTGGAACATGAATGACAGAATATTTTGGAACATGAATGACAGAGTAATTAATCCATGCTTAATATTCTTTAATCTTATTTTGATTTAAAGTAAAACACTAAAAATCATGTCGTCACATTAAAACTCTCTTTAAGTTTCACAAACACACTTATAAAAGTAATTTTGGTACATGTTTCGTGAGGTACATTCCTCACATTGTCAACCAAAACGATGACTGAGGAGCCAATTTCAGCAAAGTATGTATGTTACTATGCTTGCTCTGGTGGTCTGTTAATGATTAATGATTAATTAATATTAATGATTAATATTCTTTACTGATTAAGGATGGGTTCATTTACGTGAGCATGTTTTAACACAAAATAACAGGTACTGGAGTACAGAAAAAACTTGATTTTATACCTGAAATGCCCTTGAATGATGAGATAATTATGATATGTATGATACCATGCCTCATCAGTTAAGAATATTAAGCATGGATCAATAACTCTTAATCTTTAACATTCTGCTATACCCAATTACAGAAATTAACTCACATACCAGGATCACCTGCCTGCAATTCATGGACAACAGTGACCTTGTAAGTTTTTAAATTTAAATTATTTAATTTTGGAAGATGAACCGATTATTTTATGACAATTTTTTAAAAAATGCCAGAAATGTGTAGATGAAGTATGACAATATTTCCAACATCCCCTGTCATTAAGGTATTTGCTTATTTTCATTGCAATTGTAATTTAAAATGCAAGAACTTGAATCAGCTGCACAAATATTACATTTGCTTTGCCAGGAGTTACACTCTGACTGCCCATCTGCCAGCTGTTATAAAATCCGCAACAAAACTGGAAGACCCAGTACCGTGCATAACATGGAAATTCCTGTGTGTGCATGCCTTGATGCTAAAGGCCACTTGAGATCATCATCTCTCTCATACACCAAGGTGTGACCATGCCAAAGTCACTGAATTATTAATTCATTAACGTCTAAATATTTAATTTCATTTTTGTTCCGGTTGATACTGCTCCAAAAGGAACAAATTGAAAGTGGGAAGACAAACTGCAAGTTCATTGCCAGTGCATTCCTTAATATGTCCTGAAAAAGGTGTAAACTCTTGGCTGTTCTATCCTGCACAAAAAAGAGCATAAGTTTTAAGCTCCTTATATTTTATCACAAATCATACTGGCTCATTTAGATTCCAATAGCTATTGGATTTATTGCCACAATATTATCCTAGTATTAAATAAATATCTGACAATTCTTACTTTGACAACATTGGTTCCATCAGATGCTGACACATAATATAAAGGAATGTTGTTTTTCTGTGGAAACTGAAAAGATTTCTGAGTAACCCCCATGTTGGCTGAAACACACATGAAGCAGAGTATTTTCATTAGGTTACCTTCAATATTTTTTGTTTTATGAATTAGAAGTGCTGTAAATGAACATGCATTACTTGGGAGTTCAATGCTTACTTAAGTGCAACATTGTAGTATTACCATCAGTATTCACCCCACAAATGCAGATTTGTAAATATTACACAATCACAGATAATAAATCATTTTCATAGCAATTATTTAAAAAACTAATTTATTTATTTTGGTTACTTTATTTATTGACCAAATATCAATATTTACTTTATGAACAGATATTTAATTATTTTGTCATAGCAGCACCTCAGATTTAACAAAAGAGGTTTGTCCAGTCCAAGAGGTTTCAAATCTCATTGAATTTACATCATCTAAATACACTGCAACAATATTTAAATACATGTAAATTATACTAAACTTCAAACAATATTTTGCTCATTTTTCTAATCTCGGCAATAAAGTGTCTACCTGTTAATTCTGGGCCTGGATCAATTTTTGTTTGGGACATATTTATCTGATGTTTTTCTCATTTTTTTTCTCTTCCTCTAACAAATGCCACATAACTTTATATAACAATAAGAATCTGGCTCATTTTAACCTTAAATAATTATTTTCATTCAATGTTTCAAAGAACCACTGCAATTTGGCATAGAACTTTAATAGCTTGTTTTAAAAAAGCATTAGAATGCAGGAATCATAAGATTGTGGGCACAGTGTAGTAGTATAGTATATTTCCACTATTAGTCACACTTTATGCTTTTGTGTCTCCATTCTCATTGTTATTCAACATTTCGTTCTCATTAACTCTACTGTGTACTTTAGATCTAACATCACAATTTTTTGTCTAATGACTTATAAACTATACAAGATAAATGTACAACAGAAATAATAATAATAATAATAATAATAATAATAATAATAATAATAATAATAATAATAATAATAATAATAATAAGTGGAAGCAAAGATCAGCCTAGTTTCAATGATGTACCTGTAAGAAAATTATTACACTGCTCAACAAAATTAATTTTGATAGTAAATATTTTTTTAAAAAACTGAAATTTTATCAGAATCCCATGCAAGTTATATTTGGAGCAACTACTTCAAAAACATCAAAATTTAAGAAGCAGCATAATAGTATTTCAGCAAATAGTCTTTACGAGATATTTTTTCTATGGATTACCTTGCATTATGGCATTAATGGAAATAAATTGACAGAATCTCTTGCAGAATGAATATCAGGCACATCTACTCCAATCAATAAAATAAAATATCAAAAGTAAATTCAATTTTATTTAGAGAACATACAGTAAGAATAAAATTAAATGCAATCTTTTGAAATAATATCAACAAATCTTAAAAATATTCTGCAAACTTCTTGAAAAGTTGAAGTTGCAATGTTCAAGTGACAATATATCACAACTGTTGAACCATCTCCATTGAATAGGAACCTTGAGTACATCTTTCTACATTCTGTGCAGCTCTGTGAACAGAACTACTGCTTCAAGCAAAGTGTATTATTAGTCAACACCTTACATTTTGTGAGTATAACATTATTTAATCATTTTTTTTTCTCTAAAATTAATAAACTTCTGTGTGCATCGAGGCATTGAATTCATGAACACTTTGAATTTTTGGGTTACAGAGTCCCACTTGAATTAAGTTACAAATAAGTTTTCCTTTAGCAGATCAATAATTTTTTCACAGTTTGTATCTACATGCATTTCATAAATTCTCAATGGTATTCGTGTCCAAGAAAGCAAGACAGCAGACATATCCCTGAGGTAAAGCAGTTACTCAACTGCCAGTTTTCAGCTCCATCCTATATATAAAACAAGGCTCAAACAAATGAATGTGCAACATTTTCTGTCCAGTCACGCCAAGTTCTTCATGACAGATGTATGCCAATAGTCAAGCTGTTAAAAGCAGATGGTTATAAGCAGGTGTCAACAATGGATTCAGCAGCTCTTTAGTTGATAAGAAGATCAAACATTTCAAAAGACAGAAAGATATTAAAAACACCACAACTCTTTCCACGATAAAAAAGGACATGGTTTTTAAAAGATTCACATATCATCCATGGGCAAACAGGGCATTCATGAAAATATTTAAAAATTATGATATACGTTTGACTGCACAAAATAAATTTAGTATTGGAAAGCTTCTGAACAGCAACAAAAAGGACGTTATTCCACCCAGCAAGAAGTCAGGAGTGTATCAGATAGATTGTTTGGAGTGTGATCAGATATATATAGGCAAAACAATACGAAATTTGGAGACAAGGACCAAAGAACACTTCAGAAATTTAAGATATAAACAGGTGGATAAATCGGCAGTTGCAGATCACTTTTGGACTTACGATCATAACATTGCAGGAGAAGCCAAACTGTTAAAAGCTACCACCAATCCCAAGGATTTGGCAATATGGGAAAAGATTTATATTTTAAAAAATAACCACAGAGTGATGAATTTTGACATTCCACCAATGGACTTCCTGTTCCGTTATCTAATGGAACCACCAGATGCCACTACATCACCTGCTAGAGTTAGTCAGTCCCCAGCTGAAGATGAGAGCCAATGCTCTTAAAACATGTTCTGAAGAATTAATCAGTTAGTGAAGTTTTAGTGTCACCTAATACTGTCTCAGTAGTATATAGGTGTCTAGTAATTAGAAATACCAAAGTTTCAATCCTACCCAAGCTGAACAACATCACAGCAGGCTGTTCAAGGCTTTTTAGTCATGTTATTATTGCCAATCAGCAAAACAGAACAGAAAGAACAGGTGTGTTGCCATAAAGTACCTGCAACTTAATATAACTTATCTTAGAAATGCTTCTATCCCTATCTTATGGGCTTTGTGTGGTGCTGGAACAGGTATTTAGGGTGAATGGTCATGCTACTCAATGCTCTGTAAAAAAAAATCAAATGATGATTCATTAACAGCCAAATATGACTCAAGTTCCGGAGTGGATGAGTGCAATGTAATGGAAGCAGATGATGCTAAAGACTTTAGGCCTGCTCAGAGACATGCTGTCAACTGAATGCTGAACCAAGCAGAACTTTGACAAATGAATTCTTTGACAGTCTACCTGCTAATTTATTTATTTAATATTTTAATCTTACAGTACACCAAAGATTCCTGGAACATCAGTCATAAAATGTTGAAGTTGATAATTTGGGATTTTGCAGACTGATATCCCTGTAGTTATGGAAACTGAAATGAATATCTGCAATATAATGAATTTATATTGCAGTTATTTCTTTTGGACATAAGTGCTGCAGATTATTACTATTAAATACATCTCATTGCTCATCATCCCTTCTAGATTTAATTAGTATGCATGGAAAAGTTAACAAGAGTGATACTAGAACATTTAGAGAAGTAAAAGAAACTAATTTAATAAAATTAGCAAATACACTAGGAAATGAGGACTGGGAAGAGCTTCATAATACTGCAAAACTGAAGATAAATGGAATGTATTTTATAAGCTATTTAAAATCTACTATGATACTGCATGTTCTGTAGTAATAGAAAGAATAACTGATAACCACTCTAAAACAAATCTCCCAAAATATATCATCAAGCTAAAAGAAAACACAAAGGAGTACTATTTTTTTTTTTTTTTTGAGTAGTGTTTAACGCCGTTTTTACTACTGAGGCACCACAGGCGGTGGACACTGATGATACATGAAATGAAATGATAAATTGGGAAAGGATTTTTTTTTTTTAAGGAAGGAAGCGTTCCAGGCCTAAGTTTTAGGTACCTCCCCGGCATTTGCCAGTTATGAAGACTGAGGAAAACCTGGAAAAAACCCCAGTCAGGGGGGACGGTCCTGGCGGGATTCGAACCGCAGACCTCCCGCTCACGAGTCCGTGCCTTAACGACCTCGGCCACCCGTGGCGGTAAGGAGTACTATGAATTGTATAAACCCACTGAAATGAAATTTTATAAAACTAGATATAAATAACTTAGGAAAGAGCATATACAAACAGCAGTTATGCAGAGAATCCATTGTTCTAAAATTGCATCTAAATCTTTATGGAAAATTGTAAATCAATAAAGGGGTTGTACAATTGAATCGGAAGACTTACAAATAAATATTGATGAGAAATTTGAAAAAGATCCAATTAACATTTGTGAATACATTAACAACCATTATCAGAATGCTATTCCTCAACTACCAGAACATAGTCAAAATTATATTATTATGGATACTGTAAATAGAATTATGTAAAATCAACAAACATGGATGAAATTGATATTATATGATTGGCTTCACTGTGCAAGTTCCAATTTACATTTTAATTAATAGATGAAATTATTAAAATAATAACTCATCTACCAAGTAAAAGTACATCAGTTTGGGTTGAAATTAGTCCTAGACTATTAAAATACTGTAAGAATGAATTAGCAAAATACTTAGAACATCTTATAAATTTCTCAATTGTAAAAGGAATATTTGCAGGCTGTTTAAAGATAAATGTGTATAACCTGTATTTAAGAGTTTTTTTTTTTAATGATTTATTTATGGATGCTCTTTAACAGCTCAGGTCATCAGCGTCCCATTCAACTCAGGGCGTGAAACGGCCGACAAATTTTGCTCAGAGGCCTCTCTTTCGGGCTTGAGGTTCTTTTTCATGCCGTAAATGTATGACACGGGACCCACGGCTTTATTTCCCTTCCGAAGGAAGCCATACTTAGGATTTTTACGGCCCGAAAAAAATCCATCAGTCCTGGCCGGGTTCGAATCCGCGATCTTGGGTTTAGGAGGCAAGTATGGTAACCATTACACCACCAGGACCGACGTATTTAAGAGTGATAATATTAATAATTATAGGCTAATTACATTTATTCTGAGACTGAGAAAATTTATGAAAGAATTCATCTAGGAATGTTCCTTGATTTTTTTAATAGTATAAAAGTTCTCTGTAACTTTCAACAAGGGCTTTAGAAAGGCCTTCTTAACCACAACCACTGTTTGTGATTATATTCAACCACTATTAATGTTATTACAACAGAATAAAAAGGTAGGTATCTTATATTTTGATTTATCAAAAATTTTTGATAGTTTAAGTCATGATCCTTTGTTATATAAGTTTGAATCTTAGAGAGGCAGCACACTAGCATGCATCAAGTCAGTATCAAGTCAGATAAATTTGATTTCTTCTTGTCTTTTTAGAGATTCAAGACATGCGGCCACACACCAGAGCAGGATCAATCTTCTAATCTAGTGGAAGACATGGCCTCTTCAAGTGAAGACAATGTTTTAATGTACAGGTGGCTAAAATTGCTCGACAGGAGAAAAAGAAAATGGGTTCATAATTTTAATCTGTCTTGTGCTCAGCTTGGTGCCTAAGTTTTAGCATATGATTTATTATAAGATCCTGCAAAATCCCAGTCCTATTAAAAGATGTACCCAGAAACGTAAAATGAACTTCTGCAAAGGATGTCTCCACTATTATATGGGGAATAACCAAAGTGAATAATTGCAGCTAGTCAGCACGTTCATGATTTGATGGGCAATTCAAATAGTACTATTTACCTTATGTATACATATGATGAAATGAATTAACATCTGCCAGAATTCTCTAAATGACTCATAAAAGTAATCATTTTAGACTAAAAAAAAAAAAAAAAAAAAAAAAAAAAAAAAAAAAAAAAAAGTTCCAACTAGGCAATATTTTAAAAAGACTAGATTTCCCACTATCATATAAAACATTAATTTCCAACTATACAGTCTTTCAAAAACACAAGATTTAGTTGAACAATGACTAAATTGGCAACAAAATGAGTAATGCTTGCAGGAATTGGATGTTATCTGCAAATTGCTGCGAGAGTTAATGCACAAAATGCAGCATGCTGAATCTCGTGAAATATGTTTGCAACATGTTCATGACATCATAGACATGACGCAAACTGGTGTGCTGTAAATATAATATTTTAATTGCTATCATTGTGCTCCATTTCTTTGCAACATGTTGCACGATCGATAATGTCTGTTGCATGACTTGATCCATCTGGGTGTGCGGCCAGTCTTATGCAATTAGATAAATTTTGCACAAAATATGTTCTTATGCATAGAAACAAACACCTGAAATTTATATAAAAAAAGATGATCTCTTGTCTAAAGTAAGGTCTAAATATGGATTAGTAAAATATAGAGTACCACAGGGTCTTAGGCCCATTAATATTTTTAATATATGTAAATGATGATGTTCAATGTCTTATTTCTATTATTACTTTTTACACATATGATACCACTATAAATTCTTGGGGTGAATGTAATAAGTCTCTTATGGACACCATCTCTTAGTTCAGAGCAAATTCTAAAATACTTTAAAACCAATAATCTTTAATGCAGTGTGGGTAAAGCAAAATTTATGAAATTGGATCTAGTTAAACGTAATGCTCTTGAGGATTTATGTATGATTGAAAATAAAATCTGTGAGTGAGTAGACAAATATCAATTTTTAGGGATATGGACAGATAGTAAATTAACATGGATAAAACATATAGATGTTATATGTAGCAAAATTACTAATTCAAATTACCTGTTGGGATTTTTTAAAAGATGTGTTTGGCTCCAATGAATTAAAAATTATTTATTGTGGTATAATTACCCTCATTTACATTATGGTATTCAGGTCTGGGGGGCTGCAGCAAAAGTGCAAATGGATAGAATATTTATATTATAGAGAAAATGTAACAGATTAATTTCTAAATTAGAATATAGGCAGTCTTATAAGGGTGTATTTATAAAACATGAAGTGTTAACTGTCTACTCTCCCTATGTTTGTATAGCTATATTATGTAATGAAGCAAAGAATTTTATAAAACACAATGATATTCATAGCTATAATACCAGAAATATTAAAGACAAATAGTATGTAAGGATATAAATATAATGGGTACCCTTTTGCACAGTATATTACCAACAGAGAACAAATCTGTAGAAAAATTAAAATTCAAATGTAAGTTGAAGAAATGTCTCATAAATAGAAATTTATATTCATTACACAAATTGTAAGATATATTTTGTATATAGTATTGTAACCTAACATTGGCAATGTCAGAAACTTGTTTTACTAGTATATAGGCTTGGCTATAAATAAATAAATAAATAATAGTAATAATAATTATTATTATCATTATTATTGTTGTTGTTGTTATTATTATTATTATTATTATTATTATTATTATTATTATTATTGTTGTTCATAGCGAATCAAAGACCCAAAACATTATAAGAAAAAAATCTCTAAAATTCTTGTCTGGATGTTTAAATATCTGTTAAATGTGCTTTGGAGAAACTCTTTCATTTTCTAACCTCTGCAAGTGTACTTTTGACATCCCACATTAAAAAGTGGATTTTCTCATTAAAACAGCTTTCTTCAAACCCACAATACTCCAGTCTGTGTTTTCTGGCCCAGTTTAGTATGCTCTTCTTCATTTGCACTGTCAGAAATTGTTCCTTTACAAGTCTTCTTCATTTTTTCTCTTCTGAAAACCTACATTGCCGTACTGAGTTGCATACCTTAACATTCTAGCCACCAAGCCTGTACATTTTACGAGATCTAATTCTTTCAACATTTAGCAAGATCATCATTTCAAAATATCGTTTCATTTAAAAATGCTGCCTGCAAATCTTGTGTGTTTAATCAGTGCATCATATTCCACATTCTATCAGTCACAGACTTTGTTAACTCAGATCACTTACTGCATTTCTGTTATATGATTCACATTTCAAGGAATTTATGATAAGTGAATAAAGTAGTAGTGTTTTCTCCATGCAAGAGCTGATTCTAGTATTTTGAGATGGTGCAAGGACTAGCTGAGGAAGAAATAATCATATTATTATTGAATGCAGAAAATAACATTAATAATATTTATAGTATATATATATATATATATATATATATATATATATAAATGACCTCTCCTTATCTACCCAAGATGTAGGAAATGCTGTTCTATTTGCAGATGACACAAGCATATTGATAAATGGAAAGAGCCTTAATGATTGTGCCATTAAACTAAATCTGGTTCTCAGTTCATTGTGTGTATGGTTCAAAGCAAACAAATTGTCTCTAAATCTAGATAAAACAAATGTTATGAAATTCATTACTCACAGATCTCCAGATCCACAATTACAGATAGGATATTATAACAGTGTACTTTCACAAACCAAATATATTAAATTCCTTGGTTTAATAATTGATAACCATCTGAATTGGAAAGATTACATTGATCTTATTACACCTAAACTAAGCAGTGCATGCTATGCAATATGTGCATTATTAATGTTGGAGTCAATTAAGACTTTAAAACTAGCTTATTATGCTTATTTCAACTCAATAATGAAGTACGGTCTAATATTTTGGGGAAATTCAGTTAAAAGTGAACGTGTCTTCCTGTTACAGAAAAAAGTCATACGAATAATTGCTGGTATACACAGTAGACATTCATGCAGAAACCTCTTTAGGAAATTTGAAATTTTAAATCTTCCTTGCGAATATATTTTATCCCTCATGAACTTTTATATAAGAAATAAACAAAAATTTGTTCAAAATCAAAATATACATGACAAGAATACTAGACAAAAAGTAAATCTACATCGCCCAATTTCAGCACTTTCATGCCAACAAAAAGGCGTTTATTATGAGTGCATTTTAGTATACAATGCTCTTCCCTCTAGCCTAAAAGCCTTAATAAACAATGACAATTCTTTTAAATCTGCTCTTAGAAAATACCTATGTAAAAAGGCCTATTATTCTGTAAAGGAATATATGAGTGACAATAGTATACTGCACAACATATCAATGTATATGTAAATATGTATTAATAAAAGTTGTATGATTGATTTGTCTGTTTTTGGTGTTGGTTGAGTTGTTCTAAGTGTTCTTTTTTATTTTTATTGTAATTATTTATGTAGATGTTAAATACAGATTGAAAACTACTGTGGTATTTGTATATGACAAGTTCAATGTTCGTAGGTCTCTGTGGCTGCTTCACGAACTCACTGAATGCTCCGAGAACTAAACTAAAGTAAAATGTGTGCTGCCATGTTTGAAGATATGTATCCTAAGGTATGTTCAAGTAAAACATGACATTTTGTGTAAATGTTATCTAAGCATAGGTCTAGTTTTCATCATTACAATGTCAAGGGAACATATTTTTTTATTTTCTAGGGGAAACTCATAGTGATAGAGTTTCTTATGATGAAAAATAATATGCTTGAGGTACTTTTTATACTGTGTAATAAAGAACATAGCAATACTTTCACACCACCTAAGGTATTTAAATGAAATTTCCAGGATATGAACATAAGAAAAAGCCTTATCTCTTACATTATCTATTGCAAATAGAAATTAATTGATTAGATGTCATTAAACTGATTACTTCCTGAGGAAATATATAAAATATGGGCTCAGTACTATGAGTGTTAATACCAGATTCAGCTAGCTCCTTCATCAGTTAAGTTAGTTTTCACAGGGAATCCTGAATTCCCTGGTCAGATATACAATGTTTTAACTCTTGTGACTTTTTCTATACAAAGCATTTTGTCCCCTTGGAACTAACTGACATAGGTTCCTTTATGCAAATTATTTTATTGACTGCCCCAAGCCTTATAGTTTGTGTGTGTGTTATTTATTTATTTATTTTTTTTGTTTCTTTTATCTTCTTTATTATTGCTTGGGCCATTACTATAATAATGAGTAATACTAAATACATTGCTATCATTTTACAATTACATCTTATCCTTAATATTATTTATTACTCTGTTACATTCTTATTCCAACCTAATCATCATATTTTGAAGATTATCAAAATTGGTACTATATGAAAATTAATGCTTTCACATTAATTACATTAACATTCTTGGTCAAGTAGGCAGTAATGTTATTTACAAAATTCCATTAGTTATACTATTCACACTTTAATGCCCATTATTTAGACACTGTTACACCTGATTTTCTAGCTTATTAGTCAATTTGTGTTAATTTGAAAACTGTCAAAATTGATATTATTCACAAATTTTTTAAAATGTTTATTATATTTTAGAACAAGTTCACTATTGTCTATTTGCTATCCTCTAGTTACTTTTCCCAAATATTTCTCGCTTTTCTTCAAAATGTTGCAATGCCACAAGATGGGTTCCACCATTTGTATACCCTCCAGACATATACTAATGCAAGTGTATGTGTGAGAATGTAAAAGTAAATTCAATGTTTTAACGTATAGTTAAAATACCACTTGCGCTCTGGTTACCAAGCGTGGCAGTAGTAAGGGAAATTGTGTCCAGTATTAGACTGTTTTTTGATGAGGTAAAAGTGAGTGTATATGAAATAGTGTACCATAAGAAGAAAGCATACTGTAAGTACAATCTACTAAGAAAGTTATAAATTCAAATAGCCAGTAGTTTCCAAGGAAATAGGATATACCGCATGCTAGCAAAGTAGCAAGCAGAGGTGAATAACATTACACCTGATGTTACAAAGGATTAATTGCCATAGTTTATAAGATAAAACTATACGAGATAGGAAGGGTTTTTTTTGGGGAGGGGTGTCTTCCCCTAGTAAATAAATGTGGGATGGAAGAAAAAGAGGTATTCTTGCCTCGACACTCATTAAGTAGGTCACCAAAACGAGATAGTAATAGGGAAGTAGAAATAGAGAAAAGGAAGGGCACGATAGTGGAGAGCGATTTAAGAAAGAAAGAGGAAGCGAAAGGAAACCCTGATTCTGACATGGAGCCTATAGATCCCTTTGTAGAAGTAATAACTGAAATTAATACGCTCATTGCAAAAGAGAAGATTAATATGGATAAGAAGAAAGAAGTCTATATCCTATTAGCTAAATTACAAAATATATATGACAACACAAGGATAGAGGGAGAGAAGGCGAAATCAGAAGCAAAACTGGCAAAGGAGCTACACGAGATGAGATGTGTAGAACCAGTAAGAACCTTTGCACAAGTAACAACAATACCAGCACCTACAGGTAAAATGCAGCAATTTCAGAGAACAGTTGAATCTGAAAAGCATACCGTATTCATTTCCTCAAACAAAACCACGGATGTACGAGAGTTACAAAGAATAGTGACGCAGAATCTGAAACCTGCAGCAGAGAAAATTAAAATAAGAAGTTTGAGAACTGCTGGAAAAAATTTAATAATGGAAATGGAAACAGAGGATGACTTAAACAAAGTTATAAATAGCAACAACCTAAAAGGAAAAGACTTAAGGATTGAACCACCCAGAAAGAGGAACCCATTGATGATTTTGTATGATGTATTGGCTGGTGCCAAGGAAGAAGAAATCTCTGAAGATATTTACATACAGAATTTTGAACAATGTATTTCAAGAGAGGATTTCGAAAAAGAATTTAAATTAGGGTCAAAACAGGACCAAGAAATAGGGCAACCGTACACCATGTAGTGGAGGTGTCCCCATAGTTAAGGAAACATATAATCCCAAATGACAGAATATATATTGCATTTCAGTCAGTTAGTATTAAAGATTTCATTTCAGTGGTCAGGTGTCTTAAATGCTACGATTATGGTCATGTGGCACAATATTGCATTCGGAACAAATTAATCTGCACACACTGTGGAGAAGATCATGAAAGGAAAGAATGTGCTAAGAAAGAACAACAGCCCATATGTATTCCCTGTTGCAGAAGAAACAAGAAATGTGGGGGAAGGCAAAATTGTCCTACCTATAAACTAATGTAGGAAAGAGTAATCGCTCGAACTGATTATGGGTAGAAGTAAAACGGACATAAAAAGAGGAAACCCAAAAGAAGAAATACTCCCAGTTGAATTAAAAGGAACCTAAAAAGTCATATCCCACAAACTTAAACTTAGGGATAATTCCAAAACCACAGACAGTATCACACAGACAGATGAAAATGAAATCCTGAAGCTGTTACATAATACAAAATTAAATGAAGAACTGAAGATATCGTCACACAACAAACCTGCTTTACCCCCAAAATTAAGAATCCACACCACAGATAAATAAATGGGAATTAAGAAAAAGGTCGAAGTGAATTATCAAGCGCTAATGGATGATGATATAAATACAGAAGAGGAAGGAGAAGAAGAGGAAGGGAACAAAGAACAAATAGAAGTAGAGATTAAATAATTCGTCTCACAAAAAAGGCTGCGCAGTAGATTCTTAAAATTGCTATGGGCAAGAAGAAGAGAAAATTCAAGATTAAACACAGAAGCAAAATTTGTCAATTCAATGAACGACAAGGGCAGTGATGTGACTTCATGTCAAAAAGTGATAGAAATCAAGGTGCTAGAAGAGAAAAAGGATGCAGAGGAAATCAATAGCAAGCACCAGCTAAAATTAAACTCAACGTTTAGAATTGTAAAAGCTAAAATAAATAGGAAAGAACAGAAAGATAATAACAATACAAATTACACGCATAAGCTGATGGAGGTCAACAAGAGCATCTCCCTGAAAAAGGAAGATACACAGAGTTGTCATGATCATCACTATGGAAAACAGAAAAATATGCAGGAATGGCAGGAAGAAAAAGCGGAAGAGATGGAGGATGCAAGGTTCATTACACAGCTGTCTAACAAAAAGGTGACTCAGCTACACACGTTTCGCCAGCATGAAAGTATTGGCAAAGAGAAAGCAGCCCACCCAAGTAAAGAAAACATAATAACAAATGTCAATCCACAAAATATTTATTATGAATTCAAATTAAAACTAAAATTAAGTAGATTAGAAGAGAGAAACACGTTATTAACAGCTCTACGATTAGTAACTAGAAAACTACATCCTAAAGGAAAGTACATAACATTTCCATTCTCAGAAGCAGCAGACAGATTAGAATTAAGAACACAAAACCTACCTACAAATCCAACAGACTTATGGAAATTATTACAGACGGCATTTGAAAGAAAATTAGAAACTTTAGACCTGGAAGAACTGTATCATAATTTCGTACTCAGTCATGGAAGGATAGCCTTTGATTTCCAAAAATCTTGGCCAAATAGTCATATTCATATTAATGGATATCATTGTATGATTAGTTGAACTACACACTCTTAAAGCTTGACTTACTTTTTATAAATGTATGGAACCGGTTTCGAGAACATTTGTTCCCATCTTCAGCCATGCTAAGGTTCAACTGTCGGATCATTCGTTGAGCTGTGGGAATGTAAATTCTGCTCTGGTGGCGGTGTGATAAACTTGTAGTTTATGTTTTCATCCCCGACAATGTCGAAGTTCATTATGCTGTTTTTGTATTTGTAGATGTAGATTTTCTCCCAGGTTGCTAATTCCGTAGGTCCTTGTACTGATTTTAATAATTTTGTTTTATTTATTATGTCGTGATTTTGTGTCCAAAAATGATATGGTACTGCTGATTTCTCTATTTGCTTGTACTTTATGTTCCTGAAATGTTCCTTTAACCATGTGCCAATGTTTCTCTTTGTTTTCCCTATGTAGATTTTTTCACATTCTGCACAGTTTATTTTGTAAATACCTGATTTTTCTTCTTGTGGAATACTGTCATTAACCTTATCTATCAGCAAATTTTGAACATTAAATCTATTAATCTGTGCCAACCTGATATTAAAATCTTTAAGAATATTCTGAAATTTTTTTGTGGCCCATGGATGATATGTGAATTTTTTAAAAATAAGTTTATCTTTTTTTGCTGAAAGTGTTGTGGTTTCTTTGATATGTTTTTGTCTCTTGAATTTCTGCACCTTTTTATGTACTAGTTCTTTTTTAAAACCATTTTTAACTGCTGTTTCTTCTATTTGTTTGTATTCTTTAAAATATTCTTCTTTGCTAATTTGTAGGTTAACTAGCCGGTGTGTTAAACTGTTAATTACTGCATGTTTGTGTGCTGTAGGGTTTAAACTGTCAGCTTTGATGTGATTATCTGCATGTGTATTCTTTCTGTATATTCCAAATTTAAGTTTTTCTTGGCATTTCATTATTTTAATATCCAGGAATGGCAGCATGTTATCTGTTTCTATTTCGTATGTAAATGAAATGTTTTTATCTTGAATATTTAGAAGTTTTAAGGCATGTGTAGTTCAACTAATCATACAATGATATCCATTAATATGATTGGCTTCACTGTGTTTAAGTTCCAATTTTACATTTAAGTCATATTCATACTTATCATAATTAATGGAAGTAATAAACTTTATAAAAATAGGGCAAATAAACGCCCAAAGAAGTAAATTGGTAATGATGGAATTAAGAAGGCTATCAGAAGAACTGCAATTAGATATTCTGTGTATACAGGAACTATATTGTGTAAACAGTAAACCAGCACACATATCGACAAATTTTAGAACAGTAATAGATAAAGGAAACCCTATGGCAACAATAATAGTTATTAACTTGGAAATACATGTGGTGAAAATAATGCAACTAAGTGATACACATACAAATTGCATAGAGATAGCATTAAGCGGGAAATATTATGTTTTAGTAAATCAATATTTTCAGTTTAGCGAACGAATAGAACCATATATAAATAGAATAAGAGAAATAGAAAATGGTTATAGAAATTCTCCAGTAATATATATGGCAGATGCTAATGCACATTCTCAATGGTGGAACAGCAACTACAAGGATAAAAGGGGAGAACTACTGGAAGAGATAATAGCGGAGCTACAGCTAAATGTAGAGAATAAACCAAGTAACCCACCAACTTACTGTAATAGAGCAGGAGCTACATCTAACATAGACATCACGTTGACAAATAAAAGAGCAAGCAAAATTGTTACAAACTGGAAAGTAGGTCAATCACTGACGTCAAGTGATCACAATATAATTTATTTCAAAATACAAATGAATACAAACCAAGAACAGAAATGGAATGAGAATAAAAGACCCTACAATATAAAGAAAACTAACTGGGATAAACTAAAAACAGAATTTAAACTGCCAAAAATGCCTAAACCTTAAGATGACTGTAACAATAAAGCATTAGAACTAACCAAAGTCATCCAAAAAGCTATGACGTGCAGCATACCCAGAATTAATAAAAAACATAACACTTCACCAACATTTTGGAATGATAACCTATTAAAATTAAAAAGATCAGTTAGAAAAGCTAGAAGAATTTACCAGAAATCTATTATTGCCTCAGAAAGAGAAAATAACTTAAATAAATATAGAGAAATTAGCAAAAAATATAAGGAAAATATAGAAGAATATCGCCAAGCTGCATGGAAAAACTTCGTAGAGAAAAACCTTTCCAACTACATATAGGGTACACCTTACAAACTAATAATGGAGAAAGTAAAATCCCCAGAAAAAATACCCACTCAGGATAAAGGGGAGAATAAAATGACTGTTAACTGGATAGACTCTATAAATCTTCTACTTCTAAAACTACTACCTAATGATATTGAAGAAAATGATAACTCAGAGCACAGAAAACTAAGAAAAGAACTCATTACTGTAAAAATAGATGAATGTGTCATTTTCCCCTACCATGAAGATGAAATAAGAAAAATTATAAAGGAATTAAAGAAGAACAAATCACCAGGACCGGATGAAATAAAGTCGGAAGTGCTGCAACAGTTGGAAGATCAGATTGCCCCGTATCTGTGTCAATTGTTTAATAACTGTTTATGGCAGGGAAGAGTGCCTTACTGCTGGAGGGAAGCAAATGTGATCATTTTAAACAAAGGGGCTGACAAAGATCCCACACAATTGAAATCCTATAGGCCTATATGCTTATTAAATGTTTTGGGTAAAATCCAAGAAAAACTTTTGAGCAAAAGAATAGAAGAATATAGATCAATGATTGGTATGACCAGTAAACAGTTTGGATTTAGAAAAGGCAAGTCTACAGAGGATGCCATAATCGAGGCAATAGAAACTGCAAAAACAACTAATAAAAAATACATAATAGCAATATTTTTCGATATTGCAGGGTCATTTGATAATTTATGGTGCCCAGCACTGTTTCAAATTTTAAGGAAAAAGAAATATCCAAAATATATCTATAATTTGTTAATAGACTATTGTAAAAATAGAAGAGTGTACATAAAGGGTGCAAACCAAATTATTACAAAGGAAATTAAGGATGTCCGCAGGGATCAATATTAGGGCCGATATTATTGGACATATTTTTGGAATCTCTAATAGAAAAAAGATTCCTTATTACAAATATGGCAAAGAGAATGGGATGAAATAAAAGAAGGCAGAAGAGTACATGAAATATTCCCATCCATAAAGGAAAGATTACAATTTAAGCATATTCATCCCAATAAGGGTTTAGTGCATTATGTAACAGGCCATGGTCCATATTGCTCATATTTACAAAGATTTAATTTACGAGCAAATAATGCATGTACGGACTGTAACGTCATTGACACACCAGAACATGTCTCATTTGAATGCCCTAAATACCAGTTAATTGTAGCAGAGGAAAGACGACTACTTGCAGAGAAGTGCATATGGAACATCATGAGAAACGAAGATGATTTTAAGGCATTGAAAGAGCTAACAAATAAAATATCAAGCAAAATGGAAGAGTATTAAAATGGCAAAAAAACAAACAAGAGAAAAAATCCAAAGGCCAGAAATGGTATATTCCCCTAGAAGATCTGAGAGAATCAGGAAAAGGCAAGAATGATATTTGCAACTAGAATTAGAAGAAGATAATACCCAATTCAAATCAGAAGAAGAGAGCAGAATAGATAGAAGAAAGGAAAATGATAGTTCTCGGGCGGAAAGGAAGCAGGAAGAAGTAGACGGTAATCAAGAGGAAAGAAGAGCGAGAAACTGCATTGTCAGCACACCATAGCTCCAGTAAAGTTGCTGCTTGAGAATGGCAGCTACTCCATTGATGTCCAGGTTCTGATGCCAGGACTTTCAGTGGGGAGCAGCCTGGATGCTGAGCGCTAATAGAAATGAAGACATATATATTAAATAGGATAATAATTGTAAATTAATAAAGTTTAAAGGTAAAATGTAATCATTGCTACTGGATACCAGTTGCAATTGTAGATGCAATCATAAATTATAGTAAAAAGCCCTAGTGCTGGATTCCAGTACCGGTATAGTTCATTGAAGATTTAATTTTGTTTAGTTATAGTTTTAGTTTTCTTAGTGTAGATCTTAAAATCTGTAGAATTTAAATTGTAATTTAAATTGTATTGAAAATATAAGTGGAATAAATAAATGAAATCTGGAGCATTACATCCTGATGTAGTAACAAGATATCAGGATGTAAATATTGCAGAATAAAAAATAAAATAAAAAAGTTAAAATACCAGTCACTTTCTTGAGTCCAATGTTAATCTGCAAAACGTGCAGTACTAATGGAACTGATAAAGAAACAAATCCAAATATAACTCCTATGTCAAGATTAGCAAGTTTCCAGAGTACTCCAAATGACTTTATGCATAAACTAATAATAAATAATGAAAAAAGATTCCACTTATATAAACCAGAAAAAAATGCAATCTAAACAATGGAAAAATCATAATTTGTCGCTGCCAAATAGTTTCAGTCTTTTGAGATACTAAAGGGATTCTGTCAAATATCTTCCTACTGTACAGCCCTTTCTGAAACACACTATGCTATTTGAACCATTAAAAAAAGAAGGCTATTAGCTTCATTCGCTTGATTTGGGTTCATCACACTTTAAAAAAAAATATGCCTTGACTTATAGGAAAATTTTGATAGATGAACTTAAAGCATCCGTTTAGGAGCTTTCTACAGATTTGAAGGAATCTACTTTCATGATAGTGTAAGAATTTGTAAATTTATTGGACAAAGTGCATTAATGTTAAGGTAGGCTATGTTAAAAAGCATTATAAAGAATAAACTTTTGTACATTGTTCCAAGAACTTTTCAATTGCTCTGGTACATACCCTCTCAAATACCATTATTTTTCATGCCCGTTTCCTTAATTGATATGCATAGCACTTTTAAAACGTATGAAGTGTGACAGTTTTTCAGTTTGTTGAAATCAATAAAATGAGCCTTCTCCACAGACAGCATACTTTTCATCAGCTATCATGACATTCATTTGTTTGGGTCTCACCTTATGCAGCAGAGTGCTCCCAGCAGTATCATACCAAGTGCACACAACACTGATTCATTTCAAGTATATTTCATTGCATTATAAGCAACTGGCACAGCATAATAGATACAAACACATTCTTATAAATTGAGTACATCCAAGATAAACTATAAACTATAGAATTATCACTTGAACAAATAGAGTTTTAAATAAGTAAAATCGTTTTGCAATTTCAAATATGTGAACATGCCTAAAAATAAAAATAATTAAAATTATTGTATGTACATTTAGCACTGTGACATAATACCTAAAAATGCTTATCTTTTCAAAGAAAACATTGAAAATATTCATTCTTTGCTGTGACACAAACCCTGCAGTTTCTAATGAAGGGTCAAAATCTCTTTTGACATTTCACGGTGCCAATAACATACTTGCATGAAGTCAAACATATTATTGTCCCCGTGCATAAATATGACATAAAATTTTGTTGTTACACAAATACATGCGCACACATCATTTCTACTGAACTGTAATTCAATACATTAAAAGCAATCTCTTGCAGTTCTGTGCCAGGACAAAGCTGATGGTATGTGCTCTTCCTCAACATCACTATCTTCATTATCATTCAGCTATCATTTGTGTCATTGTCATCTCTTAAATCAATAACAATTGCTATTGAATATGCCTTTATGGTTAGTACTTGGTACTTAACAAAGATAAATCAGTAGATTACGATTTTCTTCACATGCATGTTTCCTGAAGAAATCGTAAACATTAAACATAATTTCCCCTACTTTGCTACTGTATTTGCTGAATTAATTACTTCCACTAGTAATAACCTTGCTAAGCAACATTACTTTACTAAGATGCTTATGCACGGAAATTTAAACTAGGTATTACAAATTACTATATTAATTACTGATGCACCACAGACAACACAATGAGAAACTGTACTGACTGTCAATCTCCTTTGTGATTTCAAAAGTCTTTTGTTCACAATTTTCATGCTTTGCTAATAATGGAAGAACCCTTTACCACTATGTTTGATAAACACCTGCGTATATAAGCATCCCCAGAACTGGTGAGATCCAATGACAAAAATATCATAATAGCAAGATATCAAGTGGTTTTTGAGTAACGTATTGAAATTTCTTCTAAAAAGCAATGACTATAAACATATGTATCAATTATTAAGATTTTCAAAAGTTATATAAAAAAAGATGCTTTACATTACCATTATACATAAAATATAACTTTTCATAAATGTTCTGTTCTTTTGCCTATAAAACATTCCTTCTAAAGTATCTATTAACATATTAATTCTTAATAGGTCACAGAATCACTTTTAAAATTGGATTTCTCTTGCTTAACAAAAATGATGACATGGTCATATTAACAAGAGGAGTATACAAAACAGAAACTGAAAATGTTGGTAATACTGACCAAAAGAAATTGAGAATGGGGATACGGATAACAAAATAGGTTTAAATGTCAACAAATCTAATGTTCTAGTTATTTCAAAGGAAAAGGAATGATGACAGAGATGTTAACACATACCTAAATCATAGAAGATTGAACCAAACAGAAAAATTAAGTACCTAGAAATATATAAAATATAGTGAACTTTTGTAACAGTGATGTCAAATATTAACATTTTAAAAAAATTAAGTCGAGATTGTAACATACACATCACTAAAACCAAAACTAGTCTTCCATTCTATTGAATTTTAGTGATGTGCATATTACAATCTCGACTCAATTTTTTTAAAATGTTACCTAGAAATGTGTTTATGAAATGTCGGAATCCACACAGTGAACCTGTTGTTAATCTTATTTTGATTTAAAGTAAAATCACCAAAAATCATGTCATCACATTAAAACTCTCTTGAAGTTTCACAACAAACTTATAAAAGTAATTTTGGGACATGTTCGTGAGGTAAATTCCTCAAATTGTCAACCAATCGACGACTGACGAGTCAATTTTGGTGAGGTATGTGTGTGGCTATGTTCGCTCATAATGTTTATGTTCATAACAGACCACCAGAGCAAACATAGCCACACACAAACCTTACCAAAATTGACCCCTCAGTCGTCAATTGGTTAACAATTTGAGGAATTTACCTTACAAAACATGTCTGAAAATTACTTTTATAAGTGTGTTTGTGAAACTTCAAGACAGTTTTAATGATGATTTTTAGTGGTTTTACTTTAAAACAAAATAAGTACCTAGGAATGTACCTAGACAGCAAATTTAACTTTGATTCACATATATAGCACACAACATAGAAATCTCTGGCTCTTATTAATAAGTTTTAAAAAACAAAGCTGTAATGGGGTGTGGGCATAGAGCTCCTTAGACAATATATGAAATAATGCTACTCCCTAACCAAACATATAGGACACCTGTATTGATAGAGGCAATACATAAACACAACAATTTCAAAAAATTGAAATGCATACATAGAATAATAACCATCCAAATAGCAAAAGCCTATAGAACAGTCACCTATGATGCCTCTTGTGTTACAGCAGGGATTCAATGAATTTTGTTAAATACAGAAACAAATACAAAAATTTCCATGACAACAAAAATTCATAGCACAGACCATGATGCCTCTCTAGAGGTTAAATACTAGCAGAACTTCCAATCATACAGACAATGAAAACAACACATATCAAATGAAAGTATACATAGATGGAAATAACGTTGAAGCAGTAGGAATAATATTCAAAAATGAAAATATAACCCATCAAATGAAATTTAAATTACATAAGGGATTTCCAGTAGATAAAATATTTTATCTACTGGAGATTTTAAAAATCATTTTCACTGTGTTGGTTCTGAATATATTAGAATTGGAAATATAAGGGATGTTCTAATAATAAGCAAATAGAGCAATTTGCTATTCTAAAATCTTTAGAACAATTAAAGGAACTTCATAATATAAAGCACAGCATAAAATTTGCAGAAATATATACAGATAGCAAAATAGCATTAGATCTACTCTAAAACACAACCAAACATTACAGGATCATAAGATCCATAAGGAACAAGATTATTGCACTGACAGAATATGCAATAGATCACACACTTTGGTTGGATAAAGGAACATGTAGGGGATGAGCTGGATTATCGACTTGCTAAAGAAGCTTCTCTAAAAGATGGAGAAGTGGCATACAACAAAATACCCGGTAACCATTGTCATGCATGAGAAGGAAAAGTGGCAACAGGAAGGGACAAATTATTCTTTTTGAAAGGTATTTAATGCCCATTTTTACTACTGAAACACCACAGGCAGTATGGACAAATGTGTCTAAAGGAGTAGTAACCAAGGTTTTCTTGGCATCAGTGTATAATAAAATAAAAAGGAATATTAATTATTCCCAGAGTTTACAATTCTGGTAATAGGACATTGGAAAATTTGATCATACAACAACAGATTTGGGTCTACAGGTAATGCAAAATGAATCTGCAGTGACGAAGAACAAATAGTGAACAATGTTATACATAAAACTATATAATATTATGTCAGCAAAGGGATAAAATGATTAAGGACATTAGAAGAGCTGAAAGTGTTTGGCCTATGACCAATGAACAATTGGTCAACAACTACCTTCAAATCTTCATGAAATTCATAAAAGTAATAGACCTTTATAATTTTGGAACATAGAAAACACAGTCATATTTTGTCTTTATGAGGAAAAGATGTGCATACAATAGAATAATAAAATTTATAAAAGGTTTATAACAGAACAGGAGATTTACAAATGTAATAGGAAAATAAACTGCAAAATAAATTAGTAGTGTAGTAAAAAATTTATCTACATAATAGAAAGCAAATGCACAATACTTTGACTAAATCAGGTATAAGATGAAATTAACATATAGCATAATAGGCTAATGCAGTTGTATATATAAGATGTAACAAAATGTGTCAAAACTTTGGGGAAATATTTTTCTTGCATATGAAGATGCAAATATGTGTTTAACACCTGTTTTTACTACTGAGGCACCACAGACGGTAGAAACTGATGATACCTGAAGTGAAATGATAGGAATTTTTTTAAAGAAAAGAAATGTTCCAGGCCTAAGTTTAGGGTACCTCCCTGGCATTTGCTATTTATGAGAACTGAGGAAATCCTAGAAAAAACTTCAGTCAAGAAGGAAGATCCTGGCAAGAAGGAAGAACCCCAGATCTCCTGCTCATAAGTGCATACCTTAACCAACTCAGCCACCAGTGGCATTATATTTCCTTGTTAGAGCAATTTAACTACAACTCTGCTTACATGGTGTGATATGCAAGCTGTCAGTTCTATGTATTTATGGATCTTGTTTCAGGTATAGTAAAATGAGGTATTCAAATGTGAAGTTGGCAAATGCTCACTTTATTTATGGATTTTCTGAAGGTGTATAAAGTCTTCATGACCCTATTCTACAAGGCTGCCAGACAATATGAGATACCCCAGGGATACATCAACACATTAAGGAGTCCAAACGATGGTGGGTTGTTATAGAGGACATTTTGAACATTTCATATGATTTTCTGTTTCCCACAGTTGCAGCGGTTTTTATTAAAGATAAAGGTAATAGTGTAGGGGATGATTATGTGGAAAAGGGATTAAGATTGATTGACTATTAGATTGGATTGATGGATTGTATTAATGATTGAGATTTCATGGGGAAAAATTTTCTTCTCCCCCTCTGATGATAGTTTCAGCTGGCTTATATTTTTGCCACAGCTGTTCAGAATCTGCTGCTGGATATTTTTATGGTCCTGTGACCATCAGGGAAGGAGTCTTGGAGATTAATAAGATTTCTCATTGTAGGAGATGAAACACAACTTGTTCATAGTCTATTCCACATCAAAATGGGCCACCATTATTTCCTGGAGAACATGTGCCACTTTTGCACTAACTATGGCAATCACCATAAAGATAATGCACTTTAATAATTCTAATACTCTCATCCAGAACTCCAATAAATTCAACTAATTCTGAGATGCACCTGCCTACTCCTCACCAATAATTTTCCATTAACCTTACTCTTAGACTGAACTGAATCAAATTGATAATTGAATTGAATTAAATTCTCTTGGCACAGATATAACTCCAACTATAAACTGAGAATTGGCTGGAAAAAGCCTATCTTCCAAACTGATAAGGCTCCAACCTGACTGTGCTTCCAACTAACTATTCTCCCAACTTAATATTCTCTCCACTCACTGCGCTTCCAACTCAACTCAAGACTGCCTCGAACTGAACTGAGAGAATCTGGTTCCACTGCCCCTGGGCCGTAAAATTGCAAGACTAAATAAACATGGCAGTCTGCCAGTCTCACGAAGCTATCTTTATTGATTCAAATAGGTTTTTAGAAAAATCTGCAATGTTTTCTCCCATCTTCGCATCTCTATTGAGTAGTAATCTGTTTCCCTCAGATTCTTTTCTGCTACACCATTGGTCTGATGGCTTACGTGACTTACCACATACATATTACATGGAACCAGATTAGGATCCCACTTCCAGAGGTTTTCAGCCTATCTTTCCCCTTCGTTGTCATTATATTCTTTATTACATCTTCCTTGCCTAAATAAATAACAGCAAACCTTTCAAATAATCTATAAAGAAAAATCCTTTTCCATGAAATCCTTGCTTAAGAATTTCTCCAGAAAATGTCGGTTTGCCGTTTGCTTAGGCCTTCTATGTAAATGTTGATGCAATAGGCAACAGAAATTTTATGGCTGAGGTAGCTTTCTGCACTCTGGGAAAAATAACATTACAAACAATTATCCAACACTTGTACAGGAAATAGAAATGAAGTTACACTCATGCTTAAAATAAGCAAGTTACACAAAATAACTTACTGTAATCACTTTAATTAAATTTGGGAGTGGCAGCTTATAAATACTGTCTCACAGTTCTGTTTTTCAATACTCTGCTACATGGTACACAAGTGTAGAAAAACCACCATGGGTGGCCAAGGTCGTTAAGGCGTAGACTCATGAGACCAAGAGGTCTGGGGTTTGAATCCCGCCAGAACTGTCCTCCCTGACTAAGGTTTTTACAGTTTTTCCTCATAAATGGCAAATTTCGGGGAGGAACCCAAAACTTAGGCAAGGAACGTTTCATTCCTCAAAAAAAAAAAAAAATTCTTTCCCAATACACCATTTATCTAATGTAACATCAGTATCTACCACCTGTAATGCCCCAGTAGTAAAAATGGGCATTAAACACGAATAAAAAAAAAAATATTCATATTATATATTTTTTCCTATATATGCAAGGAATTTTCCCTAAAGTTTTGACATAGCTTTTTGTTACATAGAAGCATAATTTGAATAACAGGATAGTAATATGATAAAATTTAATTAGATTGGCAGATAGGTGGGTCTGTAAATTGCAATATCACAAGTGTAAGTCACATAAAATGTATAAGTGTTACATAAATCAATGACAATAGAAGGAAAAATCATGTAATATCTGCCAGTATGGAGGGAAATCACATGTAATATTACTTTGGAATGGGGCACAGTTAGTTCATAAAAAAATACATGCATGCAATCTTTGTTTTAATAATTATTTTTAAATTAAATAAAGGAACTTTATATATTCCTTTTTGCTTTTCAATTTAGAATATTCAATAATGTGGCATTCATTTTAAATATGAAGATGATCAATTTACATTTTTGGGTTTGAGCATAAATGCCTTAAAATTTAAATATTTGTTGTCCATTAAAAATATATGATTGTTATATATTAATAAACACTAATTTTACTTGTAAAAACTGGCAAATAAAAAATTCAATCATAACGAGGATTCAAACCTAGTTCTTATTACAGGACGTATGCTTTTGTCTGCTCAGTCATTAGAGCACATAGTCCGAGCAAATGCATTTCTTGTTTATAGTATAACTTGAATATGAACAGAAGGTGGCATTAAAAAGTGCATTGTGAACCCAGCATTAGCAAATAATTCAATTTTTTCATAATTAATCGGGCTTTCTGGTTGTTGCTTTCTCTTTTTTTCTTTTTTTCTCTTTTTGCCTAAGGATGTACAATAATCATTATATCTATGACATGTTCGGTAATGAAGGTGTTAAATATGCATTCATAATAAGACACACTTTAAATTGCAACATGTGCACAACACTTCAAAGAAAATATTTCAGCATTTAAGTTTTGCAAAAAGTAATAAAATTATGAAAATTATTACCATCTATTTTATTTGCTGCACAGAGGACTGGTATAGATTTTCGATGACCACGAAGCTCCTGATACCAATCCGCAAGATGTCTATAAGTAATTTTTCTTGTAGCATCAAATATTATAATGCATGCATGAGCCTGATGGTAATAAGATGGATGCATTGAATGAAACATTTCCTGCCCAGCTGTATCCCAAAAATCTGGAATTAGCAGAACAACTGGTTTTATAATAATATTACAGCAAGGGAAAAACATATTCAAAAGAAATATCAGTGTATACCAATAAATTTATTGAAATTTAAGAAATAAAACAAAGCATTTTGGAAAAATCTACATCAACAACAGATGTTAATGGTTTGTTCAAATGCTAAAATGCACTTAAGGATTATTTTCATGAAAAATGTGTTAACATGTTAAATAAACAGCTGTTTTCAATTTTTTTCCCTGTAGCTGTTAAATGTTCCAAATCAACAGTGGTATGATGATGGAGCAGTTAGCAGAATGAATGGTAAGGTCAAATATTCAAACGGAAAAATACCTAAGTACTACTTCATGTTATAAGTTCCATGCTAGTTGGGATCAAACTTGTACTTTCCGATTGAACATGAGGAGCCTAATCACAGTACTATCTGTTTAAAACTAAGAACCAAGCCAATTCAATATGTTTATTTTAATATATTGTAGGTAGAATGTAGTGTTGAAAATTAAGAATTTTATCGTTATTTTATGTATAAATAATTACAATGAGTTCCAAAAATGTCTCATTATCCTGAACAATGAAAGTGTGGGCACACTTTTGTTTCCCATTAGCTTTAGTTCAATATTCAAACAGAGAATGGGATTCATGGAAAATGGTAATATGGTAAATTAATGCAATAACTGGGCCTATTACTTGTGAGGAGAACTACCACTACCACTACCACTACCACTACCCCTACCCCTACCACTACCACTATTATTATTATTATTATTATTATTATTATTATTATTATTAGTGCTACCCTATAAGGTTTATTAGAACCAAGCACATCAATGGTATTTTTTATAAATGCTCTCTATACCATTTTCAGCCTGTATACTCTAGGTTTGCAAGAAAAATAACCATGCTGTGGAAACACAACTCACCTACAATGACATTTTCATTATCAACTTCAGTTGGGTATCTGAATAATGTGACTGCATACGTAGAAAGTTCCTGTGGCTTGTAATCATCAAGAAGAAAGCGTTCCATTAATCTAAAACAAACACAAGCATTAATCAAAACACTATCCCTACAAAATTATAATAAATTCTTTCTGTCTACTTCTGTGAACCAAGCAAAGTTCAACTGATTAAAGGGATGGCAAAGGTAAAAGCACACTAAATTTGCAAAAGAAAATTGATATAGCCATGTGGGAACAAATAACAAAATTATAATACAGCAAAAACTACTGAAATTGCAGTTATAGCTACTATATGAAAAGAAAAGATTTTTGCAAAAAACAAAGAAAAGGAAAAATTCCCTTATTCAAACATTTATGACTTCTTCCAGATGGAAAAAGTATTATATATTCAAAGCAAATAAAAATTATTTTTTTTGGATTAAAAAATATTAGTTTTTACTTGTGTTTAGCAAAATAATAACTTGATCAATACAGAGGGCATAAAGTCCTGCATGAAAACAAAGGCATTACATAATGTTAGGAAATAAATACAATTATGCTTGTAAACTTTAAACACCCCTTAAGAGTATGCAGAGTGCAGCTGCTGACAAACGTATTCACTATGGCAACTCAGAAGATTGTGCATAGATCCCAATTTGATGTTATCTGGGATAGATTCTATATAAAGAATAGATAGCTTTCAACAATCACAGATACCTACCATCGTTGTATGCACTACTGCAAACCACTGAGATAATGAGATAATATTTTGTTTATACCTATATCTCCTTACTATCCTCTTTAAAACTGCGAAAAATGAAAAAAAAATCTCTACAGAGCTAAAGATTAGGTTCTGCAAACTTCAAATGTTAACAAATTAAAGCTTCTGTGAATATTACCTTCAAAATGCATTTAATTAGTAATGACTAAAGTTTTTTGTGAACAGGACTTTTTAAGGTGGTGATTACTGATTTATGGCTTCTTGGGTGATCAGCCATGTCAAGCTCCAAATATGGAAATAAATGCAGATGAAAAAAAAAGATGCTGTGTTTGAGTGGAGTGTTTGCAGGAATCAGCTAGAGATAGATTCCAAGCTGGACCAATCACGGCTTAACCACACCCCACCTAGGAAGATGACTGCCTATTTGTTCACTACTTGCAGATAGTACTCTTATTCTGTCCACATTTCACTTCCTGATGATGGCCAAAGAGCTGAGATGGCCAAAAGCTGCATTTTATTCATTTGACATAATTGATCAACAAAGAACCCATAATTTGTTTGCAAGTGTTTATAATGTGTTTTTAATAACTGCATAGATCAGCCCTTACATTTCAAGAATCTGAAGGCTGTGTCATCCCCTAGGAGCTTGCAAACTAATTCTAATGTTTGCCTTGGAAAACCTATTCAATTCTAAGGTAAACACTTCCAAGTGACAAGAACTTTTTAATAAAATAAAAAAGTCATAGTATTATTCTCAACCAGATTGACTGGGCATCCAGCTTTTGTAGAACGTGTCCTTTTGCTTTTTTTGCTTCTGTTCTTCAGGCATTTAAAAATTAGGAAATTTATGACATTTTAAAACTCATGATTATGAAAAAGAAAATTATTATAATTCATTTTATGTATACTGCTGCTTCTGTTACTAAAATTGAGCACTTTGTAACATTTAATTACTCTTTATTTTTAATTATTGCTTGAAAAATTGCATGCTCTAATTATGGTTTAGGCACACTATTGTATACAACCCTGTCCCAGCAAATGTTGGTTGTCTTGTCAAGTACTGTTTTCAGAATTTTAAGCAAGATTTTCAGCAGGAAAATACCACCCAATCACATGGTGTTTGTTTCTGCTGGAGACAATAATGTAAGTGCATTACAAATGTTGCAAGTATTCAGGATAAGCAATCACTGCACAAAAAGAAATTGCAAACTAAGTTCACTGATGATTTGAGAGAGGGTATTGACTTTTTGCAAAAAAATAAAAATTGACTGAACACAAAACAAAATGTTAAGTCTGTGTAATTGCTTTATTTTTTTTTTTTGGTAACAAACACTGTAATGAATTTTTAGTAATGTTTAATGCCACTTTTTACTGTTAAGGCATCACAGACACTGATGATACATGAGATGAAATTATAAATTGGGTAAGGAATACCGTTTTAAAGGAAGGAAACATTCATGTCTATACTTAGAGTACCTCCCCGTCATTTGCCATATACGCTTAGGAAAAATTGGAAAAAAACCTCTCAGGGAAGACGGTCCTGATGGGAATTGAACCCAAGACCTCCCACTCATTAGTTTGTGCCTTAATGACCTCTGTCACCTGTGGCACTGTGTAATGATTTGTAAGATCATGTTTCAAGTCATATGCATAAATGTGCAAGAGCAGAGAGGCCTGCAATTATTATTTACCATTACACATTCAAAACTATATAAAAAATAAAAGTGTTCTAGGTATTAAAACAATATTAAACACATAAAATCATAATCATCATATCATTTACTTACAAGGCTTAGGGCTAAGGCCTGTTCTGGGTCTTGGCAAATCATATGAACCATTTGAATTTAGTTACACTTAGCACCTACAGATGTCAGAAGGATAAGTGGTCAGCCCATCAAATACCATCTAGTGTGATGCTAAAGTATTACTTGGACATGAAATGCCTGGTAATTTTGTTCAAGAATCTCTTTTTTCAGGTATACAGCTATTTCATATGTTATAAAGCTATGGTATGGGACCCATAGTTATAAGTCCCTCCTGGAGGGTTTGCACTCAACCTTTTTATATTCTAAAAATTTCCGCAAACCTTGAATCACCTTGCCCTAAACCACACACCTACTATTTCCATAAATGCTGTTATAAACTTTTAAAATGATGTACCAAGTGTTTTGGCAATCAGACACTATTGCCCTCTTTGTTGAGTTCAGCTGCAGCAGAGAGAGTACATTATTTGAGGTTAAGCCACAGAATGTAAAAATTATAAAATTGATAGCTATATAAAAGGTTGAAAAACCACCAACAGATCTTTGAGATCCTTATCAATTTAATATCAATAAAATATTTGTGTAGCATACCATCCAGTGCTTAACTGAGACCCTCAAGATCCACATGCTCACACTCGGTGAAGAAGACCGTAGCTTTTGTCAAAGCTGTGGCAATCCATCTTCAGCAGAATCCAGTTCAGAAGCAGTCAACACCCCTAAGGTCAACATAACTAGGTGACGCATGGGTCCCTAGACAAAACTTAGAACTGAGAACTATTCATTACTATACTGGGCATTTTTAACTACAGAAATGAAACAACAGAGAGTGTTAAAATGCAAACAACTGCTGCAGTGTTATGCTAAAAATAACAACTAGAAAATTCTTTCAGCTGATGACAGTGTTCAATGTTGAAGAAAGCTACAACTACAAAAAGGCAATGCAAGCCTCAACTTCACAAGCAGCTTGTAAGAGAACACCAAAGGTTCAGAAAAGCTTATCCTGCCTGAGTAATGTTTTGATGGGAAGTGAACTATATGTTGGTATCACCAAGCTTATTTTTTTTTCTGTCACAAGCAATTAAGGTAAACGTCAAAGTGTAAAATACAACTTAGTGGGAACCTGAGGTGAAAAGCCAGAAACACAATTTTGTTCAAGAATAGGAATTGGATTTTCCAGCAATACTCAATTCCTGCCCACAATGCAAAGTTAGGTCCACTGGACTTAGCTTCAGAAAAATGTCCCAGATTTTATTACTGTTCAAGGTTGGCCTTCTAGCAATCCAGACCTCAAGTTTGCAAGTAAAGGAAACTTATACTGAGAGTCTCAAGTGGTTCTTTCAATCAGTAGTGGCATATTTTTCCAATGGAGGTAGTGCTTGCTGCTATAGATGAATTGCTGGAGAAAATTCATGCATATGTGAGGGCAAAACGGGGCCATTTTGAGAACTGATTAGAGCTAAATGTTGGAACACGTAAGTGAATTACATATTAAAAGCAGATAGTAAAATAAAAAATTAACCTTAAATTTCACTTTGTGGAATTACCAATTGTTACTTTTTCTTTTATAGCTTCGTCCTCTAAAGTGCCAAGTGCACTTTATTATTTCCCTTTAATGACTCCAATTAAAATAAAAAAAATTGTTAAGAATAGAAGACCAAATGATAAAGTGCAACTGGGAAGTTTTAGCTACTCAATCATAATACACAATATGTGATGCCAATATGAGATCAGAATTTTAATGGTTCACCCTATTCAAGATATCTTCATCATCTGTTAAAAGTCCTGTTAGGACAATATAGAGAATCTAAGAGATAGTGTAGGAACATATATTAAAAAACTGAAGTACATTAGATACAAATCAATACTACATCTGCACCGTACAGCTAACAATTAATATTTTATATATGACAGTTACAATTACCACAAAACTGGTCTAATTACCAATACATCATATAAATTGAATGCACACATGTACAAGATACTGGTAACAATAGTGCAATATGTTCTGCATCAGAAAACTGCTATCTCCACCTCAGAAGCTGATGAATTTGCATTCAATAAAGTCACTACTTTTTGAATAATATCTGCAATATTTCTAGCAAAAATTAATCATTAACAAAATTAAATAAAAGACCCCTTATATTATTAAATTTTAACCCATTTTTTGCGCACAGTTTGCATGATGATAAACCCTAAGGCCCTAGGAGTAAAAATCATAATTTTCATTTTTTCAGCCTCTGTGTGCAGCCCACCTACTTTTCTACGTGTTGCATCTACATAACCTTTAAATCGTGCCACAGAACTCCAGTTGTATTCTATAATTATGAATAAAATGATGACTGAACATTTGTTGCAATGCACCTTTGAGCACAGGCTGGTATTATACTAATTGGATTTTAAACTATTAAAGAAATCCCAAGGAAAGGAGTTATGATATTTACCCAAAGTAAAATTCGTAATTCAATCACTGCGTGTCAAGCCAATCATTTATGCCATTAATAATAAACCTGGTTTAACACATTTTAATTTGGAAATGCTACACCCAAAAATGACATGCTGCATAGCATATATGTGCATTAAAATTTTATCATTACCCTTACTTGGATTTACCCACTGCACTGTCACCAATGCATATTATTTTCACTGTTAACTCCTTGCTGGTTTTATCGTCATAATCTATTTCTATTGCATTACTAACAGCCATTTCCACGGAATACCTTACCGAAACAATTTAGAATTTCGTACACAAATATTTTAGTGATATCAGAAGCACCAATATATATTTCTTCCAGTAGTGCCAATCCCTACAGGAAAAAAACAAAAGACACTAGGGGAACACTATGGCGCGTCAGTTCAAAAAAAGAGGAAAAAAGAAAAGAAAAAGAAAAAACGCGACCAATTTAATTAATCTTGATGATGGACCAGTTGACCTTACCCTAATTCTAAACCATTATTTATACTGGTAAAATTTGTTAACATAATTGTACATTATCCAAAGATGACGACGACGACGACGACGACGATGATGATGATGATGATGATGATGATGATGATGATGATGATGATACTGGTAGCGATGATGATATTTTTTTAATTGTGTGAACGTCTGTTTCTACTACTGAGGCACCACATGTGGTGGACACTGATGATACATGAGATGAAATGATGTATTGGGAAAGGATTTCTTTTAAGGAAGGAAATGTTCCAGGCCTAAGTTAAGGGTACCTCCCCGGCATTTTCCATTTATGAGGACCGAGGAAAACCTGGTGGAAAAACTGTCACGGAGGACGTTCCTATTGGGATTCGAACCCCAGACCTCCGGCTCACGATTCCGCGCCTTAACGACCTCGGCCACTTGTGGAAGTGATGATGATGATGATGACGATGATGATGATGATGATGATGATGATGATGATGATGATGATGATGATGATGATGATGATGATGATATCAAACCCAAATCCTTCTCCTCCATTTGCATTACAAAATTTAACGTAATTTTTCCAACTCCATATTTTTGCCTATTTATTAAGAGAAGAAACTCTATATATGTTCAACTTCCATTCCATTCCACAGACATACTTTCAGATGACAAAAGCTTCTGCTTGACGTGCTTGCTATTTTATATGCCCTTTATATGTTGTAATACAGAAAAAAAAATGCTTTCTGCTGATGCAGGTGACAGGGACAGTTAACAAAACTGCTAAAACTTGTAAAACATTTAGAAATTACTTCAAGTCATAAATGCACCAATTTATAGCTTTAACAAGCATCTCCTTTACAAGAACTCACTGGTTTTCTAACTTTTTGTTCAAGTTTAATGTTGAATTTGAAAAGCCATGAAAGTCAGGAAGTTTCTTTTGTGCTTATTACATTATTTAATGAATGTTGGTTCAAAATTTGTCTTCACCGATGGTAATAAAATGCAAAAATTGTCTAGTTACAAATTTTAAACTACAAGTCTAGACAAAACTGTCACTATGCCTGTCAGTTCTAACATCTGCTAAATGTGGCGGGAAATAATGATGGTTAATTAATTGTGATGATGAGGGGATGAAAGGAAATTAATTAATAGGTATTTATACCTGGGATGGATTGCTTGTTCTCTGGTTTACTTATTTTACACCAGTCCGGGAAATTTTGGGGTTGGGCGAGTTTGAGGTAGTATGCTGGCTGCGGAAGTCTTCCTGATGTAATTCTCCATTCTCTTCTCCGCGCGTTGGGCGCTAATGACCGTAGCAGTTTTGCGCCCTTAAGCAATAATCATCATCATCATCTTCTCCGCGCGTTGATTCGAAGGTGGGACTGTGTTGTGATATCTCGGTCCTCTCCTGCTACGACTATATGAGAGTTCTATCGAGTGGCTTTTTTGGAATATAAAACAATTCTCGGGGCGAGGAATTGAATAGGTTGGTCACGAGAGTGGAGACAAATTGAGTCTAGTTCAGACAAGAGTTTTATTACTGGTACATCTTTACACTCAGGGATTAAAGTTAGTTAATTGTAATTATATGTAAGGAACTAGGACTATATGTGGCACATATTTCAATTACTGTTTGTTAAGGTGCGAAAATCAATCAGGGAAAATTTATATTTTGATAAAGCACAATAATTGTGTCTTTCCGATGCGTTTTCCTAAGGCAACTAACTTTCGCTTATCTGCCTTCTAACCAACACTTCCTCTCCCTAACAGCTAACACTGCCACTTCAACTTCAACTGCAATTGCCTGATTTCGTCTCTTTCCGATAGTTTTATCTGGCGACAGTCTAACTATCCGTATGACGCTTCTTGGGTCTTAATTTTAGTTAACTAGCGGTTTTAATTATTCTGCTGTCCCGTTCATTGCGATTAATGTTACGAAACCTGATCGGTAAATCTTTTCGTATGGCTAGAGGCGGGGGTGTTACAACCTAGTGCATGAAAAGATATACCGAAACTTGTTTTTCGTTTCCTGTTTACGAAGAAGTTTACGTAATATATTTTTCCTAGAGCTCCACAGTCGATGTTCCTTTGTTTGCCTTACATAAAAGATTCTAACGGTATATAGTTTCAGGGTACCTTGGTTATTGGGAGAAGAAGGAATTGAGCGTTTATGATCCTCCATCCGCCCTTCTCGTATAACAAAAGATTCTGTTTTGCAATAATGACGCCTTTGTGATATTTGGAAAAATACATGTCTTCCCATTTCTGGTTCAAACGTTATGCCTTCTAATTTTGATACTAATTTAATTTTCTTGTGATCTTTTTTGTTCACTGAACAATTCCTACAATAACTGGCAACAATTGGGGAAAAATAATTGAATAAAGGAAAAAAATAGCAGAAGTCACTTCAGTACTCTTTGTATCACTTGTTAATAGCATGGTAACGAAAGTGAATTCACTATTTTAGAATTCCATTAAACCTTTATAAAACTTGCATTTTAGTTTAAATAGTAAAAAAAACTGCACATGTAATAGCTCAGTTATGAAAAATAATCATGTAGTTCTCCGAAAGAAAGTCTACATAATTGTGACATTCAGCAAAAAATTCTCTTTTCTTCTCACCCATTCAATTGCAAACATTTCTAGTTTTGCATAGGGGACTAAACAGAAAGAACTAATTGGGCTGCTGTCCCCTCAAAAATATAAAATTTAATTTTACTAGGCGTTTTAATACATGCTAAAATATTTTACATATTTTAAATATTCTAATACTTTTTTTTAAATAAAGATTGTTTAGACAATTTAAGGTAGGCTTATTTATTTATTAACATTTCTGATAATTTTATTTCGCAAATGGTAGCTCAGCAATGGTTGAGGCATCAATTTATCTCCTTTGTACCATCCTGCTGCATCAAAATGTATACACATAAGACCGGGAGAGGATGAATCATTCCATTGTTTTTTTATTCTGTTTCAGAAACTAAGATATTAGTAACTTTAGCTTTAAGTGAACACTCATAAAGCAAAATATTAAAAACTCTGTGTAATATTATAATGCATTCAAACATTTAATTATTAATAGCACTAGGCATACAAGTTATTTCACTTACTCACAAAATTTCTTATATTTACACAAGTTATATAATTAACATAATAATTATATGTTTGAATATCTAATATATATTTTCTTAATTGCAAATTAAAATTGCTGATACAAATCCTTCTAATTTCTAGGAAAGTGATTATACAAAAGTATTCTAATTACCTAGGTTTGGATCTTTGATTATAGACTTGTTATTTATAGATCCAAATTGTACTATATGAATGCACTTAACTGTTGGTTCTAAAATGTAATGCCCATATGAGAAGAACTGCTCTACACTATATAATTATATTAAAAATGTCCCGTCCTCTAAAGACTCTACTACATGGTCTTTCTTCTTTTCAGTTTATATGTTATTCTCTGACCTTTCCTCTGAAGCTTTGAAACCCTCTCCAAAAAGCCATTACTACAATATTACAATCTTATACTCTTGAAGCTATTAACAGTGAAGTAGTAAAATAATATTGATGTAGTGTTGGTTTGGTGACACTTATACTTCACTTATTTTTTAGTTGGACATTTCGAGAACATTCACACTGATCATCAGCAGAAGATCAAGAAGCAAAATTATCCAGCAATGGTATCTCCATTTTTTTTTTTTTTTTTTTTAATATCTCATGTAGTAACCAGATGGAAAGCAGAATAGATGGAATTAAGTGCTATATTCTGTACCCTATGCAGAAGTACCAGCCAATTGTCCATTGCTATATTCCAGATTTCACAGGCATTTAGCTTGACAGTAATGATCAAGGCTTTAAAAAGGTGTAATTTCCAATGGACTGGCATCGCCTTGGAACTGAGCACAGGAAACAGTTGAGCTATTGCTCTCTGCACCCTGTGAGCAGTCTCTGCTGTTTGTCCCTTGAAGATTAGACCTTTGTTGAGTTGCCACCCAAGTAGGTTATGAAATTTTCCCACTTTATCCTTTGATGTAAGTATATGAATTCGCGGCATTTGCGGGTACGCGCGTTTTGTGAGTATTATGGAATTTGCTTTTTGCCGGGTAAACTGACATTCGCCAAAGCCTATACTACCTTTCAGTTAGGTATAGCACTCTTTGAATGGGAATTATGGCTATGTTTAGATTTCTGTTTGTTTTGTATAACAGGACGTCATCTGCATGTTGAGCAATGTTGATGTCTGTTATGCGTGAGAAGTCTGACATGTAGATGTTGAATAGTATTGGGGAGAGTACAGAACCTTTGGGGACTCCGCCATGTATGGGTCTTAGTGTTAAGTTGTTTCATGCCACCGTAACTTTGAAAGTGCAGGGTGTTAAGTATGAGTATATGAAATGGATGTATGCTTTGGGTAGATTCAGCAGGGTGTTAAGTATGAGTCTGGATGAGTATGGACGTCTGCTTTGGATAGATCCAGGAGTATAGTTTTTGTAGGAGTCTGGCATGCCAGGACATTGAGAAGGCCTTTTCTACTTCTAAAGACACCATTGGCATGAAGGACTTCTTCTGGAATCGCAGCACTGAGGCCTCCACCACCCTCAGGAGCTGTTGGGTAGTAGAATGCCCAGAACAGATACCAAATTGATAGGGGGGACGTGTTGGACGTTTCCAAGCAAAGGAAGCAAACAGGCAAGAAGTAATCACTAGAACATTTTTGAGAGTGTGGAAAGGAGGGTGAAGGATCGGTAACAGCAAGGGTGGGATGGGTTTTTGCCCTGCTTTAGTATACATATCACCTGTGTGTGCCTCCTTCCACTCTCGTGGAAAGTGATTCAGGCTGATGTACATATTGAAATTTTTTGTGACAAAACCACAGCCTTGAAAGGAAGGTTGCGGAGCATGAGAGGCATTATCCCTTTAGGTCCTGAAGCCTTTTTCAGTTTGAGACGCTGTAGTGCCCCCTGGACTAGTGGGGGTGGAAGATTGAAATCTTATATCGTCTTCATCCGCCGGCCGTCAGAGAAATCAACGGAGGTCTTGATGAACCTGACGAAGGTATCGTCCTGGGGATCTTCTCTAGGCCTGAATAGATGTTCCAGGTAGTCAGCGAGGATATTGGCTTTGACTCAAGGATTCTAATTGAGGCCTCTAGGGTTTTTAGCACAATTCTCAAGGGGAAAAATGTTGTGCAGCAGGATACTCCGGTAGGAAATTCTACTGACAGAAGTAACGACACTCCCATCGCCAGTACATCTTACCTTCCCTTAGAGGCATTCCCTCCTTCAGACCAGCACACGCACCGCAGCCGATCCACTTTACCTACGCAGAGCAACAGCAATTAAGACCATCCAGCACCGACTAGTAACACATATTCCGCAGTCTTCACCAGCGTGCGCAGACACATGACTGAAAGCTACCTACTCCACAAAGCACAGACCCGCTTTTCCTCCGCCGTCAAAGCAGTACGCATAAGATCTATGTTTAGTCCATCTCCAATTGTACGCTTAATCTTTTTACAGGAGGCAGACTGCAGCAACGCAATACATACTGCCTTACAAATCGCAGGCCAGCACCATCAGTTCAAGCCAAGAATGATGCACCGCACCCTGACATGTCGCAGGTATTGCGCTTACGGCCACACCACTGAAACCTACACCCGACATCCGCGTTGCCATTACTACGGTTTCAACACATGCACGGCCGACCGCACTCAACATAACTTAGCTCGCCGACGCCTTTACTGTGTCTCGTGCGGGGTAAGGGATCACTTCAGGGGCCAGGCAAACTACCCACTCGCAACTGGACATTCACCACAAGCTATACCATAAGTGAACCTTAGAAACGGCATCACACCAACTTTAACTGACCTCAGCGCATCACTTCAAGCAGAACAAGGCGTTGCTCTCGCCTTCACGGAGCAGCTTAAGCAGCTCAACTCGTAGTTCATACCGGTTTTGGATATGGTGCAGCACTTAGCTAAGAACTTCAAAATTATCCAGGAAACTGTCTCTGAGCGCGTCATTGCCTTGGAGGATGCATTCACTGGGCAGCACATATACTCTACAAACAGCCAAGATCAACTACGACAGATACTGCAAAATCAGCACAAGGCAACCACAAGTCAATTAAGTGACTCAAAATGGCAAACTAAGCTACACTTAGAAAGCTTAGCTCAAATAGGCGACATAGCAAAAATACTCCAAGCACTTACATCAATATCACATCCTGATAGCACTACATCACGGCAGATCACAACTGATACACACCAGCTGCAAAACACACCATCACACCCCCTTGTACTCCATTCATCCTGAACATTCCAGAATAACGAGCTAGACTCCAGGCCTTCATATAGTGCCTAAAAAGGCGCCCTGCATGCCAAAATAAAACAAAAATAATCATTTTTGAATTTAGTGTTTTTCTAAAACATACCTCTTAATTAATGATTAAAATCATCCCTTTTACCATTCCTTCCACAACTTTCTTAAATTTTGGGGGGGATCAAGCAGGGCCTCGCCCATGCTTGGCTCATGATGCTCTATCTTACTGCTCCCAGTTACCAACTGATAGCCATCTCAAAAACATTAAGAGGGTGCTTAAGCGGAACCGCGCAAAACGAATCTATTCCTTTCCCTTACCATACTTTAAGCCTTAAAAAAGACCTCTGGAAGAATTTTGCCAGAATTTGTGCTTTATTTTATTTTTTCTCTCCTTGGCTGTTACACTGTGCAGCCTTTCAGGTTAATTTTACATTTATTATATTTTGTGTGTATGTGTTTTGGGCGACAGTTTGCTTTAGAAACCCATACAAGGCCAAAAAGCTGCCCAAGAGAACAGTTTCTATAGAAGTTGCATAAGCCAGGAGATATTTTTAGGATAGGGCATGTTTTTACCTTGATTAATGTATTGTACTGACAAGAACGTAACTTACTTAAATCTGCGTTATAACCTATTTACAATATGGAAAATGTGGTTTGGGGTATTTGTACATTTGGATGGGTGGTTAGAAACTAGGGATTCTTTATGTTTGTGGTGCTGGGTTTCTTTTTGGCCAATTTGTTGTATTTGGGGTAGTGGTGATTTTTATTGTGATCTATGTATTTGTGCAGCGGCTTTGAAATGTCTGCAGGAAGATAGGGATTTGTAGTTTATTGTAGATGGTTCTGTTGGTGGTAAGGAATGGGGCCCGTAGGATTTTTTGTAGACATATATTTTTTCTGGATTGTAAGGAGAGGAGGTTGGTTTTGGATGTATTTGCCCATGCTGTGTAGAAGTATAATATGAAGTGTTGTATAAAGGCTTTAAAAAAGGATGATTTTGTTTTTGTCTGTATTTGTTTGCTGCTTAGTAATGCAGAGCTCACATAGGTACTTTGTTTGGCCTTTTTTTATTGTGTTTTCAATGAGTTTGTTCCGCGTTAGTTTTCTGTCTAATGTGGTTCCCAGGTATTTAATAATAGGTTTTTTTTTAATGATTTATTTATGGACGCTCTATAACGGCTCAGGTCATCAGCGTCCCATTCAACTCAGGGCGTGAAACGGCCGACAAATTTTGCTCAGAGGCTTCACTTTCAGGCTTGAGGTTCTTTTTCGTGCCGTAAATGTACGACACAGGAACCACGGCTTTACTTCCCTTCTTACCTTCCGAAGAAAGCCATACTTAGGATTTTTATGCCCTGAAAAAATCCATCGGTCCTGGCCGGGTTCGAACCCACAATCTTGGGTTTAGGAGGCAAGTATGGTTTTGGATTGATTTATTTAAGGACGCTCTTTAACAGCTCAGGTCATCAGCGTCCCATTCAACTCAGGGCGTGAAACGGCCGACAAATTTTGCTCAGAGGCCTCTCTTTCAGGCTTGAGGTTCTTTTTCGTGCCGCAAATGTACGACACGGGACCCACAACTTTACTTCCCTTCCGAAGGAAGCCATACTTAGGATTTTTACGCCAGAAAAAATCCATCGGTCCTGGCCAGGTTCGAACCCGCGTTTTGGGTATAGGAGGCAAGTATGGCAAGTATGGTAACTACTACACCACCAGGACCGACAATAGTACTTTGTCACTGCTGTTTCTGTACATGTAGTTTTAATTCTATTTGGAGTTTTTTTTTTTCTTGATTTTGTGATTTATATAAACTGACTTTCTCGGCATTTATTATTATTTTCCATTTGGCGGCCCTTTTCAGAAGTCTGTCAAAGTATCTTTGTAAATTTAGGTGTGGGTTGTGGTTGTAAATTGCAATGTCATTAGCGTATAGTAGACTCTTAATTTTGTGACCAATGGGTATGTCGCGAGTGTACAGAGTGTACAGATATGGGACTAGAACTGCTCCTTGTGGCACTCCAGCTATTATAGGGGAGGTTGGGTATTTTTCGTGTGCTACTTGGACATGAAAGGAGCGTGTCTGCAGGAAGCTGGCTAGTATGTGTGGGTGTGGTCTTAGGGCTGTTAGTTGGTGATATATTTTGTATAATAGACCATTGTGCCAGCTCCTGTCGAAGGTTGCATCCACGTCCGGTGCTGTCGTTGTTGAACTGTGTGCTGATATCGTCGGTAAGTTTCAGTATTTGCATTTCTGTGGAGTGAAGTCGTCGAAAACTAAACTATTGATTGAGTAGTACGGCGGATAATGGTACATTGCCCTTCATTTGTTGGTTGAGGATCTTCTGTAGTACTTTCCCCATGACTGGAAGGAACCTGATCGATTTGTAATTTTCTGGGTTATTTCTGCGCGTTGCCTCATTTTGAAATCATGATAATTTTGTCCTCCTTCCAAGATTTGGGAAAATAGTGAAGTTGGAAGCACGAGTTTATTACATGTGTTAGATGGACTAAGACTTTTCTTGAGAAATTTTTGAGATCTTCATTGCGGATGCCGTCCCGTCCTGGGACTTTGTTGTTTTTTAGTGTTTTAATTTGATTGTAAAGTTGGAGTGGGGTGAGTTTTGGTAGCGTAGTGGCGAGTGGTTGGTTTATCTATTCCTGCGCCCAATTATTTACAATATGTCGTGTGCAGGGTTTGCGAACGATTTTCAGTGAACCTCTTACTCAGCATTTGTGCAAAGATATTTGCCTTTTCCTTTGGGATGGGTATTTTCCCTTGTGAGGTAACCAATGATTCTGATCTTGAGATTTCTTCAGAGTAGGATTTGAAGGCTCGCAGTGAAGCCTATTTGGAATCATCCCTATGTGTACCTGCCATAAGCTTTCTTTCAAAGTGTGCATGTTTTTCTATGCAAACCTGTTGTCCAATGACCGACCGTAGCCACCGTGCTAATGATCTGTAAACTGCGGGCCGTGTATTCCGCCACTGTCGCAGGTATTTCTTTCTGATGCCTAGCTATCTTTCTATATTCGGGAAGGATGTGAAAGGGAAGTCAGCTTAGATATACGAGGTGGATTTTGTTTTGGCAGTTTTTATGAATGCAGTGTGTCTGCGTCCCTCTTTTCAAGCTCTTGCACGTTTGTGTACTCTTTTGGGCTTGGCCATTTATTGCAATTGTGTATAGGTATTGATTGTTCGTGTGATGGTTGCTCGTCCACCTGTATTGAATTTTATGGGAAAATGATCCGAGCCCAGACTGTAGTACACTGCAGGGTGACGAGGCTGTAAATTCCCTATAAAGGATTAGATCCGATGTGTCGGTAGGAATGGTGGGGTTATGGTGCCAATAGGAGTGATCCAGTACAGTTCTAATTTACATGTTATGATGGAGCAGAGCGAAGTCTAATAGGGCGTGTCAGTTTTGGTGATGGTGCCAGTATGAGTGATCCAGTGCAGTTCTAATTTACATGTTATGATGAAGCAGAACGAAGTCTAGTAGGGTGTGTCAGCTTTGTTGCAAGCTCTGGAATGCTAGAGGGTATGTCTGGCACTTAGGTCTCCTGCTACAATGATTTTTTGTGTATGCATTTGTTAACTTGTGCAAGTCGCAAATCATTCCTCCTGGGCTTCAGGGGAACAGTAGGCTGCTAGGATGGAGATTCGCTGTATATTTACCATTAAGCCCCAAAGATTCCAGTTGCGGTAGTACTAGTGCTGTGCTTATGGCTAGGTTGTTTTTGACGATGACTGCAGTGCCACCTCCTGGCTGCTGTCCAGGCTTGTCCACCCTGTGCACTTTTATATGAAATTTCATATGTGGTTTCAAATTTGTTCCCGTTATACATGCTATATCCATCTTCTGTTTGTGAAAGAAGGAAGCTATTTCATATGTGTTACCAAGAGTGCTATTCGCATTCCACAGGAGGGCGTTTATTTTATCGTGTCTATTGTTTCGTTGTGTAGCCATTTATAAGTCGAACTGAAAAATTACCTCTAAATTGTAAGCAAGCCCTGTTGCTCTATTGAATTTTTTAACAGTTGCTGTTTCAATTATGTATATTTTGTTTAGGTCAATTTTATTTAAAGAGTCCGCAATTTCTTTAATAGAGAACATCTCTGTTGTTATTGTGTTTTCAACGCCACTTGTGGTGACTGCTAAGTATCACGTGGTTACAATGGTGCACTGTGTTTGATAGGGGTCGGAGTGGGTAAGTTTAGTTTTGCTGTCTTTATCTTTTTGGTCTACGTGAGTTTTTGCCTTCTGTCCCTTTCATTTTGGAAAATTATAAATCCCCTGTAATTTGCAGGATATTCCCTGTTGCAGTTGGTGCAAGTTGGGGTGAAATCTTGTGAACTTGTTGAGACAATCTTGTACCATGTGCAAGCCGGTACATAATGGTGAACGGTACACATTTTAAATGTGTGGCCGATTTGTTGAATATTATAACATTGCGCTATGTGGTTTTTTTGACCGCTGATGTTCAACTTAGATGATAACGTTCATCACCTAACGTTCCCGTATGAAGTATTTTCATTTTTCAGTACTGTCATGTGTAACCAGGTAGAGGGGAAGGAGCCTACCTCGAGCCTCAAGCTGCTTACAATACTGTAGAGGACACTCGTTGGCTTTTATGGCTTCAGAGATATTCTCTAGTTCCGTGCCTCGAAATCACAAGAGAAATGGTTGTTCGCTTTTTGCAACATATGAATAGTATTGAATGGCTGCCTTCTGTGGCTCTGTGAGGATCGCTTTAAATGACTGAAACTTCTTGAGCAGTAATTTCAGGCCGTAATGTGCAATCCCTGGCAGGGCAAGTATTTGCAAAATTTTTGTGTTATGCTTTTGAGTATAGCGATGTCAGGAATTATAATCCTGGGGCACTTTGTGGGAGAGGACCTCCTGTGGCCTGTGTTTGTGTGATGTCTTTTTGTTGAATTAGTACTTGTTTGGGAGCATTTGGATGGCTATCGTGCTGCCTGAAGTTTGTAGGTTTTGGATCATGATTTGGATTTGTTTTGTAGTTATTTTGATCAGTTTGTTGGTGTTGGAAGTTGATTTTAACGAGTGGTTTTTTGATACACTAGCTCTCTTTTTGTGTGGGTTCTTTATCTAGAAATGTTGTCTTTTATTATTTTCCCTGAGCCTGACTAAATGGTAAGCTGGGTTAGTAACCAGCTCATGTACGGTTGCTGGGTTCCTCCTGCGTGTGGGCTTAACCGCATTGTGGGAGAAAGGGTACGGGATGATTGTGTGGTAAAGGAATGTGGATTTTGGAAGTAGTGGTCTTGACTTCTCCTGATGCTATGGTTAGATCTAGTGTCCAATTTTTTTTTTTTTTTTTTTTTTTTTTTTTTTGCAAATATAGGAATGTCCTAAAACCTTTATTTGGGTTTTAATACGACTATATTGCTTCTGAATCACTGTTTGACTTATTTAAGTGCAACTGTGTTGAAATAACTACGTAATTTCCGTTGTATGGATTTTTACTATTGTCATTCAAATTCCCGTAGGACAGGCATGGTATCTTGAATTTGAATATGTCCCTGTCTTCCCGTGAATTACAGAATATTTGATATAATTAACATTTACAATTTTAGAATAACAACTCTGTAATTAGATGCAAGTATGCTTGCATTTTCTTCAGTGGAGTTACTTTAATGGCATGTAGAATTAATATTGTATAGTGTTTAATTGAATTTACAAATTTTAATTATTGTAATATTAAGGAATATAGTGTAAAAATGTGACCAGTTAAGGGAAAGCCCTCGTCTTTCTCCTTACGTAAAAGGCAGACAATGCAAGGTAATCCCTATTGATTTGCGGCTAGGGTAGGAAATGCCGCTGGCTCAGAGCAAACACGCGGCAAAAGTTACATGTATCCGAGTAAAAGAATCCCTAACAGTAAGCATGAAATCTATTTAAATTCATCATACTGACGAATGGCGAAACATTTGAAGCATTTGAATTGAATATTTTATTCCAGCGAATAGAAATCAAATTCAGCGAGGTAAGCACTCACCTATGAGATACGTTAACACAAGATTGGAGGGAGAATTTTGCGACGTTGCTCATGGATAGATTCATTCTGTGTTGTGTATAAAATGGCTATATTTTGTCCAAAAGGGGGCAATTTCATAATTTTCAGGCGCAGATACGTGTGACTGCCGTTTGCCTGCCGCAAAAGCGGCCTAAGTAGCAAGTACAAGCTCTGGTAACGAAGCTGGAGCGTGAGTCGCCATGCGAACTGACGACACATCATTGAACTGCAGTGAGCATTCAGTTAAATTAACCATTTCCTCTCACTCAGCACCAATTTAGCCAATAAACGTACTCGTTTACCAACATTATCTTGCCCGTGGTTCGACGAGAGAGCGGATTTCGCCCAAATATTCGTGTTAAGAGAGTAAACTATATAAGCGAAGTAAACAACGAAGTGTTATTTGTCATCACCTTCGAAGTCCCGTTCAACTCAGGTCCGGAGGCTAGTTCACATCCGCCAAAATACAGCGAAAGATCCTCCACAGAGTCTCATCGAAGAAGAGTGTGGTCTGCATCAGCCGTGGCGAAATCTACTATCACCTGGCATAAATTATTTACCGCAGCACCCATAAACCTCCATTCCGTTCTCCCATCAACATGCCTATTTTAAACTGACCAAAGCGTGTGGGCACTTTGAAAACATTTCAAGGTACCACCCATCTCCCACCATATAATTAGGTTTCAAATCTGGGCTTTGGCCTACTTTGGCAATTTTAGTTGCCTAAGGATCGGATGAGAGCACTTTCGTGGTGTAGTAATTTACGATAAAATTTCTGGGAAGAGGTTTCATGAAGCAGTCCGGTCGGGAAGCTCCGGTATACACAATAAATTGCACGAAGCCCCTTATTTTGCGCCCTTTGAATGAGTGACAGCCAACTATCAACTACCATACCGCAAATCTCGCAAGCGTACAACAAGAGGAGGATGATCAGAGCTTTAAAGAGGAGAATTTTTAAGTTAAATGGAATCGCTTTCCAACTAAATACAGGGTTCAGTTGAGCAATGGCCCTCTGGGCCCTGTGAGCTGTCCTAGAGATGTGTTCCTGAAAACTCAATCCTTTATCTAGCTGAACAAGCAAATAAGAAAGAGAATCCTTCCACTGGATTCTTTGCCTATTGTAGGTAAGTGCAGGGCAGTTTGCCGGAGTGCCACATTTAGTAAATATGTCGGCGTGGCTTTTTACTGGATTAATGGACATTCTCCAACGCCTGCTCCACCTTTCGATTAATTGTAACAGCTATTGAACGGGAATTACGGGTCTGGCTATGTATACATTTATTTTGTATACAAAGACGTCGTTTGCATATTGTGCAGTGTTCAAGCGCGGTGTTTGAGGGAAGTCTGCCATTTATATGTTGAAAAGGGCTCGGGAAAGAACAGCGCCTTCCAGAAATTCGGCGCATATTTATCTCAGTGTGGTGCTGTTTCCCGCCACCATAATAGTGTAGGAGTGTAATAGTTGTATGTAGGGGTGTGGAAGCCCAAGGGAGATTATTTTGTACAGGAGTCCGGCATGCCAGGTCGTAGAGAAGGCCTTTTCTACATCCAGAGATACCGCGGAGATGAATGCCTTGCCCTGAAAACCCAGAGATGCAGCATCCACCACCCCTAGCAACTGTTGGATAGTAGAGTGTCCAGTACGGAAGCCAAATTAATGAAGGGACTTGAATGTTCCCAAGAAGGAGTGACAAGTATTTCAAAGACTTTCGAAATGACGAGAGGAGGCTGATGGAGCGGTAACAGGAAGAATGAATTGGGTCTTTGTCCGATTTCAATATCCATATCAGGCGGGCCTCCCTCCACTCTCTTGTAAGTGGACGAAGCTAAAGCATATATTGAACATTTGGTAACAAACAGCACATCTTTGATTGGAAAGTTGCGGAGCATGAGGGGAGTCAACCCGTCAGGACCAATAACTTTTTGTGATGGAGGCGCAGTAGTGCCCCCTGGACCTCATTGGGTTGAAATATGGTAATGGTATAGACTTCGTCGTCCGGCGGTCGTCGGAGGTGCCGGCTAACGTCTCCACGAACATCACTTGAAACATTTTCGTCCTAGGGATTCTCTCTAGACCTGGAGAGCTGTTCGAAGTGGCCAGGTAAAGCATTTGCTTTGACTTGTAGTTCATAGACCAGGCCTCTGGTGCCATGGATAGGATGTGTCTTTTCTCGTTATCCACCGAATTTTTGGCGATCCTCCAAACGTTAGCAGCCGCAAGATTCTGAATGGGCATGACGTCCTCCCAGGCTGGTGATCTATGCTCGCTTACGTAACACGGGCTTCATGGCGCAATCGCCTCCAGAGTCTTTGGTGAAGTGACGTGTATTGTCATTGAAATATTTGCGGGCTACCCATGATTGCCGAAAAACGAGATCTAGGTCCAGTAGAATGAGGTCTGGGTATGGGAGTGGGGAGGTATGGATTGTGAGGATATGAGCCTATGGTTTAACCGTGAGGAAGAAGGATGAGACTGCTGTCTCTAAGAAGGGGATGTATGTAATTTATGGGTTTGGGGGAATGATGGTGTTGAAACAATCGTTAACGATTTTCAAGTCGATTTAGCGGTTTAGACCTGCGACATCGTGGCTGCCAATCCTTGTGTTGAACTCTACCTGCACGGGATCATGGTCGAAATGTAGAGCTTTCATTGACGCGAAGGTGATGAGGTGTGGGAATTGTTTGATGATTGCGAAGTCAATGACTGGAGGTTGTCCTCTAATAAGCGGATGATGTGTGTGTTGCCAGGTACCCTATACTCGTAGTTGTTGGTCCTGATCTACTAAGAGAGCGATTGCGTTGCCTCTGTAATCTGCCCATTGAAAGCTAAGCAATGTGCGTGTTTGACATTGAAGTCACCGGCCAGAATGTCACAAGGATGTAAGGCTACGCGGATTGGTAGTCGGTTTCTACGAATGCTCAGGAAGGAGAGTGGTATGCAGATATTAGCAGAACCTCCCTGCCTCCGATTTCTACAAAAGCGGCCGTGGCCTCCTACGTCTCATGTGGCGGAATCTGGAATGGACCGTGGAGTATGTTTCTCCTTACCAGTAACGCTGTGCTTCCTGCTGGGCCACCACGATCAGTTCGCAATCTGATGTAGCCCTGAAGGCGGAGATGGTTATACTGATGGAAATGCGTCTCGCTGACTAGTATGGCGTCAAGGGCTTACCGGAAAGCAAAATGTTGAAGTTCATCCCGTCGTTCAATAAGGTCATTCGCATTCCAGAATGCGAAACGGAATGAGGTGCGAGAACTAATTCCGCTACCCATTTTGGTCGTCTCGGTCTTCATTGAAAAGTAGGGTGATAACTTAAAAGGCTATCAGTATTTTACTGGAGAGGTCAGGATCGTTCGGGAAACGAGTGCAAAGCTCCTGCAGCCGCTTGCCACATGTCTGCCAAATATTTGACAGCAGTTGCAGCAAAGTTACTCCAAAGTATTTCCCATCTCTTGGGTGCGGTTTTGTAGTTCTGGGTCTTGTGGGGGTGGTATGTTTGTAGTAGGCCTAGAGGTCGTCCGCCGCTCCTCGGTCTCACCCACCGGTTGGGGGACAACTGACTGGAAATTTCCACCAGCCGTGCTCACTTCAGCCGGTGCGACCGAGAAGGCCTTTCCTTTTTGGATTTGGAGAGGAGTCAGGTAAAAGGTGTTTTGCTTGGGCGTTGGAGGCTGTGATTGCTTGTGATAATTATTTTGCAGCTCAGGTATGAAAACGTTTATCAAAGGCCTGGTTTTGCACCATTGCTGCACAATTGATTTGTCGCTGCGTAGTGGTTACAGTTGGAGTTGCGGCCTGAGCTGCTGTTGAGTTGGCTGATGTGGTTGCTCTGGTGCTCTGTCTGTTTGAAGCATAAGTTGCATCTCTGTCCGATGTATCTCCATTTTCTGAAAGTTCCCTTCGGGTTTGGTTTATAAATCGTCAGCCTTACTTGAAATCGACAATAACCGGCAACGTGTTCTCCTTTGCAGTTAGTGCAAGTAGCACTATCAGTGAGAGCTCGTTGGCTGACATCACGAGGAAGGGATATACCGCATCTAGGGCAGTGGGGTTTCCGGAATCAGAACTTGTTTGGTGGTTGAAGCCCAAGTAGCGGTGGCACTGAGTAGGGCCGCCAGGGCATCCAGAAGTTCCTATCTTTACTCTGGGGAAACAAATGGATTGGATTTTTTCTATTTTGATCTCACGTTCATCTGTTTTGTTTTCGATTTTATTTATTTACGGACGCTTTTTAACATCTCAGGTCATCTTGTTCCATTCAAATGAGGGCAAGAATCGTGCGACAAATTTTGCTCATAGACCTCTTTTTTCAGGATCGAGGTTCTTTTTCGTCCCGTAAATGTACGACACGGGACGCACTTCTTTACTTCCCTTCCGAAAAAACTATACTTAGGATTTTCACGCCCGAAAAATCCATAAGTTCTGGCCGTGTTTGAACATACTATCTAGGGTTTAGAAGGCGCGTATTGTTACCACTACACTACCAGGAACGACGGGGTCATCTTCCCCCACTATAATTAGAAAGAGGGGCATGGGATTTCTCTCTGGGGGTTGTTCCTCAGGAGCGGGTTTCGACAGCTGCTTCACTATATCGGGTGTTATGCCCTGGCGTTTGAGGTATGTCTCGAAATCTCCCTCCGGAGTACCCTCAGGATTAATTCCCCTTAGATCATATCACTTTGTCAATAGCAAAGGAAAGCTTTTGAATTTCCTCTTTTTCAGACAGGACAGCAGTTTGTGTAGGCCCTCGGCAGATCGTGCTTGGAATCTAAAGATGTTTCCCTTTCAAAACGCCTTGCACTCCCCCATGAGGGTGGGCATTACTTCCTTGAAGAACCCCGTCATCCCCTGGAAGGAGTCCACTATGATTGGTGGGTTGTTATTCTTTGTGATTCTGCTCGGTGAATTTGTCAAGGTTGACTCTCCAGCCAAAGCGGAACTTTCATTCGCTGGCTGTGGGCGAGAGCGTCGCTTCCTCTTACCAGCTACTATCTGGTAGCTTCATCGGGGTCTAAAGCCAAGTCTGATGAGTCGTCTCCCTCCTCCATATAAGAGCATTGTATAGAGAAGACATGGGTTTTCTCCGTGTCAGAAGAAAATCGGTGAAAGAAGTCCCACCGTAAGAAGTGATCACTGAGTAAACTAATTTTTAACCTGCTCGAATATGAAACATTTAGCTTGAAAGGCGCTCATCCGCGCTCTTTAAAGAGACTTCCCACCAGCTTTTCGTTGACTGAAAGTCTTTTTCTTTTTTTGAGAGGTCAGAAACTGGTCTGGACATCTTCTCTGAAGAATTTGATAGCCTTGGAGTACCCTGAGTACCAGAAGCACTTAATTTATCTGAGCTGAAAGTAGTACTAGAGTTCATGATTCGGATAGAAAGCTCGCAAATAGGAACTGCTCACTGCAAAGCAAGATGTGCAGTATACTACGACCATACAGCCAAAGACGAAGCTAGCTGGCAGGCTGAGGTTAGTGATCAGCCTGTGTGTGTTTGCTGCGTACCTACTCTGTGTTTGGGTTTAACCCCAGAAAACCGATAAGGATGTAAGTTGCTTCTATTGTTTTGGGTGTGGGGTGAAGGAAGTTGACTTAAACATTGCTCTATGATGATGTATGCGGATTTGATATCCTTGGACGTTGGTTGTTATGTACATGCTGCTAACTTGTTAACCAGCGTGGACATGCCGCTATTTGGTATAGTGTTTTCGGTTTTTGTTTTGTTGATAAGTTTTGCCTTTCGTTATCCATCATGGCCACACGCCAAGGGTGGCACTTCGAATTTTGCCTTTGGCTTATAGCGAGAGGAGTAGCTGCTGAGTGACATGATAAGGCAAATGGGCGTATAATTTTTTCCACAGCTTCTAATTTCTTCCTCAATATATGGGAGAGAGGAGGTTTCATGCAGTAGCCTGACTGGAAAGCAGCGATATATGGAACAGTTGGAGCTGAATCCTCTATTCTGTACCCTTTGTGGAAGTGCCAGCCCACTGTCGGGGCCATACCCTTGATTTTCACAGGCGTATATCATGACAGTGTTGATCAAGGTGTTAAAAAGGATAGTTTCTTGCAAGCTGCCATGGCCTTGGAACTGAGCACGTAAAATAGTTGACACAGGAATGTGTCCCTTTAAAATTAAACATTTGTCGAGTTGCACAACCAAGTAGATTATGAAATTTTCCCATTTTATCCCGTGATGTCTGTATATGAATGTGGGGGAAGTTGCGGGTACGCGGTGTTTTGTGAATATCATGGCGTTGCATTTTTCAGGGTTGATTGACATTCGCCAACGCCTACACTACATTTCGATTAGGAGTAGCAGTATTTGAATGGGTATGCTGGCTCTGTTTGTTTTGCATAACAGGGCGTCATCTGAATTTTGAGCAATATTGACGTCTATTGTGTGTTGGAAGTCTGACATGTAGATGTTGAATAGTACTGGGGAGAGTGCAGAACCTTCGGGGACTCCGCTGCGTATGGATCTTGGTGGTGAATTATCTTCCGCCACGGTTACTTTGAAAGTCAGGTATTTTAAATAAGAGTGTATTAATTGAATAAATGTTTTACGTAGCTCGAGGAGTATGAGTTTTTGTAACAGTCTGCAGTACTAGGTAGGCGAGAAGGCATTTTCAACATTCAAGAACACCGCTGGGGTGAAGGACCTGTCCTGAAATCCCAGGGCTGAGGCCTCTCTCGCCCTCAGCAGCTGTTGTATGTAGAATGCCCAAGACGGAAACCAAATTGATGGGGGGATGGCCTGGATGTATCCCGACAGGGGAAGCAAACGGTCAAGTATGAATTTTTAGAAATCTTTTAAGAATGTGGAATGGATGTTGATGGATCGGTAACTGGAAGGGTGGGCTGTGTCTTTGCCCTGCTTCAGTATTCATATTACCCATGCCTCCCTCCATTTTCATTAAAAAGGGCCCAGGCTGATGCAAATATTGCAAAAATTTTGTGACAAAGAGTACAGCCTTGAAAGGAAGGTTGTGGAGTATGGGGAGAGTTATCCCGTCAGGTCCAGCAGCCTTTTTGAAGTTGAGACGTTGTGAGGGTAAAGATAGGAATGTTTTAAAAGTCTTCGTCTGGCCTGGTTAGAATAATGGAAAATCAAAATTAACCCCCAGAAATATATTCCAGTCTACTTTTCGAAAAAATCTAAAGTCTCGGATCTGGAAATAGCAGTTGACGGGCAAATACCACTGTTTCGTTGGGGTACAAAAATCTCGGAATCACACTCGACTCAAAAATGACGTGGCGGGAACACATACAAAATAGTGCCAAAAGTGGACGGCGGCGCCTAAAAATTTGTGCTCCCCATCTTTAGGAGTAAGCAGGTTACTATGCAAACAAAAATAAATCTTTACAAATCGTTTATTTTAAGCTTCGTTACATATGCCAGCATAGCCTGGGCAAATGTCGCCAAATCTTCACTACGGAAACTACAAAATGGACAAGATTTAAAGCTCAGGAAGCCGATGTGCGTTCCATTACTAAATGCAAATGCTATCATACATTGGGGGACATTATTGAGAATAAAGTTCCCAAATTATGGGCAAAAATTCGCGACCCCCCGAATTGGTAGTTCAAAATATAGATAGTGGACGAACCTATACACCGCAAACACAAGAGAATAAAATTTCCTTATTTACAAGCAACATTTGTGGCATATCTTCTGCATATAGTGTACATAATAGAATAGTTATGTAGATTAAGTTTCCTATGTATATAATTTTTTAAAAAATGTACATCAACCTAATACTAAAATCTACTATTTTAGCTTTTACTACTGTCAAAGAACCATGTTAACTTACACTATGATTAAAGAAAAGGTACGCGTAATAAAGACTACAATAAACAATTTCTCTTGGTTGGGCCCTGCCCATTTATTTTTTTATTTCTTTAGAAGTCACAAAAAAAATCTTGGAAAATGTACACATATGTAAAATCATACCTCAAGGCCGTCCTCTGTAGGCCATGATACTCATTGATTGATAAAGAAATGTGAATCTGAACCATAGCATTTCAGCAACAGATCCGCGAAGAAGATGGCAGAGACAGCCATCGAAAGCTTGGTATATTCACCACATAGGACCCAAGTTGCTCTCCTGAGAACTAGTCTATAAAATCATTATTGTATTAAAATTCCAGTAATCATTCCTGGATTTTCACCAAATTAAAAACTACTTTCTTAATTTTCATTTCATAATTGTATCATACTATAGGCCAGTATAAATCATTGAATAAAGAATCCAAAATATAGGATAAGTATTAATAGTGTTGTCGGATTCATTGTCACCCCCATGTGATTATTTATGCCAGAAATTTTTACATGAATACCTTAGGGTTAAGGACCCACTCCCTCCAAATAATACTTCGTCTGCCTCTTCCTCTACACACACACACAAAATTCACATTTGTTATTATAAACCACTGAATATAGAAAAGAAAAAGTATAAAAATATTTTACTTTAAATGTAGTCTCCCTAAAATTTCCATTAAGAATACGCTTAAAAATATATTATGTACATTATTTTCTTTTGTTATTGTTGACTGCAACGTGCATACAATTAACAAAATTTTAGCCAATTAACCTGTATATATTATCTATTAGGAGTAAAAGCTTCCAAAACACACTACATTTTAATAAATATTCTCAAAAGCTTTTAAGTGTATTGCTGATATCCTCTAAGATGTACATATAAAATGTTAATTTTAATTAATCTGTCGTCTATCACACTCTTAAGCTTTACTTATTTTTAAATACGGTGGGACCTGTTCAAAGACACATCCTCTCCATCTTCAACCAATTTGACGACTAGTACAGAAAACTAAATTCTATGAGGACGTGTTGCTCCATACTGGTGGTGTTTTTTCTTCATAAACTGGAAATTGGTATTACATTCCCCTATAATGTGGAAATTCATAAGATGATGCCTATGTTAATGAATGTAAATCTTCTCCCATATGTCCAATTATGTACATCCGTATGCTTCTTTAAGTAACTTTATTTCTGTTTTTATGTTGTGATTATTTTCCAAAAAATGGCGTGCCACTGCTGACCTACCAATCTGTTTGTACTTCACATTCCTCAGATGCTCCTTTAACAGTATTCCTATGATCCTTTTAGATTTTGCAATATATCTTATCATATTCTTTACGTTATTTTGTGGATGCCTGACATTTTCTCCTGTGCAAATTTTACATTTGCAGGGGAATTCTATAAACAGAAAACAGGACTACAATGGGAAATCCTTTGTCCCGCATTCTGGCAGATTTAGTTATGAGTACATTTGAAACTCAACTAATTTCAGCCCTCCAACATTATTTTAATTCCTGGTACAGATATGTTGATGACATTTTTATTATAGTGAAAAATGAATTTGTTGAAGATGCTTTGAAGCTATCAAATATACAAGATAGGAATATATCCTTCACACTGGAAACAGAAGCAAAGGGAATGTTGCCGTTTTTAGATATAAATATTAATAATAATGATGGAAATTTAGAATTTGGAATCTATAGAAAGGATACCCACACAGAAAACTATTTAATCAAATGGGTTTAGCCCCATAGCTCACAAACACCCAATTTTCAACAGCTTAATATATAGACTGATGAATTTACCAATCAGTAACATAAGTATAAAAAAAAAAAATTGGAGAAGATACAGGAGATTGCCATTATAAATGGTTTTAACAAAAATTTAGTAATCAAAAAGATTCCTAAAGAAGAAATTTATCAATAATACCACAACACTATTAACTGAAATAGAGAAACCGGTTTTTAAAAATATCACCTAACATCCAGTAGCTATGAATAAACTCCAAAAAAAATTATAAAGATATTAACATTAAACTGGCACCTGTTAACAGATACACTCTGAAAAATGCTTTAGTTGACAACAGTTTTAATAACATTCCACAAGAGAAAAAGTCAGCCATCTTCAAAATAACATGTAAAGAATGTAATAAGATATACATTTGCAAAACCAAAACGAACATAGGAACACAGTTAAAGGAGCATCTCAGGAACATTAAGTACAAACAGATTGATAGGTCAGCAGTGGCACACCATTTTTGGAAAGATAATCACGACCAGGGGGTGTTCACGCAAATGGAGGTGGTTGGTCCCTTGTGTTTAGTACTCCCCCACTCGGTATGTAGCGCTAGTGTAGCATTTGGGGTGAAGGTATGCGGGTGGTGTGCAAGTGAGATAATGAGCGAGAGAAAAACTTTAGTATTACCAACGCAACTTGAAAATGAAACCCAGGAAAACCATTTCAGTCACCAGTAAAACTACTTTTTTAACTTTAAAATGCTGTATATATAGTAATTTCATATTTTGGAAGTTATTGTTGTGTGATTCTGTGAAATTTACACAATTAAAATATATTCCTTTAGATTTTTGAGGTTGCAAACATGCTTTCTGCTTGCGTTGTATGTGATGGCGTCTTTTGTGTTTGGAAGCCGGAGCAAGAAAATTTGTTAGCAAAAAGCGCTGTTTTCTTAAGCTTGTGGTAAGTATTTCATAAGATCATTATGTATTAAAAGATATTTGGCTTGAAATAGCAAGCTAAATAGTTGTAGGATAATATAATTCTGTGTAAGATCATTTAGAATGAGATGAAATATAAGGAATGCAATTACTGAAATTTAAGATACTCATTCAAACGTATTATCTACTTAAAGCCTAACTGTGTGTAGGTTGCTTTTTATTAGCTAAATATCCTATATGTTCTTATTTGTTTCAGATAATGGTTAATAAATCTTGCTGCGTTCCAAATTGCGAGAGTAAAGGCTGGAAGAGTGAACATGGAAGCAAAACATCGCTTCACCGCTTTCTCCACCCTGAAGAAAGGTAAGGCAACAGAAATGCATAGATATGTAGCAGATTATCGAGTTATTAATTGTAATATGAAAAATCTGTGCACACGTAATGGCTCAAAAGCATTTAAAGAGCACGGCTACGATGCGATAATGTATGGCTTTTGTGTGGTATTTCACTTCCAAAGGAGAATTTACCCCTTTTTCTGAAAGGTTACTGGCCAAGCTAACGTCATTAGTGTAATAAACACATGTAAAACTAATCACTGCTTAATATTATGCTCCTTTATTATACACTCGTTCTCACCTAATTTAATACGTTCTGTTTCGTTCAATACGAACTGAACATGTAACTACTAACTGCAACTTTTTGAACTTAGTGTAAATATTACATTACATTAACATTATTTGTAGTTTTAATGCTTGTGTACCAACAATAGACGGAACTGACTTTAGTGCTATAGTCCTATAAATAATTCTTTGCAGGTAAATGTAATTTTTAATCTCTCCTTCACTTTGAGTATATTCGTTTTGAGAGCTTGCATATAATTGTAATTTCTTCACAGGCAATGAAGTAGTAAGTGATTGTTGGTTATAAAATAGCTGCATTAAAATTTTGGATTTTGTGCATACGGACTTTTAAAGCACTTTGCATCCATCTTTTCAACTTCCTGTCTACAACTGTTTTAGGCAATAATTTTTTAAGTGTTCCTAAAAAAATTGGGATGTGTACTGTTCAAATATCAGTATACTTTTGTCAAGCTTATAATATTAATTACATTTACTTGTAGGCGTAGAATTTGGATTCAGCAGATTGATCTATCACTAGCTTCAAAGTCTGGCAAGGAAATGGATGAGCTACGTGTTTGTGGATTGCATTTCACAGAAGATAAGTATATTAATGCTTTTGCAAATTATTATTGCATGATGCTATTCCAAATATTAATTTGCCTGTTTTACATTGTTCTAGGGTATGTGAGAAGATTAATGATTCTGATTCTGCTGATGTCTCATACAGCTCTCCTACAAAAGATCAACTGGCAACTTCAGAAAAAACTAGTGTCTGCTTCAGGTGCTTCAAGAGATCAACCATCAACATACGCAGAATCTTGTGTATTTTCTACTCGTTTTAGGTGCTACAGGTAGCAGAGTTTGTCGTAGGAGGCATTTATTAGAAGAACTGGAGATGAGCAGGAATGAAGTGACTCCAAGAAAGAAAAGAATTCTTAAGTTTGCAGCGAAAATTATGAAGAACTACAACCATCTCAGGAAGCGTATCCAGATGACCCATGGCAGAATGAGGAAGCTCGTTAAGGTAGCAGACGCTACTAATGTGAATTTTTTTTTTTACAGAATTCCGTGTCACCTGCAGCAGCATTAGCCTGTGGAGATGCTAGGAACAGATTTGTAAGGCCCCAGCATCGTCGCTGGACAAGAAGACAGAAGTTATTAGCACTTGCTCTTTATAAACGTAGTCCTAAGGCTTATACATTTTAAAGTTTTCTGATTGTTCTACCATCTAGGAGCTCGTTGAGTAGACTATTAAATGCGCTTCCTTTTAATTCAGGTATCAATGAAGGAATCATAAAGCATCTTGGATGTGAGGTACAAAAGTTGAATCAAAACCAGAGTGGCCACGAGTTTTGTATACTTTATTTAATGAAATTTCTCTAAGAAGTGGTTTGTTTTACAGGCAAAATTTTGACAGGGTTGATGGGTTTGAAGATTATGGAGAACTGGGTAGGACGAAGCGGCAAGCTGACCATGCCTTGGTGTTCATTGCTAGAGGTCTGCGAAAGCAGTGGAAGCAGCCTGTGGCATACTACTTCTGCCGGTCTACTACACCTGCTGATATTTTAGAAGAACTGGTTATTAATGTAATTAAAGCTTTGTTTTCCGCAGGACTGGTTGTGAAGACTGTTGTATGTGATCAGGGCAGAACAAATCGCTCAGCATTGAAGACTTTAGTGCAACTATTTCCTACAGAAAATAAAGAAAAGTTTTTGTTTCAGATTGGTGAAGAGAAGATTTCAACCATTTATGATGTGCCTCATTTATTAAAAAGTGTGCGTAACAATTTTTTGAATTATGATGTAAAAATAGGAAATGGTGTGGCAAAATGGGAACAAGTGAAGCTGCTGTTGGCTGCTAATGAAAATTGTTTGTATAGATTAATTAATAAAATTACAGATATACATTTGCAGCCCAAAGGGAAAGATAAGATGCGAGTAAGTCTGGCTGCCCAGATCTTTAGTAAGACTATGTCCAGTGCCATGCTTGTGTTAGTTGATGGTTTTCCTCAGCATATGTCTTCTGATGTAAGAGCTACAGCTTCAGTTTTGTTATTTATGAATGATAGTCTTTTTGATAGTCTTAATGGTTCCAGAAGATTTGCTGCTCCTCATTGTTCACTAAGATGTTGCTTAACTCCAACATAAGGTCATCTGGCATTTTGGGAAAATGCAATTGCAGTTTTGACTAATATGCAGTTTGTTAATTCTGTTACAGGAAAGATTATTCGGCCTGCTTGTCAAGAAGGATGGCTGATTAGTATTCAAGCAGTGCAATATTTGTGGCATGAACTTAGAAATAGAGGGTTTAATAACTTAAATCTAAGAATTCTAAATCAAGATGGCCTGGAGAATTTTTTTGCAGTAATCTGTCAGCATGGAGGTGACAATAACAATCCAACTGGTTCTCGGTTTATTTCAGCCTTTAAATCATGTCTGCTGAATCGGCTTTGTTCTTCTAATTCAAAGTCCAAGAACTGTGAGGATGACGAGGGACAGCCTCGATTAGATAATTTTATTACAGATGACATTGATGATTTGGTGCCAAGCAGTTCTTCTGATGTTTTGCATAATGATGTTTCTGTGAGTGTTTTAGGATTTGTGGAAGGCCAGTCTGCTCATTATGTGAGTGGTTATTTTGTTAAATGTTTATTATCTAACAGGCATTGTGCAGATTGTAGCAGTATGCTGACATCAGCTGAAGCCAGGGAAGGGACTGATCATGATATCATAGGTGTAAGAAATGCGGGAGGGAGACTGATGTATCTATCGAGGGAATTTTCTCATGATGTAGAACTTGCTGTTTCTGTATCAAAAAATTTGTTACCAGGTATTATTCATTCAAATAATGTCGGAGGTCAACTTTCAGAAGCAGTACAGCAGCAGTGTTCATTCTCATGGGGCCAGTGTAGCAAGCATAAAACAGAATTGTTACGTGAATTTCTTTCCATTTTTTCCAAAGTTATTAAGAATTACAGTAAATTCTTCTCTGTATCAGGTGATGTTGATAGCAGTAATTTAAGTAATTACAGTAAATTCTTCTGTGTTTCAGGTGATGTTGGTAGCAATAATTTAAGTAATTACAGTAAATTCTTCTCTGTTTTAGGTATTGTTGGTAGAACTAGTAATGAAATTGTAAACCAATGTTGCCTGGGTAAGGTTTTTCTCCGCAGTTTTCCCTTGCCCTGAAAAGGTAAATGCCAGGCTATTATAGGCACCCCTGACTCCGGAAGCATTTGCACCATCATTTTATTAATTCCATTCATTTCAAATTGAAGATAAATTATATTTTTAAAAATAAAATCAAATAAAATATTACTTTTGAAATTACATGTACTGATGTTATATTTTAAATGGAAACCTTTCCTTTTAATTTTCCTTTTCCTTTACCTTACTTCAATATATATTACACACAGTGAAAATGCAGATTGTCATTTTGCAGTAATATTATCTTCAATTGTATTTTTCACTGTGTATATAATAAAATATTGCATTTTTGCTATCTGCAAAAGAAAGATGTTTATGGTAATGAAATCATGTTATCACAGTTTCTCAAAGATGGGGCCTTTAAATGTTAAAATTAGGCTCCATTTACGAGAAACTGTAATAACATGATTTCAATACTATAAGCAATATAAAAATATGAGGCCAATGGGATAACGTTACCGGCCAGTAAGTGGTTTGAGAATTGGCCGATAGAGGCGCTAGTGCGGGCATCATATAGTACTCCCCCATTCGGTAGAGGTCACTGGTGTTTAGGGACCAACGGTTAACATTGCTGTGAGCCATCTATTTTAGAGGGTTATCTATGATCACGACATAAAGAGAGAAATAAAGTTACTTAAAAAAGCACATGGACGTACAGAATTGGACACATGGGAGAAGATTTATATTCATAAACATACGGATTATCACATGAATTTCGACATTGTGGGGGAATGTAGTACCAATTTCCAGTTTATAAAGAGAAAAACACACCAGGATGGAGCCACAGGTACTCAAAGATGTTAGTTTCTCGTATCAGTTGTCAAGTTGGTTCAAGATGGAGAGGATGTCCCTTCGAAACCGGCCCCACCATAATTAAAAGTAAGTGAACCATAAGTGTGTGTTAGACGACAAATTAATTATAATTTACATTTAACAAGCTTCACTGTGCGAGTTCCAACAGAATATACATATTAAAATTTACACATCTAAAGTTAAGTCAAATGCACTTGATTTTTCAACTGTACTTTCAAAATAAACTCAGCCAGGTTATAAGGCACAACTTGAGAACTGCATTTAGCTCATATCTCTGTTACTATTATACAAAACAGTGTTTGTACAACTGGAGGCAATCTAACTATCTGCAAAGATTTAGTCACCATTTATCATTAATATTAAAAGTTACCACAGATTTATATATAATATGCCACTATCTGTTAATAAACATGCTATAAGTAATATCCCTGAATGATGCTTACCTTCTAATCAAAATTTAATGAAATTTTTTAGCAACCAACAAATATATACAATAAAGGCAATAAGGTAAAAAGTATGGTTTTATTAACAACACTTTTGCAGATTTATCTTACATAGTTTTTTTGGCATCATTATACAAATTGACTAGTCTTAATGCAATAAAATTGAAAATAGATTCTATTATACTAAAAATTTGCAAAAAAATTAATTACATAATACAGAAACATTAAATATAAAACACACATACTGGCTCTGAGTTTAACACATTTCTCTAATTATCAATATAATACTTTAGGCCAAAGGCCATCTGAGCTGCTTTTGGTCCTGCAGTGGAGGGATTGCTGTCACACATTTCCAAAGACTAATTTTGCAAAAATAGTCTTAACCAAAACGGACATTACATTTTCTCTAGGTCCTCGATCATTTTGATTCTATGAGTTGGTGGGGGGTTTTTTCTAAACATCACTGCTGTCTGTATCACATCTTTAAAGAGCTGCAATTAAACACAATTAATTATCAAACATAAGGCCTTGTGTACCAAAATATTTTTTTAATATTTGTGGCAAATAAATAGGTAGCAAACACCTTGATGACAGATCCTGCATTACTGCAAAATGTGGCTGCTCATCATTCAGAATTTGCATATGTAAAAATGAACACAATGTGATGCATTTATGATGTACGAATCACCAAATTTCACACTGCATTTGGTACCTCAGTGATAAATATAGGATTAAAAACAAAATTTTTAAAAAATAAATGCTAAACCTTACTAAATGTACTGCTTTAAACAATAATTAAGCAAGATGCCACAAGAGAAATTTATCTCCTGCAAAGTTAAAATGCAATCTGTCCCTTTCATTCCGATAATTATTTTCACATTAGTTCAATATTTGGAAAACTTATCCGTTAGACCTCAAAACATTAAATTTTTTCAAAATACCATACTTAACGTATTCATTAGACCTCGAAACATTAAATTTTTTGAAAATACCATACTTTCCAGTCAAGTATCTGCTAGCAATTCATGTAATGGCCAACCAGCCAAGAGCCAAATGAACAAATCCTGGCATTATTGATCCCCTGGTACATAAATAAATAAATAAAAGGATGGTATATAGTAAAGTTAAGAAGTTCATCATGTACAAATTGCAATACAAAATCCAGTAAAAGAGGGTTTCCCTTAAATTTGTTTATAGTTTTCATAAATGCTTACCTAAAATATACACAGCCATCACTACTTATTAACAGGCGGTAAACATTATTTAAAAAAAAATCACTACTTGAACAAACATGTTTCCATGTACCAAGTAACAATACAGACACAAGTGCATGTGGTCGCATTGGTAGTCACAGCATTCCACCTTGATATTGCTATTTGTTTGGATTTCAATGTTTAGCTGTCATGTAGATTTTGTTATCAGTAAATGTACATGTTCTTTGCAAATAATCTCTAACACAAACTGCAAATGAACCACTGAGCAACATGTTTTTGTACTGGAAACAGAATAATATTGGTGATAGCAAGTTTTGAATTGGTGTTCAAATTCCAACATATCAAACAATGCAAAATTTGAACAAGAGCAGGTGCTGATGATTTCATAACAATAGCACTGCCAGATGCATTTTGCTATTGCCAAGGATGGCAATTATGTAGTCGGCCTTCAATAGCATGCACAACTTACTGCTAGAGCTTAGCACCACCACTCATATGCTTTCATAACTATGCTACTCATATGAAAAATTATGTTTGTGTCAAATGTCATTGAATTTTGTTCATTAGTTTGAAAGTTATAAGAGTAATTGGGGGCCAAAAGCGACTGAAACGCTGATAGTAAATGTTGCCAGTCCTGCTCATTTTTGTTCAGGCACGTTTGAAAACTCTGAAGAATGTCAGTGACATTTGTGTCAACTTGGCATTCTAGCAAACGCATGGAAAACTTATGCATATACTTGTCATAAGACTTCTTTTTGCGAGGTAGCTCAACAATAAATACTCTTACTATATGGTGTACGTAAGCATTATTATAAAACACATTTTTATAATAACTGCTGCCAATCATTTTGTCATTAATGCACATTGAATGATTATATGCTCATATCTGCTACTGTGATATTTTTATAGACAGCATTTGCCAAATACATTTTGATTTTTCCCAAGAGAAACTCTTGGCTGATTTATGCTGTAGTAAAACTTTGTGTTTTATTTTATTACTGCACTCATAAGAAATTTTTTTGGTGAAAATTAAATTCTATGAAGATTATGTCCTGAAAAAGGTGTAAACTCTTGGCTATTCTGCACTGCACAAAAAAGAGCATTAGTTTTAAGCTCCTTATATTTTATCATAAATCATACTGGCTCATTTAGATTCCTATAATTATTCGATTTAATGCCACAAAATTAACCCAGGGCAGTTTTAAACAAATATCTGACAATGCTTACTCTGCGAACATTTGTTCCATCGAATGCTGATACGTAACACACAGGAATACGGTTTCTTGCTGGAAAGTCAAAAACTTTCTGAGCAGCCCTGTCGCTCACTGAAAAAAACATGCAGCAGAGTATTTTCATTAGCTTACATTCAATACGTTTTATTTATGAATTATAAATGTTATAAATGAACATGTATTTCTTAGGGGTTCAATGCTTACTTAAGTGCAACATTATATTACCATCAGTATTCACCCCACAAATGCAGATTCGTAAATATTCCATAATTACAGAGAATAAATCATTTTCATAGCAATTATTTACAAAAATAATTTATTGATTTTGGTTATTTTCTTTACTCGCCAAATATCAATATTTACTTTATGCAGATAGATTTAATTATTTTGTCATTGCAGCACCTCAGATTTAACAAAAGAGGTTCCTCCAGTCCAAGAGGTTTAAAATCTCATACAACCTACATCATATAAAAAACCTTCAACAATATTCAAATGCGTGTAAATTGGTCTAAACTTCAAAAAATATTTTACTCATCGGTCTAATCTCGGCACTAAAGTGCCTGCCTGTTAATTCTGGGCCTGGATCAATTCTTGGTTTGGACATGTCTAGCAGATATTTTTCTCCTTGTTTTCTCTTCCTTTAACAAACGCCACATGACTTTAGATAACAATGAGATTTTGGCTTATTTTCACCTCAAATAAATAATTTTATTCAATGTTTCAAAGGACTATTGCAATTTGCCAAAGAACCTTAATAGCTTGTTTAGAAAAGCATTAGAATGCAAGTATCATAACATACATGGCCATAGTGGGCAAATTGTAATGTATTTCCAATAGTAGCCATAGCTTATACTTATGTGTTTCCATTCTCAATGCAACTCAACATTTCGTTCTCATTAATTCTACTGCGTACTTTTGCTTTGAACGTCACGATTTTTTGTCTAATGACTTATAAACTACATGATAAAAGTACAACCACAACAGTAATAATAATGGTAACAATAATAACTGGAAGCAAAGATCAGAGTAGTTTCAATGACATACCTGTAAGAAAATTATTATACTGCTCAACAAAATTAATTTTGATAATAAATAAATTTCAAAAAACTGAGATTTTATTAGAATCCCTTGTAAGTTATATTTGGAGCACCTACTTTAAAAAACATCAAAATAGTATTTGAGTAAATAGTCTTAACGAGATCATTTTTCTATGGATTACCTTGCATTGTGGGATTAATGGAAATAAACTGACAGAATCTGTTGCAGAATGTATATCAGGCACATTTACTCCAATCAATAAACTAAATTCTCAAAAGTAAATTCTATTTCATTCAGTGAACATACAGCAACAATAAAATTTAATCCAAATGTTTTCAAATAATATCAAAAAATGCTAAAAATATTTTGCAAACTTCCTGAAAAGTTGAAGTTGCAATGTTCAACTGAAAATATATCATAACTGTTGAACCATCTCCAATGAATAGGAACCTCGAGCGCATCTTTCCACATTCTGTGAGATTCTAATGAAGAAATGAACATGAAACATCTCGGAATAGATACAGCTTTAATGACAAAAGGATATATGCAAAATTAAAAAAAAAGTATGCTGAAATATAAAATTAATTTATGAGAACATTATGTATATAATGCTTTCATATATGCCCTTGTGCAAATTAATTTGAACAGAACTACTGCTTCAAGCAAAGTGTATCATTTGTCATCAACTTACATTTTTTGAGTATAACATTATTTAATTATTTTTGTCTTTCTGTAAAATTAATAAACTTCTGCATGCATCTAGGCATTGAATTCATGAACACTTTGAATTTTTTGGTTACAGAGTCCCACTTGCATTTAGTTACAAATAAGTTTTTATTTAGCAGATCAATAATTCTTTCTCAGTTTGTATTTACATACATTTCATAAATTCTCAACAGGATTCTTGTCGAAGAAAGCAAGACAGCAGACATATCCCTTCGTAAAGCAGTTACTCAACTGCCAGTTTCCAGCACCATTCTATATTTAAAAAAAGCTCAAACAAATGAATGTGCAACATTTTCTGTCCAGTCACGCCGAGTTCTTCATGACAGATGTATGCCAATAGTCAAGCTGTTAAAAGCTGATGGTTATAAGCAGGTGTCTAGTAATTAGAATTACCAAAGTTTGAATTCTGCCCAAGCTGAACAACATCACAGGAGCCTGTTAAACCCTTTTTAGTCATGTTATTATTGCCAATCAGCAAACAGAACAGAAAGAGCAGGTGTGCTCCCATAAAGTACCTGCAAATTAATATCACTTCTCTTAGAAGTGCTTCTATCACTAACTTACGGGGCCTGTGTGGTGCTGGAACAGGTATTTAGGTAAATGGTCATTATATCAAACTTATTATTGTCCCTATGTATACGTATGCTATAAAAGTTTGTTGTTACACAATTACATGCATATACATCAATTCTACTGAACTTCAATTCAATACATTAAAAGCACTCTCTTAATGTTCTGTGCCGGGGCAAATCAAATGGTATGTCCTCTTCCTCATCTTCACTATCTTCATTATCATTCAGCAATCATTTGTGTCACTGTCATCTCTTAAATCAATAACAATTGCTATTGCATATGCCTTGATGGTCAGTTCTTGGTACTTAACAAAGATAAGTCAGTGGATTATAATTTTCTTCACATTCATGTTTCCTGAAGAAATTGTAAACATTAAACATAATATATGAATAAATTGATTTGATATATGTGACACTAAACACTCTTATTGATTCACTTACTAAAGCAATAAGAGTGTTCAGTATATGACATGAATTTATTCATGACTTGGCTTCACTGTGTTAGTTCCATATAATTTCTTTTTTAAAAGATGTGTTTTATTTAAAGATAATTTTCTTTACTTTGCTACTGTATTTGATAAATTAATCACTTTCGCTAGTAATAACCTTCCTAAGCAACTTTACTAAGATGCTTATACATGGAAATTTTAACTAGGTATTACGATTTACTAAATTACTTACTGATGCACCACAGTCAATGCAATGAGAAACTGGACTGTCAATCTCATTTGTGATTTCAAATGCCTTTTATCCACAAATTTTATTCTTTGCTAATAATCAAAAAACCCTTATGACTATGTGTGATAAATACCTACGTATATAAGCGTCACCTGAAATGGTGAGATTCAATAACAAAAATATCATAATATTAAGATATCAGTGGTTTTTGAGTAATATATTAAAATTTCTTCTAAAAACCAATGACTACAAACATATGTTTTAATTATTAAGAGTTTTGAAATTTGTATAAAAACAGATTTACATTGCCATAATTAATCTACTGGAGATTTTATACTGGTTTTCACTGTGACGGTTCTGAATATATTCGAATTGGTAATATAAGGGATGTTCTAATAATAAACTAATAGAGCAACTTGCTATTCTAAAATCTTTAGAACAATTAAAGGAACTTCATAATATAAAGCATGGCATAAAATTTGCAGAAATATAGACAGATGGCAAAAAAGCTTACATCTACTCTAAAACACAACCAAACTTTACAGAATCATAAGATCCATAAGGAACAAGATTATTGCACTGACAGAATATGCAATAGATCACACACTTTGGTTGGATAAAGGAACATGTAGGGGATGAGCTGGATTATCGACTTGCTAAAGAAGCTTCTCTAAAAGATGCAGAAGTGGCATACAACAAAATACCCGGTAACCATTGTCATGCATGAGAAGGAAAAGTGGCAACAGGAAGGGACAAATTATTCTTTTTGAAAGGTATTTAATGCCCATTTTTACTACTGAAACACCACAGGCAGTATGGACAAATGTGTCTAAAGGAGTAGTAACCAAGGTTTTCTTGGCATCAGTGTATAATAAAATAAAAAGGAATATTAATTATTCACAGAGTTTATAATTCTGGTAACAGGATATGGAAACTATGATCATACAACAGCAGATTTGGATCTACAGCTAAAGCAAAATGCATGTGCAGTGAATATGAACATACAGTGAACAATTTATATATAAAACTATATAATATTATGTAAGCAAAGGGACAAAATGATTTAGGATATTAGAAGAGCTAAAAGTGTTTGGCCTATGAGCAATGAATGACTGGTGAACAACTACCTTCAAATCTTCATGAAATTCATTTAATAAGACTTTTCTAATCTTGGAACATAGGACACAATGTCATATTTTGTCTTTATGAGGAAAAGATAGGTGCATACAATAGAATAATAAGTTTGATAAAAGGTTTATAACAGAATAGAAGATTTACAAATGTAATGGGAAAATAAACTGCAAAATAAATTAGTAGAATAGTAAAAAAGTTATCTACATAATACAAAACAAATGCACAATACGTTCATTTGACTATAAATCAGATATAATATGAAATTAATATATAGCAGGCTAATGCAGCTCTATATACAGAATGTAACAAAATGTGTTAAAACTTTGGGTAACATTTCTTGCATATGAGAATGCAAATATGTGTTTAACACCCATTTATACCACTGAGACACCACAGACGGTGGAAATTGTTGATACCTGAAGTGAAATGATATATTGGGAAAGGATTTTCTGTTTTAAGGAAGGAAATGTTCCAGACCTAAGTTTAGGGTACCTTCCTGGCATTTGCCATTTAAGAGTACTGAGGAAATCCTAGAACAAACCTCAGGAAGGGCATCCTGGTGGGAATAGAACCCCAAATCTCCCACTCAGTAGTCCACACCTTAACCACCTCGGCCGTGGCGGTATACTTTCTTTTTAGAGCAATGTAACTTCAACTCTGCTTACACTGTGTGATCTGTAAGCTAGAATGCCAGCATAGCTGTCCTGTGACAATAATCCCACAACAAAACAGTTACTAATACATACTTTATGTCAACATTTGCTTTCACCCCTGATGAAATGGCGTACGAGTGCTGTAACTACACTTAGTTCCTAAGTTCACAAAGTTTATGGTCATTTTGTACCATGTAGTCTATTTGTTATGCTCTTCACTTTATTGCTTGATGTAGCACCTAGAGCATACAGTCGGTTCTTTGTATTTATGGATATTGTTTAAGGTACAGTAAAATGAGGTATTCAAATGTGAGGTTGGCAGATGCTCAAATTATTTATGGATAGGCTGAAAGTGTATAAAGTCTTCATGACCCTATTCTGCAAGGCTGCCAGACAATAGGAGATACTCCAGGGATACATCAGCACATTAAGGAGTCCAAAAGATGGTGGTATATTATGGAGGATATTTTGAACATTTCATGTGATTTTCTGTTTCCTACAGTTGCAGCAGTTTTTACTAAAGATAAAGGTGATAATAGAGGATATGATTTGGTCGATGTGGGAATTACATTAATTGACTATTAGAATGGATTATGGGTTGGATTAACGATTCAGATTTCAGGGTTAAAGTTTACTTCTCCCTCTCCCTTTCCCTAGTTTAAACTCTGCTGCTGAATATTTTTGTGGTCCTGTAGCCATTAGAGAAGTAGTCTTGGAGATTAATATAATTTCTCATTATAGGAGGTTAAACACAATTTGTTGTTCATAGTCTATTCCACGTAAAAATGTGTTGCCATTATATCCTGGAGAATATGTGTCATTTTCCACTAACTATGGCGATCAATACGATTTTAATGCACTTTAATAACTCTAATACTCTGATCCAGAACACCAATAAATTCAACTAATTCTGAGACGCATCTGCATACTCTTCATTGATAAATTTCCACTAACAATACTCTTCGACTGAACTGAATTAAATTGATAATTGAAATGAATTCTCTTGGCACAGACCTAACTTGAACTAAACTGAGGATTCACTGAAGAAATGCGTAGCTTCCAAACTTATAAAGCTCCAACCTGACTGCGCTTCCAACTATCTATTCCCGGACTGAATACTCTCTCCACTCCCTCCACTTCCATCTCAACTCATACCGCCTCGAACTGAACTGAGAGAATCTGGATCAATAGCCCCTGGGCCGCAAAATTGCAAGATTAAATAAACATGACAGTCTGCCAGTCTCACGATGATATCTTTATTCTTTCAAATGTTTTAGAAAAGTCTACAATATTTTCTCCCATCTTTGCATCTCTATTGGGTATTCTGTTTTCCTCCAATTCTTTTCTGCTACATTATTTGTCTGATGACTTATGTGACTTCTTGCATGTCACCCACATATATATTTCATGAAACCATTAGGATCACCCTTCCAGAGGTTATCAGCCTGTGTTTTCACTCCCGTAGTCATCATATTCTTTATTACATCTTCCTTGCCTAATAAATAACTGCAAACATTTCAGATAATGTACAAAGAAACATTCTTTTCCACAGCCCCTGCTTAAGAATTTCTCCAGAAAATATTGGTTTGCCATTTGCTTGGGCCCTCTATACACATGTTGATACAAGACAACAGAAATTCCCAAGTCAGATTTTTATAGCTGGGGTAGCTTTCTGCACTCTGGCAAAAATAAAATAAAAAATAATAATCGAAAACTTGTACAGAAAAAGAAATAAAGTTATACTCATGATAAAAATAAGGAAGTTATATAAAATTACTTACTATAACCACCCTAATTAAATTTCGGGGTGGCAGCTTATCAATACTGTCTCACAGTTCTGTTTTTCAATACTTTGCTACATGGTATACAAGTGTACAAAAACTGCCACAGTTGGCCGAGGTAGTTAAGGAGCGACAGGTCTGGGGTCGAATCCCACCAGGATTGTCCTCCCTGATTGAGATTTTTTCCAGGTCTTTCAATCCTCATAAATTGCAAATGCTGGGTAAGTACCCTAAACTTAGTTTTGGAACATTTCCTTCCATAAAAAAAATAATTTCCCAATATATCATTTCATCCCATGTATCATCAGTGTCCACTGCCTGTAGTGCTTCAGTAGTAAAAATATTCGTTAAAGACTGATAAAAAAAAAACATAGAAAAGAAATCTTATAAGGAAAAAAAGGAATTCTAAACCCTCATATTATATATTTTTTCCCGTATATGCAAATAATTTTCCCCAAAGTTTTGACATAGCTTTTTGTTACATCCTGTATAATAGAAGCATAATTTAAAATAAGATAGTAATATAATAAAATCTAATTAGAGTGGAAGAGAGGTGGGTCAGTAAATTTAAATGCCCCAAGTGTATATCACGTAAAATGTATAATATAAATCAATGAAAATAGAGGGAAAAGTCATGTAACATCTGCCAGTATGCAAGGCAATTACATGTAATATTACTTTGTAATGTGGCACTATTAATTAAAAAAAATGCATGCATGCAATCTTTGTTTTCACACCTATTTTTAAGTTAAGTAAAGCAAATTTATATTTTCCTTTTTAAGTTTTCAATTTAGAATATTCAATAATGTGGCATTCATTTTGAATACGAACATGATGAATTTACATTTTTTTGTTTTTAGCATAAATGCCTTAAAATTTAAATATTTGTTGTCCATTAAAAATATATGATTGTTATATATTAAACACTAATTTTACTTGTAAGAACTACCAAATAAAAAATTAAATCATAATGAGCATTCAAACCCAGTTTTTATTACCAGACATGTGCTTTTGTCTGCTCAGTCATTAGAGCACATAATCCGAGCAAATGCATTTCTTGTTTAAGGTGTAACTTTAACATGAACAGAAGGTGGTATTAAAAACAGTATTTTGAACCCAGCATTAACAAATACTTTCAATTTTTTCATAATTGATCAAGACTTCTTGTTGTTGCTTTATGTTTTTTTCCTTTTTCTTTTTTTGCTTAAGTAGGAATAATAATCATTATATCTATGACAAGTTTGGTACAGAAGGTGTAAAAAGGTGCATTAATAATATGATACAATTTAAATTACAACACAAGCACAACACTTCAATGAAAATATTTCAGCATTTAAGTTTCGCAAAAAGTAATAAAATTATGAAAATGATTACCATCTATCTTATTTGCTGCGCAGACAACTGGTATACATCTTTTATAGCTAAGAATCTCTTTATACCAATACTCAATATGTTTGCAAGGTTTTTTTCTTGTGACATCAATTACCATCAGGCATGCATGGGCCCGACAGTAATAAGATGGGTTCAATGATTTAAACTTTTTTTGTCCAGCAATGACCCAAAAATCTGGAAATAACAGAACAACAGGCTTTATAAAAATATTAGCAGCAAGAAAAAAATATATTCACAAAAAATATTAGTGTACAACAATAAATTTATTTAAATTTAAGAAATAAAACAAAGCATTTTGGAAAAATCCACATCTATAACAGATGTGAATGGATTATTCAAATGCTAAAATACACTTAAGGATTATTTTCATGAAAAATATGTTGACATGTTAAATAAACTCCTCTTTTCAATATTTTTACCTTCGGCTGTTAATGTCCTAAATCAATACCTGTAGGATGATGGAGCAGTTCACAGAATGAATGGCAAGCTAAAATATTCAAGAGGAAACATACCTAAGTACCACATCATGTTATAAGTTCCATGCCTAGTTGGGATCAAACTTGTACTTTCCGATTGAACACGAGCAGCCTCACAACAGCACTGCCTATTTAAAACTAAGAACCAGGCCAATCCAATATGTTTATTTTAATATATTATAGGTAGAGTGTAGTGTTGGAAATTATCAATTGTACTGTAATAATATAATTTTATCGTTACTTTATTTATAAATAATTATGATGAGTGCAAAAAATGTCTCATTGCCCTGAACAATAAACAATGACAGAGTGAAGTGTGGGCACACTTGTTTCCTATTAGCTTTAGTTCAATATTCACACAGAGAATGTTATTCATAGGAAATGACATAATATGGTAAATTAATGCAAGAACTATTGTAACATAGTATAAGAAGCCACTGGGCCTATTACTTGTGAAAATGATTTACTATTACTACTATACGCTGATGACATCAGATGTTAAAGAGCATCCATAAATAAATCAATCAAACTATTACCATTATCATCATTATTATTAGTGCTATCCTTCTGGAACAGCATTTAACATAGTAAACTCAACAGCTATAAGTTAAGGTTTATTAGAACCATGCACATCGATGGTATTTTTTATGCATGCTATCTATGCTATTTTCAGGCTGTATACCCCAGGCTTACAAGAAACACTACCAAGAAAAAAAAGCATGCTGGGGAAACACAACTCACCTACAATAAAAAATTCTTTCATACATTTAATTGCGACGCGGTATAATGTCACTCCATCAGTAGAAATCACCTTTGTCTTCCACTTCCCTTGAAGAAAGCTGTTAATTAACCTAAAACAAATTCAAGCATTAATCAAAACACTATTCCTACAAAATTATAATAAGTACTTTTTGTCTACTTCTGTGAACCAAGCAAAGTGCAACTCATTAAAGCAATGCCAAAGGTCAATGCAGACGAAACTTGCAAAAAAAAAAAAAAAAATCGATATAGCCATGTGGGAACAAATAACAAAAGTATAACACAGGAAAAACCTGAAATTGCAGTTATACCTACTGTTTACCTTTAAAGCCCCATGCAAAATGCTTAGGATGTATGTGAGAAGACAAAATGAAAAGACCTTTTATAAAAAAACAAACAGATGGAAAAATTCTCTTATTCAACTAACATTTAGGATGACTTTTTGCAGATGGAAAAAGTATTATATATTCAAAGAAAATAAAAAATATATATTGTTGCATGAAGAAAATATCAGTTTTTACTTGTATTTAGCAAAATGAATCACTTGATCAATCCAAAAGTCATAAAGTCCTCCATGAAAACAAAGGCATTACATAATGTCAGGAAATAACTACAATTATGCTTATAACCTTTAAACACACCTTTAAGAGTATGCAGAGTGCAGCAGCTGACAAAAATGTATTCACTGTGGCAACTCAGAAAATTGTGTACAGATCCCATTTTGATGTTATCTGGGATAGATTTTATACGCAGAATAGATAGCTTTCAACAACCACAGATACCAACCATAGTTGGACGCACCACTGCAAACCAATGAAATAGTATTTTGTTTATACCTATCTCTCCTTACCATCCTCTTTAAAACTGAAGAAAATGAAAAAAATCTCTACAGAGCTAAAGATTTAGTTCTGCAAACTTCAAATGTTAACAAATTAAAGTGTCTGTGAATATGACCTTCAAAATGCATTTTTTTAGTAATGACTAAAATTTTTTTGTGAATAGGACTTGAAACTTTTAAGGTGGTGGGTACTGATTTATGGCTTCTTGGGTGATCAGCCAATCATCTTCCAATATGGAAATAAATGCTGATAAAAAATAGATGCTGTGTTTGAGTGGAGTGTTTGCAGGAATCAGCTAGATATAGATTCCAAGCTGGACCAATCAGAGCTTATCCACACCCCCACCTAGGAAGATGACTGCCTATTTGTTCACTTCTTGCATATAGTATTCCTATCCTATACACTTTTCACTTCCGATGATGGCAAAAAGCTGCAATTTATTCATTTGACATGATTGATCAACAAAGAAGCCATAATTTGTCTGCAAGTGTTTATAATGTGTTTTTAATAACTGCATAGATCAGCCCTTACATTTCAAGAATCTGAAGGCTGTTTCATCCCCTGGGAGCTTGGAAACTAATTCGTATATTTGCCTTGGAGAATCTATCCAATTCTCAGGTAAACACTTCCTAGTGAAGAGAACTTTTTAATACAATAAAAAAGTGATACCATTATTCTCAACCAGATTGACCGGGCATCCAGCTTTTGTAGAACATGTCCTTTTGCTTTTTTTGCTTCTGCTCTTCAGGCATTTAAAAATTAGGAAATATTAAGATGCAAACAACTGCAATGCATGTCTCAACTTCACAAGAAGATTGTAAGAGGACCCCATAGGTCCACAGAAGCTTATCCTGCCTGAGTAATGGTTTGATGGGAAGTGAAACATGTGTTGGTATCACCAAGCTTTTTTTTTTGTCATAAGCAATTTAAAGTAAATCTCAAAGTTTCAAATGCAACTTAGTGGGAACCTGAGGTGAAAAGCCAGAAACACAATTTTGTTCAAGAACAGGAATTGCATTTTCCAGCAATGCTCAACTCGTGCCCACAATGCAAGGTTAGGTCCACCCAGATTTGGCTTCAGAAAAATTCCCAGATTTTAATACTGTTCAAGGTTGGCCTTCTACCAATTTAGACCTCAGACCTTAACCCCATGGAGTAAAAACTGTGGCCATTGCTTCACAGTATGGTTTGCAAGAAAAGGAAACTTAAACTGAGAGTCTCTAGGGGTTCTTTCAATCAGCAGTGGCATATTTTTCAAATGGAGGTAGTGTATGCTGCAATAGATAAATTTCTAGAGAAAATTCATTAATATGTGAGGTCAAAAGGGGGTCATTTTGAGAGCTGATTGGAGCTAAATGTTTGGAATACGTATGTGAACAACACATTAAAAGCAGATGGTAAAATAAAAAATTAACCATAAATTTCACTTTGCGGAATTACCAATTGTTCCTTTTTCTTTTATAGTTTTGTCCTCTAAGTGCCAAGTGAACTTTATTATTTCTCTTTAATGATTCCAATTAAAATAAAAAAAAATGTTGAGAATAGAGTGACCAAATGATAAAGAGCAACCGGGAGCTTTTAGCTATTCAATCATAATACACAATATGTGCAACCAATATATGGTCATAGTTTTAATGGTTTACCCTATTGAAGATGTCTTCATCATCATCATCATCATCATCATCATCATCATCATCATCATCATCTTTTAAATGTCTTGCAACAACAATATAGAGAATATAAGAGATAGTGTAGGAACATACACTAAAAAACTGAAGTACTTTAAATACAAATCAATGCTACATGTGCACTGTATAGTTAACCATTAATATTTTGTGTATAACAGTTACAGGATACTAGTAACAATAGTGCAGTATGTCCTACATCAGAAAACTGCTATCTACAGCTCAGAAGCTGATGAAATTTGCATTCAATAAAGTCGCTACTTATTGAACAATGTATTTAATATTTATCGCAAAATTAAATTAACAAAAGTAAACAAAACGCTACTTATGTTACTAAATTTTAACTTTTTCTTTGTATACAGCTTGCATGATAAGATGCCCTAAGGCCTTAGGAGTAAAATTCATAATTTTCATTTTTTCAGTTTCTATTAGCAGCCCACCTTATCTTCTATGTTTTGCGTCTACATAACCTTTTAATCGTGCCACAGAGCTCAGGTCGTACTTAGAAATATGAATAAAATGATGAGTGAAGATTTGTTGAAATGCGCCTTTGAGCATAGGCTGGTATTATACTATTTCGTTTTTCAACTACTAAGAAATCTCAAGAAAAGGAGTTTCCGATATTTACCGAATGCCAAATTCCTAATTCATTCGCTGCATGTCAACCCAACCATTTATGCTATTATTGATAAACCTGGTTTAACACATTTTAATTTTCAAAACCTCTATCCAAAAATGACACGTGGCATAGCAAGTATGAAATTTTATCATTACTCTTACATGGATTTACCCACTGCACTCTCACCAATACATAATATTTTAATTCTTAAATACTTCTTGGTATTATCCTCATAATCCAATTGATTTGCTATTCTCCAAGCCATTTTCAAGCACGACCTTTGCGAAACAATTTCGAATTCGTCACAATTATTAGGTGATGTCAGTAGTACCAATATATTACCTAACTTCAAGTAGTGCCAACCTCCAACTGAATGAAAACAAAAGACATTAAGTGTGCACAATATTGCCTGCCCGTTCAAAAAAGAAAACAAACAAACAAAACTAATGAATCTGGATGATGGCCTTACCCTAATTCTAAACCATGTTTACTGGTAAAATTTGTTAACACTACTTGTACATTATCCAAATGATGATTATGGAGGAGGTGGTGGTGATGATAATGAGAATTTTTTTGAATGGTGTTTAAGGCCGTGTTTACTACTGAGGCACCATAGGTGGTGGACACTGATGATACATGAGATGAAATTATATATTGGGAAAGGATTTTTTATGGAAGGGAACGTTCTAGGCATAAGTATTAGGGTACATCCTCGATATTTGCCATTTATGAGGACAGAGTAAAACCTGGGGAAAAAAATGTCAGAGAGGACGATTCTGGTGGGATTCGAACACCAGACCTCCCGCTCACAATACCGCGCCCAAACTATCTCGGCCCCCCGCGGCAGTGATGATGATGATGATGATGATGATGATGATGATGATGATGATGATGATATCCCACACAAATTCTTCTCCTAAATCTGCATTACAAAATTTAAAATAATTTTTCCAACTCCATATTTTTGCCTATTTATCAAGAGAATAAACTATATATGTTCAACTCCCGTTCCTCTCCACAGACATACTTCCAGATGACAAAATCTTCAGCTTGGCGTGCTTGTTATTTTATATGCCCCTATATGTTGTGTGTCGGACATGGTGGTGTAGTAGTTACCATACTTGCCTCCTAAACACAAGATCGCGGGTTCGAACCCGGCCAGGACCGATGGGTTTTTCGGGGCGTAAAAATCCTAAGTATGGCTTCCTTCGGAAGGGAAGTAAAGCCGTGGTTTCCGTGTCGTACATTTGTGGCACGACAAAGAACCTCAAGCCTGAAAGAGAGGCCTTTGAGCAAAATAGGTCGGCCGTTTCACGCCCTGAGTTGAATGGGACGCTGATGACCTGAGATGTTAAAGAGCGTCCATAAATAAATCAATCCAAAAAAAATCCTATATGTTGTAATGCAGAAAAAATGCTTTCTGCTGATGCAGATGACAGGGGCAGTTAACAAAACTGCTAAAACTTGTAAAACAACAAGAAATTACTTCAAGTCTTAAATACACCAATATGTAGCTTTAACCATCATTCATTATACACGACTCACTAGTTTTCCAGCTTTTTGTTCAAGTTTAATGTTGAATTTGAAAAGCCATGAAAGTCAGGAAGTTTCTTTTATGTTCATTACATTGTTTAATGAATGTTGGCCCAAAAAGTTGAATTCACCAATGGTGACAAAATGCTAAAATTTTCCAGTTACAGGTTTTAAACTACAAGTCTAGGCAAAACTGTCCAAAATCCAGTCATTTCTAACATTTACGGAATGCGGCGGGAAATAATGATGATTAATAAATTGAGATGATGAGAGGATGAAAACTCCAGCAGTGCCTGATTTGGCGGCCTGCACTCCAACATTAAAAAAAATTGTTCGCTTTAGTGTTCTTCTAAAAACACACCTTAAAATTATTGATTAAAATCAACCCTTTTACAATTCCTTCCACAATTTTCTTACATTTGTTGGGGGATCAAGGAAGGCGTCTGCCATTCTTTGCCCCTGACACTCCATCTTACTGCTCCCAGTTACCAACTGTTAGTCAATTTAAAAATATTAAGAGGTTGCATAATCGAACCTCGCAAAACCACTCTATTCCTTTTCCTTACCATACTTAGGCCTTAAAAAGGCCTCTGGTAGAATTTTATCACATTTTGTGCTTTATTCTATTTTTTCTCTCTGTGGCTGTTACACTGTACAGCCTTTCAGGTTAATTTACATATATTATATTTTTTATCTGTGTTTTGGGTGAAGGTTTGCTTTAGAAACCCATACATGGCCAAAAACTGCTCCAGAAAACAGTTTTTTAGATTCGCATAAGCCAGGAATTTTAGGATAGGGCATGTTTTTACCTTGTTTAATGTATTGTACTGACAAGAACGTAACTTACCTACATCTTTGTTATAATCTATTTACAATATGCAAAATGTGCTTTTGGGGATTGTACGTTTGGGTGGATGGTTAGAAAGTACGGATTCTTTTATGCTTGCGATGCTGGGTTTTTTTGGGCAGTTTGTTGTATTGGGGGTTGTGGTGATTTTTATTGTGATCTATGTGTTTGTGCAGCGGTTTTGAAATGTCTGTAGGAAGGTAGGGGTTTGTAGTTCATTATAGGTGGTTCTATTGGTGTTAAGGTTTGGAAACCGTAGGAATTTTTGTATACATATATTTTGTCTGCATTGTAAGGAGAGGAGGTTGGTTTTGGATGTATTTGCCCATGCTGTGTAGACGTATAATATGAATAGTTTTATAAACGTTTTAAAAAGGATGATTTTTGTTTTTGTCTGTATTTGTTTGCTGATTAGTAATGCAGAGCTCACATAGGTACTATATTTGGCCCTTTTTCTTTATTGTGTTTTCAATGTGTTTATTCCACGTTAGTTTTCTGTCTAATATGGTTCCCAGGTACTTATTAATAGGTTGACGCTGCTGTTTCTGTACATGTAGTTGTAATTCTATTTGGTGGTTTTTTCTTGTTTTTGTGAAGTTGGTTTTTCTCGGCACTTATTATTATTTTCCAATTGGCGTCCCATTTCAGAAGTATGTCAAAGTATCTTTGTAACTTTAGGTGTGGCCTGTGTTTGTAGACTGCTATGTCGTCAGCGTATTGTTGCGTCTTGAATTTGTGGTCAATGCGTATGTCGCGAGTGTATAGGGTGTACAGATATGGTACTTGAACTGCTCCTTGTGGCACTCCAGATATTATAGGGGAGGTTGGGTATTTATCGCGTGCTACTTGGACGTGAAAGAAGCGTGTCTTCAGCAAGCTGGCTAGTATGTGCAGGTGTGGTCTTAGGGCTGTGATATATTTTTTATAATAGACCATTGTGCAAGCACCTGTCGAAGGTTGCTTCCACGTCCGATGCTGTTGTTGTTGAACTGTGTGCTGATATAGTCGGTAAGTTTCAGTATTTGTATTTATGTGGAGTGAAGTCGTCGAAACCTAAACTATTGATTCGACAGTACGGCGGATAATGGTACATTTCCCTTCATTTGTTGGTTGAGGATCTTCTGCAGTACTGTCCCTATGACCGGAAATTGGCTGATGGGTTTGTAATTTTCTGGGTTATGTCAGCCGTTGCCTAATTTTGATATCATGATAATTTTGGTCTCCTTCCAGGATTGGGGAAATAGTGAAGTTGGATGCATGAGTTTATTATTTGTGTTAGGTGGACTAAGACTTTTCTTGAGAAATGTTTGAGATCTTCATTGGGGATGCCTTCCGGTCCTGCAACATTGTACTTTTTTAGTGTTTTAATATGATTGTAAAGTTGGAGAGGGGTGAGATTTGGTAGGGTAGTGGCGGGTGGTTGGTTCATCCATTCCTACACCCAATTATTTACAATATGTATTGTGCAGGGTTTTTCGAACGGTTTTCAGTGAACCTCTTACTCAGTATTTGCGCAAAGATATTTGCCTTTTCCTTTGGGATGGATATTTTCCCTTGTGAGGTAACCAATGAATCTGAACTTGAGATTTCTTCAGAGTAGGATCCCAAGGCTCGAAGTAAAGCCTATTTGGAAGCATCCCTATGTGTAACTGCCATTAGCTTTCTTTCAAAGTATGCATGTTTTTCTACGCAAACCTGTTGTCCAATGACCGACCGTAGCCACTGTGCTAATGATCTGTAGACTGCGCGCCGTGTATTCCGCCACTGTCGCAGGTATTTCTTTCTTATGCCTAGCTGTCTTTCTATATTCGGGAAGGATGTGAAAGGGAAGGCAGCTGGGGTGTACGAGGTGGATTTTGTTTTGGCAGTTTTTATGAATGCAGTGAAGTCTGCGACCCTTTTTTCAAGCTCTTGGACGTTTGTGTACTCTTTCGGGCTTGGCCATTTATTGTAGTAAGATTTTGAACTTGTACCAGTCTGTGTTCTGTATATAGGTCTTGATTGTTCGTGTGATGGTTCCTCGTCCACCTGTATTGAATTTTATGGGAAAATTGTCCGAGCCCAGACTGTAGTACACTGCAGAGTGACGAGGCTGTAAATTCCCTATAAAGGATTAGATCCGATGTGTCGATAGGAATGGTGGGGTTATGGTGGCAGTAGGAGTGATCCAGTGCAGTTCTAATTTACGTGCTATGATGGAGCAGAGCGAAGTCTAGTAGGGCGTGTCAGTTTTGGTGATGGTGCCAGTATGAGTGATCCAGTGCAGTTCTAATTTCTATGTTATGATGGAGCAGAACGAGGGTGTGTGAGCTTTGGGTCAAGCTATAGAGTGCCAGAGGGTATGTCTGGCATTTAGGACTCCTGCTACAATGATTTTTTGGCTATGCATTTGTTAATTGTCCAAGCCGCGAATCATTCCTCCTGGGCTTCAGGTGGGGTGACGGTAGGCTGCCATGATGGAGATTCGCTGTATATTTACCATTACGCCCCAAAGCTTCCAGTTGCGGTAGTACTATTGCTGAGCTTATAGCTAGGTTGTTTTTGGCAATGACTGCAGTGCCGCCTCCTGAAAGCTGTCCAGGCTTGTCCACCCTGTGCACTTTTATATGAAATTTCTTATGTGGTTTCAGATTTGTTTCCGTTACAAATGCTATATCCATCATATTTTTGAAAGAAGGAAGCCATTTCGTAAGTGTTACCAAGAGTGCTATTCGCATTTCACAGGAGGGCGTTTAGTTTGTCGTGTCTATTGTTTCGTTGTGTAGCCATTTATAAGTCGAACTGAAAAATTACCTCTAATTTGTAAGCAAGCCCTGTTGCTCTATCGAATTTTCTTAACAGTTTCTGTTTGAATTACGTGTATTTTGTTTAGATCAAATTTGTTTAAAGAGTGCCACAATTTCTTTAATAGAGAACATCTCTGTTGTTATTGTGTTTGCATCGCCACTTGTGGTGACTGCTAAGTATCTCGTGGTTACAATGGTGCACCGTGTTTGATAGGGGTCGTAGTGGGTAGATTTTGTTTTGCTGCATTTATCTTTTTGGCGTACGTTAGTTTTTGCCTTCTGTCCCTTTCATTTTGGAAAATTATACATCCCCTGTAATTTGTAGGATATTCCCTGTTGCAGTTGTGCAAGTTGGGGTGAACTTGTTGGGACAATATTGTACCATGTGCAAGTCACTACACAATGGTGGAGGGTATACATTTTAATGTGTGTCCGGTTTGTTGAAAATTATTACATTGTGCTATGTGGTTTTGTGACCGCTGATGTTCAACTTAGATGATAACGTTCATCACCTAACGTTCCTGTATGAAGTATTTTCATTTTTCAGTGCTGTCATGTGTAACCAGGTAGAGGGGAAGGAGCCTACCTCGAGCCTCAAGCTGCTTACAATACTGTAGAGGACACTCGTTGGTTTTTATGGCTTCAGAGATATTCTCTAGTTCTATGCCTCGAAATCACGTAGAGAAATGGTTGTTCGCTTTTTGCAACATATGAACAGTATTGAATGTCTGTCTTCTGTGGCTCTGTGTGGATCGCTTTAAATGACTGAAACTTCTTGAGCAGTACTTTCAGTCCGTAATGTGTAAACCCTGGCATGGCAAGTATTTTGCAAAATTTGCGTTATGCTTTTGAGTATAGTGATGTCAGGGATTATAATCTGGGGCCCTTTGTGGGAGAGGGCCTTCTGTGTCCTGTGTTTGTGTGATGTCTTTTTGTTGAGTTTGTACATGTTTGGTAGCATTTGTTTGGCTATCGTGCTGCCTGAATTTTGTAGGTTTTGGATCATGATTTGTATTTGTTTTGTAGTAATTTTGACCGGTTTGGTGGTGTTTGAAGTTGATTTGGAAGGAGTGGTTTTTTTTATAGACTAGCTGTCTTTTTGGGTGGGTTCTTTAACTAGAAGTGTTGTCTTCTATTATTTTCCCTGAGCCTGACTAAATGGTAAGCTGGATTAGTAACCAGCTCATGTACGGATGCTGGGTACCTCCCGCGTGTGGGCTTAACCGCATCGTGGGAGAAAGGGTACGGGAGGATTGTGTGGTAAAGGGATGTGGATTTTGGAAACAGTGCTCTTGACTGCTCCTGATGCTATGGGTAGATATAGTGTCCAATATTTTTGCCAAAATAGGTATGTCCTAAAAGCTTTAATTTGGGATTTAATACGACTATATTGCTTCTGAATCACTGTTTGGCTTATTTAAGTGCAACTGTGTTGAAATAACTACGTAATTTCCGTTATATGGATTTTTACAATTGTCATTCAAATGCCCCCAGGACAGGCGTGGTACCTTGAATTTGAATATGTCCCTGCCTTCCCGTGAATTACAGAGCAATTGATATAATTAACATTTACAATTTTAGAATAAGCAACTCTGTAAATAGGTACAAGTATGTTTGCATTTTCTTCTTTGTAGTTACTTTAATGACAATTAGAATTAATATTCTATAGTGTTTAATTGAATTCATAAATTTTAATTATTGTAATATTAAGGAAAAAATGTAAAAATGTAACCAGGTAAGGGAAAGCTCTCATCTTTCTCCGTACGCAAAAGGCAGACAATGCAAGGTAATCCCTACTGATTTGCGGCTAGGGTAGCAAATGCCCCTTGCTCAGGGAAAACACGCGGAAAATTTGCATGTGTCTCAGTAAAAGAATCGCTACCAGTAAAGCATGAAATCTATTTAAATTCATCATACTGACGAATGGCGAAACATTTGAAGCATTTGAATTGAATATTTTATTCCAGCGAATAGAAATCAAATTCAGCGAGGTAAGCACTCACCTATGAGACACGTTAACACAAAATTGGAGGGAGAATTTCGCGACTTTACTCATGGATAGAGTCATTTTGTGTTATGTATAAAATGGCTATATTTTGCCCAAAAGGGGGCAATTTCAGAATTTCCAGACGCAGATACGTGTGACTGCCATATGCGTGCCGCAAAAGCGGCATAAGTAGCAAGTACAAAGCTCTGGCAACGAAGTTTGAGCATGAGTCACCACGCGAACTGACGACACATCGCTGAACTGCAGTGAGTATTCAGTTAAATTAACCATTTCCTCTCACTCACAACCATTTTGGCCAATAAACGTACGCGTTTACCAACATTATTTTGCCCGTGGTTCGACGAGAGAGCGGATTTCACCCAAATATTCATGTTAAGAGAGTAAACTATATAAGCGAAGTAAACAACGAAGTGTTATTTGTCTTCACCTTCGTAGTCCCGTTCAACTCAGGTCCGGATGCTAGTTCACATCCGCCAAAATACAGCGAAAGACCCTCCACAGAGTCTCATCGAAGAACAATATGGGTGATCTGCATCAGCCGTGGCGAAACCTGCTATCACCTGGCATAAATTATTTACCGCAGCACCCATAAACCTCCATTCCCTTCTTCCACCAACATTCCTAATTTAAACTGGCCAAAACGTGTGGGCACATTGAAAACATTTCAAGGTACCACCCATCTCCCACCATATAACTAGGTTTCAAATCTGGGCTTTGGCCTACTTTGGCATTTTAGTTGCCTAAAGATCGGATGAGAGCACTTTCGATGTATAGTAATTTACGGTAAAATTTCTGGGAAAAGGTTTCATGAAGCAGTCTGCTCGGGAAGCACCGGTATAAACAATAAATTGCACGAAGCCCCTTATTCTGCGCCGTTTGAATGAGTGACAGCTAACTATCAACTGCCATACCGCAAATCTCGTAAGCGGAGAAGAGAACGTTGATCAGAGCTTTAAAGAGGTGGAGTTTTAAGTTAAATGGAATCGCTTCCGCACTAAATACAGGGTTCAGTTGAGCAATATCTCTCTGGGCCCTGTGAGCAGTCCTAGAGATGTGTTCCTGAAAACTCAATCCTTTATCTAGCTGAACAAGCAAATAAGAAAGAGAATCCTTCCACTGCATCCTTTGCCTATTGTAGGTAAGTGTAGGGCAGTTTGCCGGAGTGCCATTTTTGGGAAATATGACGGCGTGGCTTTTTGCTGGATTAACGGACATTCTCCAAAAGCTGCTCCACCTCTCTATTATATGTGACAGTTTTTGAACGGGAATTATGGGTCTGGCCATGGGTACTTTTGTGTTATATACAAAGACGTCGTCTGCATGTTGTGCCATGTTAAGGCACGTTGTTTGAGGGAAGTATGCCATTTATATGTGGAAAAGGACTGCAGAAAGAACAGAGCCTTCTGGCACTTAGGCGCATATTTACCTCAGTGTGGAGCTGTTTCCCGCCACAGTAATATTGAAAGTTCGGTGTTTGGTGTAGGAGTGTATTAGTTGTATGTAGGGTGTGTGGAAGCCCAAGGGAGATGCGTTTATACAGGAGTCCGGCCTGCCAGGTCGTAGAGAAGGCCTTTTCTATATCCAGAGATACCGCGGAAGTGAATGTCTTGTCCTGAAAACCCAGAGATGCAGCATCCACCACCCCCAGCAGCTGTTGGGTAGTAGAGTGTCCAGGACGGAAGCCAAATTGATGAGGGGGATATGACTTGAATGTTCCCAAGAAGGGGTGACAGGCGGACCAGTGAAAGTCTCTCAAAGACTTTCGCAAGTGTCGGGAGGAGGCTGATGCAGCGGAAACTGGAAGAATGATTTGAGTCTTTGTCCGATTTCAATATCCATATCATGCTCGCTTAGGTGACATGGGCTTCATGGCGCAATCTCCTCCAGAGTCTTTTTATTGTCATTGGAATAATTTGGGGCTACTCAAGATTGCCGAAAAAGGAGCTCTAGGTCCAGTGGAATGAGGTCTGGGTATGGGAGAAGGAGGTATGGACTGAGAGGATATGAGCTAATCGTTTAACCGTGAGGGAGAAGGATGAGACTGCTGTCTCTAAGAAGAGGATGTGTGTGATTTATGGGTTGAGACAATAGTTAACGATTTTCATTTTTATTATTTTATTTTCATAGTTAACGATTTAGCGGTTTAGACCTGCGACATCGTGGCTGGCAACCCTTGTGTTGAACTCTACCTGCACGGGATCATGGTCGAAATGTAGAGCTTTGATTGATTCGAAGGTGATATGGTGTGGGAATTGTTTGATGATCGCGAACTCAATGACTGAAGGTTGTCCTGTACTAAGCGGAAAATGTGTGGGTTGCCAGGGACCCTGTACTCGTAGTTGTGGGTTCTGATCTACTAAGAGAGCGTTTGCCATGCCTCTGTAATCTGCCCCTTGAGAGCAAATCAATGGGCGTGTTTGGCATTGAAGTCATTGGCCAGAATGTTACAAGGATGTAAGGCTACGCTGGATTGACAGTCAGGATCTACGAATGCTCAGGAAGGAGAGTGGTATGCAGATATTAGCCAATCCTCCCTGCCTCCGATTGCTACAAATGCGGCCGTGGCCTCCTACGTCTCATGTGCCGGAATCTGGAATGGACGGTGGACTACGTTTCTCCTTACTAGTAACGCTGTGCTTCCTCCTGGGCAACCACGATCAGTTCACAGGCTGATGTATCCCCGAAGGCGGATTTAGTTATAGTAATGGAAATGCGTCAGTATAACTAGTAAGGCGTTCAAGGGTTACTGGAAAGCAAAATGTTGAAGTTCATCCCTTCGTTCAATAAGGGCATTCGCATTCCGGAATGCCAAACGGAATGAGGTGCGAGACCTAATTCCGCTACCCATTTTGGTCGACTCGGTCTCCATTGAAAAGTAGGGTGATAGCTTAAAAGGCTATCAGCATTTTAATTGAGAGGTCAGGATCGTTTGGGAAACGAGTGCATAGGCCCTACAGCCGGTTGCCACATGTCTGCCAAATATTTGACAGCAGTTGCATTAGCTCAAAGGTATTTCCCCTCTCTTAGGTGCGGTTTTGTAGTTCTGGGTCTGGTGGGGGTGGTATGTTTGTAGTAGGTCTAGAGGTCGTCCGCCGCTCCTCGGTCTCACCCACCGGTTGGGGGACAACTGGCTGGAAATTTCCACCAGCCGTACTCCCTTCAGCTGGTACGACCGAGAAGACCTTCTATTTTTGGATTTGGAGAGGAGCCAGGTAAAGGGTGTTTTGTTTGGACGTTGGAGGCTGTGATTGTTATTTTGCAGCTCAGGTATGAAGACGTTTATCAGAGGTCTGGTTTTGCACCATTGCTGCGTAGCTGATTTGCCGCTGCGTAGTGGTTGCAGTTGGAGTTGCGGCCTGAGCTGCTGTTGAGTTGGCTGATGTGGTTGCTCTGGTGCCTTGTCTGTTTGAAGCATAAGTTGCATCTCTGTTCGATGTATCACCATTTTCTGGAAGTTCCCTTCGGGTTTTGTTTATGAATCGTCAGCCTTACTGGAAATAGACAATAACCGGCAAAGTGTTCTGCTTTGCAGTTAGCGCAAGTAGCACTATCAGTGAGAGCTCGTTGGCTGACATCACGAGGATGGGATATACCGCGTCTAGTGCAGTGGGGGTTCCGGAATCAGAACTGGTTCGGTGGTTGAAGCCCAAGTAGCGTTGGCACTGAGTAGGGCCGCCAGGCATCCAGAAGTTGCTATCTTTACTCTCGGGAACAAATGGATTGGATTTTTTTTTTTCTATTTTCATCTCACGTTCATCTGTTTTGTTTTCGATTTCATTTATTTACGGACGGTTTTTAACATCTCAGGTCATCTTGTTCAATTCAGGGAGTAAAACGGCAGACAAATTTTGCTCAGAGGCCTCTTTTTTCAGGATCGAGGTTCTTTTTCGTCCCGTAAATGTACGACACGGGACCCCCTGCTCTAATTCCCTTCCGAAAAAACTATACTTAGGATTTTTCACGCCCGAAAAATCCATAACTCCTGGCCGTGTTTGAACACACTATCTAGGGTTTAGAAGGCGTGTATGGTTACCACTAGACTACCAGGAACGACGGGGTCATCTTCCCTCCACTATAATTAGAAAGAGGGGTATCGGAATTCTCTCTGGGGGTTGTTCCTCAGGAGCGGGTTTCGACAGCTGCTTCATTATATCGGGTGTTATGCCCTGACGTTTGAGGTATGTCTCGAAATCTCCCACCGGAGTACCCTCAGGATTAATTCCCCTTAGATCCCTCACTTTGTCAATAGCAAAGGAAAGCTTTTGAATTTCCTCTTTTTCAAACAGGCCAGCAGTTTCTGTAGGCCCTCGGCAGATCGTGCTTGGAATCTAAAGATGTTTCCCTTTCAAAACGCCTTGCACTCACCCATGAGGGTGGGCATTACTTCCTTGAGGAAGCCCGTCATCCCCTGGAAGGAGTCCACTATGATTGGTGGGTTGTTTTTCTTTGTGATTCTGCTCGGTGAATTTGTCAAGGTTGTCTGTCCAGTCAAAGCGGAGCCTTCATTCGCTAACTGTGGGCGAGAGCGTCGCTTCCTCTTACCAGCTACTATCTGAAATTCAGCTTCATCGGGGTCTAAAGCCAAGTCTGATGAGTTGTCTCCCTCCTCCATATAAGAGCATTGTATAGAGAAGACATGGGTTTTCTCTGAGTCAGAAGAAAATCGGTGAAAGAAGTCCCACCGTAAGAAGTGATCACTGAGTAAACTAATTTTTAGCCTGCTCGAATATGAAACATTAGGTTGAAAGGCGCTCATCCGCGCTCTTTAAAGAGACTTTCCACCAGCTTTTCGTTGACTGAAAGTCTTTTTCTTTTTTGAGAGGTGAGAAACTGGTCTGGACACCTTCTCTGAAGAATTTGATAGCCTTGGAGTATCCTGAGTACCAGAAGCACTTATTTTATCTGAGCTGAAAGTAGCACTAGAGTTCATGATTCGGATGGAAAGCTCGCAAATAGGAACTGCACACTGCAAAGCAAAATGTGCAGTGTACTACGACCATACAGCCAAAGACGAAGCTAGCTGGCAGGCTGAGGTTAGTGATCAGCCTGTGTGTGTTTGCTGCGTACCTACTCTGTGTTTGGGTTGAACCCCAGAAAAGGGATGGGGATGTAAGTTGCTTTTATTGTTTTGGGTGTGGGGTGAAGGAAGTGGGCTTAAACGTTGCTCTATGATGATGTGTGCGGATTTGATATCCTTGGAAGTTGCTTGTTATGTACATGCTGCTAACTTGTTAACCAGCTTGGACATGCCGCTATTTGGTATAGTGTTTTCCGTTTTAGTTTTGTTGGAAAGTGTTTTGTTGATAAGTTTTGTCTTTCGTTATCCATCATGGCCACACGCCAAGAGTGGCAATTCGAATTTTGGCTTTGGCTTATAGCGAGATGAGTAGCAGCTGAGTGACATGATAGGGCAAATGGGCGTATAATTGTTTGCCTCAGCTTCTAATTTCTTCCTCAATATATGGGAGAGAGGAGGTTTCATGCAGTAGCCGGACTGGAAAGCAGCGATATATAGAACAGTTGGAGCTTAATTCTCTATTCTGTACCCTTTTTGGAAGTGCCAGCCCACTGTCGGGGCCATACCCTTGATTTTCACAGGCGTATATCATGACAGTTGTAAACAAGGTGTTAAAAAGAGTAGTTTCTTGCAAACTGCCATGGCCTTGGAACTGAGCACGTAAAATAGTTGACACAGGAATGTGTCCCTTTAAAGTTAAACATTTGTCGAGTTGCACAACCAAGTAGATTATGAAATTTTCCCATTTTATCCCGTGATGTCTGTATATGAATGTGGGGGAAGTTGCGGGTACGCGGTGTTTTGTGAATATCAGGGCGTTGCATTTTTAGGGTTAACTGACATTTTTTTTAAATTTATATATATATTTATTTATTTATTTATTTACATGTTAATGTTTTTCAGATTTATTTTCCATCTATGAGAATTTGGAAGTTTTGACTCAAAACATTTTAAAATGATATTTTAATAATCAAGTTAAATTAAGAAACAACACAATAAAAGTTGTACATCTATACATACACTCTCTTCCACGGATGCTGGCGCGATGCGGCGGCTAAGTGGTTGTCCAACTGTTTTTTTTTTTTTTTTTAATTTTTTAATTTTATTGTAATTTTTTTTTTTTATTAAAATTAAATCTTCAAACTCAAGTAAATATTGTCCAATACGTCGCAACACTGCCATTCGTTGAGTACTGAGAACCAACTAAATACTGGAAATGTCAAATAATGGGGTTCAAAACATTTCTCAGAGACGTCCAGGAACCGGAGGATCTTGGCCTGCACCCTCCGCCATGCTGATACAGTAGCACCGCATTCTAAACGATGGAGTATTGTATCTTGAAGGCCGAAAGCATCACAGTTAGGAGATATCTTCATTCCAATACGATCTAGACGCTCATTGGTAGGGAAGAGATTATTCACCAGTTGGTACCAGACACTCCTTTGGTAAGTGTTGAGTGCAGGATGTCGAATCTTGCACGAGATTCGGCGCCAGTTGTACACTGGGTGTTGGAGAACTACTTTGGAAGCCAGCAATATTAATAACCAGGCAGTATACAAGTCTCTGGTTTTCGGTGGTTGGCCATGTAGCTCGACAGGACAGTATGCGATTAACTGAAGTAGCTTCTTAACCTGGGGTGCCTGAATCGGCAACCCTCGATGATCTGGGGGATTCTTGAGACGGTGTTCCGACAACCACTGGGTGAGAAACTCATGACTATAAGAATCGCCATAGTCTCCTAGGTGTGCCCAGTTTGTCCGAAGAAACAGACAATCAGCTTTTGCCTGTAGATCAATGGCACTTAGACCCCCTTCAGAGGTTGGAGGTGTGAGTAAATTTCTAGGTATTCGTAACGAAAACCTTTCCAAATAAACCATCCTGTAGCCGATTTCAACTTAGCGCCAAAGATGGATGGTAACGGCAGAACCTGACTCACAAACCATACTTTGGATATTAAGAATATATTAACAAAAATGAACACGTTGTAACAAATTAAGGGAACGAAATTGATGCTCTTGAAGAACTTTACGAACACTGTTAATAACACAGTTCCAAATATATTGAATGATCGTCGGTAGCGTGGATAAAAACGTTATACCCAATATTGAAATGACTGAAGCCATAGATATCCACGAGGGTGGGACTATAGAAGTAGAGCCAACGAGCATATATCTTAATTTATTCACATTGAGTAGCGCTCCAGAATCTCTACAATAATTATTCACAATTTCGTGAATATGAGGAAGAAGAGAACCACGTGAGATCAGCAAAGTGACATCATCAGCAAATGCTCTAATAAGAGAGTGACCATCAGAACGAAGACACTGTTGTAATTTTCTTAGGAGAGGTTCAATGAACATCACAAACAAGTGCATTGCCATCGGACAGCCCTGTCTGACAGACGCTCTCACAGGAAAGGAATGAGTGAAATAGCCGTTCACTAAAATTTTGCAAGTAACTGCTTTTAATATATTGCGAATGAGGTAGCAGTATGTATCAGGGATTCCTAAGTGCATCATAGTTTTAATTAAATAACTGTGTTTCACCCGATCAAATGCATTGTCAAAGATCAAGGAGATCAAAAGTTTCCCAACCCGCGAAATATAAGTGTCGCTAAAAGCGTCACGAAGAGCACATAAGGCATACAGTATGTTGCCTCCACGTCGAATGGACTGTTGTACCGGTGCAAGAATATCAGCAATAATTGGTGATAAGCGATATTTAATACAACGCATGAACAATTTATTATCAGTATTGAGCATTGTTAAAGGACGAAAGTCCTGTGCAATATTGGGATGGCTACATTTAGGTACAAGGACCAATACACCATGGACAAATGCAGAGGGAATCAAGGTGGCACACAGTAGCTCATTGAAAATTGCAAGAAGTGCATCCTTCAGCAACGGCCAAAATACAGAGTAAAATTCTGCAGGTAGTCCATCTACTCCAGGTGCTTTATTTCGAGGACAGGCAACTAATGTTGCATGCAGTTCCGCCATGGTAAAAGGAGGAATATTATCACTGTGCCCAGAAGAGGTTGGAACCGTAATTTCCTCTGTACCAAGGAGTTCGTCAGGTGTGATATCAGAATAAAGCTTCTGAAAATATTCAAACACAACAGAACGGATATCCATTTGGCTACTTAAAGAACCATGGGAGTCATTGTGAATGCTATGAATATATTTACGCCTGGCACGCCGTTGTTCCCGGACATAATGATATATGGACGGAGATTCCATATGAATGAAAGTAGCTCGGGAACGCACCTGAGTGCCCCTCAATTCGTCCAGTTGACGTTTAAGAATCCGAGCTTTAATTCTTTTTATTTCAATACTACAATGTCTATCAACCAGAGGGCGACTGTACAAATTTCGCAATATCCCATAAAGAAACTAGCGTTAACACTGTTTTCTAGGTATTTATCACCAGACACATATTGCAGAAAACGTTTTATCTTCGTTTTGATGACAAGTCACCATTCCAGTTTAGTAGAGTAAAATCGTTGCTGATAAGTCCAACAGCGCCACCGTACTGCAAAGAGTTCCTGAACATCTTTGTCAGAAAGAATCTGCACATTAAGTTTCCAATAACCACGACCCTATGAGGGAGAGGACGCAGGTAGCGTAATGGAAGTAAGGTATCCACAATGATCAGAGAGCTCTGTCGGACATATATTCAAAGTACTAATACAAAGAGCGCGATCAACATAAATGCGATCGAGTCGTGCTCCGGAGAGATTGCGTTGAAATGTGTAAAGCGGACGATCACGATTCACGACTTCCCATGTATCGCCTAATTTAAGTCGATGAACTAAATCTACAAATGCAGTACAAGGCAAGTAAACCCCTGTGCAATCTTTAGGAGATAAAACAGTATTAAAATCGCCACCTAATAACACATGAGGAGAATTAGAAAACAAAGAAGCTACCTCTTCAGCAAAGAATTTTTGTCTTTCCTTCCGCATATCGGTGCCAGAAGGACCATACACAATGATAATATTGAGATTCCCTAGGATAAGGCTGATACCCCTAAAATTTACAGTCATACGCACATCCGTATATTGCAAGTGATCTATAAGCAATATGGCAGTACCACGGGTAACTAAATCAGTATTACTTTCAGCATTATATCCATATAAGCGAGTTATAAACGAAGAACTTACCTCCTGAAGAAGAGCAATGTCAATATTCAGGGAATGAAAAGTTTTTGCACGAAGATAAAAATTTTCAGGAGTTTGGATATTACTAATATTCAGGGTGAGAATGTTATATGCCTGTGACATAAAGAGGGACAAGTTAGTCCAAGAACAAGTAAAAGAATAAGAGCTAGAGGACAGGAGTAAGAAATTATTCTCCAAGCGGGAGTTCTAAGGTTGCATCAGGCGTGTCCCCCGACATAGGCTCAGTAGGACTTTCAGATAGCGGCAGAGATTTCCCAGCTTTATCACTGTTAACATGACGTTTAGAAGACAAGCCACCCTGTAAGCGCGGATCTCGAGGTGAAATCGCTGGTTTATTATTGAGTAAAGACAGAGCACCCAAGTCATGCAAAGGAGTCGCCGTAGATTGGGATATTTCGCGTACTTTTTGTTTCTTTGCATTTGGTCCGATATTTATCTCCTCCGCATATAATGGTGCAGTAGCTACCTGATCACTGTTACTATCAGGTGGGGATAGGGGAGGTATGTCATGCCGTTGCGACAACAACAAGGTCGGATTCATAGGTTCCAAGGGAGAGGCGGGCTGTTGAGAGGGCTCGGAAGGGGGGAGAGCGTCTGCCTGCTGATCAGGTTGAATGGGGCTGGAAGCAGAAATTTCCTGAGGGGTAATAATATTTTCCTGAGGGAATAGTTCCCTCATTAATTTTGGACGAGGTACTTGTGGGATCTTTGAAGTAAATTTCTTGTAAGGACAACGATCACGGAAATGCGCGGTTTCTCCACACGTATTGCACGTGGGTCGTTGCCCTGCGTAACTAATGTAAGCCTCGTGACCAGCAATCATCAAATTAGATGGAATAGGTTTTTTCAAATCAATTTGAATAGAACGAATTCCATTTTGCACCCGATACTTATAGCCGAGAGACCAATGTTCATCTTCAATTTTAATTACAGAGCCGTATACCTGTAATGATTGACGTATTTTATCATTTGATAATTCCGGGGGTAAACTAAACACACGGGCATGGGTATATTCTGCACTGGCATCACTAATGCTTACGGAAGTCACTGATTCGTCTTCAGTTACAAAGGGAGATGTTCCCTGGTGTACATTTAACAACTGTTCGAAAATCACTCTACTGTGTAACTTGATCAATACTGCATTTTGCTTACCAATTAATTGAAGTGTGTCCAATTGATCCTCGGCTATACGTAGGGTGGTATCCAACCAGAGATGTACATCTAATGGTGTAGGCCGAGGCTTTCTTTTATCGAAGGCAGCTTTTTTTAAAGTGTTTACTGGTGTGATCTTGTTCATAATTACAATTTGCTAGACAACCATGAAAGTGTCGCAAAGGAAATGTGAAGAAAAAATTTAACTAAGAAGAAACTGACAAAAACTGAATAGCACAAAACGAAACGCAGTCAACTGTTACTGCAGCGGACTGCGCTTTCGCCAACGCCTACACCACATTTCGATTAGGAGTAGCAGTATTTGAAAGGGTATGCTGGCTCTGTTTGGTTTGCATAACACGGCGTCATCTGCATTTTGAGCAATATTGACGACTGTTGTGTGAGGGAAGTCTGACATGTAGATGTTGAATAGTACTGGGGAGAGTGCAGAACTTCGGGGACTCCGCTGCGTATGGGTCTTGGTGTTGAATTATCTTCCGCCACGGTTACTTTGAAAGTGAGGTATTTTAAGTAAGAGTGTATAAACTGAATAAATGTTTTACGTAGCTCGAGAAGTATGAGTTTTTGTAAAAGTCGGGAGTACCAGCTGGTCGAGAAGGCATTTTCATTATCCAAGAACACCGCTAGGGTGAAGGACCTCTCCTGAAATCCCAGGGCTGAGGTCCCTCTCACCCTCAGCAGCTGTTGTATATAGAATGCCCAGGACAAAAACCAAATTCATGGGGGATGGCCTGTATGTATCCCGACAGGGGAAGCAAACGGTCAAGTATTAATCTTTCGAACTCTTTTGAGAATGTGGAATGGAGGCTGATGGATCGGAAACTGGAAGGGTGGGCTGTGTCTTTGCCCTGCTTCAGTATGCATATCACCCATGCCTCCCTCCATTCTCGTTAAAAAGGGCCCAGGCTGATGCAAATATTGCAAAAATTTTGTGACAGAGCGTACAGCCTTGAAAGGAAGGTTGTGGAGTATGAGGAGAGTTATCCCGTCAGGTCCGGCAGCCTTTTTGAAGTTGAGACGTTGTGAGGGTAAAGATAGGAATGTTTTAATCGTTTTCGTCTGGCCTGGTTAGAATAATGCAAAATCAAAATTAACCCCCAGAAATATATTCCAGTGTACTTTTCGAAAAAAAATCTAAAGTCTCGGATTTGGAAATAGCAGTTGACGGGCAAATACCACTGTTTCGTTGAGGTTCAAAATATCTCGGAGTCACACTCGACTCAAAAGTGACGTGTTGGGATCATATCCAAAATAATGCCAACAGTGGACGGCAGCGCCTAAAAATGTATGCCCCCCATCTTTAGGAGCAAGCAGGTTACTCTGCAAACAACAGTAATTACGTCTACAAATCGTTTATTTTAAACTTCGTATGTCGCCAAATCTTCACTACGGAAACTATAAAATGGACAAGATTTAAAGCGCAGGAAGCTAATGTGCGTTCCATTGCTAATTACAAATGCTACCATACATCGGGGGACGAGAATGTAGCCGCTGGCGGATATTATTGAGAATAAAGTTCCCAAATTATGGGCAAAAATTCGCGTCCCCCCAATTAATAGTTCAAAATATAGATAGTGACCGAACCCATGAACCGCAAACACGAGAGAATAAAAATTCCTTATTTATAAACAACATTTGAGGCATATCTTCTGTATATAGTGTACATAATAGAATAGTTATAAGTACATTAAGTTTCCTATGTTTATAATTTTCTAAAAAATGTACATCCCCCTAATACCAAAATCTACTATTTTAGCTTTTACTACTATCAAAGAACCATGTTAACTTACACTATGATTAAAGAAAAGGTACACGTACTAAAGACTACAATAAACAATTTCTCTTGGTTGGGCCCTGCCCATGTATGTGTTTATTTCTTTAGAAGTCACAAAAAAATCTTGGAAAATGTACACATATGTAAAATCATACCTCAAGGCCGTCCTCTGTAGGCCATGATACTCATTGATTGATAAAGAAATCTGAATCTGATCCATAGCATTTCAGCAACAGATCCGCGAAGAAGATGGCAGAGACAGCCATCGAAAGCTTGGTATATTCACCACATAGGACCCAAGTTGCTCTCCTGAGAACTAGTCTATAACATCATTATTGTATTAAAATTCCAGTAATCATTCCTGGATTTTCACCAAATTAAAAACTACTTTCTTAATTTTCATTTCATAATTGTATCAAATTATAGGCCAGTATAAATCATTGAATAAAGAATCCAAAATATAGGATAAGTATTAATAGTGTTGTCGGATTCATTGTCACCCCCACGGGATTATTTATGCCAGAAATTTGTACATGAATACCTTAGGGTTAAGGACCCACTCCCTCCAAATAATACTTATTTTGCTCCTGAGGGAATCAACTTCTTACATATTGTAACACATCCTTTAAAAAAACGTAGAAATCTATTCTACAAAAAAAATGCATTTTATCTGGGCTTGTAGGTTGTTGTTCAATTTGTGAGCTTGAAGGAACTAACATTTGCTGAGAAATGCACTTGGCATTCTTAATGTGGTTAAGTAAAGTATGCCAACTCCAGAACTCTATTTGAAGTGGAGTTTTGGAATCAATATACTTAACCTGACCACAATGAGGATAAGTGCAGTTCTCAACAAAATATTAACTCCTTAAAGCCTTCAAATTGGACCATGGTCTACAATTCCAGATATCATATTATAGAGTATGACGCCAGCTGTATAACTCTTAGAGGTTATGATATTCTCTTGTTAATACATATATTGAAATCATAAAAGCTTGACATTTTGATTCTGATTTTGAGGCTGGTCTAACCTAGTGTGTATTAATGGCTTCCTTTCTTACTCTTTAAACTTTCCTGTCTTATTTGTCTGCCTCTTCCTCCACACACACACACACACACACACACACACACACACACACACACACACACACACACAAAATTCACATTTGTTATTATAAACCAATGAATATAGAAAAGAAAAAGTATAAAAATATTTTACTTTAAATGTAGTCTCCCTAAAATTTCCATTAAGAATACGCTTAAAAATATATTATGTACATTATTTTCTTTTGTTATTGTTGACTGCAACGTGCATACAATTAACAAAATTTTAGCCAATTAACCTGTATATATTATCTATTAGGAGTAAAAGCTTCCAAAACACACTACATTTCAATGAATATTCTCAAAAGCTTTTAAGTGTATTGCTGATATCCTCTAAGATGTACATATAAAATGTTAATTTTAATTAATCTGTCGTCTAACACACTCTTAAGCTTTACTTATTTTTAAATACGGTGGGACCTGTTCAAAGACACATCCTCTCCATCTTCAACCAACTTGACGACTAGTACAGAAAACTAAATTCTATGAGGACGTGTTGCTCCATACTGGTGGTGTTTTTTCTTCATAAACTGGAAATTGGTATTACATTCCCTTATAATGTGGAAATTCATAAGATGATGCCTATGTTAATGAATGTAAATCTTCCCCCATATGTCCAATTCTGTACATCCGTGTGCTTCTTTAAGTAACTTTATTTCTGTTTTTATGTTGTGATTATTTTCCAAAAATGGCGTGCCACTGCTGACCTACCAATCTGTTTGTACTTCACATTCCTCAGATGCTCCTTTAACAGTATTCCTATGATCCTTTTAGATTTTCCAGTATATCTTATCATATTCTTTACGTTATTTTGTGGATGCCTGACTTTTTCTCCTGTGCAAATTTTACATTTGCAGGGGAATTCTCTAAACAGAAAACAGGACTACAATGGGAAATCCTTTGTCCCGCTTTCTGGCAGATTTAGTTATGAGTACATTTGAAACTCAACTAATTTCCGCCCTCCCACATTATTTTAATTGCTGGTACAGATACGTTGATGACATTTTTATTATAGTGAAAAATGAATATGTTGAAGATGCTTTGAAGCTATCAAATATACAAGATAGGAATATATCCTTCACACTGGAAACAGAAACAAAGGGAATGTTGCCGTTTTTAGATATAAATATTAATAATAATGATGGAAATTTAGAATTTGGAATCTATAGAAATGATACCCACACATAAAACTATTTAATCAAATGGGTTTAGCCCCATAGCTCACAAACACCCAATTTTCAACAGCTTAATATATAGACTGGTGAATTTACCAATCAGTAACATAAGTATAAAAAAAATGGAGAAGATACAGGAGATTGCCATTATAAATGGTTTTAACAAAAATTTTGTAAACAAAAAGATTCCTAAAGAAGAAATTGATCAATAATACCACAACACTATTAACTGAAAAAGAGAAACCGGTTTTTAAAAATATCACCTACCATCCAGTAGCTATGAATAAACTCCAAAAAAAATTATAAAGATATTAACATTAAACTGGCACCTGTTAACAAATACACTATGAAAAATGCTTTAGTGGACAACAGTTTTAATAACATTCCACAAGAGAAAAAGTCAGGCATCTTCAAAATAACATGTAAAGAATGTAATAAGATATACATTTGCAAAACCAAAACGAACAAAGGAACACAGTTAAAGGAGCATCTCAGGAACATTAAGTACAAACAGATTGATAGGTCAGCAATGGCACACCATTTTTGGAAAGATAATCACGACCAGGGGGTGTTCACGCAAAGGAGGTGGTTGGTCCCTTGTGTTTAGTACTCCCCCACTCGGTATGTAGCGCTAGTGTAGCACTTGGGGCGAAGGTGTGCGGGTGGTGTGCAAGTGAGACAGTGAACGAGAGAGAAACTTTAGTATCACCAACACAACTTGAAAATGAAACCAAGGAAAACCATTTCAATCACTAGTATAACTACTTTTTTAACTCTAAAATGCTGTATATTTATTAATTTCATATTTTGGAAGTTATTGCTGTGTGATTCCGTGAAATTCACACAATTAAAATATATTCATTTTGATTTTTGAGGTTGCAAACATGCTTTCTGCTTGCGTTGTATGTGATGGCGTCTTTTATGATTGGAAGCCAGAGCAAGAAAATTTGTTAGCAAAAAGCGCTGATTTCTTAAGCTTGTGGTAAGTATTTTATAAGATCATTATGTATTAAAAGATATTTGGCTTGAAATAGCTTGCTAAATACTTGTAGGATAATATAATTCTGTGAAAGATCATTTAGAATGAGATGAAATATAACGAATGCAGTTATTGAAATTTAAGATACACATTCAAACGTATTATCTACTTAAAGCCTAAATGTGTGTAGGTTGCTTTTTATTAGCTAAATATCCAGTATGTTCTTATTTGTTTCAGATAATGGTTAATAAATCTTGCTGCGTTCCAAATTGCGAGAGTAAAGGCTGGAAGAGTGAACATGGAAGCAAAACATCGCTTCACCGCTTTCTCCGCCCTGAAGAAAGGTAAGGCAACAGAAATGCATAGATATGTAGCAGATTATCGAGTTATTAATTGTAATATGAAAAATCTGTGCACACGTAATGGCTCAAAAGCATTTAAAGAGCACGGCTACGATGCGATAATGTATGGCTTTTGTGTTGTATTTCACTTCCAAAGGAGAATTTACCCCTTTTTCTGAAAGGTTACTGGCCAAGCTAACGTCATTAGTGTAATAAACACATGTAAAACTAATCACTGTTTAATATTATGCTCTTTATTATACACTCGTTCTCACCTAATTTAATACGTTCTGTTTCGTTCAATACGAACTGAGCATGTAACTACTAACTGCAACTTTTTGAACTTAGTGTAAATATTACATTACATTATTTGTAGTTTTAATGTAAATATTACATTACATTATTTGTAGTTTTAATGCTTGTGTACCAACAATAGACGGAACTGATTTTAGTGCTATAGTTCTATAAATACTTCTTTGCAGGTAAATGTAATTTTTAATCTCTCCTTCACTTTGAGTATATTCGTTTTGAGAGCTTGCATATAATTGTAATTTCTTCGCAGGCAATGAAGTAGTAAGTGAATGTTGGTTATAAAATAGCTGCATTAAAATTTTGGATTTTATGCATACAGGCTTTTAAAGCACTTTGCATCCATCTTTTCAACTTCCTGTGTACAACTGTTTTAGGCAATAATTTTTTAAGTGTTCTTAAAAAAATTGGGATGTGTACTGTTCAAATATCAGTTTACTTTTGTCAAGCTTATAATATTAATTACATTTACTTGTAGGCGCAGAATTTGGATTCAGCAGATTGATGTATCACTAGCTTCAAAGTCTGGCAAGGAAATGAATGAGCTACGTGTTTGTGGATTGCATTTCACAGAAGATAAGTATATTAATGCTTTTCGCAAATTATTATTGCACGATGCTATTCCAAATATTAATTTGCCTGTTTTACATTGTTCTAGGGTATGTGAGAAGATTAATGATTCTGATTCTGCTGATGTCTCATACAGCTCTCCTACAAAAGATCAACTGGCAACTTCAGAAAAAACTAGTGTCTGCTTCAGGTGCTTCAAGAGATCAACCATCAACATACGCAGAATCTTGTGTTTTTTCTACTCCTGTTTTAGGTGCTACAGGTAGCAGAGTTTGTCGTAGGAGGCATTTATTAGAAGAACTGGAGATAAGCAGGAATGAAGTGACTCCAAGAAAGAAAAGAATTCTTAAGTTTGCAGCGAAAACTATGAAGAACTACAACCGTCTCAGGAAGCGTATCCAGATGACCCATGGCAGAATGAAGAAGCTCGTTAAGGTAGCAGACACTACTAATATGAATTTTTTTTTTACAGAATTACGTGTCACCTGCAGCAGCATTATCCTGTGGAGATGCTAGGAACAGATTTGTAAGGCCCCAGCATCGTCCCTGGACAAGAAGAGAGAAGTTATTAGCACTTGCTCTTTATAAACGTAGTCCTAAGGCTTATACATTTTAAAGTTTTCTGATTGTTCTACCATCTAGGAGCTCGTTGAGTAGACTATTAAATATGTTTCCTTTTAATTCAGGTATCAATGAAGGAATCATAAAGCATCTTGGATGTGAGGTACAAAAGTTGAATCAAAACCAGAGTGGCCACGAGTTTTGTATACTTTATTTAATGAAATTTCTCTAAGAAGTGGTTTGTTTTACAGGGTTGATGGGTTTGAAGATTATGGAGAACTGGGTAGGACGAAGCGGCAAGCTGACCATGCCTTGGTGTTCATTGCTAGAGGTCTGCGAAAGCAGTGGACACAGCCTGTGGCATACTACTTCTGCCGGTCTACTACACCTGCTGATATTTTAGAAGAACTGGTTATTAATGTAATTAAAGCTTTGTTTTCTGCAGGACTGATTGTGAAGACTGTTGTATGTGATCAGGGCAGCACAAATCGCTCAGCATTGAAGAATTTAGTGCAACGATTTCCTACAGAAAATAAAGAAAAGTTTTTGTTTCAGATTGGTGAAGAGAAGATTTCAACCATTTATGATGTGCCTCATTTATTAAAAAGTGTGCGTGACAATTTTTTGAATTATGATGTAAAAATAGGAAATGGTGTGGCAAAATGGGAACATGTGAAGCTGCTGTTGGCTGCTAATGAAAATTGTTTGTATAGATTAATTAATAAAATTACAGATATACATGTGCAGCCCAAAGGAAAAGATAAGATGCGGGTAAGTCTGGCTGCCCAGATCTTTAGTAAGACTATGTCTAGTGCCATGCTTGTGTTAGTTGATGGTTTTCCTCAGCATATGTCTTCTGATGTAAGAGCTACAGCTTCAGTTTTGTTATTTATGAATGATAGTCTTAATGGTTCCAGAAAATTTGCTCCTCCTCGTTGTCCACCAAGATGTTGCTTAACTCCAACATAAGGTCATCTGGCATTTTGGGAAAATGCAATTGCAGTTTTGACTAATATGCAGTTTGTTAATTCTGTTACAGGAAAGATTATTCGGCCTGCTTGTCAGGAAGGATGGCTGATTAGTATTCAAGCAGTGCAATATTTGTGGCATGAACTTAGAAATAGAGGGTTTAATAACTTAAATCTAAGAATTCTTAATCAAGATGGCCTGGAGAATTTTTTTGCAGTAATCTGTCAGCATGGAGGTGACAATAACAATCCAACTTATTCTCGGTTTATTTCAGCCTTTAAATCATGTGTGCTGAATGGGCTTTGTTCTTCTAATTCAAAGTCCAAGAACTGTGAGGATGACGAGGGACAGCTACTCTCTCGATTAGATAATTTTATTACAGATGGCATTGATGATTTGGTGCCAAGCAGTTCTTCTGATGTTTTGCATAATGATGTTTCTGTGAGTGTTTTAGGATTTGTGGAAGGCCAGTCTGCTCATTATGTGAGTGGTTATTTTGTTAAATGTTTATTATCTAACAGGCATTTTGCAGATTGCAGCAGTATGCTGACATCAGCTGAAGCCAGGGAAGGAGCTGATCATGATATCAAAGGTGCAAGAGATGCGGGAGGGAGACTGATGTATCCATCGAGGGAATTTTCTCATGATGTAGAACTTGCTGTTTCTGTATCAAAAAATTTGTTACCAGGTATTATTCATTCAAATAATGTCGGAGGTCAACTTTCAGAAGCAGTACAGCAGCAGTGTTCATTCTCATTGTCCCAGTGTAGCAAGCATAAAACAGAATTGTTACGTGAATTTCTTTCCATTTTTTCCAAAGTTATTACAGTAAATTCTTCTCTGTATCAGGTGATGTTGATAGCAGTAATTTAAGTAATTACAGTAAATTCTTCTCTGTTTTAGGTATTGTTGGTAGAAACAGTAATGAAATAGTAAACCAATGTTGCCTGGGTAAGGTTTTTCTCCGCAGTTTTCCCTTGCCCTGAAAAGGTAAATGCCAGGCTATTATAGGCACCCCTGACTCCGGAAGTATTTGCGCCATCATTTTATTAATTCCATTCATTTGAAATTAAAGATAATTTATATTTTTAAAAATAAAATCAAATAAAATATTACTTTTGAAATTACATGTACTGATGTTATATTTTAAATAGGAACCTTTCCTTTTAATTTTCCTTTTCCTTTTCCTTTACCTTACTTCAATATATATTACACACAGTGAAAATGCAGATTGTCATTTTGCAGTAATATTATCTTCAATTGTATGTTTTACTGTGTATCTAATAAAATATTGCATTTTTGCTATCTGCAAAAGAAAGATGTTTATAGTAATGAAATCATGTTATCACAGTTTCTCAAAGATGGGGCCTTTAAATGTTAAAATTAGGCTCCATTTACGAGAAACTGTAATAACATGATTTCATACTATAAGCAATATAAAAATATGAGGCCAATGGGATAACGTTACCGGCCAGTAAGTGGTTTGCGAATTGGCCGATAGAGGCGCTAGTGCAGGCATCATATAGTACTCCCCCACTCGGTAGAGGTCACTGGTGTTTAGGGACCAACGGTTAACATTGCTGTGAGCCATCTACTTTAGAGGGTTATCTATGATCACGACATAAAGAGAGAAATAAAGTTACTTAAAGAAGCACATGGACGTACAGAATTGGACACATGGGAGAAGATTTATATTTATAAACATACGGATTATCACACGAATTTGGACATTGTAGGGGAATGTAGAACCAATTTCCAGTTTACAAAGAGAAAAACACACCAGGATGGAGCCACAGGTACTCAAAGATGTTAGTTTCTCTTATCAGTTGTCAAGTTGGTTCAAGATGGAGAGGATGTCCCTTCGAAACCGGCCCCACCGTATTTAAAAGTAAGTGAACCATAAGAGTGTGTTAGACGACAAATTAATTATAATTTACATTTAACAAGCTTCGCTGTGCGAGTTCCAACAGAATATACATATTAAAATTTACACATCTAAAGTTAAGTCAAATGCACTTGATTTTTCAACTGTACTTTCAAAATAAACTGAGCAAGGTTATAAGGCACAACTTGAGAACTGCATTTAGCTAATATCTCTGTTACTATTATACAAAACAGTGTTTGTACAACTGGAGACAATCTAACTTATCTGCAAAGATTTATTTACCATTTATCATTAATATTAAAAAATATCACAAATTTATATATAATTTGCCACTGTCAGTTAATAAACATGCTACAAGTAATATCCCTGAATGATGCTTACCTTCTAATCAAAATTTAATGAAATTTTTTAGCAACCAACAAATATATACAATAAAGACCATAAGGTAAAAAGTATGGTTTTATAAACAACACTTCTGCAGGTTTATCTTACATAATTTTTTTGGCATCATTTTACAAACTGACTAGTCTTAATGCAATAAAATTGAAAATAGATTCTATTATAATAAAAATTTGCAAAAAAATTAATTACATAATACAGAAACATTAAATATAAAACACACATACTGGCTCTGTGTTTAACACATTTCTCTAATTATCAATATAATACTTCTTTAGGCCAAAGGCCATCTGAGCTGCTTTTGGTCCTGCAGTGGAGGGGTTGCTGTCACACATTTCCAAAGACTAATTTTGCAAAAATAGTCTTAACCAAAACGGACATTACATTTTCTCTAGGTCCTCGATCATTTTGATTCTATGAGTTGGTGGGGGATTTTTTCTAATCATCACTGCTGCCCGTATCACATCTTTAAAGACCTGCAATTAAACACAATTAATTATCAAACATAAGGCCTTGTATACCAAAATATTTTTTTAATATTTGTGGCAAATAAATAGGTAGCAAACACCTTGATGACAGATCCTGTATTACTGCAAAATGTGGCTGCTCATCATTCAGAATTTGCATATGTAAAACTGAACACAATGTGATGCATTTATGATGTACGAATCACCAAATTTCACACTGCATTTGGTACCTCAGTGATAAATATAGGGTTAAACACAAAATTTTTAAAAAATAAATGCTAAACCTTACTAAATGTATTGCTTTAAACAATAATTAAGCAAGATGCCACAAGAGAAATTTATCTCCTGCAAAGTTAAAATGCAATCTGCCCCTTTCATTCCGATAATTATTTTCACATTAGTTCAATATTTGGAAAACTTATCCGTTAGACCTCAAAACATTAAATTTTTTGAAAATACCATACTTTCCAGTCAATTATCTGCTAGCAATTCATGTAATGGCCAACCAGCCAACAGCCAAATGAACAAATCCTGGCATTATTGATCCCCTGGTACATAAATAAATAAATAAAAGGATGGTATATAGTAAAGTTAAGAAGTTCATCATGTACAAATTGCAATACAAAGTCAAGTAAAAGAGGCTTTCCCCTTAAATTTGTTTATAGTTTTCATAAATGCTTACCTAAAATATACACAGCCATCACTAATTATTAACAGGCGGTAAACATTTTTAAAAAAAAAAATCACCACTCGAACAAACATGTTTCCATGTACCAACTAACAATACAGACAAGTGCATGTGGTCGCATTGGTAGTCACAGCATTCCACCTTGATATTGGTATTTGTTTGGATTTCAATGTTTGGCTGTCATGTAGATTTTGTTATCAGTAAATGTACATGTTCTTTGCAATTAATCTCTAACACAAACTGCAAATGAACCACTGAGCAACAGGTTTTTGTACTGGAAACAGAATAATATTGGTGATAGCAAGTTTTGAATTGCTGTTCAAATTCCAACATATCAAACAATGCAAAATTTGAACAAGAGCAGCTGCTGATGATTTCATAACAATAGCACTGCCAGATGCATTTTGCTATTGCCAAGGATGGCAATTATGTAGTCGGCCTTCAATAGCATGCACAACTTACTGCTAGAGCTTAGCACCACCACTCATATGCTTTCATAACTATGCTACTCATATGAAAAATTATGATTGTGTCAAATGCATTGAATTTTGTTCATTAGTTTGAAAGTTATAAGAGTAACTGGGGGCCAAAAGCGACTGAAACGCTGATAGTAAATGTTGCCAGTCCTGCTCATTTTTGTTCTGGCATGTTTGAAAACTCTGAAGAAAGTCAGTGACATTTGTGTCAACTTGGCATTCTAGCAAACGCATGGAAAACTTATGCATATACTTGTCATAAGACTTCTTTCTTACGAGGTAGCTCAACAATAAATATACTTACTAAATGGTGTATGTAAGCATTATTATAAAACACATTTTTATAATAACTGCTGCCAATCATTTTGTCATTGATGCACATTGAATGATTATATGCTCATATCTGCTACTGTGATATTTTTATAGACAGCATTTGCCAAATACATTTTGATTTTTCCCAAGAGAAACTCTTGACTGATTTATGCTGTAGTAAAACTTTGTGTTTTATTTTATTACTGCACTCATAAGAAATTTTTTTGGTGAAAATTAAATTCTATGAAGATTATGTCCTGAAAAAGGTGTAAACTCTTGGCTATTCTGCACTGCACAAAAAAGAGCATTAGTTTTAAGCTCCTTATATTTTATCATAAATCATACTGGCTGATTTAGACTCGTATAATTATTCGATTTAATGCCACAAAATTAACCCAGGGCAGTTTTAAACAAATATCTGACAATGCTTACTCTGCGAACATTTGTTCCATCGAATGCTGATACGTAAAACACAGGAATACGGTTTCTTGCTGGAAAGTCAAAAACTTTCTGAGCAGCCCTCTCGCTCACTGAAACAAACATGCAGCAGAGTATTTTCATTAGCTTACCTTCAATACTTTTTATTTATGAATTAGAAATGTTGTAAATGAACATGTATTACTTGGGGGTTCAATGCTTACTTAAGTGCAACATTATATTACCATCAGTATTCACCCCAAAAATGCATATTCGTAAATATTCCATAATTACAGAGAATAAATCATTTTCATAGCAATTATTTACAAAAATAATTTATTGATTTTGGTTATTTTCTTTACTCATCAAATATCAATATTTACTTTATGAAGACAGATTTAATTATTTTGTCATTGCAGCACCTCAGATTTAACAAAAGAGGTTCCTCCAGTCCAAGAGGTTTAAAATCTCATACAACCTACATCATATAAATAACCTTCAACAATATTCAAATGCATGTAAATTGGTCTAAACTTCAAAAAATATTTTACTCATCGGTTTAATCTCGGCACTAAAGTGCCTGCCTGTTAATTCTGGGCCTGGATCAATTCTTGGTTAGGACATGTCTAGCAGATATTTTTCTCCTTGTTTTCTCTTCCTTTAACAAACGCCACATGACTTTAGATAACAATGAAATTTTGGCTTATTTTCACCTCAAATAAATAATTTTATTCAATGTTTCAAAGGACTATTGCAATTTGCCATAGAACCTTAATAGCTTGTTTAGAAAAGCATTAGAATGCAAGTATCATAACATACATGGCCATAGTGGGCAAATTGTAATGTATTTCCAATAGTAGCCATAGCTTATACTTATGTGTTTCCATTCTCAATGCAACTCAACATTTCGTTCTCATTAATTCTACTGCGTACTTTTGCTTTGAACATCACGATTTTTTGTCTAATGAATTATAAACTACATGATAAAAGTACAACCACAACAGTAATAATAATGGTAACAATAATAACTGGAAGCAAAGATCAGAGTAGTTTCAATGACATACCTGTAAGAAAATTATTATACTGCTCAACAAAATTAATTTTGATAATAAATATATTTCAAAAAACTGAAATTTTATTAGAATCGCTTGTAAGTTATATTTGGAGCACCTACTTCAAAAAACATCAAAATAGTATTTGAGTAAATAGTCTTAACGAGATCATTTTTCTATGGATTATCTTGCATTGTGGGATTAATGGAAATAAACTGACAGAATCTGTTGCAGAATGTATATCAGGCACATTTACTCCAATCAATAAAATAAATTCTCAAAAGTAAATTCTATTTCATTTAGAGAACATACAGCAACAATAAAATTTAATCCAAATCTTTTCAAATAATATCAAAAAATGCTAAAAATATTTTGCAAACTTCCTGAAAAGTTGAAGTTGCAATGTTCAACTGAAAATATATCATAACTGTTGAACCATCTCCAATGAATAGGAACCTCGAGCGCATCTTTCCACATTCTGTGAAATTCTAATGAAGAAATGAACATGAAACATCTCGGAATAGATACAGCTTTAATGACAAAAGGAAATATGCAAAATTAAAAAATAGTATGCTGAAATATAAAATTAATTTACCAGAACATTATGTATATAATGCTTTCATATATGCCCTTGTGCAAATTATTAATGTGAACAGAACTACTGCTTCAAGCAAAGTGTATCATTTGTCATCAACTTACATTTTTTGAGTATAACATTATTTAATTATTTTTGTCTTTCTGTAAAATTAATAAACTTCTGCATGCATCTAGGCATTGAATTCATGAACACTTTGAATTTTTTGGTTACAGAGTCCCACTTGCATTTAGTTACAAATAAGTTTTTATTTAGCAGATCAATAATTCTTTCTCAGTTTGTATTTACATACATTTCATAAATTCTCAACAGGATTCTTGTCGAAGAAAGCAAGACAGCAGACATATCCCTTGGTAAAGCAGTTACTCAACTGCCAGTTTCCAGCACCATCCTATATGTAAAACAAGGCTCAAACAAATGAATGTGCAACATTTTCTGTCCAGTCACGCCGAGTTCTTCATGACAGATGTATGCCAATAGTCAAGCTGTTAAAAGCTGATGGTTATAAGCAGGTGTCTAGTAATTAGAATTACCAAAGTTTGAATTCTGCCCAAGCTGAACAACATCACAGGAGCCTGTTAAACCCTTTTTAGTCATGTTATTATTGCGAATCAGCAAACAGAACAGAAAGAGCAGGTGTGCTCCCATAAAGTACCTGCAACTTAATATGACTTATCTTAGAAGTGCTTCTATCACTAACTTACGGGGCCTGTGTGGTGCTGGAACAGGTATTTAGGTAAATGGTCATGATATCAAACTTATTATTGTCCCCATGCATACGTATGCTATAAAAGTTTGTTGTTACACAATTACATGCATATGCATCAATTCTACTGAACTTCAATTCAATACATTAAAACCACTCTCTTAAAGTTCTGTGCCGGGGCAAATTTAATGGTATGTCCTCTTCCTCATCATCACTATCTTCATTGTCATTCAGCAATCATTTGTGTCACTGTCATCTCTTAAATCAATAACAATTGCTATTTACTTAAATGTAAATTGGAACTTGCACAGTGAAGCCAATCATATTAATTGATATCATTGTATGATTCTGTTGAACTACACACTCTTAAAGCTTCACTTACTTTTCATAAATGTATGGAACCGGTTTCGAGAACATTTTGTTCCCATCTTCAGCCATGCTAAAGTTCAACTGTCGGATCATTCGTTGAGCTATGGGAATGTATATTCTGCTCTGGTGGCAGTGTGATAAACTTGTAGTTTATGTTTTCATCCCCGACAATGCGGAAGTTCATTATGCTGTCTTTGCATTTGTAGATGTAGATTTTCTCCCAGGTTGCTAATTCCGTAGGTCCTTGTACTGATTTTAATAATTTTGTTTTATTTATTATGTCGTGATTTTGTGTCCAAAAATGATATGCTACTGCTGATTTCTCCATTTGCTTGTACTTTATGTTCCTGAAATGTTCCTTTAACCGTGTGCCTATGTTTCTCTTTGTTTTCCCTATGTAGATTTTTTCACATTCTGCACAGTTTATTTTGTAAATACCTGATTTTTCTACTTGTGGAATACTGTCATTAACATTATCTATCAGCAAATTTTGAACATTAAATCTTTTAATCGGTGCCAACCTGATATTAAAATCTTTAAGAATATTCTGAAATTTTTTGTGGCCCATGGATGATATGTGAATTTTTTAAAAATAAGTTTATCTTTTTTTGCTGAAAATGTTGTGGTTTCTTTGATATGTTTTTGTCTCTTGAATTTCTGCACCTTTTTATGTACTAGTTCTTTTTTAAAACCATTTTTAACTGCTGTTTCTTCTATTTGTTTGTATTCTTTAAAATATTCTTCTTTGCTAATTTGTAGGTTAACTAGCCGGTGTGTTAAACTGTTAATTACTGCATGTTTGTGTGCTGTAGGGTTAAAACTGTCAGTTGTCAAATTATTAAAATCAGTACAAGGACCTACGGAATTAGCAACCTGGGAGAAAATCTACATCTACAAATACAAAGACAGCATAATGACCTTCGACATTGTCGGGGATGAAAACATAAACTACAAGTTTATCACACCGCCACCAGAGCAGAATATACATTCCCACAGCTCAACGAATGATCCGACAGTTGAACTTTAGCATGGCTGAAGATGGGAACAAAATGTTCTCGAAACCGGTTCCATACATTTATGAAAAGTAAGTGAAGCTTTAAGAGTGTGTAGTTCGATTGAATCATACAATGATATCAATTAACAATTGCTATTGCATATGCCTTGATGGTCAGTTCTTGGTACTTAACAAAGATAAGTCAGTTGATTATGATTTTCTTCACATTCATGTTTCCTGAAGAAATCGTAAACATTAAACATAATATATGAATAAATTGATTTGATATATGTGACACTAAACACTCTTATTGGTTCACTTACTAAAGCAATAAGAGTGTTCAGTATGACATATATCACATGAATTTATTCATATGACTTGGTTTCACTGTGTTAGTTCCATATAATTTCTTTTTTAAAAGATGTGTTTTATTTAAAGATAATTTTCTCTACTTTGCTACTGTATTTGTTAAATTAATCACTTTCGCTAGTAATAACCTTCCTAAGCAACATTACTAAGGTGCTTATACATGGAAATTTAAACTAGGTGTTACGATTTACTAAATTACTTACTGATGCACCACAGTCAATGCAATGAGAAACTGGACTGTCAATCTCATTTGTGATTTCAAATGCCTTTTGTCCACAAATTTTATTCTTTGCTAATAATCAGAGAACCCTTATGACTATGTGTGATAAATACCTACGTAAATAAGCGTCACCTGAAATGGTGAGATTCAATAACAAAAATATCATAATATTAAGATATTCAGTGGTTTTTGAGTAATGTATTAAAATTTCTTCTAAAAACCAATGACTACAAACATATGTATTAATTATTAAGAGTTTTGAAATTTGTATAAAAACAGATTTACATTGCCATAATTAATCTACTGGATATTTTATACTGGTTTTCACTGTGACGGTTCTGAATATATTCGAATTGGTAATATAAGGGATGTTCTAATAATAAACTAATAGAGCAACTTGCTATTCTAAAATCTTTAGAACAATTAAAGGAACTTCATAATATAAAGCATGGCATAAAATTTGCATAAATATAGACAGATGGCAAAAAAGCTTACATCTACTCTAAAACACAACCAAACTTTACAGAATCATAAGATCCATAAGGAACAAGATTATTGCACTGACAGAATATGCAATAGATCACACACTTTGGTTGGATAAAGGAACATGTAGGGGATGAGCTGGATTATCGACTTGCTAAAGAAGCTTCTCTAAAAGATGGAGAAGTGGCATACAACAAAATACCCGGTAACCATTGTCATGCATGAGAAGGAAAAGTGGCAACAGGAAGGGACAAATTATTCTTTTTGAAAGGTATTTAATGCCCATTTTTACTACTGACACACCACAGGCAGTATGGACAAATATGTCTAAAGGAGTAGTAACCAAGGTTTTCTTGGCATCAGTGTATAATAAAATAAAAAGGAATATTAATTATTCACAGAGTTTATAATTCTGGTAACAGGATATGGAAACTATGATCATACAACAGCAGATTTGGATCTACAGATAAAGCAAAATGCATGTGCAGTGAATATGAACATACAGTGAACAATTTTATATATAAAACTATATAATATTATGTAAGCAAAGGGACAAAATGATTTAGGACATTAGAAGAGCTAAAAGTGTTTGGCCTATGAGCAATGAATGACTGGTGAACAACTACCTTCAAATCTTCATGAAATTCATTTAATAAGACTTTTCTAATCTTGGAACATAGGACACAAAGTCATATTTTGTCTTTATGAGGAAAAGATAGGTGCATGCAATAGAATAATAAGTTTGATAAAAGGTTTATAACAGAATAGAAGATTTACAAATGTAATGGGAAAATAAACTGCAAAATAAATTATTAGAATAGTAAAAAAGTTATCTACATAATACAAAACAAATGCACAATACGTTCATTTGACTATAAGTCAGATATAATATGAAATTAATATATAGCAGGCTAATGCAGTTCTATATACAGGATGTAACAAAATGGGTTAAAACTTTGGGTAACATTTCTTGCATATGAGAATGCAAATATGTGTTTAACACCCATTTATACCACTGAGACACCACAGACGGTGGAAACTGATGATACCTGAAGTGAAATGATATATTGGGAAAGGATTTTCTGTTTTAAGGAAGGAAATGTTCCAGGCCTAAGTTTAGGGTACCTTCCTGGCATTTACCATTTATGAGTACTGAGGAAATCCTAGAACAAACCTCAGGAAGAGCATCCTGGTGGGAATAGAACCCCAAATCTCCCACTCACAAGTCCACACCTTAACCACCTCGGCCACCCGTGGCGGTATATTTTCTTTTTAGAGCAATTTAACTACAACTCTGCTTACACTGTGTGATATGTAAGCTAGAATGCCAGCATAGCTGTCCTGTGACAATAATCCCACAACAAAACAGTTACTAATACATACTTTAGGTCAACATTTGCTTTCACCCCTGATGAAATGGCATACGAGTGCTGTAACTATACTTAGTTCCTAAGTTCACAAAGTTTATGGTCATTTTGTACCATGTAGTCTACTTGTTATGCTCTTCACTTTATTGCTTGATGTAGCACCTAGAGCATACAGTCGGTTCTTTGTATTTATGGATATTGTTTCAGGTACAGTAAAATGAGGTATTCAAATGTGAGGTTGGCAGATGCTCAAATTATTAATGGATTAGCTGAAGGTGTATAAAGTCTTCATGACCCTACTCTGCAAGGCTGCCAGACAATACGAGATACTCCAGGGATACATCAGCACATTAAGGAGTCCAAACGATGGTGGTATATTATGGAGGACATTTTGAACATTTCATGTGATTTTCTGTTTCCTACAGTTGCAGCAGTTTTTACTAAAGATAAAGGTGATAATAGAGGATATGATGTGGTCGATGTGGGACTTAAGTTAATTGACTATTAGAATGGATTATGGGTTGGATTAACGATTCAGATTTCAGGGTTAAAGTTTACTTCTCCCTCTCCCTCTCCCTAGTTTAGACTCTGCTGCTGAATATTTTTATGGTCCTGTAGCCATTAGAGAAGTAGTCTTGGAGATTAATACAATTTCTCATTATAGCAGGTGAAACACAATTTGTTGTTCATAGTCTTTTCCCGCGTAAAAATGTGTTGCCATTATATTCTGGAGAATATGTGTCATTTTGCACTAACTATGGCAATCAATACGATTTTAATGCACTTTAATAACTCTAATACTCTGATCCAGAACCCCAATAAATTAAACTAATTCTGAGACGCATCTGCATACTCTTCACTGATAAATTTCCACTAACAATACTCTTCGACTGAACTGAATTAAATTGATAATTGAAATGAATTCTCTTGGCACAGACCTAACTTGAACTAAATTGAGGATTCACTGAAGAAATGCGTATCTTCCAAACTTCTAAAGGTCCAACCTGACTGCGCTTCCAACTATCTACTCCTGGACTGAATACTCTCTCCACTCCCTCCACTTCCAACTCAACTCAGACTGCCACGAACTGAACTGAGAGAATCTGGATCAATAGCCCCTGGGCCGCAAAATTGCAAGATTAAATAAACATGACAGTCTGCCAGTCTCACGATGATATCTTTATTCTTTCAAATGTTTTAGATAAGTCTACAATATTTTCTCCCATCTTTGCATCTCTATTGGGTAGTCTGTTTTCATCCAATTCTTCTCTGCTACATTATTGGTCTGATGACTTATGTGACTTCTTGCATGTCACCCACATATATATTTCATGAAACCATTAGGATCACCCTTCCAGAGGTTATCAGCCTGTCTTTTCACTCCCGTAGTCATCATATTCTTTATTACATCTTCCTTGCCTAATAAATAACTGCAAACCTTTCAGATAATGTACAAAGAAACATCCTTTTCCACAGCCCCTGCTTAAGAATTTCTCCAGAAAATATTGGTTTGCCATTTGCTTGGGCCCTCTATACACATGTTGATACAAGACAACAGAAATTCCCAAGTCAGATTTTTATAGCTGGGGTAGCTTTCTGCACTCTGGCAAAAATAAAATAAAAAACAATAATCTAAAACTTGTACAGAAAAAGAAATAAAGTTACACTCATGATAAAAATAAGGAAGTTATATAAAATTACTTACTATAACCACTCTAATTAAATTTGGGGGTGGCAGCTTATCAATACTGTCTCACAGTTCTGTTTTTCAATATTCTGCCACATGGTATACAAGTGTACAAAAACTGCCACAGGTGGCTGAGGTCGTTAAGGAGCGACAGGTCTGGGGTCGAATCCCACCAGGACTGTCCTCCCTGATGGAAATTTTTTCCAGGTCTTTCAACCCTCATAAATTGCAAATGCCAGGTAAGTACCCTAAACTTAGTTTTGGAACATTTCCTTCCGTAAAAAAAATAATTTTCCAATATATCATTTCATCCCATGTATCATCAGTGTCCACTGCCTGTAGTGCTTCAGTAGTAAAAATAGGCGTTAAATACTGATAAAAAAAAAAACATAGAAAAGAAGTCTTACAAGGAAAAAAAGGAATTCAAAACCCTCATATTATATATTTTTATCCCGTACATGCAAGTAATTTTCCCCAAAGTTTTGACATAGCTTTTTGTTACATCCTGTATAATAGAAGCATAATTAAATAATAAGATAGTAATATAACAAAATCTAATTAGAGTGGAAGAGAGGTGGGTCAGTAAATTTAAATGCCACAAGTGTATATCACATAAAGTGTATAATATAAATCAATGAAAATAGAGGGAAAAGTCGTGTAACATCTGCCAGTATGCAGGGCAATTACATGTAATATTACTTTGTAATGTGGCACTATTAATTAAAAAAAATGCATGCATGCAATCTTTGTTTTCACACCTATTTTTAAGTTAAGTAAAGCAAATTTATATTTTCCTTTTTAAGTTTTCAATTTAGAATATTCAATAATGTGGCATTCATTTTGAATAGGAAGATGATGAATTTACATTTTTGTGTTTTTAGCATAAATGCCTTAAAATTTAAATATTTGTTGTCCATTAAAAATATATGATTGTTATATATTAAACACTAATTTTACTTGTAAGCACTACCAAATAAAAAATTAAATCATAATGAGCGTTCAAACCCAGTTTTTATTACCAGACATGTGCTTTTGTCTGCTCAGTCATCAGAGCACATAATCCGAGCAAATGCATTTCTTGTTTAAGGTGTAACTTTAACATGAACAGAAGGTGGTATTAAAAACAGTAATGTGAACCCAGCATTAACAAATACTTTCAATTTTTTCATATTTGATCAAGACTTCTTGTTGTTGCTTTATGTTTTTTTCCTTTTTCTTTTTTGCTTAAGTAGGAACAATAATCATTATATCTATGACAAGTTTGGTACAGAAGGTGTAAAAAGGTGCATTAATAATATGATACAATTTAAATTACAACACAAGCACAACACTTCAATGAAAATATTTCAGCATTTAAGTTTCGCAAAAAGTAATAAAATTATGAAAATTATTACCATCTATCTTATTTGCTGCAAAGACAACAGGTATACATCTTGGATAGCTAAGAATCTCTTTATACCAATACTTAATATGTTTGTAAGGTTTTTTTCTTGTGACATCAATTACCATTAGGCACGCATGGGCCCGACAGTAATAAGTTGGGTGCAATGATTTAAACTTTTTTTGTCCAGCAATGACCCAAAAATCTGGAAATAACAGAACAACAGGTTTTATAAAAATATTAGCAGCAAGGAAAAAATATATTCACAAAAAATATTAGTGTACAACAATAAATTTATTTAAATTTAAGAAATAAAACAAAGCATTTTGGAAAAATCCACATCTATAACAGATGTGAATGGATTATTCAAATGCTAAAATACACTTAAGGATTATTTTCATGAAAAACATGTTGACATGTTAAATAAACTCCTCTTTTCAATATTTTTACCTTCGGCTGTTAATGTCCTAAATCAATACTGGTAGGATGATGGAGCAGTTCACAGAATGAATGGCAAGCTAAAATATTCATGAGGAAACATACCTAAGTACCACATCATGTCATAAGTTCCATGCCTAGTTGGGATCAAACTTGTACTTTCCGATTGAACACGAGCAGCCTGACAACAGCACTGCCTATTTAAAACTAAGAACCAGGCCAATCCAATATGTTTATTTTAATATATTATAGGTAGAGTGTAGTGTTGGAAATTATCAATTGTACTGTAATAATATAATTTTATCGTTACTTTATGTATAAATAATTATGATGAGTGCAAAAAATTGTCTCATTGCCCTGAACAATGAACAATGACAGAGTTAGGTGTGGGCACACTTGTTTCCTATTAGCTTTAGTTCAATATTCAAACAGAGAATGGTATTCATAGGAAATGACATAATATGGTAAATTAATGCAAGAACTATTGAAACATAGTATAAGAAGCCACTGGGCCTATTACTTGTGAAAATGATTTACTATTACTACTATACGCTGATGACATCAGATGTTAAAGAGCATCCATAAATAAATCAATCAAACTATTACCATTATCATCATTATTATTAGTGCTATCCTTCTGGAACAGCATTTAACATAGTAAACTCAACAGCTATAAGTTAAGGTTTAATTAGAATCATGCACATCGATGGTAATTTTTATGCATGCTATCTATGCCATTTTCAGGCTGTATACCCCAGGCTTACAAGAAACAATACCAAGAAAAAAAAAGCATGCTGTGGAAACACAACTCACCTACAATAAAAATTTCATTCTTAAATTTAATTGCAAAACGGTATAATGTCACTCCATCAGAAGAAATCACCTGTTTCTTGTACTTCTCATGAAGAAAGCTCTTCATTAACCTAAAACAAACTCAAGCATTAATCAAAACACTATTCCTACAAAATTATAATAAGTACTTTCTGTCTACTTCTCATGAAGAAAGCTCTTCATTAACCTAAAACAAACTCAAGCATTAATCAAAACACTATTCCTACAAAATTATAATAAGTGCATTAATCAAAACACTATTCCTACAAAATTATAATAAGTACTTTCTGTCTACTTCTGTGAACCAAGCAAAGTGCAACTGATTAAAGCAATGCCAAAGGTCAAAGCAGACGAAACTTGCAAAAAAAAAAAAATTGATACAGCCATGTGGGAACAAATAACAAAAGTATAACACAGGAAAAACCTGAAATTGCAGTTATACCTACTGTTTACCTTTAAAGCCCCATGCAAAATGCTTAGGATGTATGTGAGAAGACAAAATGAAAAGACCTTTTACAAAAAAACAAACAGATGGAAAAATTCTCTTATTCAAGTAACATTTAAGATGACTTTTTCCAGATGGAAAAAGTATTATATATTCAAAGAAAATAAAAAATATATTTTTTTGCATGAAGAAAATATCAGTTTTTACTTGTATTTAGCAAAATGAATCACTTGATCAATCCAAAAGTCATAAAGTCCTGCATGAAAACAAAGGCATTACATAATGTCAGGAAATAACTACAATTATGCTTATAACCTTTAAACACACCTTTAAGAGTATGCAGAGTGCAGCAGCTGACAAATGTATTCACTATGGCAACTCAGAAGATTCTGTACAGATCCCATTTTGATGTTATCTGGGATAGATTCTATACGCAGAATAGATAGCTTTCAACAACCACAGATACCAACCATAGTTGGATGCACCACTGCAAACCAATGAAATAATATTTTGTTTATATCTATCTCTCCTTACTATCCTCTTTAAAACTGAAGAAAATGAAAAAAATCTCTACAGAGCTAAAGATTTAGTTCTGCAAACTTCAAATGTTAACAAATTAAAGTGTCTGTGAATATGACCTTCAAAAGGCATTTTTTTAGTAATGACTAAAATTTTTTTGTGAATAGGACTTGAAACTTTTAAGGTGGTGACTACTGATTTATGGCTTCTTGGGTGATCAGCCATGTCATCTTCCAATATGGAAATAAATGCTGATGAAAAAATAGATGCTGTGTTTGAGTGGAGTGTTTGCAGGAATCAGCTAGAGAAGCATTCCAAGCTGGAGCAATCAGAGCTTATCCACACCCCCGCCTAGGAAGATGACTGCCTATTTGTTCACTTCTTGCACATAGTATTCCTATCCTATACACTTTTCACTTCCGACGATGGCAAAAAGCTGCAATTTATTCATTTGACATGATTGATCAACAAAGAAGCCATAATTTGTTTGCAAGTGTTTATAATGTGTTTTTAATAACTGCATAGATCAGCCCTTACATTTCAAGAATCTGAAGGCTGTTTCATCCCCTGGGAGCTTGGAAACTAATTCGTATATTTGCCTTGGAGAATCTATCCAATTCTCAGGTAAACACTTCCTAGTGAAGAGAACTTTTTAATACAATAAAAAAGTGATACCATTATTCTCAACCAGATTGACCGGGCATCCAGCTTTTGTAGAACATGTCCTTTTGCTTTTTTTGCTTCTGTTCTTCAGGCATTTAAAAATTAGGAAATATTAAGATGCAAACAACTGCAATGCATGTCTCAACTTCACAAGAAGATTGTAAGAGGACCCCATAGGTCCACAGAAGCTTATCCTGCCTGAGTAATGGTTTGATGGGAAGTGAAACATGTGTTGGTATCACCAAGCTTTTTTTTTTGTCATAAGCAATTTAAAGTAAATCTCAAAGTTTCAAATGCAACTTATGTGGAACCTGAGGTGAAAAGCCAGAAACACAATTTTGTTCAAGAACAGGAATTGGATTTTCCAGCAATGCTCAACTCATGCCCACAATGCAAGGTTAGGTCCACCCAGACTTGGCTTCAGAAAAATTCCCAGATTTTAATACTGTTCAAGGTTGGCCTTCTACCAATTTAGACCTCAGACCTTAACCCCATGGAGTAAAAACTGTGGCCATTGCTTGACAGTATGGTTTGCAAGAAAAGGAAACTTAAACTGAGAGTCTCTAGTGTGTTCTTTCAATCAGCAGTGGCATATTTTTCAAATGGAGGTAGTGTATGCTGCAATAGATAAATTGCTAGAGAAACTTCATTAATATGTGAGGTCAAAAGGGGGTCATTTTGAGAGCTGATTGGAGCTAAATGTTTGGAATACGTATGTGAACAACACATTAAAAGCAGATGGTAAAATAAAAAATTAACCTTAAATTTCACTTTGCGGAATTACCAATTGTTCCTTTTTCTTTTATAGTTTTGGCCTCTAAGTGCCAAGTGAACTTTATTATTTCTCTTTAATGATTCCAATTAAAATAAAAAAAAATGTTGAGAATAGAGTGACCAAATGATAAAGAGCAACCGGGAACTTTTAGCTATTCAATCATAATACACAATATGTGCAACCAATATATGGTCAGAGTTTTAATGGTTTACCCTATTTAAGATATCTTCATCATCATCATCATCATCATCATCTTTTAAAAGTCTTGCAACAACAATATAGAGAATATAAGAGATAGTGTAGGAACATACACTAAAAAACTGAAGTACATTAAATACAAATCAATGCTACATGTGCACTGTATAGTTAACAATTAATATTTTGTGTATAACAGTTACAGGATACTGGTAACAACAGTGCAATATGTCCTACATCAGAAAACTGCTATCTACAGCTCAGAAGCTGATGAAATTTGCATTCAATAAAGTCGCTACTTATTGAACAATATATTTAATATTTATCGCAAAAATTAAATTAACAAAAGTAAACAAAACGCTACTTATGTTACTAAATTTTAACTTTTTCTTTGTATACAGCTTGCATGATAAGATGCCCTAAGGCCTTAGGAGTAAAATTCATAATTTTCATTTTTTCAGTTTCTATTTGCAGCCCACCTTATCTTCTATGTTTTGCGTCTTTTAATCGTGCCACAGAGCTCCGGTCCTACTTAGAAATATGAATAACATGATGAGTGAAGATTTGTTGAAATGCGCCTTTGAGCATAGGCTGGTATTATACCATTTCGTTTTTCAACTACTAAGAAATCCCAAGAAAAGGAATTTCCGATATTTACCGAATGCCAAATTCCTAATTCATTCGTTGCGTGTCAACCCAACCATTTATGCTATTATTGATAAACCTGGTTTAACACATTTTAATTTTGAAAACCTCTATCCTCTATCCAAAAATGACACGTGGCATAGCATATATGAAATTTTATCATTATTCTTACATCGTTTTACCCACTGCTCTCTCACCAATACATAATATTTTAATTCTTAAATACTTCTTGGTATTATCCTCATAATCCAATTGATTTGCTAATCTCCAAGCCATTTTCAAGCACGACCTTTGCGAAACAATTTCGAATTCGTCACAATTATTAGGTGATGTCAGTAGTACCAATATATTACCTAACTTCAAGTAGTGCCAACCTCCAACAGAATGAAAACAAAAGACATTAGGTGTGCACAATATTGCCTGCCCGTTCAAAAAAAAAAAAAAAAAAAAGAACAAAACTAATCGATCTGGATGATGGTCCACTTGACCTTACCCTAATTCTAAACCATGTTTACAGGTAAAATTTGTTAACACTACTTGTACATTATCCAAATGATGATTATGGAGGAGGTGGTGGTGGTGGTGATAATGAGAATTTCTTTTGAATGGTGTTTAAGGCCGTTTTTACTACTGAGGCACATTAGGTCCCAATTATATATTGGGAAAGGATTTTTTATGGAAGGGAACGTTCTAGGCATAAGTATTAGGGTACATCCTCGATATTTGCCATTTATGAGGACAGAGTAAAACCTGGGGAAAAAAATGTCAGAGAGGACGATTCTGGTGGGATTCGAACACCAGACCTCCCGCTCACAATACCGCGCCCAAACGATCTCGCCCCCCCCCCCCCCGCGGCAGTGATGATGGTGATGATATCCCACACAAATCCTTCTCCTACATCTGCATTACAAAATTTGAAATAATTTTTCCAACTCCATATTTTTGCCTATTTATCAAGAGAATAAACTATATATGTTCAACTCCCGTTCCTCTCCACAGACATACTTCCAGATGACAAAATCTTCAGCTTGGCGTGCTTGTTATTTTATATGCCCCTATATGTTGTGTGTCGGTCATGGTGGTGTAATAGTTACCATACTTGCCTCCTAAACCCAAGATCGCGGGTTCGAACCCGGCCAGGACCGATGGGTTTTTCGGGGCGTAAAAATCCTAAGTATGGCTTCCTTCAAAAGGGAAGTAAAGCCGTGGTTTCCGTGTCGTACATTTGCGGCACGACAAAGAACCTCAAGCCTGAAAGAGAGGCCTTTGAGCAAAATTAGTCGGCCGTTTCACGCCCTGAGTTGAATGGGACGCTGATGACCTGAGATGTTAAAGAGCGTCCATAAATAAATCAATCCAAAAAAAATCCTATATGTTGTAATGCAGAAAAAAATGCTTTCTGCTGATGCAGATGACAGGGGCAGTTAACAAAACTGCTAAAACTTGTAAAACAACAAGAAATTACTTCAAGTCTTAAATACACCAATATGTAGCTTTAACCATCATTCATTTTACAACGACTCACTAGTTTTCCAGCTTTTTGTTCAAGTTTAATGTTGAATTTGAAAAGCCATGAAAGTCAGGAAGTTTCTTTTATGTTCATTACATTGTTTCATGAATGTTGGCCCAAAAAGTTGCATTCACCAATGGTGACAAGATGCTAAAATTTTCCAGTTACAGGTTTTAAACTACAAGTCTAGGCAAAACTGTCCAAAATCCAGTCATTTCTAACATCTACGGAATGCGGCGGGAAATAATGATGATTAATAAATTGAGAGGATGAAAGGTAATTAATTAATAGGTATTTATGCCTGGGATAGATTGATTGTTCTCTGGTTTACTTATTTTACACCCGTCCGGGGAATGTTTGGGTTGGGCGAGTTTGAGATAGTGTGTGGCTTCGGAAGATTTCCTGATGTAATTCTCGATCCTCTTCTCGGCGTGCTGATTCAAAGGTGAGACTGTGTTGTGAAGTCTCGGTCTTCTCGTGCTACGAGTATATGAGAGTTCAATCTACTGGCTTTTTTGGGAATGTAAAACAATTCTCGGTTCGAGGAATTGAATAGATTGGCCTCGAGAGTGGAGACAAAATGAGTCTAGATCACACAAGTATTTTATTGATGGTACATCTTTACACTCCGTGATTAAAGTTAGTTAATGGTAATTGTGTGTTAGGAACGACTATATGTGGCACGTATTTAAATTACTGTTTGTTACAGTGCGAAATCAGTCAGAGAAAAGTTTCATTTTGATAAAGCACAATTATTGAGTCTTTACGGTGCGTTTTTCTAATGCAACTCAGCATCAACTGGATCGAACTTCCACTGATCTACCTTCTAACCAACTTCCTCTCCCTAACAACTCCAATCCCTAGAATTGGATTGAAGCATATTAAACCGCTGGTCCATTAAACCAAACAACCTTTTGGTTTAATCAACCAGGGTGTTTCTATTGACAATATTCTGAAACAACTCCGACTTCAAATGCTTTAATTCGTATCTTTCCGATAGTTTTATCTGGCGACAGTCTGGCTGTACGTATGACGCTTCTTGGGTCTTAATTTTAGTTAATTTGCTCTTTTAATCATTCTAATATCCCGTTCATTGACTGTTCATTGCGATTTATGTTACGAAACCTTCTAATTGATAAATCTTTTTGCGCTTCTTATGTCTAGAGGCGGAGGTGTTATAATCTAGTTCGTGAAAAGATATACAGTAACTTGCTTTTCGTTTGCTGTACACGAAGAAGTTTACGTAATATTTTTCCCTAGCTGGTGCAATAGTCGATGTTCTTTTATTTGCCTTACATAAAAGATTCTAACGGCATATAGTCAGTTTCAGGGTCACCTTGGTTATTGCGAGAAGAAGCGATCGAGCCCATTATGGCCCTCCATCCGCCCTTCTCGTGAAACAAAATATTCTCTTTTGCCATACTGACTCCTTTGTGATATTTGGAAAGTTACTTGACTTTTCACTTCAACTTCAAATGTTATGCCTTCCAATTTTTATACTAATTTAATCTTCTTATGATCATCGTGAATACCTGGGTGTTTGCGTGTAATGGGAATATATTGTTTCTAGAATAGCATAGTTTTTGATAAACATTTTTTTTTTGTTCGCTGAACTATTTCTACAATAACTGGCAACTACTGGGGAAAAATACTTAAATAAGGCGGGGGGGGGGGGGAAGCAGAAGTCACTTCAATAGTTTTTGTATCACTTGTTAATAGCATGGTAGCGAAAGTGAATTCACCATTTTAGAATTCCATTAAACCTATGTAAAACTTGCACAAGTAATTGCTCAATTATGAAACATAATCATTTAGTTCACCTAAAGAATGTCTATATAACTGTGCAAATCAGTGAAAATTTCTCTTTTCTTCTCGCCCCAGTTATTCATTGATCTGCAAACATTTCTAGTTATACATATGGGGACTAAACATGAAGAAATAATTGGGCTGCTGTCCCCTCAAAAATACAAAACAAAATTTAAAAAAATAATTTTATTAGGCATTTTAATATTTGCTAAAATAATTTACATACTTTAAATATTCTAAACTTTTTTAACAAAAAAAGGCTTTTTATAACAAAAAAACTTTTTAGACAATTTAATGTAAGCTTATTTATTTATTAATATTTCTAATTATTTTGTTTGGCAAATGGTAGCTCAGCAAGTGTTGAAGCATCTTTTCTCCTCATTTGAACCATCCTGCCGCATAAAAATGTGTACGAGCAGAAAAGGATGAATCATTGCATTTTTTCATTCTGTTTCAGAAACTAAATTATTAGTATAAGTGAATACTTATAAGGTAAAATATTAAAAACTCTGTGTAATGTTAAATATGCATTCAAATATAAAATTGTTAAAAGCACTAGGCATACAAGTTATTTCACTTATTTACAAAATGTCCATATTTACACAAGTCATATAATTTACATAGGAATTATAGTTGGAATACCTAATATATTTTTTCTTAATAGCAAATTAAAATTGCCGACAATAATAATTCAAATTTCTAGATAAGTGATTATACAAAAATATACTAATTACCTAGGTGTGGATCTTTGATTATAGACTTATTATATGTAGATCCAAATTGTACCTTATGCTATATAAATGCACTTAACTTTTGGTTCTACAATTTATTGCCTTTATGAGAAAAACTGCTCTATACTATAAAGTGATACTAAAAATTTCCTCTCCTCTAAAGACTCTCATACATGTCTCCCTTCTTTTCAGTCTATATATTATTCTCCAACCTTTCTTCTGAAACTTTGAAACCCTCTCCAATAAGACATCACTACAATATTACGATCTTATACTCCTGAAGCTATTAACAGTGCCGCAGTAAAATAATATTGATGTAGAGTTGGTTTGGTGAAACTTAACCTATTTTTTAGTTGGACATTTCGAGAACATTCACTCCCATCAGCAGGAGAAGAGCAAGTTCAAAATTATCCAGTAATGGTATCTAGATTTTTTTTTTACCTAATATCTCATGTAGTATTCTCACTGGCAGGCAGCGATATACACCATAAATGGGTTTAAGTTCTCTATTCTGTACTCTTTGCTTTGCCAGCCAACTGTCGGCTGCTATATCCTGGATTTCACAGGCGTATAGTATAACAGTGATGACGGAGGCTTTAAAAAGTTGTAATTTCCAGTGGAAAGGCATCGCCTTGGAACTGAGCACAGGGAACAGTTAAACTGTTGCTCTCATTGCCATTTGAGTAGTCTCGGCTATGTGTCCCTTTAAGGTTAGATCTTTGACGAGTTGCACACCCAAGTAGTTTATGAAACTTTCCCACTTTATTCTTTGATGTATGTATATGAATTTGGGGCGTTTGCGAGTATACGTGTTTTGTGAATATTATGGAGTTTGCTTTTTGCCGAGTTGATTGACATTCGTCAAAGCCTACACCACCTTCTATTAGGAGTAGCAATCTTTGATTGCGAATTATGGCTCTGTTTAGATTTTTATTTATTTTGTATAACAGTACGTCATCTGCGTATTGAGCAAAGTTGACGTCTGTTGTGTGTGGGAAGTCTGACATGTAGATATTGAATAGTATTGGGGAAAGAACAGAACTTTCGGGGACTCCCCTCGTGCGGGTCTTAGTGTTGAGCTGTTTCCTAACACCATAACTTTGAAAGTGCAATGTTTTAAGTATGAGTGTATTAAATGATTGTATTGCTTGGGTATTTCCAGGAGTATAGGTTTTTGTAGGAGTCCGACGTACTAGGTGGTTGAGAAGGCCTCTCCTGGGATCCCAGGGGTGAGGCCTCCAGCACCCTAAAGATCTGTTAGGTTGTAGAATCCCCAGGACACAAACCAAATTGACGGGGGAATAGGTTGGATTTTTCCCAGCAGGCGAAGCAAACTGGCTAGATTTAATCTCTCGAACACATTTGAGAGTGTGGAAAAGAGACTGATGGCTCGGTAACTGGATGGGTGGGATGGGCCTTTGCCCTGCTTTAGTATGCATATACATGTGCCTTCCTCCACTCTCGTGGAAAGTGGCCCAGGCTGATGCGCATTATGAAAAATTTTGTGACAAAGAGCACAGCCTTGAAAGGAAGGTTGAGGAGTATGACGGTAGTTATCCCGGCAGGTCTGGCAGCCTTTTTAAGGTTCAGGCGATGTAGTGCCTCATGGACTTCGTGGGGAATTTTTTTGAATGATTTATTTATGGACGCTCTTTAACAGCTCAGATCATCAGCGTCCCATTCAACTCAGGGCGTGAAACGGCCGACAAACTTTTGCTCAGAGGCCTCTCTTTCAAGCTTGAGGTTCCTTTTTGTGCCGTAAATGTACGACACGGGACCCACGGCTTTACTTCCCTTCCGAAGGAAGCCATACTTAGGATTTTTAACTTCGTGGGGATGGAAGATAGGAAACTTATAGTCGTCTTCGTCAGTCGGCCGTCGGAGAAATCGACGGACGTCGCGACGAATCTGACTTCAGAAAGTATTGTCCTGGGGGGTCGTTTCTAGGCATGAATAGACATTCCAGGTTGTCAGCTAGAGCTTTGGATTTGACATGAGGATCATGAACGAGGACTCCAGTTTTTATTCTTTATTTATTTTTTTTTTGTATGGTTTTGTTTTTTACCACAATTCTTAAGAGGAAACATTTTGTGCAGCAGGATACTCCGGCAGGAAATTCTACTGACAGAAGTAATGACCTTCCGAACGCCAGCTCATCTGCCCTGCCCGCATTGCAATCCCATCCTTCAGACCACCACACGTACCGCAGACGATCCACTCCACCTACGCTGAGCACCAGTAATGAAGACCAGTCAGCACCGACTATTATCACATATTCCGCAATGAAAAAACTGAGGACGATCAGAACGCTTACGTATGCAAAGACTACCCCCAAAATAACTTAACAAGAATAGACAATATACAAGATAACTTTAATTAAATCAACAGGAAGAGAATATTAGAAGTAGGAGATAAAGGTAAGGGAGAAGGGAATGATGGAGATGAAAATACCTAAATTTATAATAGACAGCGATAATTTTGATTTACAGCCTGAAGTAGAGAATATACCTATACGTTTTTGCCACCGGGAAACAGGTGGAAAACGGAAGATTACAGAAGGAGATGGAAGGGTGTTGGAGATGCACGGAAATGAGCCGCGGGAGGAGATAGAGGATGGAGAAGCGGTGTCCGGAGAGGAGGAGTAGAGCGCGAGAAATGGTGCAACCAGGGGACCAGGAGGATCAAGCGAGATGGAAGAAAAGTTGGAGGGTGATATGGTGGAAGCAATGTGATAGTGTTTAATCAGTTGAAGTGTTGGGACAAATAAATGAAATGAGTAGGAAAGATTAATAATGATAAATAAACTTTAACTTAAGTAAGTTGTTAAAGAGAAGGATATTATTATGAATGATATAAAGTAAGGAGATTTGAAACAATTAACTGTAATGTCCAATTTAAGAGAATCTCTGCCAAGTTCTGGAAACCGGTACATACCGCTGGTAACCAGTGGTTAGTAGTAGTATAGTTGTATAGTAATGGAATAAATAACCTACCAGCTATAATTCTTACTGGTACCAGTAATATTGTTAATTTGGTAGTTTTTGTAGACTTTGGAAGATAATTTTGGGAAGTATTTAGGTATATTTATATTTTGGTTTAATTTCATTATTATTTTCTCTTGCTTTTTTATTATATTATTTGAATCTGGTTATTAGGAAAATCGGTAAAATCATGTATTAAGAGATTATTGAATTGTATAGTTATAACAATAAATGGAAAATTTGATATATACGCCCGGGTTTTAAAAACCAGGTACCAGGGTGGCGAATACAGATTTTATCTATTTATTTGTTTGTTTGTTTGTTTAGGCCTCACCAGCGTGCGCAGACACATGACTGAAAGCTACCTACTCCACAAAGTACGAATCCGCTGCTACTCCGCCGTCAAAGCATTGCGCATAAGATCTATGATTGGTCCATCTCCACTTGCACGCTTAATCTTTTTACAAGAGGCAGACTTCAGCGACGCAATACTTACTGCCTTACAAATCGCAGGCCAGCACCATCAGTTCAAGCCAAGACTCACGCACCGCACCTTCACATGTCGCAGGTATTGCGCTTACGGCCACACCGCTGAAACACCGCCACGGGTGGCCGAGGTCGTTAAGTCTCGGACTCGTGAGCGGGAGGTCTGGGTTCGAATACCGCCAGGACCGTCCTTCCTGACTGAGGTTTTTTCCAGGTTTTCCTCAGTCCTCATAAATGGCAAATGCCGGGGAGGTACCCTAAACTTAGGCCTGGAACGATTCCTTCCATAAAATCCTTTCCCAATATATCATTTCATTTCATTCATCACCAGTGTCCACCGCCTGTGGTACCTTTGTAGTAAAAACGGGCGTTAAACACCATTCATTCACCGCTGAAACCTACACGCAACATCGGCGCTAACTCAACATAACTTAACTCGCCGATGCCGTTACTGTGTCTCGTGCGGGGTAAGGAATCACTTCAGGGGCCAGGCAACCTGTCCACTCGCAACTGGACATTCACCACAGGCTATACCATTACTGAAACTCAGAAACGGCATCACACCAACTTTAACTTACCTCAGCGCATCACTTCAAGCGGAACAAGGCGTTGCTCTCGCCTTCACGTATCAGCTTAAGCAGCTCAACTCGCAGTTCATACCGGTTTGGATATGGTGCAGCACTTAGTTAAGAACTTCAAAATTATGCAGGAAACTGTCTCTGAGCGCATCAGTGCCTTGGAGGAGGCATTAACTGGGTACCACATCTACTCCACAAACAGCCAAGAACAACTACGACAGATACTACAAAATCAGCACAAGGAAACTACAAGTCAGTCCAGCGACGCAACAGAACAACCTACGCGACACTTGGAAAGCTTAGCTCAAATAGGCGATAAAGCCAAAATACTTCAAGCACTTACGTCAATATCACATCTTGATAGCACATACTTAACTGATACACATCAGCTGCAAAACGCACCATCACACCCCCTTTTACTCCATTCATTTAGGACACTCCAGAACATCAATCAAAACTCCAGCAGTGCCTGAAATGGCGGCCTGCACTCCAAAATTAAAAAAAAAAAAAAAATTGTTCGCTTTAGTGTTCTTCTAAAAACACACCTTAAAATTATTGATTAAAATCAACCCTTTTACAATTCCTTCCACAATTTTCTTACATTTGTTGGGGGATCAAGTAAGGCGTCTGCCATTCTTGGCCCCTGACTCTCCATCTTACTGCTCCCAGTTACCAACTGTTAGTCAATTTAAAAATATTAAGAGGTTGCATAAGCGAACCTCGCAAAACCACTCTATTCCTTTACCTTACCATACTTAGGCCTTAAAAAGACCTCTGGTAGAATTTTATCAGATTTTGTGCTTTATTCTATTTTTTCTCTCTGTGGCTGTTACACTGTACAGCCTTTCAGGTTAATTTACATATATTATATTTTTTATCTGTGTTTTGGGTGAAGGTTTGCTTTAGAAACCCATACATGGCCAAAAACTGCTCCAGAGAACAGTTTCTTTAGAATTCGCATAAGCCAGGAATTTTAGGATAGGGCATGTTTTTACCTTGCTTAATGTATTGTACTGACAAGAACGTAACTTACCTACATCTTTGTTATAATCTATTTACAATATGCAAAATGTGCTTTTGGGGATTGTACGTTTGGGTGGATGGTTAGAAAGTACGGATTCTTTTATGCTTGCGATGCTGGGTTTTTTTGGGCAGTTTGTTGTATTGGGGGTTGTGGTGATTTTTGTTGTGATCTATGTGTTTGTGCAGCGGTTTTGAAATGTCTGTAGGAAGGTAGGGGTTTATAGTTCATTATAGGTGGTTCTATTGGTGTTAAGGTTTGGAAACCGTAGGAATTTTTGTATACATATATTTTGTCTGCATTGTAAGGAGAGGAGGTTGGTTTTGGATGTATTTGCCCATGCTGTGTAGACGTATAATATGAATTGTTTTATAAACGTTTTAAAAAGGATGATTTTTGTTTTTGTCTGTATTTGTTTGCTGATTAGTAATGCAGATCTCACATAGGTACTATATTTGGCCCTTTTTCTTTATTGTGTTTTCAATGTGTTCGTTCCACGTTAGTTTTCTGTCTAATATGGTTCCCAGGTACTTAATAATAGGTTGACGCTCATGTTTCTGTACATGTAGTTGTAATTCTATTTGGTGGTTTTTTCTTGTTTTTGTGAAGTTGGTTTTTCTCGGCACTTATTATTATTTTCCAATTGGCGTCCCATTTCAGAAGTATGTCAAAGTATCTTTGTAACTTTAGGTGTGGGCTGTGTTTGTAGACTGCTATGTCGTCAGCGTATTGTTGCGTTTTGAATTTGTGGTCAATGCGTATGTCGCGAGTGTACAGGGTGTACAGATATGCGACTTGAACTGCTCCTTGTGGCACTCCAGCTATTATAGGGGAGGTTGGGTATTTATCGTGTGCTACTTGGACGTGAAAGAAGCGTGTCTTCAGCAAGCTGGCTAGTATGTGTAGGTGTGGTCTTAGGGCTGTGATATATTTTGTATAATAGACCATTGTGCCAGCACCTGTCGAAGGTTGCTTCCACGTCCGGTGCTGTTGTTGTTGAACTGTGTGCTGATATAGTCGGTAAGTTTCAGTATTTGTATTTATGTGGAGTGAAGTCGTCGAAACCTAAACTATTGATTCGACAGTACGGCGGATAATGGTACATTTCCCTTCATTTGTTGGTTGAGGATCTTCTGCAGTACTTTCCCCATGACCGGAAACAGGCTGATGGGTTTGTAATTTTCTGGGTTATGTCAGCCGTTGCCTAATTTTGATATCATGATAATTTTGGTCTCCTTCCAGGATTGGGGAAAATAGTGAAGTTGGATGCATGAGTTTATTATTTGTGTTAGGTGGACTAAGACTTTTCTTGAGAAATGTTTGAGATCTTCATTGGGGATGCCTTCCGGTCCTGCAACATTGTACTTTATTAGTGTTTTAATATGATTGTAAAGTTGGAGAGGGGTGAGATTTGGTAGGGTAGTGGCGGGTGGTTGGTTCATCCATTCCCACCCCCAATTATTTACAATATGTGTTGTGCAGGGTTTTTCGAACGCTTTTCAGTGAACCTCTTACTCAGTATTTGCGCAAAGATATTTGCCTTTTCCTTTGGGATGGATATTTTCCCTTGTGAGGTAACCAATGATTCTGAACTTGAGATTTCTTCAGAGTAGGATCCGAAGGCTCGAAGTAAAGCCTATTTGGAAGCATCCCTATGTGTAACTGCCATTAGCTTTCTTTCAAAGTGTGCATGTTTTTCTACGCAAACCTGTTGTCCAATGACCGACCGTAACCACTGTGCTAATGATCTGTAGACTGCGCGCCGTGTATTCCGCCACTGTCGCAGGTATTTCTTTCTTATGCCTAGCTGTCTTTCTATATTCGGGAAGGATGTGAAAGGGAAGGCAGCTGGGGTGTACGAGGTGGATTTTGTTTTGGCAGTTTTTATGAATGCAGTGAGGTCTGCGACCCTTTTTTCAAGCTCTTGGACGTTTGTGTACTCTTTCGGGCTTGGCCATTTATTGAGTAAGATTTTGAACTTGTACCAGTCTGTGTTCTGTATGTAGGTCTTGATTGTTCGTGTGATGGTTGCTCGTCCACCTGTATTGAATTTTATGGGAAAATGGTCAGAGCCCAGACTGTAGTACACTGCAGGGTGACGAGGCTGTAAATTCCCTATAAAGGATTAGATCCGATGTGTCGATAGGAATGGTGGGGTTATGGTGCCAGTAGGAGTGATCCAGTGCAGTTCTAATTTACATGTTATGATGGAGCAGAGCGAAGTCTAGTAGGGCGTGTCAGTTTTGGTGATGGTGCCAGTACGAGTGATCCAGTGCAGTTCTAATTTATATGTTATGATGGAGCAGAACGAGGGTGTGTGAGCTTTGGGTCAAGCTATGGAATGCCAGAGGGTATGGCTGGCATTTAGGACTCCTGCTACAATGATTTTTTGGCTATGCATTTGTTAATTGTCCAAGCCGCGAATCATTCCTCCTGGGCTTCAGGTGGGGTGACGGTAGGCTGCCAGGATGGAGATTCGCTGTATATTTACCATTACGCCCCAAAGCTTCCAGTTGCGGTAGTACTAGTGCTGTGCTTATGGCTAGGTTGTTTTTGGCAATGACTGCAGTGCCGCCTCCTGAAAGCTGTCCAGGCTTGTCCACCCTGTGCACTTTTATATGAAATTTCTTATGTGGTTTCAGATTTGTTTCCGTTACAAATGCTATATCCATCATATTTTTGAAAGAAGGAAACCATTTCGTATGTGTTACCAAGAGTGCTATTCGCATTTCACAGGAGGGCGTTTAGTTTGTCGTGTCTATTGTTTCGTTGTGTAGCCATTTATAAGTCGAACTGAAAAATTACCTCTAATTTGTAAGCAAGCCCTGTTGCTCTATCGAATTTTCTTAACAGTTTCTGTTTGAATTACGTGTACTTTGTTTAGGTCAAATTTGTTTAAAGAGTGCCACAATTTCTTTAATAGAGAACATCTCTGTTGTTATTGTGTTTGCATCGCCACTTGAGGTGACTGCTAAGTATCTCGTGGTTACAATGGTGCACTGTGTTTGATAGGGGTCGGAGTGGGTAGGTTTTGTTTTGCTGCATTTATCTTTTTGGCGTACGTGAGTTTTTGCCTTCTGTCCCTTTCATTTTGGAAAATTATACATCCCCTGTAATTTGCAGGATATTCCCTGTTGCAGTTGTGCAAGTTGGGGTGAACTTGTTGGGACAATATTGTACCATGTGCAAGTCACTACACAATGGTGGAGGGTATACATTTAAATGTGTGACCGGTTTGTTGAAAATTATTACATTGTGCTATGTGGTTTTGTGACCGCTGATGTTCAACTTAGATGATAACGTTCATCACCTAACGTTCCTGTATGAAGTATTTTCATTTTTCAGTGCTGTCATGTGTAACCAGGTAGAGGGGAAGGAGCCTACCTAGAGCCTCAAGCTGCTTACAATTCTGTAGAGGACACTGGTTGGCTTTTATGGCTTCAGAGATATTCTATAGTTCCATGCCTCGAAATCACGTAGAGAAATGGTTGTTCGCTTTTTTCAACATATGAACAGTATTGAATGACTGCCTTCTGTGGCTCTGTGTGGATCGCTTTAAATGACTGAAACTTGTTGAGCAGTACTTTCAGTCCGTAATATGTAAACCCTGGCATGGCAAGTATTTTGCAAAATTTGCGTTATGCTTTTGAGTATAGTGATGTTAGGGATTATAATCTGGGGCCCTTTGTGGGAGAGGGCCTCCTGTGGCCTGTGTTTGTGTGATGTCTTTTTGTTGAGTTTGTACATGTTTGGTAGCATTTGTTTGGCTATTCGTGCTGCCTGAATTTTGTAGGTTTTGGATCATGATTTGGATTTGTTTTGTAGTTATTTTGACCGGTTTGGTGGTGTTTGAAGTTGATTTGGAAGGAGTGGTTTTTTTTATAGACTAGCTGTCTTTTTGTGTGGGTTCTTTATCTAGAAGTGTTGTCTTCTATTATTTTCCCTGAGCCTGACTAAATGGTAAGCTGGGTTAGTAACCAGCTCATGTACGGATGCTGGGTACCTCCCGCCTGTGGGCTTAACCGCATTGTGGGAGAAAGGGTACTGGAGGATTGGGTGGTAAAGGGATGTGGATTTTGGAAACAGTGCTCTTGACTGCTCCTGATGCTATGGGTAGATATAGTGTCCAATATGGGTATGTCCTAAAAGCTCTAATTTGGGTTTTAATACGGCTATATTGCTTCTGAATCACTGTTTGGCTTATTTAAGTGCAACTGTGTTGAAATAACTACGTAATTTCCGTTATATGGATTTTTACAATTGTCATTCAAATGCCCCCAGGACAGGCGTGGTACCTTGAATTTGAATATGTCCCTGCCTTCCCGTGAATTACAGAGCAATTGATATAATTAACATTTACAATTTTAGAATAAGCAACTCTGTAAATAGGTGCAAGTATGCTTGCATTTTCTTTTTGTAGTTACTTTAATGACAATTAGAATTAATATTCTATAGTTTTTAATTGAATTCATAAATTTTAATTATTGTAATATTAAGGGAAAAATGTAAAAATGTAACCAGGTAAGGGAAAGCTCTCAGCTTTCTCCGTACGCAAAAGGGAGACAATGCAAGGTAATCCCTATTGATTTGCGGCTTGGGTAGCAAATGCCCCTGGCTCAGGGAAAACACGCGGCAAAATTTGCATGTGTCTCAGTAAAAGAATCGCTGACAGTAAAGCATGAAATCTATTTAAATTCATCATACTGACGAATGGCGAAACATTTGAAGCATTTGAATTGAATATTTTATTCCAGCGAATAGAAATAAAATTCAGCGAGGTAAGCACTCACCTATGAGACACGTTAACACAAAATTGGAGGGAGAATTTCGCGACTTTACTCATGGATAGAGTCATTTTGTGTTGTTAATAAAATGGCTATATTTTGCCCAAAAGGGGGCAATTTCAGAATTTCCAGGCGCAGATACGTGTTGCTGCCATATGCCTGCAGCAAAAGCGGCATAAGTAGCAAGTACAAAGCTCTGGCAACGAAGTTTGAGCGTGAGTCACCACGCGAACTGACGACACATCGTTGAACTGCAGTGAGTATTCAGTTAAATTAACCATTTCCTCTCACTCACAACCATTTTGGCCAATAAACGTACGCGTTTACCAACATTATTTTGCCCGTGGTTCGACGAGAGAGCGGATTTCACCCAAATATTCATGTTAAGAGAGTAAACTATATAAGCGAAGTAAACAACGAAGTGTTATTTGTCATCACCTTCGAAGTCCCGTTCAACTCAGGTCCGGAGGCTAGTTCACATCCGCCAAAATACAGCGAAAGACCCTCCACAGAGTCTCATCGAAGAACAATATGGGTGGTCTGCATCAGCCGTGGCGAAACTTGCTATCACCTGGCATAAATTATTTACCGCAGCACCCATAAACCTCCATTCCCTTCTTCCACCAACATTCCTAATTTAAACTGGCCAAAACGTGTGGGCACATTGAAAACATTTCAAGGTACCACCCATCTCCCACCATATAGTTAGGTTTCAAATCTGGGCTTTGGCCTACTTTGGCATTTTAGTTGCCTAAGGATCGGATGAGAGCACTTTCGTGGTATAGTAATTTACGGTAAAATTTCTGGGAAAAGGTTTCATGAAGCAGTCTGCTCGGGAAGCACCGATATAAACAATAAATTGCACGAAGCCCCTTATTCTGCGCCCTTTGAATGAGTGACAGCCAACTATCAACTGCCATACCGCAAATCTCGCAAGCGGAGAAGAGAACGTTGATCAGAGCTTTAAAGAGGTGGAGTTTTAAGTTAAATGGAATCGCTTCCGAACTAAATACAGGGTTCAGTTGAGCAATATCTCTCTGGGCCCTGTGAGCAGTCCTAGAGATGTGTTCCTGAAAACTCAATCCTTTATCTAGCTGAACAAGCAAATAAGAAAGAGAATCCTTCCACTGCATCCTTTGCCTATTGTAGGTAAGTGTAGGGCAGTTTGCCGGAGTGCCATTTTTGGGAAATATGACGGCGTGGCTTTTTGCTGGATTAACGGACATTCTCCAAAAGGTGCTTCACCTCTCTATTATATGTGACAGTTTTTGAACGGGAATTATGGGTCTGGCCATGTGTACTTTTGTGTTATATACAAAGACGTCGTCTGCATGCTGTGCCATGTTAAGGCACGTTGTTTGAGGGAAGTATGCCATTTATATGTGGAAAAGGACTGCAGAAAGAACAGAGCCTTCTGGCACTTAGGCGCATATTTACCTCAGTGTGGAGCTGTTTCCCGCCACAGTAATAGTGAAAGTTCGGTGTTTGGTGTGGGAGTGTAATAGTTGTATGTAGGGTGTGTGGAAGCCCAAGGGAGATGAGTTTGTACAGGAATCCGGCATGCCAGGTCGTAGAGAAGGCCTTTTCTATATCCAGAGATACCGCGGAGGTGAATGCCTTGCCCTGAAAACCCAGAGATGCAGCATCCACCACCCCCAGCAGCTGTTGGGTAGTAGAGTGTCCAGCACGGAAGCCAAATTGATGAGTGGGGTATGACTTGAATGTTCCCAAGAAGGGGTGACAGGCGGACCAGTGAAAGTCTCTCAAAGACTTTCGCAAGTGTCGAGAGGAGGCTGATGGAGCGGAAACTGGAAGAATGATTTGAGTCTTTGTCCGATTTCAATATCCATATCATGCTCGCTCAGGTGACATGGGCTTCATGGCGCAATCTCCTCCAGAGTCTTCTTATTGTCATTGGAATAATTTGCGGGCTACTCAAGATTGCCGAAAAAGGAGCTCTAGGTCCAGTGGAATGAGGTCTGGGTATGGGAGAAGGAGGTATGGACTGAGAGGATATGAGCTAATCGTTTAACCGTGAGGGAGAAGGGTGAGACTGCTGTCTCTAAGAAGGGGATGTATGTGATTTATGGGTTGAGACAATCGTTAACGATTTTCAAGTCGATTTAGCGGTTTAGACCTGCGACATCGTGGCTAGCAACCCTTGTGTTGAACTCTACCTGCACGGGATCATGGTCGAAATGTAGAGCTTTGATTGATTCGAAGGTGATATGGTGTAGGAATTGTTTGATGATCGCGAACACAATGACTGAAGGTTGTCCTCTACTGAGCGGAAAATGTGTGGGTTGCCAGGGACCCTGTACTCGTAGTTGTGGGTTCTGATCTACTAAGAGAGCGTTTGTCATGCCTCTGTAATCTGCCCCTTGAGAGCAAATCAATGGGCGTGTTTGGCATTGAAGTCATAGGCCAGAATATTACAAGGATGTAAGGCTACGCTGGATTGACAGTCGGGTTCTACGATTGCTCAGGAAGGAGAGTGGTATTCAGATATTAGCCAAACCTCCCTGCCTCCGATTTCTACAAATGCGGCCGTGGCCTCCTACGTCTCATGTGCCGGAATCTGGAATACACGGTGGACTACGTTTCTCCTTACTAGTAACGCTGTGCTTCCTCCTGGGCAACCACGATCAGTTCACAGGCTGATGTATCCCTGAAGGCGGATTTAGTAATAGTGATGGAAATGCGTCAGTCTAACTAGTAAGGCGTCCAGGGCTTACTGAAATGCAAAATGTTGAAGTTCATCCCTTCGTTCAATAAGGTCATTCGCATTCCAGAATGCCAAACGGAATGAGGTGCGAGACCTAATTCCGCAACCCATTTTGGTCGACTCGGTCTCCGTTACAAAGTAGGGTGACAGCTTAAAAGGCTATCAGTATTTTACTTGAGAGGTCAGGATCGTTTGGGAAACGAGTGCAAAGGCCCTACAGCCGCTTGCCACATGTTTGCCAAATATTTGACAGCAGTTGCAGCAGCTCAAAGGTATTTCCCCTCTCTTGGGTGCGGTTTTGTAGTTCTGGGTCTGGTGGGGGTGGTATGTTTGTAGTAGGCCTAGAGGTCGTCCGCCGCTCCTCGGTCTCACCCACCGGTTGGGGGACAACTGGCTGGAAATTTCCACCAGCCGTGCTCCCTTCAGCCGGTACGACCGAGAAGACCTTCCATTTTTGGATTTGGAGAGTAGTCAGGTAAAGGGTGTTTTGTTTGGGCGTTGGAGGCTGTGATTGTTATTTTGCAGCTCAGGTATGAAGACGTTTATCAGAGGTCTGGTTTTGCACCATTGCTGCGTAGCAGATTTGTCGCTGCGTAGTGGTTGCTGTTGGAGTTGCGGCCTGAGCTGCTGTTGAGTTGGCTGATGTGGTTGCTCTGGTGCTCTGTCTGTTTGGAGCATAAGTTGCATCTCTGTCCGATGTATCTCCATTTTCTGGAAGTTCCCTTCGGGTTTTGTTTATGAATCGTCAGCCTTACTGGAAATTGACAATAACCGGCAACGTGTTCTGCTTTGCAGTTAGCGCAAGTAGCACTATCAGTGAGAGCTCGTTGGCTGACATCACGAGGATGGGATATACCGCGTCTAGTGCAGTGGGAGTTCCGGAATCAGAACTGGTTCGGTGGTTGAAGCCCAAGTAGCGGTGGCACTGAGTAGGGCCGCCAGGGCATCCAGAAGTTGCTATCTCTACTCTGGGGAACAAATGGATTGGATTTTTTTTTTCTATTTTGATCTCACTTTCATCTGTTTTGTTTTCGATTTCATTTATTTACGGGCGGTTTTTAACATCTCAGGTCATCTTGTTCCATTCAATTCAGGGAGTGAAACGGCAGACAAATTTTGTTCAGAGGCCTCTTTTTTCAGGATGGAGGTTCTTTTTCGTCCCGTAAATGTATGACACGGAACCCACTGCTTTACTTCCCTTCCGAAAAAACTATACTTAGGTTTTTTCACGCCCGAAAAATCCATAACTCCTGGCCGTGTTTGAACACACTATCTAGGGTTTAGAAGGCGCGTGTGGTTACCACTAAACTACCAGGAACGACGGGGTCATCTGCCCCCCACTATAATTAGAAAGAGGGGTATGGGAATTCTGTCTGGGGGTTGTTCCTCAGGAGCGGGTTTCGACAGCTGCTTCACTATATCGGGTGTTATGCCCTGACGTTTGAGGTATGTCTCGAAATCACCCACCGGAGTACCCTCAGGATTAATTCCCCTTAGATCCCTCACTTTGTCAATAGCAAAGGAAAGCTTTTGACTTTCCTCTTTTTCAAACAGGCCAGCAGTTTCTGTAGGCCCTCGGCAGATCGTGCTTGGAATCTAAAGATGTTTCCCTTTCAAAACGCCTTGCACTCCCCCATGAGGATGGGCATTACTTCCTTGAGGAAGCCCGTCATCCCCTGGAAGGAGTCCACTATGATTGGTGGGTTGTTTTTCTTTGTGATTCTGCTCGGTGAATTTGTCAAGGTTGTCTGTCCAGTCAAAGCGGAGCCTTCATTCGCTGGCTGTGGGCGAGAGCGTCGCTTCCTCTTACCAGCTACTATCTGAAATTCAGCTTCATCGGGGTCTAAAGCCAAGTCTGATGAGTTGTCTCCCTCCTCCATATAAGAGCATTGTATAGAGAAGACATGGGTTTTCTCTGAGTCAGAAGAAAATCGGCGAAAGAAGTCCCACCGTAAGAAGTGATCACTGAGTAAACTAATTTTTAGCCTGCTCGAATATGAAACATTAGGTTGAAAGGCGCTCATCCGCGCTCTTTAAAGAGACTTTCCACCAGCTTTTCGTTGACTGAAAGTCTTTTTCTTTTTTGAGAGGTCAGAAACTGGTCTGGACACCTTCTCTGAAGAATTTGATAGCCTTGGAGTATCCTGAGTACCAGAAGCACTTATTTTATCTGAGCTAAAAGTAGCACTAGAGTTCATGATTCTGATGCAAAGCTCGCAAATAGGAACTGCACACTGCAAAGCAAAATGTGCAGTGCACTACGACCATACAGCCAAAGACGAAGCTAGCTGACAGGCTGAGGTTAGTGATCAGCCTGTGTGTGTTTGCTGCGTACCTACTCTGTGTTTGGGTTTAACCCCAGAAAACCGATAAGGATGTAAGTTGCTTTTATTGTTTTGGGTGTGGGTTGAAGGAAGTGGGCTTAAACGTTGCTATATGATGATGTGTGCGGATTTGATATCCTTGGAAGTTGCTTGTTATGTACATGCTGCTAACTTGTTAACCAGCGTGGACATGCCGCTATTTGGTATAGTGTTTTCCGTCTCAGTTTTCTTGGAAAGTGTTTTGTTGATAACTTTTGTCTTTCGTTATCCATCATGGCCACACGCCAAGAGTGGCACTTCGAATTTTGGCTTTGGCTTATAGCGAGAGGAGTAGCTGCTGAGTGACATGATAAAGCAAATGGGCGTATAATTGTTTGCCCCAGCTTCTAATTTCTTCCTCAATATATGGGAGAGAGGAGGTTTCATGCAGTAGCCGGACTGGAGAGCAGCGATATATGGAACAGTTGGAGCTGAATCCTCTATTCTGTACCCCTTGTGGAAGTGCCAGCCCACTGTTGGGGCCATACCCTTGATTTTCACAGGCGTATATCATGACAGTGTTGATCAAGGTGTTAAAAAGCGTAGTTTCTTGCAAGCTGCCATGGCCTTGGAACTGAGCACGTAAAATAGTTGACACAGGAATGTGTCCCTTTAAAGTTAAACATTTGTCGAGTTGCACAACCAAGTAGATTATGAAATTTTCCCATTTTATCCCGTGATGTCTGTATATGAATGTGGGGGAAGTTGCGGGTACGCGGTGTTTTGTGAATATCAGGGCGTTGCATTTTTAGGGTTGACTGACATTTTTTTAAATTTATTTATTTATTTATTTACATGTTAGTATTTTTTACATTTATTTTCCATCTATGAGAATTTGGAAGTTTTGACTCAAAACATTTTAAAAATTATATTTTAATAATCAAGTTAAATTAAGAAACAACATAATAAAAGTCACACATCTATACATACAGCCTCTTCTACGGATGCTGGCGCGATGCGGCGGCTGAGTGGTGGTCCAACTGTTTTTTTTTTTTTAATTTTTATTTATTTATTTATTTATTTATTTATTTGTATTTAAATTAAATCTTCAAACTCAAGTAAATATTGTCCAATACGTCGCAACACTGCCATTCGTTGAGCTACTGAGAACCAACTAAATACTGGAAATGTCAAATAATGGGGTTCAAAACATTTCTCAGAGACGTCCAGGAATCGGAGGATCTTGGCCTGCACCCTCCGCCATGCTGATGCAGTAGCACCGCATTCTAAACGATGGAGTATTGTATCTTGAAGGCCGGAAGCATCACAGTTAGGAGATATCTTCATTCCAATACGATCTAGACGCTCATTGGTAGGGAAGAGATTATTCACCAGTTGGTACCAGACACTCCGTTGGTAAGTGTTGAGTGCAGGATGTCGAATGTTGGACAAGATTCGGCGCAATTTGTACACTGGGTGTTGGAGCACTACTTTGGAAGCCAGCAATTGTAATAACCAGGCAGTATACAAGTCTCTGGTTTTCGGTGGTAGGCCATGTAGGTCGACAGGACAGTATGCGATTAACTGAAGTAGCTTCTTAACCTGGGGTGCCTGAATCGGCAACCCTCGATGATCTGGTGGATTCTTGAGACGGTGTTCCGACAACCACTGGGTGAGAAACTCATGACTATAAGAAACGCCATAGTCTCCTAGGTGTGCCCAGTTTGTCCGGAGAAACAGACAATCAGCTTTTGCCTGTGGATCAATGGCATTTAGACCCCCTTCAGAGGTTGGAAGTGTGAGTAGATTTCTAGGTACTCGTAACAAAAACCTTTCCAAATAAACCATTCTGTAGCCGATTTCAACTTAGCGCCGAAGATGGATGGTAACGGCAGAACCTGACTCACAAACCATACTTTGGACAGTGAGAATATATTAACAAAAATGAACACGTTGTAACAAATTAAGGGAACGAAATTGATGCTCTTGAAGAACTTTACGAGCACTGTTAATAACACAGTTCCAATTATATTGAATGATCGCCGGTAGCGTCGAAAAAACGTAATACCCAATATTGAAATGACTGAAGCCATACATATCCACGAGGGTGGGACTATAGAAGTAGAGCCAACGAGCATATATCTTGATTTATTCACATTGAGTAGCGCTCCAGAATCTCTACAATAATTATTCACAATTTCGTGAATATGAGGAAGAAGAGAACCACGTGAGATCAGCAAAGTGACATCATCAGCAAATGCTCTAATAAGAGAGTGACCATCAGAACGAAGACACTGTTGTAATTTTCTTAGGAGAGGTTCAATGAACATCACAAACAAGTGCATAGCCATCAGACAGCCCTGTCTGACAGACGCTCTCACAGGAAAGGAATGAGTGAAATAGCCGTTCACTAAAATTTTGCAAGTAACTGCATTTAATATATTGCGAATCAGGTAGCAGTATGTATCAGGGATTCCTAAGTTCATCATAGTTTTAATTAAATAACTATGTTTCACCCGGTCAAATGCATTGTCAAAGTCCAGGGAGATCAAAAGTTTCCCAACCCGCGAAATATGAGTGTCGCTAAAAGCGTCACGAAGAGCACATAAGGCATACAGTATGTTGCCTCCACGTCGAATGGACTGTTATACCGGTGCAAGAATATCAGCAATAATTGGTGATAAGCGATATTTAATACAACGCATGAACAATTTATAATCAGTATTGAGCATTGTTAAAGGACGAAAGTCCTGTGCAATATTGGATGGCTACATTTAGGTACAAGGACCAATACACCATGGACAAATGTAGAGGGGATCAAGGTGGCACACAGTAGCTCATTGAAAATTGCAAGAAGTGCATCCTTCAGCAACGGCCAAAATGCAGAGTAAAATTCTGCAGGTAGTCCATCTACTCCAGGTGATTTATTTCGAGGACAGGCAAGTAAAGTTGCATGCAGTTTCGCCATGGTAAAAGGAGGAATATTATCGCTGGGCCCAGAAGAGTTTGGAACCGTAATTTCCTCTGTACCAAGGAGTTGGTCAGGTGTGATATCAGAATATAGCTTCTGAAAATATTCAAACACAGCAGAACGGATATCCATTTGGCTACTTAAAGAACCATGGGGGTCATTGTGAATGCTATGAATATATTTACGCCTGGCACGCCGTTGTTCACGGACATAATGATATATGGACGGAGATTCCATATGAACGAACGTAGCTCGGGAACGCACCTGAATGCCCCTCAAATCGTCCAGTTGACGTTTAAGAATCCGAGCTTTAATTCTTTTTATTTCAACACTACAATGTCTATCAACCACAGGGCGACTGTAGAAATTTCGCAATACCCCATAAAGAAACTGGCGATAACACTGTTTTCTGCGGTATTTATCACCAGACACATATATTGCAGAAACCGTTTTATCTTTATTTTGATGACAAGCCACCATTCCAGTTTAGTAGAGTAAAATCGTTGCTGATAAGTCCAACAGCGCCACCGCTCTGCAAAGAGTTCCTGAACATCTTTGTCAGAAAGAATCTGCACATTAAGTTTCCAATAACCACGACCCTATGAGGGAGAGGACGCAGGTAGCGTAATGGAAGTAAGGTATCCACAATGATCAGAGAGCTCTGTCGGACATATATCCACAGTACTGATACAAAGAGCGCGATCAACATAAATGCGATCGAGTCGTGCTCCGGAGAGATTGCGTTGAAATGTGTAAAGCGGACGATCACCATTCACGACTTCCCATGTATCGCGTAACTGAAGTCGATGAACTAAATCTACAAATGCAGTACAAGGCAAGTAAACCCCTGTGCAATCTTTAGGAGATAAAACAGTATTAAAATCGCCACCTAATAACACATGAGGAGAATTAGAAAACAAAGAAGCTACCTCTTCAGCAAAGAATTTTTGTCTTTCCTTCCGCATATCGGTGCCAGAAGGACCATGCACAATGATAATATTGAGATTCCCTAGGATAAGATTGATACCCCTAAAATTTATAGTCATACGCACATCCGTATATTGCAAGTGATCTATAAGCAATATGGCAGTACCACGGGCAACAAAATCAGTATTAATTTCAGCATTATATCCATATAAGCGAGTTATAAACGGAGAACGTACCTCCTGAAGAAGAGCAATGTCAATATCCAGGGAATGAAAAGTTTTTGCAAGAAGACGAAAATTTTCAGGAGTTTGGATATTACTAATATTCAGGGTGAGAATGTTATATGCCTGTGACATAAAGAGGGACAAGTTAGTCCAAGAACAATTAAAAGAATAAGAGCTAGAGGACAGGAGTAAGAAATTATTCTCCAAGCGGGAGTTCTAAGGTTGCATGAGGCGTGTCCCCTGACATAGGCTCAGTAGGACTTTCAGATAGCGGCAGAGATTTCCCAGCTTTATCACTGTTAACATGACGTTTAGAAGACAAGCCACCCTGTAAGCGCGGATCTCGAGTTGAAATCGCTGGTTTATTATTGAGTAAAGACAGAGCATCCAAGTCATGCAAAGGAGTCGCCGTAGATTGGGATATTTCGCGTACTTTTTGTTTCTTTGCATTTGGTCCGATATTTATCTCCTCCGCACATAATGGTGCAGTAGCTACCTGATCAGTGAACCGCCTGTGGTGCCTCAGTAGTGAAAACGGGCGTTAAACACTACTAATATATACTGATCAGTGTTACTATCAGGTGGGGATAGGGGAGGTATGTCATGCCGTTGCGACAACAACAAGGTCGGATTCATAGGTTCCAAGGGAGAGGCGGGCTGTTGAGAGGGCTCGGAAGGGGGGAGAGCGTCTGCCTGCTGATTAGGTTGAATGGGGCTGGAAGCAGAAATTTCCTGAGGGGTAATAATATTTTCCTGAGGGAATAGTTCGCTCATTATTGTTGGACGAGGTACTTGTGGAATCTTTGAAGTAAATTTCTTGTAAGGACAATGATCACGGAAATGCGCGGTTTCTCTACACGTATTACACGTGGGAGGTTGCCCTGCGTAACTAATGTAAGCCTCGTGACCAGCAGTCATCAAATTAGATGGAATAGGTTTTTTCAAATCAATTTGAATAGAACGAATTCCATTTTGCACCCGATACTTATAGCCGAGAGACCAGTGTTCATCTTCAATTTTAATTACAGAGCCGTATACCTGTAATGATTGACGTATTTTATCACTTGATAATTCCGGGGGTAAATTAAACACACCGGCATGGGTATATTATGCACTGGCATCACTGATGGTTACGGAAGTCACTGATCCGTCTTCAGTTACAAAGGGAGATGTGCCCTGGTGTACATTTAACAACTGTTCGAAAATCACTCTACTGTGTAACTTGATCAATACTGCATTTTGCTTACCAATTAATTGAAGTGTGTCCAATTGATCCTCGGCTATACGTAGGGTGGTATCCAACCAGAGATGTACATCTAATGGTGCAGGCCGAGGCTTACTTTTATCGAAGGCAGCTTTTTTTAAAGTGTTTACTCGTGTGATCTTGTTCATAATTACAATTTGCTAGACAACCATGAAAGTGTCGCAAAGGAAATGTGATGAGAAAATTTAACTAAGAAGAAACTGACAAAAACTGAATAGCACAAAACGAAACGCAGTCAACTGTTACTGCAGCGGACTGCGCATTCGCCAACGCCTACACCACATTTCGATTAGGAGTAGCAGTATTTGAATGGGTATGCTAGCTCTGTTTGTTTTGCATAACACGGCGTCATCTGCATTTTGAGCAATATTGACGACTGTTGTGTGAGGGAAGTCTGACATGTAGATGTTGAATAGTACTGGGGAGAGTGCAGAACTTCGGGGACTCCGCTGCGTATGGGTCTTGGTGTTGAATTATCTTCCGCCACGGTTACTTTGAAAGTGAGGTATTTTAAGTAAGAGTGTATAAACTGAATAAATGTTTTACGTAGCTCGAGAAGTATGAGTTTTTGTAAAAGTCGGGAGTACCAGCTGGTCGAGAAGGCATTTTCATTATCCAAGAACACCGCTGGGGTGAAGGACCTCTCCTGAAATCCCAGGGCTGAGGTCCCTCTCACCCTCAGCAGCTGTTGTATATAGAATGCCCAGGACAAAAACCAAATTCATGGGGGATGGCCTGTATGTATCCCGACAGGGGAAGCAAACGGTCAAGTATTAATCTTTCGAACTCTTTTGAGAATGTGGAATGGAGGCTGATGGATCGGAAACTGGAAGGGTGGGCTGTGTCTTTGCCCTGCTTCAGTATGCATATCACCCATGCCTCCCTCCATTCTCGTTAAAAAGGGCCCAGGCTGATGCAAATATTGCAAAAATTTTGTGACAGAGCGTACAGCCTTGAAAGGAAGGTTGTGGAGTATGAGGAGAGTTATCCCGTCAGGTCCGGCAGCCTTTTTGAAGTTGAGACGTTGTGAGGGTAAAGATAGGAATGTTTTAATCGTCTTCGTCTGGCCTGGTTAGAATAATGCAAAATCAAAATTAACCCCCAGAAATATATTCCAGTGTACTTTTCGAAAAAAAATCTAAAGTCTCGGATTTGGAAATAGCAGTTGACGGGCAAATACCACTGTTTCGTTGAAGTTCAAAATATCTCGGAGTCACACTCGACTCAAAAATGACGTGTTGGAATCACATCCAAAATAGTGCCAACAGTGGACGGCAGCGCCTAAAAATGTATGCCCACCATCTTTAGGAGCAAGCAGGTTACTCTGCAAACAACAGTAATTACGTCTACAAATCGTTTATTTTAAACTTCGTATGTCGCCAAATCTTCACTACGGAAACTATAAAATGGACAAGATTTAAAGCGCAGGAAGCTAATGTGCGTTCCATTGCTAATTACAAATGCTACCATACATCGGGGGACGAGAATGTAGCCGCTGGCGGATATTATTGAGAATAAAGTTCCCAAATTATGGGCAAAAATTCGCGTCCCCCCAATTAATAGTTCAAAATATAGATAGTGACCGAACCCATGAACCGCAAACACGAGAGAATAAAAATTCCTTATTTATAAACAACATTTGAGGCATATCTTCTGTATATAGTGTACATAATAGAATAGTTATAAGTACATTAAGTTTCCTATGTTTATAATTTTCTAAAAAATGTACATCCCCCTAATACCAAAATCTACTATTTTAGCTTTTACTACTATCAAAGAACCATGTTAACTTACACTATGATTAAAGAAAAGGTACACGTACTAAAGACTACAATAAACAATTTCTCTTGGTTGGGCCCTGCCCATGTATGTGTTTATTTCTTTAGAAGTCACAAAAAAATCTTGGAAAATGTACACATATGTAAAATCATACCTCAAGGCCGTCCTCTGTAGGCCATGATACTCATTGATTGATAAAGAAATCTGAATCTGATCCATAGCATTTCAGCAACAGATCCGCGAAGAAGATGGCAGAGACAGCCATCGAAAGCTTGGTATATTCACCACATAGGACCCAAGTTTCTCTCCTGAGAACTAGTCTATAACATCATTATTGTATTAAAATTCCAGTAATCATTCCTGGATTTTCACCAAATTAAAAACTACTTTCTTAATTTTCATTTCATAATTGTATCAAATTATAGGCCAGTATAAATCATTGAATAAAGAATCCAAAATATAGGATAAGTATTAATAGTGTTGTCGGATTCATTGTCACCCCCACGGGATTATTTATGCCAGAAATTTGTACATGAATACCTTAGGGTTAAGGACCCACTCCCTCCAAATAATACTTATTTTGCTCCTGAGGGAATCAACTTCTTACATATTGTAACACATCCTTTAAAAAAACGTAGAAATCTATTCTACAAAAAAAATGCATTTTATCTGGGCTTGTAGGTTGTTGTTCAATTTGTGAGCTTGAAGGAACTAACATTTGCTGAGAAATGCACTTGGCATTCTTAATGTGGTTAAGTAAAGTATGCCAACTCCAGAACTCTATTTGAAGTGGAGTTTTGGAATCAATATACTTAACCTGACCACAATGAGGATAAGTGCAGTTCTCAACAAAATATTAACTCCTTAAAGCCTTCAAATTGGACCATGGTCTACAATTCCAGATATCATATTATAGAGTATGACGCCAGCTGTATAACTCTTAGAGGTTATGATATTCTCTTGTTAATACATATATTGAAATCATAAAAGCTTGACATTTTGATTCTGATTTTGAGGCTGGTCTAACCTAGTGTGTATTAATGGCTTCCTTTCTTACTCTTTAAACTTTCCTGTCTTATTTGTCTGCCTCTTCCTCCACACACACACACACACACACACACACACACACAAAATTCACATTTGTTATTATAAACCAATGAATATAGAAAAGAAAAAGTATAAAAATATTTTACTTTAAATGTAGTCTCCCTAAAATTTCCATTAAGAATACGCTTAAAAATATATTATGTACATTATTTTCTTTTGTTATTGTTGACTGCAACGTGCATACAATTAACAAAATTTTAGCCAATTAACCTGTATATATTATGTATTAGGAGTAAAAGCTTCCAAAACACACTACATTTCAATGAATATTCTCAAAAGCTTTTAAGTGTATTGTTGATATCCTCTAAGATGTACATATAAAATGTTAATTTTAATTAATCTGTCGTCTAACACACTCTTAAGCTTTACTTATTTTTAAATACGGTGGGACCTGTTCAAAGACACATCCTCTCCATCTTCAACCAACTTGACGACTAGTACAGAAAACTAAATTCTATGAGGACGTGTTGCTCCATACTGGTGGTGTTTTTTCTTCATAAACTGGAAATTGGTATTACATTCCCTTATAATGTGGAAATTCATAAGATGATGCCTATGTTAATGAATGTAAATCTTCCCCCATATGTCCAATTCTGTACATCCGTGTGCTTCTTTAAGTAACTTTATTTCTGTTTTTATGTTGTGATTATTTTCCAAAAATGGCGTGCCACTGCTGACCTACCAATCTGTTTGTACTTCACATTCCTCAGATGCTCCTTTAACAGTATTCCTATGATCCTTTTAGATTTTCCAGTATATCTTATCATATTCTTTACGTTATTTTGTGGATGCCTGACTTTTTCTCCTGTGCAAATTTTACATTTGCAGGGGAATTCTCTAAACAGAAAACAGGACTACAATGGGAAATCCTTTGTCCCGCTTTCTGGCAGATTTAGTTATGAGTACATTTGAAACTCAACTAATTTCCGCCCTCCCACATTATTTTAATTGCTGGTACAGATACGTTGATGACATTTTTATTATAGTGAAAAATGAATATGTTGAAGATGCTTTGAAGCTATCAAATATACAAGATAGGAATATATCCTTCACACTGGAAACAGAAACAAAGGGAATGTTGCCGTTTTTAGATATAAATATTAATAATAATGATGGAAATTTAGAATTTGGAATCTATAGAAATGATACCCACACATAAAACTATTTAATCAAATGGGTTTAGCCCCATAGCTCACAAACACCCAATTTTCAACAGCTTAATATATAGACTGGTGAATTTACCAATCAGTAACATAAGTATAAAAAAAATGGAGAAGATACAGGAGATTGCCATTATAAATGGTTTTAACAAAAATTTTGTAAACAAAAAGATTCCTAAAGAAGAAATTGATCAATAATACCACAACACTATTAACTGAAAAAGAGAAACCGGTTTTTAAAAATATCACCTACCATCCAGTAGCTATGAATAAACTCCAAAAAAAATTATAAAGATATTAACATTAAACTGGCACCTGTTAACAAATACACTATGAAAAATGCTTTAGTGGACAACAGTTTTAATAACATTCCACAAGAGAAAAAGTCAGGCATCTTCAAAATAACATGTAAAGAATGTAATAAGATATACATTTGCAAAACCAAAACGAACAAAGGAACACAGTTAAAGGAGCATCTCAGGAACATTAAGTACAAACAGATTGATAGGTCAGCAATGGCACACCATTTTTGGAAAGATAATCACGACCAGGGGGTGTTCACGCAAAGGAGGTGGTTGGTCCCTTGTGTTTAGTACTCCCCCACTCGGTATGTAGCGCTAGTGTAGCACTTTGGGCGAAGGTGTGCGGGTGGTGCGCAAGTGAGACAGTGAACGAGAGAGAAACTTTAGTATCACCAACACAACTTGAAAATGAAACCAAGGAAAACCATTTCAATCACTAGTATAACTACTTTTTTAACTCTAAAATGCTGTATATTTATTAATTTCATATTTTGGAAGTTATTGCTGTGTGATTCCGTGAAATTCACACAATTAAAATATATTCATTTTGATTTTTGAGGTTGCAAACATGCTTTCTGCTTGCGTTGTATGTGATGGCGTCTTTTATGATTGGAAGCCAGAGCAAGAAAATTTGTTAGCAAAAAGCGCTGATTTCTTAAGCTTGTGGTAAGTATTTTATAAGATCATTATGTATTAAAAGATATTTGGCTTGAAATAGCTTGCTAAATACTTGTAGGATAATATAATTCTGTGAAAGATCATTTAGAATGAGATGAAATATAACGAATGCAGTTATTGAAATTTAAGATACACATTCAAACGTATTATCTACTTAAAGCCTAAATGTGTGTAGGTTGCTTTTTATTAGCTAAATATCCAGTATGTTCTTATTTGTTTCAGATAATGGTTAATAAATCTTGCTGCGTTCCAAATTGCGAGAGTAAAGGCTGGAAGAGTGAACATGGAAGCAAAACATCGCTTCACCGCTTTCTCCGCCCTGAAGAAAGGTAAGGCAACAGAAATGCATAGATATGTAGCAGATTATCGAGTTATTAATTGTAATATGAAAAATCTGTGCACACGTAATGGCTCAAAAGCATTTAAAGAGCACGGCTACGATGCGATAATGTATGGCTTTTGTGTTGTATTTCACTTCCAAAGGAGAATTTACCCCTTTTTCTGAAAGGTTACTGGCCAAGCTAACGTCATTAGTGTAATAAACACATGTAAAACTAATCACTGTTTAATATTATGCTCCTTTATTATACACTCGTTCTCACCTAATTTAATACGTTCTGTTTCGTTCAATACGAACTGAGCATGTAACTACTAACTGCAACTTTTTGAACTTAGTGTAAATATTACATTACATTATTTGTAGTTTTAATGTAAATATTACATTACATTATTTGTAGTTTCAATGCTTGTGTACCAACAATAGACGGAACTGATTTTAGTGCTATAGTTCTATAAATACTTCTTTGCAGGTAAATGTAATTTTTAATCTCTCCTTCACTTTGAGTATATTCGTTTTGAGAGCTTGCATATAATTGTAATTTCTTCGCAGGCAATGAAGTAGTAAGTGAATGTTGGTTATAAAATAGCTGCATTAAAATTTTGGATTTTATGCATACAGGCTTTTAAAGCACTTTGCATCCATCTTTTCAACTTCCTGTGTACAACTGTTTTAGGCAATAATTTTTTAAGTGTTCTTAAAAAAATTGGGATGTGTACTGTTCAAATATCAGTTTACTTTTGTCAAGCTTATAATATTAATTACATTTACTTGTAGGCGCAGAATTTGGATTCAGCAGATTGATGTATCACTAGCTTCAAAGTCTGGCAAGGAAATGAATGAGCTACGTGTTTGTGGATTGCATTTCACAGAAGATAAGTATATTAATGCTTTTCGCAAATTATTATTGCACGATGCTATTCCAAATATTAATTTGCCTGTTTTACATTGTTCTAGGGTATTTGAGAAGATTAATGATTCTGATTCTGCTGATGTCTCATACAGCTCTCCTACAAAAGATCAACTGGCAACTTCAGAAAAAACTAGTGTCTGCTTCAGGTGCTTCAAGAGATCAACCATCAACATACGCAGAATCTTGTGTTTTTTCTACTCCTGTTTTAGGTGCTACAGGTAGCAGAGTTTGTCGTAGGAGGCATTTATTAGAAGAACTGGAGATAAGCAGGAATGAAGTGACTCCAAGAAAGAAAAGAATTCTTAAGTTTGCAGCGAAAACTATGAAGAACTACAACCGTCTCAGGAAGCGTATCCAGATGACCCATGGCAGAATGAAGAAGCTCGTTAAGGTAGCAGACACTACTAATATGAATTTTTTTTTTACAGAATTACGTGTCACCTGCAGCAGCATTATCCTGTGGAGATGCTAGGAACAGATTTGTAAGGCCCCAGCATCGTCCCTGGACAAGAAGAGAGAAGTTATTAGCACTTGCTCTTTATAAACGTAGTCCTAAGGCTTATACATTTTAAAGTTTTCTGATTGTTCTACCATCTAGGAGCTCGTTGAGTAGACTATTAAATATGTTTCCTTTTAATTCAGGTATCAATGAAGGAATCATAAAGCATCTTGGATGTGAGGTACAAAAGTTGAATCAAAACCAGAGTGGCCACGAGTTTTGTATACTTTATTTAATGAAATTTCTCTAAGAAGTGGTTTGTTTTACAGGGTTGATGGGTTTGAAGATTATGGAGAACTGGGTAGGACGAAGCGGCAAGCTGACCATGCCTTGGTGTTCATTGCTAGAGGTCTGCGAAAGCAGTGGACACAGCCTGTGGCATACTACTTCTGCCGGTCTACTACACCTGCTGATATTTTAGAAGAACTGGTTATTAATGTAATTAAAGCTTTGTTTTCTGCAGGACTGATTGTGAAGACTGTTGTATGTGATCAGGGCAGCACAAATCGCTCAGCATTGAAGAATTTAGTGCAACGATTTCCTACAGAAAATAAAGAAAAGTTTTTGTTTCAGATTGGTGAAGAGAAGATTTCAACCATTTATGATGTGCCTCATTTATTAAAAAGTGTGCGTGACAATTTTTTGAATTATGATGTAAAAATAGGAAATGGTGTGGCAAAATGGGAACATGTGAAGCTGCTGTTGGCTGCTAATGAAAATTGTTTGTATAGATTAATTAATAAAATTACAGATATACATGTGCAGCCCAAAGGAAAAGATAAGATGCGGGTAAGTCTGGCTGCCCAGATCTTTAGTAAGACTATGTCTAGTGCCATGCTTGTGTTAGTTGATGGTTTTCCTCAGCATATGTCTTCTGATGTAAGAGCTACAGCTTCAGTTTTGTTATTTATGAATGATAGTCTTAATGGTTCCAGAAAATTTGCTCCTCCTCGTTGTCCACCAAGATGTTGCTTAACTCCAACATAAGGTCATCTGGCATTTTGGGAAAATGCAATTGCAGTTTTGACTAATATGCAGTTTGTTAATTCTGTTACAGGAAAGATTATTCGGCCTGCTTGTCAGGAAGGATGGCTGATTAGTATTCAAGCAGTGCAATATTTGTGGCATGAACTTAGAAATAGAGGGTTTAATAACTTAAATCTAAGAATTCTTAATCAAGATGGCCTGGAGAATTTTTTTGCAGTAATCTGTCAGCATGGAGGTGACAATAACAATCCAACTTATTCTCGGTTTATTTCAGCCTTTAAATCATGTGTGCTGAATGGGCTTTGTTCTTCTAATTCAAAGTCCAAGAACTGTGAGGATGACGAGGGACAGCTACTCTCTCGATTAGATAATTTTATTACAGATGGCATTGATGATTTGGTGCCAAGCAGTTCTTCTGATGTTTTGCATAATGATGTTTCTGTGAGTGTTTTAGGATTTGTGGAAGGCCAGTCTGCTCATTATGTGAGTGGTTATTTTGTTAAATGTTTATTATCTAACAGGCATTTTGCAGATTGCAGCAGTATGCTGACATCAGCTGAAGCCAGGGAAGGAGCTGATCATGATATCAAAGGTGCAAGAGATGCGGGAGGGAGACTGATGTATCCATCGAGGGAATTTTCTCATGATGTAGAACTTGCTGTTTCTGTATCAAAAAATTTGTTACCAGGTATTATTCATTCAAATAATGTCGGAGGTCAACTTTCAGAAGCAGTACAGCAGCAGTGTTCATTCTCATTGTCCCAGTGTAGCAAGCATAAAACAGAATTGTTACGTGAATTTCTTTCCATTTTTTCCAAAGTTATTACAGTAAATTCTTCTCTGTATCAGGTGATGTTGATAGCAGTAATTTAAGTAATTACAGTAAATTCTTCTCTGTTTTAGGTATTGTTGGTAGAAACAGTAATGAAATAGTAAACCAATGTTGCCTGGGTAAGGTTTTTCTCCGCAGTTTTCCCTTGCCCTGAAAAGGTAAATGCCAGGCTATTATAGGCACCCCTGACTCCGGAAGTATTTGCGCCATCATTTTATTAATTCCATTCATTTGAAATTAAAGATAATTTATAGTTTTAAAAATAAAATCAAATAAAATATTACTTTTGAAATTACATGTACTGATGTTATATTTTAAATAGAAACCTTTCCTTTTAATTTTCCTTTTCCTTTTCCTTTACCTTACTTCAATATATATTACACACAGTGAAAATGCAGATTGTCATTTTGCAGTAATATTATCTTCAATTGTATGTTTTACTGTGTATCTAATAAAATATTGCATTTTTGCTATCTGCAAAAGAAAGATGTTTATAGTAATGAAATCATGTTATCACAGTTTCTCAAAGATGGGGCCTTTAAATGTTAAAATTAGGCTCCATTTACGAGAAACTGTAATAACATGATTTCATACTATAAGCAATATAAAAATATGAGGCCAATGGGATAACGTTACCGGCCAGTAAGTGGTTTGCGAATTGGCCGATAGAGGCGCTAGTGCAGGCATCATATAGTACTCCCCCACTCGGTAGAGGTCACTGGTGTTTAGGGACCAACGGTTAACATTGCTGTGAGCCATCTACTTTAGAGGGTTATCTATGATCACGACATAAAGAGAGAAATAAAGTTACTTAAAGAAGCACATGGACGTACAGAATTGGACACATGGGAGAAGATTTATATTTATAAACATACGGATTATCACACGAATTTGGACATTGTAGGGGAATGTAGAACCAATTTCCAGTTTACAAAGAGAAAAACACACCAGGATGGAGCCACAGGTACTCAAAGATGTTAGTTTCTCTTATCAGTTGTCAAGTTGGTTCAAGATGGAGAGGATGTCCCTTCGAAACCGGCCCCACCATATTTAAAAGTAAGTGAACCATAAGAGTGTGTTAGACGACAAATTAATTATAATTTACATTTAACAAGCTTCGCTGTGCGAGTTCCAACAGAATATACATATTAAAATTTACACATCTAAAGTTAAGTCAAATGCACTTGATTTTTCAACTGTACTTTCAAAATAAACTGAGCAAGGTTATAAGGCACAACTTGAGAACTGCATTTAGCTAATATCTCTGTTACTATTATACAAAACAGTGTTTGTACAACTGGAGACAATCTAACTTATCTGCAAAGATTTATTTACCATTTATCATTAATATTAAAAAATATCACAAATTTATATATAATTTGCCACTGTCAGTTAATAAACATGCTACAAGTAATATCCCTGAATGATGCTTACCTTCTAATCAAAATTTAATGAAATTTTTTAGCAACCAACAAATATATACAATAAAGACCATAAGGTAAAAAGTATGGTTTTATAAACAACACTTCTGCAGGTTTATCTTACATAATTTTTTTGGCATCATTTTACAAACTGACTAGTCTTAATGCAATAAAATTGAAAATAGATTCTATTATAATAAAAATTTGCAAAAAAATTAATTACATAATACAGAAACATTAAATATAAAACACACATACTGGCTCTGTGTTTAACACATTTCTCTAATTATCAATATAATACTTCTTTAGGCCAAAGGCCATCTGAGCTGCTTTTGGTCCTGCAGTGGAGGGGTTGCTGTCACACATTTCCAAAGACTAATTTTGCAAAAATAGTCTTAACCAAAACGGACATTACATTTTCTCTAGGTCCTCGATCATTTTGATTCTATGAGTTGGTGGGGGATTTTTTCTAATCATCACTGCTGCCCGTATCACATCTTTAAAGACCTGCAATTAAACACAATTAATTATCAAACATAAGGCCTTGTATACCAAAATATTTTTTTAATATTTGTGGCAAATAAATAGGTAGCAAACACCTTGATGACAGATCCTGTATTACTGCAAAATGTGGCTGCTCATCATTCAGAATTTGCATATGTAAAACTGAACACAATGTGATGCATTTATGATGTACGAATCACCAAATTTCACACTGCATTTGGTACCTCAGTGATAAATATAGGGTTAAAAACAAAATTTTTAAAAAATAAATGCTAAACCTTACTAAATGTATTGCTTTAAACAATAATTAAGCAAGATGCCACAAGAGAAATTTATCTCCTGCAAAGTTAAAATGCAATCTGTCCCTTTCATTCCGATAATTATTTTCACATTAGTTCAATATTTGGAAAACTTATCCGTTAGACCTCAAAACATTACATTTTTTCAAAATACCATACTTTCCAGTCAATTATCTGCTAGCAATTCATGTAATGGCCAACCAGCCAACAGCCAAATGAACAAATCCTGGCATTATTGATCCCCTGGTACATAAATAAATAAATAAAAGGATGGTATATAGTAAAGTTAAGAAGTTCATCATGTACAAATTGCAATACAAAGTCAAGTAAAAGAGGCTTTCCCCTTAAATTTGTTTATAGTTTTCATAAATGCTTACCTAAAATATACACAGCCATCACTAATTATTAACAGGCGGTAAACATTTTTAAAAAAAAAAATCACTACTTGAACAAACATGTTTCCATGTACCAAGTAACAATACAGACAAGTGCATGTGGTCGCATTGGTAGTCACAGCATTCCACCTTGATATTGGTATTTGTTTGGATTTCAATGTTTGGCTGTCATGTAGATTTTGTTATCAGTAAATGTACATGTTCTTTGCAATTAATCTCTAACACAAACTGCAAATGAACCACTGAGCAACAGGTTTTTGTACTGGAAACAGAATAATATTGGTGATAGCAAGTTTTGAATTGCTGTTCAAATTCCAACATATCAAACAATGCAAAATTTGAACAAGAGCAGCTGCTGATGATTTCATAACAATAGCACTGCCAGATGCATTTTGCTATTGCCAAGGATGGCAATTATGTAGTCGGCCTTCAATAGCATGCACAACTTACTGCTAGAGCTTAGCACCACCACTCATATGCTTTCATAACTATGCTACTCATATGAAAAATTATGATTGTGTCAAATGCATTGAATTTTGTTCATTAGTTTGAAAGTTATAAGAGTAACTGGGGGCCAAAAGCGACTGAAACGCTGATAGTAAATGTTGCCAGTCCTGCTCATTTTTGTTCTGGCATGTTTGAAAACTCTGAAGAAAGTCAGTGACATTTGTGTCAACTTGGCATTCTAGCAAACGCATGGAAAACTTATGCATATACTTGTCATAAGACTTCTTTCTTACGAGGTAGCTCAACAATAAATATACTTACTAAATGGTGTATGTAAGCATTATTATAAAACACATTTTTATAATAACTGCTGCCAATCATTTTGTCATTGATGCACATTGAATGATTATATGCTCATATCTGCTACTGTGATATTTTTATAGACAGCATTTGCCAAATACATTTTGATTTTTCCCAAGAGAAACTCTTGACTGATTTATGCTGTAGTAAAACTTTGTGTTTTATTTTATTTTATTATTTTATTACTGCATGAAATTTTTTTGGTGAAAATTAAATTCTATGAAGATTATGTCCTGAAAAAGGTGTAAACTCTTGGCTATTCTGCACTGCACAAAAAAGAGCATTAGTTTTAAGCTCCTTATATTTTATCATAAATCATACTGGCTGATTTAGACTCCTATAATTATTCGATTTAATGCCACAAAATTAACCCAGGGCAGTTTTAAACAAATATCTGACAATGCTTACTCTGCGAACATTTGTTCCATCGAATGCTGATACGTAAAACACAGGAATACGGTTTCTTGCTGGAAAGTCAAAAACTTTCCGAGCAGCCCTCTCGCTCACTGAAACAAACATGCAGCAGAGTATTTTCATTAGCTTACCTTCAATACTTTTTATTTATGAATTAGAAATGTTGTAAATGAACATGTATTTCTTGGGGGTTCAATGCTTACTTAAGTGCAACATTATATTACCATCAGTATTCACCCCAAAAATGCATATTCGTAAATATTCCATAATTACAGAGAATAAATCATTTTCATAGCAATTATTTACAAAAATAATTTATTGATTTTGGTTATTTTCTTTACTCACCAAATATCAATATTTACTTTATGAAGACAGATTTAATTATTTTGTCATTGCAGCACCTCAGATTTAACAAAAGAGGTTCCTCCAGTCCAAGAGGTTTAAAATCTCATACAACCTACATCATATAAATAACCTTCAACAATATTCAAATGCATGTAAATTGATCTAAACTTCAAAAAATATTTTACTCATCGGTTTAATCTCGGCACTAAAGTGCCTGCCTGTTAATTCTGGGCCTGGATCAATTCTTGGTTAGGACATGTCTAGCAGATATTTTTCTCCTTGTTTTCTCTTCCTTTAACAAACGCCACATGACTTTAGATAACAATGAAATTTTGGCTTATTTTCACCTCAAATAAATAATTTTATTCAATGTTTCAAAGGACTATTGCAATTTGCCATAGAACCTTAATAGCTTGTTTAGAAAAGCATTAGAATGCAAGTATCATAACATACATGGCCATAGTGGGCAAATTGTAATGTATTTCCAATAGTAGCCATAGCTTATACTTATGTGTTTCCATTCTCAATGCAACTCAACATTTCGTTCTCATTAATTCTACTGCGTACTTTTGCTTTGAACATCACGATTTTTTGTCTAATGAATTATAAACTACATGATAAAAGTACAACCACAACAGTAATAATAATGGTAACAATAATAACTGGAAGCAAAGATCAGAGTAGTTTCAATGACATACCTGTAAGAAAATTATTATACTGCTCAACAAAATTAATTTTGATAATAAATATATTTCAAAAAACTGAAATTTTATTAGAATCGCTTGTAAGTTATATTTGGAGCACCTACTTCAAAAAACATCAAAATAGTATTTGAGTAAATAGTCTTAACGAGATCATTTTTCTATGGATTACCTTGCATTGTGGGATTAATGGAAATAAACTGACAGAATCTGTTGCAGAATGTATATCAGGCACATTTACTCCAATCAATAAAATAAATTCTCAAAAGTAAATTCTATTTCATTTAGAGAACATACAGCAACAATAAAATTTAATCCAAATCTTTTCAAATAATATCAAAAAATGCTAAAAATATTTTGCAAACTTCCTGAAAAGTTGAAGTTGCAATGTTCAACTGAAAATATATCATAACTGTTGAACCATCTCCAATGAATAGGAACCTCGAGCGCATCTTTCCACATTCTGTGAAATTCTAATGAAGAAATGAACATGAAACATCTCGGAATAGATACAGCTTTAATGACAAAAGGAAATATGCAAAATTAAAAAATAGTATGCTGAAATATAAAATTAATTTACCAGAACATTATGTATATAATGCTTTCATATATGCCCTTGTGCAAATTATTAATGTGAACAGAACTACTGCTTCAAGCAAAGTGTATCATTTGTCATCAACTTACATTTTTTGAGTATAACATTATTTAATTATTTTTGTCTTTCTGTAAAATTAATAAACTTCTGCATGCATCTAGGCATTGAATTCATGAACACTTTGAATTTTTTGGTTACAGAGTCCCACTTGCATTTAGTTACAAATAAGTTTTTATTTAGCAGATCAATAATTCTTTCTCAGTTTGTATTTACATACATTTCATAAATTCTCAACAGGATTCTTGTCGAAGAAAGCAAGACAGCAGACATATCCCTTGGTAAAGCAGTTACTCAACTGCCAGTTTCCAGCACCATCCTATATGTAAAACAAGGCTCAAACAAATGAATGTGCAACATTTTCTGTCCAGTCACGCCGAGTTCTTCATGACAGATGTATGCCAATAGTCAAGCTGTTAAAAGCTGATGGTTATAAGCAGGTGTCTAGTAATTAGAATTACCAAAGTTTGAATTCTGCCCAAGCTGAACAACATCACAGGAGCCTGTTAAACCCTTTTTAGTCATGTTATTATTACCAATCAGCAAACAGAACAGAAAGAGCAGGTGTGCTCCCATAAAGTACCTGCAACTTAATATGACTTATCTTAGAAGTGCTTCTATCACTAACTTACGGGGCCTGTGTGGTGCTGGAACAGGTATTTAGGTAAATGGTCATGATATCAAACTTATTATTGTCCCCATGCATACGTATGCTATAAAAGTTTGTTGTTACACAATTACATGCATATGCATCAATTCTACTGAACTTCAATTCAATACATTAAAACCACTCTCTTAAAGTTCTGTGCTGGGGCAAATTTAATGGTATGTCCTCTTCCTCATCATCACTATCTTCATTGTCATTCAGCAATCATTTGTGTCACTGTCATCTCTTAAATCAATAACAATTGCTATTTACTTAAATGTAAATTGGAACTTGCACAGTGAAGCCAATCATATTAATTGATATCATTGTATGATTCTGTTGAACTACACACTCTTAAAGCTTCACTTACTTTTCATAAATGTATGGAACCGGTTTCGAGAACATTTTGTTCCCATCTTCAGCCATGCTAAAGTTCAACTGTCGAATCATTCGTTGAGCTATGGGAATGTATATTCTGCTCTGGTGGCGGTGTGATAAACTTGTAGTTTATGTTTTCATCCCCGACAATGCAGAAGTTCATTATGCTGTCTTTGTATTTGTAGATGTAGATTTTCTCCCAGGTTGCTAATTCCGTAGGTCCTTGTACTGATTTTAATAATTTTGTTTTATTTATTATGTCGTGATTTTGTGTCCAAAAATGATATGCTACTGCTGATTTCTCCATTTGCTTGTACTTTATGTTCCTGAAATGTTCCTTTAACCGTGTGCCTATGTTTCTCTTTGTTTTCCCTATGTAGATTTTTTCACATTCTGCACAGTTTATTTTGTAAATACCTGATTTTTCTTCTTGTGGAATACTGTCATTAACATTATCTATCAGCAAATTTTGAACATTAAATCTATTAATCGGTGCCAACCTGATATTAAAATCTTTAAGAATATTCTGAAATTTTTTGTGGCCCATGCCCATGCCCATGTGAATTTTTTAAAAATAAGTTTAAAAATAAGTTTATCTTTTTTTTGCTGAAAGTGTTGTGGTTTCTTTGATATGTTTTTGTCTCTTGAATTTCTGCACCTTTTTATGTACTAGTTCTTTTTTAAAACCATTTTTAACTGCTGTTTCTTCTATTTGTTTGTATTCTTTAAAATATTCTTCTTTGCTAATTTGTAGGTTAACTAGCCGGTGTGTTAAACTGTTAATTACTGCATGTTTGTGTGCTGTAGGGTTAAAACTGTCAGTTGTCAAATTATTAAAATCAGTACAAGGACCTACGGAATTAGCAACCTGGGAGAAAATCTACATCTACAAATACAAAGACAGCATAATGACCTTCGACATTGTCGGGGATGAAAACATAAACTACAAGTTTATCACACCGCCACCAGAGCAGAATATACATTCCCACAGCTCAACGAATGATCCGACAGTTGAACTTTAGCATGGCTGAAGATGGGAACAAAATGTTCTCGAAACCGGTTCCATACATTTATGAAAAGTAAGTGAAGCTTTAAGAGTGTGTAGTTCGATTGAATCATACAATGATATCAATTAACAATTGCTATTGCATATGCCTTGATGGTCAGTTCTTGGTACTTAACAAAGATAAGTCAGTGGATTATGATTTTCTTCACATTCATGTTTCCTGAAGAAATCGTAAACATTAAACATAATATATGAATAAATTGATTTGATATATGTGACACTAAACACTCTTATTGGTTCACTTACTAAAGCAATAAGAGTGTTCAGTATGACATATATCACATGAATTTATTCATATGACTTGGTTTCACTGTGTTAGTTCCATATAATTTCTTTTTTAAAAGATGTGTTTTATTTAAAGATAATTTTCTCTACTTTGCTACTGTATTTGTTAAATTAATCACTTTCGCTAGTAATAACCTTCCTAAGCAACATTACTAAGGTGCTTATACATGGAAATTTAAACTAGGTGTTACGATTTACTAAATTACTTACTGATGCACCACAGTCAATGCAATGAGAAACTGGACTGTCAATCTCATTTGTGATTTCAAATGCCTTTTGTCCACAAATTTTATTCTTTGCTAATAATCAGAGAACCCTTATGACTATGTGTGATAAATACCTACGTAAATAAGCGTCACCTGAAATGGTGAGATTCAATAACAAAAATATCATAATATTAAGATATTCAGTGGTTTTTGAGTAATGTATTAAAATTTCTTCTAAAAACCAATGACTACAAACATATGTATTAATTATTAAGAGTTTTGAAATTTGTATAAAAACAGATTTACATTGCCATAATTAGTCTACTGGATATTTTATACTGGTTTTCACTGTGACGGTTCTGAATATATTCGAATTGGTAATATAAGGGATGTTCTAATAATAAACTAATAGAGCAACTTGCTATTCTAAAATCTTTAGAACAATTAAAGGAACTTCATAATATAAAGCATGGCATAAAATTTGCATAAATATAGACAGATGGCAAAAAAGCTTACATCTACTCTAAAACACAACCAAACTTTACAGAATCATAAGATCCATAAGGAACAAGATTATTGCACTGACAGAATATGCAATAGATCACACACTTTGGTTGGATAAAGGAACATGTAGGGGATGAGCTGGATTATCGACTTGCTAAAGAAGCTTCTCTAAAAGATGGAGAAGTGGCATACAACAAAATACCCGGTAACCATTGTCATGCATGAGAAGGAAAAGTGGCAACAGGAAGGGACAAATTATTCTTTTTGAAAGGTATTTAATGCCCATTTTTACTACTGACACACCACAGGCAGTATGGACAAATATGTCTAAAGGAGTAGTAACCAAGGTTTTCTTGGCATCAGTGTATAATAAAATAAAAAGGAATATTAATTATTCACAGAGTTTATAATTCTGGTAACAGGATATGGAAACTATGATCATACAACAGCAGATTTGGATCTACAGATAAAGCAAAATGCATGTGCAGTGAATATGAACATACAGTGAACAATTTTATATATAAAACTATATAATATTATGTAAGCAAAGGGACAAAATGATTTAGGACATTAGAAGAGCTAAAAGTGTTTGGCCTATGAGCAATGAATGACTGGTGAACAACTACCTTCAAATCTTCATGAAATTCATTTAATAAGACTTTTCTAATCTTGGAACATAGGACACAAAGTCATATTTTGTCTTTATGAGGAAAAGATAGGTGCATGCAATAGAATAATAAGTTTGATAAAAGGTTTATAACAGAATAGAAGATTTACAAATGTAATGGGAAAATAAACTGCAAAATAAATTATTAGAATAGTAAAAAAGTTATCTACATAATACAAAACAAATGCACAATACGTTCATTTGACTATAAGTCAGATATAATATGAAATTAATATATAGCAGGCTAATGCAGTTCTATATACAGGATGTAACAAAATGGGTTAAAACTTTGGGTAACATTTCTTGCATATGAGAATGCAAATATGTGTTTAACACCCATTTATACCACTGAGACACCACAGACGGTGGAAACTGATGATACCTGAAGTGAAATGATATATTGGGAAAGGATTTTCTGTTTTAAGGAAGGAAATGTTCCAGGCCTAAGTTTAGGGTACCTTCCTGGCATTTACCATTTATGAGTACTGAGGAAATCCTAGAACAAACCTCAGGAAGAGCATCCTGGTGGGAATAGAACCCCAAATCTCCCACTCACAAGTCCACACCTTAACCACCTCGGCCACCCGTGGCGGTATATTTTCTTTTTAGAGCAATTTAACTACAACTCTGCTTACACTGTGTGATATGTAAGCTAGAATGCCAGCATAGCTGTCCTGTGACAATAATCCCACAACAAAACAGTTACTAATACATACTTTAGGTCAACATTTGCTTTCACCCCTGATGAAATGGCATACGAGTGCTGTAACTATACTTAGTTCCTAAGTTCACAAAGTTTATGGTCATTTTGTACCATGTAGTCTACTTGTTATGCTCTTCACTTTATTGCTTGATGTAGCACCTAGAGCATACAGTCGGTTCTTTGTATTTATGGATATTGTTTCAGGTACAGTAAAATGAGGTATTCAAATGTGAGGTTGGCAGATGCTCAAATTATTTATGGATTAGCTGAAGGTGTATAAAGTCTTCATGACCCTACTCTGCAAGGCTGCCAGACAATACGAGATACTCCAGGGATACATCAGCACATTAAGGAGTCCAAACGATGGTGGTATATTATGGAGGACATTTTGAACATTTCATGTGATTTTCTGTTTCCTACAGTTGCAGCAGTTTTTACTAAAGATAAAGGTGATAATAGAGGATATGATGTGGTCGATGTGGGACTTAAGTTAATTGACTATTAGAATGGATTATGGGTTGGATTAACGATTCAGATTTCAGGGTTAAAGTTTACTTCTCCCTCTCCCTCTCCCTAGTTTAGACTCTGCTGCTGAATATTTTTATGGTCCTGTAGCCATTAGAGAAGTAGTCTTGGAGATTAATACAATTTCTCATTATAGCAGGTGAAACACAATTTGTTGTTCATAGTCTTTTCCCGCGTAAAAATGTGTTGCCATTATATTCTGGAGAATATGTGTCATTTTGCACTAACTATGGCAATCAATACGATTTTAATGCACTTTAATAACTCTAATACTCTGATCCAGAACCCCAATAAATTAAACTAATTCTGAGACGCATCTGCATACTCTTCACTGATAAATTTCCACTAACAATACTCTTCGACTGAACTGAATTAAATTGATAATTGAAATGAATTCTCTTGGCACAGACCTAACTTGAACTAAATTGAGGATTCACTGAAGAAATGCGTATCTTCCAAACTTCTAAAGGTCCAACCTGACTGCGCTTCCAACTATCTACTCCTGGACTGAATACTCTCTCCACTCCCTCCACTTCCAACTCAACTCAGACTGCCACGAACTGAACTGAGAGAATCTGGATCAATAGCCCCTGGGCCGCAAAATTGCAAGATTAAATAAACATGACAGTCTGCCAGTCTCACGATGATATCTTTATTCTTTCAAATGTTTTAGATAAGTCTACAATATTTTCTCCCATCTTTGCATCTCTATTGGGTAGTCTGTTTTCATCCAATTCTTCTCTGCTACATTATTGGTCTGATGACTTATGTGACTTCTTGCATGTCACCCACATATATATTTCATGAAACCATTAGGATCACCCTTCCAGAGGTTATCAGCCTGTCTTTTCACTCCCGTAGTCATCATATTCTTTATTACATCTTTCTTGCCTAATAAATAACTGCAAACCTTTCAGATAATGTACAAAGAAACATCCTTTTCCACGGCCCCTGCTTAAGAATTTCTCCAGAAAATATTGGTTTGCCATTTGCTTGGGCCCTCTATACACATGTTGATACAAGACAACAGAAATTCCCAAGTCAGATTTTTATAGCTGGGGTAGCTTTCTGCACTCTGGCAAAAATAAAATAAAAAACAATAATCTAAAACTTGTACAGAAAAAGAAATAAAGTTACACTCATGATAAAAATAAGGAAGTTATATAAAATTACTTACTATAACCACTCTAATTAAATTTGGGGGTGGCAGCTTATCAATACTGTCTCACAGTTCTGTTTTTCAATATTCTGCCACATGGTATACAAGTGTACAAAAACTGCCACAGGTGGCTGAGGTCGTTAAGGAGCGACAGGTCTGGGGTCGAATCCCACCAGGACTGTCCTCCCTGATGGAAATTTTTTCCAGGTCTTTCAACCCTCATAAATTGCAAATGCCAGGTAAGTACCCTAAACTTAGTTTTGGAACATTTCCTTCCGTAAAAAAAATAATTTTCCAATATATCATTTCATCCCATGTATCATCAGTGTCCACTGCCTGTAGCGCTTCAGTAGTAAAAATAGGCGTTAAATACTGATAAAAAAAAAACATAGAAAAGAAGTCTTACAAGGAAAAAAAGGAATTCAAAACCCTCATATTATATATTTTTATCCCGTACATGCAAGTAATTTTCCCCAAAGTTTTGACATAGCTTTTTGTTACATCCTGTATAATAGAAGCATAATTAAATAATAAGATAGTAATATAACAAAATCTAATTAGAGTGGAAGAGAGGTGGGTCAGTAAATTTAAATGCCACAAGTGTATATCACATAAAGTGTATAATATAAATCAATGAAAATAGAGGGAAAAGTCGTGTAACATCTGCCAGTATGCAGGGCAATTACATGTAATATTACTTTGTAATGTGGCACTATTAATTAAAAAAAATGCATGCATGCAATCTTTGTTTTCACACCTATTTTTAAGTTAAGTAAAGCAAATTTATATTTTCCTTTTTAAGTTTTCAATTTAGAATATTCAATAATGTGGCATTCATTTTGAATAGGAAGATGATGAATTTACATTTTTGTGTTTTTAGCATAAATGCCTTAAAATTTAAATATTTGTTGTCCATTAAAAATATATGATTGTTATATATTAAACACTAATTTTACTTGTAAGCACTACCAAATAAAAAATTAAATCATAATGAGCGTTCAAACCCAGTTTTTATTACCAGACATGTGCTTTTGTCTGCTCAGTCATCAGAGCACATAATCCGAGCAAATGCATTTCTTGTTTAAGGTGTAACTTTAACATGAACAGAAGGTGGTATTAAAAACAGTAATGTGAACCCAGCATTAACAAATACTTTCAATTTTTTCATATTTGATCAAGACTTCTTGTTGTTGCTTTATGTTTTTTTCCTTTTTCTTTTTTGCTTAAGTAGGAACAATAATCATTATATCTATGACAAGTTTGGTACAGAAGGTGTAAAAAGGTGCATTAATAATATGATACAATTTAAATTACAACACAAGCACAACACTTCAATGAAAATATTTCAGCATTTAAGTTTCGCAAAAAGTAATAAAATTATGAAAATTATTACCATCTATCTTATTTGCTGCAAAGACAACAGGTATACATCTTGGATAGCTAAGAATCTCTTTATACCAATACTTAATATGTTTGTAAGGTTTTTTTCTTGTGACATCAATTACCATTAGGCACGCATGGGCCCGACAGTAATAAGTTGGGTGCAATGATTTAAACTTTTTTTGTCCAGCAATGACCCAAAAATCTGGAAATAACAGAACAACAGGTTTTATAAAAATATTAGCAGCAAGGAAAAAATATATTCACAAAAAATATTAGTGTACAACAATAAATTTATTTAAATTTAAGAAATAAAACAAAGCATTTTGGAAAAATCCACATCTATAACAGATGTGAATGGATTATTCAAATGCTAAAATACACTTAAGGATTATTTTCATGAAAAACATGTTGACATGTTAAATAAACTCCTCTTTTCAATATTTTTACCTTCGGCTGTTAATGTCCTAAATCAATACTGGTAGGATGATGGAGCAGTTCACAGAATGAATGGCAAGCTAAAATATTCATGAGGAAACATACCTAAGTACCACATCATGTCATAAGTTCCATGCCTAGTTGGGATCAAACTTGTACTTTCCGATTGAACACGAGCAGCCTGACAACAGCACTGCCTATTTAAAACTAAGAACCAGGCCAATCCAATATGTTTATTTTAATATATTATAGGTAGAGTGTAGTGTTGGAAATTATCAATTGTACTGTAATAATATAATTTTATCGTTACTTTATGTATAAATAATTATGATGAGTGCAAAAAATTGTCTCATTGCCCTGAACAATGAACAATGACAGAGTTAGGTGTGGGCACACTTGTTTCCTATTAGCTTTAGTTCAATATTCAAACAGAGAATGGTATTCATAGGAAATGACATAATATGGTAAATTAATGCAAGAACTATTGAAACATAGTATAAGAAGCCACTGGGCCTATTACTTGTGAAAATGATTTACTATTACTACTATACGCTGATGACATCAGATGTTAAAGAGCATCCATAAATAAATCAATCAAACTATTACCATTATCATCATTATTATTAGTGCTATCCTTCTGGAACAGCATTTAACATAGTAAACTCAACAGCTATAAGTTAAGGTTTAATTAGAATCATGCACATCGATGGTAATTTTTATGCATGCTATCTATGCCATTTTCAGGCTGTATACCCCAGGCTTACAAGAAACAATACCAAGAAAAAAAAAGCATGCTGTGGAAACACAACTCACCTACAATAAAAATTTCATTCTTAAATTTAATTGCAAAACGGTATAATGTCACTCCATCAGAAGAAATCACCTGTTTCTTGTACTTCTCATGAAGAAAGCTCTTCATTAACCTAAAACAAACTCAAGCATTAATCAAAACACTATTCCTACAAAATTATAATAAGTACTTTCTGTCTACTTCTCATGAAGAAAGCTCTTCATTAACCTAAAACAAACTCAAGCATTAATCAAAACACTATTCCTACAAAATTATAATAAGTGCATTAATCAAAACACTATTCCTACAAAATTATAATAAGTACTTTCTGTCTACTTCTGTGAACCAAGCAAAGTGCAACTGATTAAAGCAATGCCAAAGGTCAAAGCAGACGAAACTTGCAAAAAAAAAAAAATTGATACAGCCATGTGGGAACAAATAACAAAAGTATAACACAGGAAAAACCTGAAATTGCAGTTATACCTACTGTTTACCTTTAAAGCCCCATGCAAAATGCTTAGGATGTATGTGAGAAGACAAAATGAAAAGACCTTTTACAAAAAAACAAACAGATGGAAAAATTCTCTTATTCAAGTAACATTTAAGATGACTTTTTCCAGATGGAAAAAGTATTATATATTCAAAGAAAATAAAAAATATATTTTTTTGCATGAAGAAAATATCAGTTTTTACTTGTATTTAGCAAAATGAATCACTTGATCAATCCAAAAGTCATAAAGTCCTGCATGAAAACAAAGGCATTACATAATGTCAGGAAATAACTACAATTATGCTTATAACCTTTAAACACACCTTTAAGAGTATGCAGAGTGCAGCAGCTGACAAATGTATTCACTATGGCAACTCAGAAGATTCTGTACAGATCCCATTTTGATGTTATCTGGGATAGATTCTATACGCAGAATAGATAGCTTTCAACAACCACAGATACCAACCATAGTTGGATGCACCACTGCAAACCAATGAAATAATATTTTGTTTATATCTATCTCTCCTTACTATCCTCTTTAAAACTGAAGAAAATGAAAAAAATCTCTACAGAGCTAAAGATTTAGTTCTGCAAACTTCAAATGTTAACAAATTAAAGTGTCTGTGAATGTGACCTTCAAAAGGCATTTTTTTAGTAATGACTAAAATTTTTTTGTGAATAGGACTTGAAACTTTTAAGGTGGTGACTACTGATTTATGGCTTCTTGGGTGATCAGCCATGTCATCTTCCAATATGGAAATAAATGCTGATGAAAAAATAGATGCTGTGTTTCAGTGGAGTGTTTGCAGGAATCAGCTAGAGAAGCATTCCAAGCTGGAGCAATCAGAGCTTATCCACACCCCCGCCTAGGAAGATGACTGCCTATTTGTTCACTTCTTGCACATAGTATTCCTATCCTATACACTTTTCACTTCCGACGATGGCAAAAAGCTGCAATTTATTCATTTGACATGATTGATCAACAAAGAAGCCATAATTTGTTTGCAAGTGTTTATAATGTGTTTTTAATAACTGCATAGATCAGCCCTTACATTTCAAGAATCTGAAGGCTGTTTCATCCCCTGGGAGCTTGGAAACTAATTCGTATATTTGCCTTGGAGAATCTATCCAATTCTCAGGTAAACACTTCCTAGTGAAGAGAACTTTTTAATACAATAAAAAAGTGATACCATTATTCTCAACCAGATTGACCGGGCATCCAGCTTTTGTAGAACATGTCCTTTTGCTTTTTTTGCTTCTGTTCTTCAGGCATTTAAAAATTAGGAAATATTAAGATGCAAACAACTGCAATGCATGTCTCAACTTCACAAGAAGATTGTAAGAGGACCCCATAGGTCCACAGAAGCTTATCCTGCCTGAGTAATGGTTTGATGGGAAGTGAAACATGTGTTGGTATCACCAAGCTTTTTTTTTTGTCATAAGCAATTTAAAGTAAATCTCAAAGTTTCAAATGCAACTTATGTGGAACCTGAGGTGAAAAGCCAGAAACACAATTTTGTTCAAGAACAGGAATTGGATTTTCCAGCAATGCTCAACTCATGCCCACAATGCAAGGTTAGGTCCACCCAGACTTGGCTTCAGAAAAATTCCCAGATTTTAATACTGTTCAAGGTTGGCCTTCTACCAATTTAGACCTCAGACCTTAACCCCATGGAGTAAAAACTGTGGCCATTGCTTGACAGTATGGTTTGCAAGAAAAGGAAACTTAAACTGAGAGTCTCTAGTGTGTTCTTTCAATCAGCAGTGGCATATTTTTCAAATGGAGGTAGTGTATGCTGCAATAGATAAATTGCTAGAGAAACTTCATTAATATGTGAGGTCAAAAGGGGGTCATTTTGAGAGCTGATTGGAGCTAAATGTTTGGAATACGTATGTGAACAACACATTAAAAGCAGATGGTAAAATAAAAAATTAACCTTAAATTTCACTTTGCGGAATTACCAATTGTTCCTTTTTCTTTTATAGTTTTGGCCTCTAAGTGCCAAGTGAACTTTATTATTTCTCTTTAATGATTCCAATTAAAATAAAAAAAAATGTTGAGAATAGAGTGACCAAATGATAAAGAGCAACCGGGAACTTTTAGCTATTCAATCATAATACACAATATGTGCAACCAATATATGGTCAGAGTTTTAATGGTTTACCCTATTTAAGATATCTTCATCATCATCATCATCATCATCATCATCATCATCATCATCTTTTAAAAGTCTTGCAACAACAATATAGAGAATATAAGAGATAGTGTAGGAACATACACTAAAAAACTGAAGTACATTAAATACAAATCAATGCTACATGTACACTGTATAGTTAACAATTAATATTTTGTGTATAACAGTTACAGGATATTGGTAACAACAGTGCAATATGTCCTACATCAGAAAACTGCTATCTACAGCTCAGAAGCTGATGAAATTTGCATTCAATAAAGTCGCTACTTATTGAACAATATATTTAATATTTATCGCAAAAATTAAATTAACAAAAATAAACAAAACGCTACTTATGTTACTAAATTTTAACTTTTTCTTTGTATACAGCTTGCATGATAAGATGCCCTAAGGCCTTAGGAGTAAAATTCATAATTTTCATTTTTTCAGTTTCTATTTGCAGCCCACCTTATCTTCTATGTTTTGCGTCTTTTAATCGTGCCACAGAGCTCCGGTCCTACTTAGAAATATGAATAACATGATGAGTGAAGATTTGTTGAAATGCGCCTTTGAGCATAGGCTGGTATTATACCATTTCGTTTTTCAACTACTAAGAAATCCCAAGAAAAGGAATTTCCGATATTTACCGAATGCCAAATTCCTAATTCATTCGCTGCGTGTCAACCCAACCATTTATGCTATTATTGATAAACCTGGTTTAACACATTTTAATTTTGAAAACCTCTATCCTCTATCCAAAAATGACACGTGGCATAGCATATATGAAATTTTATCATTATTCTTACATCGTTTTACCCACTGCTCTCTCACCAATACATAATATTTTAATTCTTAAATACTTCTTGGTATTATCCTCATAATCCAATTGATTTGCTAATCTCCAAGCCATTTTCAAGCACGACCTTTGCGAAACAATTTCGAATTCGTCACAATTATTAGGTGATGTCAGTAGTACCAATATATTACCTAACTTCAAGTAGTGCCAACCTCCAACAGAATGAAAACAAAAGACATTAGGTGTGCACAATATTGCCTGCCCGTTCAAAAAAAAAAAAAAAAAGAACAAAACTAATCGATCTGGATGATGGTCCACTTGACCTTACCCTAATTCTAAACCATGTTTACAGGTAAAATTTGTTAACACTACTTGTACATTATCCAAATGATGATTATGGAGGAGGTGGTGGTGGTGGTGATAATGAGAATTTCTTTTGAATGGTGTTTAAGGCCGTTTTTACTACTGAGGCACATTAGGTCCCAATTATATATTGGGAAAGGATTTTTTATGGAAGGGAACGTTCTAGGCATAAGTATTAGGGTACATCCTCGATATTTGCCATTTATGAGGACAGAGTAAAACCTGGGGAAAAAAATGTCAGAGAGGACGATTCTGGTGGGATTCGAACACCAGACCTCCCGCTCACAATACCGCGCCCAAACGATCTCGCCCCCCCCCCCCCCCGCGGCAGTGATGATGGTGATGATATCCCACACAAATCCTTCTCCTACATCTGCATTACAAAATTTGAAATAATTTTTCCAACTCCATATTTTTGCCTATTTATCAAGAGAATAAACTATATATGTTCAACTCCCGTTCCTCTCCACAGACATACTTCCAGATGACAAAATCTTCAGCTCGGCGTGCTTGTTATTTTATATGCCCCTATATGTTGTGTGTCGGTCATGGTGGTGTAGTAGTTACCATACTTGCCTCCTAAACCCAAGATCGCGGGTTCGAACCCGGCCAGGACCGATGGGTTTTTCGGGGCGTAAAAATCCTAAGTATGGCTTCCTTCAAAAGGGAAGTAAAGCCGTGGTTTCCGTGTCGTACATTTGCGGCACGACAAAGAACCTCAAGCCTGAAAGAGAGGCCTTTGAGCAAAATTAGTCGGCCGTTTCACGCCCTGAGTTGAATGGGACGCTGATGACCTGAGATGTTAAAGAGCGTCCATAAATAAATCAATCCAAAAAAATCCTATATGTTGTAATGCAGAAAAAAATGCTTTCTGCTGATGCAGATGACAGGGGCAGTTAACAAAACTGCTAAAACTTGTAAAACAACAAGAAATTACTTCAAGTCTTAAATACACCAATATGTAGCTTTAACCATCATTCATTTTACAACGACTCACTAGTTTTCCAGCTTTTTGTTCAAGTTTAATGTTGAATTTGAAAAGCCATGAAAGTCAGGAAGTTTCTTTTATGTTCATTACATTGTTTAATGAATGTTGGCCCAAAAAGTTGCATTCACCAATGGTGACAAGATGCTAAAATTTTCCAGTTACAGGTTTTAAACTACAAGTCTAGGCAAAACTGTCCAAAATCCAGTCATTTCTAACATCTACGGAATGCGGCGGGAAATAATGATGATTAATAAATTGAGAGGATGAAAGGTAATTAATTAATAGGTATTTATGCCTGGGATAGATTGATTGTTCTCTGGTTTACTTATTTTACACCCGTCCGGGGAATGTTTGGGTTGGGCGAGTTTGAGATAGTGTGTGGCTTCGGAAGATTTCCTGATGTAATTCTCGATCCTCTTCTCGGCGTGCTGATTCAAAGGTGAGACTGTGTTGTGAAGTCTCGGTCTTCTCCTGCTACGAGTATATGAGAGTTCAATCTACTGGCTTTTTTGGGAATGTAAAACAATTCTCGGTTCGAGGAATTGAATAGATTGGCCTCGAGAGTGGAGACAAAATGAGTCTAGATCACACAAGTATTTTATTGATGGTACATCTTTACACTCCGTGATTAAAGTTAGTTAATGGTAATTGTGTGTTAGGAACGACTATATGTGGCACGTATTTAAATTACTGTTTGTTACAGTGCGAAATCAGTCAGAGAAAAGTTTCGTTTTGATAAAGCACAATTATTGAGTCTTTACGGTGCGTTTTCTAATGCAACTCAGCATCAACTGGATCGAACTTCCACTGATCTACCTTCTAACCAACTTCCTCTCCCTAACAACTCCAATCCCTAGAATTGGATTGAAGCATATTAAACCGCTGGTCCATTAAACCAAACAACCTTTTGGTTTAATCAACCAGGGTGTTTCTATTGACAATATTCTGAAACAACTCCGACTTCAAATGCTTTAATTCGTATCTTTCCGATAGTTTTATCTGGCGACAGTCTGACTGTACGTATGACGCTTCTTGGGTCTTAATTTTAGTTAATTTGCTCTTTTAATCATTCTAATATCCCGTTCATTGACTGTTCGTTGCGATTTATGTTACGAAACCTTCTAATTGATAAATCTTTTTGCGCTTCTTATGTCTAGAGGCGGAGGTGTTATAATCTAGTTCGTGAAAAGATATACAGTAACTTGCTTTTCGTTTGCTGTACACGAAGAAGTTTACGTAATATTTTTCCCTAGCTGGTGCAATAGTCGATGTTCTTTTATTTGCCTTACATAAAAGATTCTAACGGCATATAGTCAGTTTCAGGGTCACCTTGGTTATTGCGAGAAGAAGCGATCGAGCCCATTATGGCCCTCCATCCGCCCTTCTCGTGAAACAAAATATTCTCTTTTGCCATACTGACTCCTTTGTGATATTTGGAAAGTTACTTGACTTTTCACTTCAACTTCAAATGTTATGCCTTCCAATTTTTATACTAATTTAATCTTCTTATGATCATCGTGAATACCTGGGTGTTTGCGTGTAATGGGAATATATTGTTTCTAGAATAGCATAGTTTTTGATAAACATTTTTTTTTTGTTCGCTGAACTATTTCTACAATAACTGGCAACTACTGGGGAAAAATACTTAAATAAGGCGGGGGGGGGAAGCAGAAGTCACTTCAATAGTTTTTGTATCACTTGTTAATAGCATGGTAGCGAAAGTGAATTCACCATTTTAGAATTCCATTAAACCTATGTAAAACTTGCACAAGTAATTGCTCAATTATGAAACATAATCATTTAGTTCACCTAAAGAATGTCTATATAACTGTGCAAATCAGTGAAAATTTCTCTTTTCTTCTCGCCCCAGTTATTCATTGATCTGCAAACATTTCTAGTTATACATATGGGGACTAAACATGAAGAAATAATTGGGCTGCTGTCCCCTCAAAAATACAAAACAAAATTTAAAAAAATAATTTTATTAGGCATTTTAATATTTGCTAAAATAATTTACATACTTTAAATATTCTAAACTTTTTTAACAAAAAAAGGCTTTTTATAACAAAAAAACTTTTTAGACAATTTAATGTAAGCTTATTTATTTATTAATATTTCTAATTATTTTGTTTGGCAAATGGTAGCTCAGCAAGTGTTGAAGCATCTTTTCTCCTCATTTGAACCATCCTGCCGCATAAAAATGTATACGAGCAGAAAAGGATGAATCATTGCATTTTTTCATTCTGTTTCAGAAACTAAATTATTAGTATAAGTGAATACTTATAAGGTAAAATATTAAAAACTCTGTGTAATGTTAAAATGCATTCAAATATAAAATTGTTAAAAGCACTAGGCATACAAGTTATTTCACTTATTTACAAAATGTCCATATTTACACAAGTCATATAATTTACATAGGAATTATAGTTGGAATACCTAATATATTTTTTCTTAATAGCAAATTAAAATTGCCGACAATAATAATTCAAATTTCTAGATAAGTGATTATACAAAAATATACTAATTACCTAGGTGTGGATCTTTGATTATAGACTTATTATATGTAGATCCAAATTGTACCTTATGCTATATAAATGCACTTAACTTTTGGTTCTACAATTTATTGCCTTTATGAGAAAAACTGCTCTATACTATAAAGTGATACTAAAAATTTCCTCTCCTCTAAAGACTCTCATACATGTCTCCCTTCTTTTCAGTCTATATATTATTCTCCAACCTTTCTTCTGAAACTTTGAAACCCTCTCCAATAAGACATCACTACAATATTACGATCTTATACTCCTGAAGCTATTAACAGTGCCGCAGTAAAATAATATTGATGTAGAGTTGGTTTGGTGAAACTTAACCTATTTTTTAGTTGGACATTTCGAGAACATTCACTCCCATCAGCAGGAGAAGAGCAAGTTCAAAATTATCCAGTAATGGTATCTAGATTTTTTTTTTACCTAATATCTCATGTAGTATTCTCACTGGCAGGCAGCGATATACACCATAAATGGGTTTAAGTTCTCTATTCTGTACTCTTTGCTTTGCCAGCCAACTGTCGGCTGCTATATCCTGGATTTCACAGGCGTATAGTATAACAGTGATGACGGAGGCTTTAAAAAGTTGTAATTTCCAGTGGAAAGGCATCGCCTTGGAACTGAGCACAGGGAACAGTTAAACTGTTGCTCTCATTGCCATTTGAGTAGTCTCGGCTATGTGTCCCTTTAAGGTTAGATCTTTGACGAGTTGCACACCCAAGTAGTTTATGAAACTTTCCCACTTTATTCTTTGATGTATGTATATGAATTTGGGGCGTTTGCGAGTATACGTGTTTTGTGAATATTATGGAGTTTGCTTTTTGCCGAGTTGATTGACATTCGTCAAAGCCTACACCACCTTCTATTAGGAGTAGCAATCTTTGATTGCGAATTATGGCTCTGTTTAGATTTTTATTTATTTTGTATAACAGTACGTCATCTGCGTATTGAGCAAAGTTGACGTCTGTTGTGTGTGGGAAGTCTGACATGTAGATATTGAATAGTATTGGGGAAAGAACAGAACTTTCGGGGACTCCCCTCGTGCGGGTCTTAGTGTTGAGCTGTTTCCTAACACCATAACTTTGAAAGTGCAATGTTTTAAGTATGAGTGTATTAAATGATTGTATTGCTTGGGTATTTCCAGGAGTATAGGTTTTTGTAGGAGTCCGACGTACTAGGTGGTTGAGAAGGCCTCTCCTGGGATCCCAGGGGTGAGGCCTCCAGCACCCTAAAGATCTGTTAGGTTGTAGAATCCCCAGGACACAAACCAAATTGACGGGGGAATAGGTTGGATTTTTCCCAGCAGGCGAAGCAAACTGGCTAGATTTAATCTCTCGAACACATTTGAGAGTGTGGAAAAGAGACTGATGGCTCGGTAACTGGATGGGTGGGATGGGCCTTTGCCCTGCTTTAGTATGCATATACATGTGCCTTCCTCCACTCTCGTGGAAAGTGGCCCAGGCTGATGCGCATTATGAAAAATTTTGTGACAAAGAGCACAGCCTTGAAAGGAAGGTTGAGGAGTATGACGGTAGTTATCCCGGCAGGTCTGGCAGCCTTTTTAAGGTTCAGGCGATGTAGTGCCTCATGGACTTCGTGGGGAATTTTTTTGAATGATTTATTTATGGACGCTCTTTAACAGCTCAGATCATCAGCGTCCCATTCAACTCAGGGCGTGAAACGGCCGACAAACTTTTGCTCAGAGGCCTCTCTTTCAAGCTTGAGGTTCCTTTTTGTGCCGTAAATGTACGACACGGGACCCACGGCTTTACTTCCCTTCCGAAGGAAGCCATACTTAGGATTTTTAACTTCGTGGGGATGGAAGATAGGAAACTTATAGTCGTCTTCGTCAGTCGGCCGTCGGAGAAATCGACGGACGTCGCGACGAATCTGACTTCAGAAAGTATTGTCCTGGGGGGTCGTTTCTAGGCATGAATAGACATTCCAGGTTGTCAGCTAGAGCTTTGGATTTGACATGAGGATCATGAACGAGGACTCCAGTTTTTATTCTTTATTTATTTTTTTTTGTATGGTTTTGTTTTTTACCACAATTCTTAAGAGGAAACATTTTGTGCAGCAGGATACTCCGGCAGGAAATTCTACTGACAGAAGTAATGACCTTCCGAACGCCAGCTCATCTGCCCTGCCCGCATTGCAATCCCATCCTTCAGACCACCACACGTACCGCAGACGATCCACTCCACCTACGCTGAGCACCAGTAATGAAGACCAGTCAGCACCGACTATTATCACATATTCCGCAATGAAAAAACTGAGGACGATCAGAACGCTTACGTATGCAAAGACTACCCCCAAAATAACTTAACAAGAATAGACAATATACAAGATAACTTTAATTAAATCAACAGGAAGAGAATATTAGAAGTAGGAGATAAAGGTAAGGGAGAAGGGAATGATGGAGATGAAAATACCTAAATTTATAATAGACAGCGATAATTTTGATTTACAGCCTGAAGTAGAGAATATACCTATACGTTTTTGCCACCGGGAAACAGGTGGAAAACGGAAGATTACAGAAGGAGATGGAAGGGTGTTGGAGATGCACGGAAATGAGCCGCGGGAGGAGATAGAGGATGGAGAAGCGGTGTCCGGAGAGGAGGAGTAGAGCGCGAGAAATGGTACAACCAGGGGACCAGGAGGATCAAGCGAGATGGAAGAAAAGTTGGAGGGTGATATGGTGGAAGCAATGTGATAGTGTTTAATCAGTTGAAGTGTTGGGACAAATAAATGAAATGAGTAGGAAAGATTAATAATGATAAATAAACTTTAACTTAAGTAAGTTGTTAAAGAGAAGGATATTATTATGAATGATATAAAGTAAGGAGATTTGAAATTATTAACTGTAATGTCCAATTTAAGAGAATCTCTGCCAAGTTCTGGAAACCGGTACATACCGCTGGTAACCAGTGGTTAGTAGTAGTATAGTTGTATAGTAATGGAATAAATAGCCTACCAGCTATAATTCTTACTGGTACCAGTAATATTGTTAATTTGGTAGTTTTTGTAGACTTTGGAAGATAATTTTGTGAAGTATTTAGGTATATTTATATTTTGGTTTAATTTCATTATTATTTTCTCTTGATTTTTTATTATATTATTTGAATCTGGTTTTTAGGAAAATCGGTAAAATCATGTATTAAGAGATTATTGAATTGTATAGTTATAACAATAAATGGAAAATTTGATATATACGCCCGGGTTTTAAAAACCAGGTACCAGGGTGGCGAATACAGATTTTATCTATTTATTTGTTTGTTTGTTTGTTTGTTTGTTTGTTTAGGCCTCACCAGCGTGCGCAGACACATGACTGAAAGCTACCTACTCCACAAAGTACGAATCCGCTGCTACTCCGCCGTCAAAGCATTGCGCATAAGATCTATGATTGGTCCATCTCCACTTGCACGCTTAATCTTTTTACAAGAGGCAGACTTCAGCGACGCAATACTTACTGCCTTACAAATCGCAGGCCAGCACCATCAGTTCAAGCCAAGACTCACGCACCGCACCTTCACATGTCGCAGGTATTGCGCTTACGGCCACACCGCTGAAACCTACACGCAACATCGGCGCTAACTCAACATAACTTAACTCGCCGATGCCGTTACTGTGTCTCGTGCGGGGTAAGGAATCACTTCAGGGGCCAGGCAACCTGTCCACTCGCAACTGGACATTCACCACAGGCTATACCATTACTGAAACTCAGAAACGGCATCACACCAACTTTAACTTACCTCAGCGCATCACTTCAAGCGGAACAAGGCGTTGCTCTCGCCTTCACGTATCAGCTTAAGCAGCTCAACTCGCAGTTCATACCGGTTTGGATATGGTGCAGCACTTAGTTAAGAACTTCAAAATTATGCAGGAAACTGTCTCTGAGCGCGTCAGTGCCTTGGAGGAGGCATTAACTGGGTACCACATCTACTCCACAAACAGCCAAGAACAACTACGACAGATACTACAAAATCAGCACAAGGAAACTACAAGTCAGTCCAGCGACGCAACAGAACAACCTACGCGACACTTGGAAAGCTTAGCTCAAATAGGCGATAAAGCCAAAATACTTCAAGCACTTACGTCAATATCACATCTTGATAGCACATACTCAACTGATACACATCAGCTGCAAAACGCACCATCTCACCCCCTTTTACTCCATTCATTTAGGACACTCCAGAACATCAATCAAAACTCCAGCAGTGCCTGAAATGGCGGCCTGCATTCCAACATTAAAAAAAAAAATTGTTCGCTTTAGTGTTCTTCTAAAAACACACCTTAAAATTATTGATTAAAATCAACCCTTTTACAATTCCTTCCACAATTTTCTTAAATTTGTTGGGGGATCAAGTAAGGCGTCTGCCATTCTTGGCCCCTGACTCTCCATCTTACTGCTCCCAGTTACCAACTGTTAGTCAATTTAAAAATATTAAGAGGTTGCATAAGCGAACCTCGCAAAACCACTCTATTCCTTTACCTTACCATACTTAGGCCTTAAAAAGACCTCTGGTAGAATTTTATCAGATTTTGTGCTTTATTCTATTTTTCTCTCTGTGGCTGTTACACTGTACTGCCTTTCAGGTTAATTTACATATATTATATTTTTTATCTGTGTTTTGGGTGAAGGTTTGCTTTAGAAACCCATACATGGCCAAAAACTGCTCCAGAGAACAGTTTCTTTAGAATTCGCATAAGCCAGGAATTTTAGGATAGGGCATGTTTTTACCTTGCTTAATGTATTGTACTGACAAGAACGTAACTTACCTACATCTTTGTTATAATCTATTTACAATATGCAAAATGTGCTTTTGGGGATTGTACGTTTGGGTGGATGGTTAGAAAGTACGGATTCTTTTATGCTTGCGATGCTGGGTTTTTTTGGGCAGTTTGTTGTATTGGGGGTTGTGGTGATTTTTGTTGTGATCTATGTGTTTGTGCAGCGGTTTTGAAATGTCTGTAGGAAGGTAGGGGTTTATAGTTCATTATAGGTGGTTCTATTGGTGTTAAGGTTTGGAAACCGTAGGAATTTTTGTATACATATATTTTGTCTGCATTGTAAGGAGAGGAGGTTGGTTTTGGATGTATTTGCCCATGCTGTGTAGACGTATAATATGAATTGTTTTATAAACGTTTTAAAAAGGATGATTTTTGTTTTTGTCTGTATTTGTTTGCTGATTAGTAATGCAGATCTCACATAGGTACTATATTTGGCCCTTTTTCTTTATTGTGTTTTCAATGTGTTCGTTCCACGTTAGTTTTCTGTCTAATATGGTTCCCAGGTACTTAATAATAGGTTGACGCTGCTGTTTCTGTACATGTAGTTGTAATTCTATTTGGTGGTTTTTTCTTGTTTTTGTGAAGTTGGTTTTTCTCGGCACTTATTATTATTTTCCAATTGGCGTCCCATTTCAGAAGTATGTCAAAGTATCTTTGTAACTTTAGGTGTGGGCTGTGTTTGTAGACTGCTATGTCGTCAGCGTATTGTTGCGTTTTGAATTTGTGGTCAATGCGTATGTCGCGAGTGTACAGGGTGTACAGATATGCGACTTGAACTGCTCCTTGTGGCACTCCAGCTATTATAGGGGAGGTTGGGTATTTATCGTGTGCTACTTGGACGTGAAAGAAGCGTGTCTTCAGCAAGCTGGCTAGTATGTGTAGGTGTGGTCTTAGGGCTGTGATATATTTTGTATAATAGACCATTGTGCCAGCACCTGTCGAAGGTTGCTTCCACGTCCGGTGCTGTTGTTGTTGAACTGTGTGCTGATATAGTCGGTAAGTTTCAGTATTTGTATTTATGTGGAGTGAAGTCGTCGAAACCTAAACTATTGATTCGACAGTACGGCGGATAATGGTACATTTCCCTTCATTTGTTGGTTGAGGATCTTCTGCAGTACTTTCCCCATGACCGGAAACAGGCTGATGGGTTTGTAATTTTCTGGGTTATGTCAGCCGTTGCCTAATTTTGATATCATGATAATTTTGGTCTCCTTCCAGGATTGGGGAAAATAGTGAAGTTGGATGCATGAGTTTATTATTTGTGTTAGGTGGACTAAGACTTTTCTTGAGAAATGTTTGAGATCTTCATTGGGGATGCCTTCCGGTCCTGCAACATTGTACTTTATTAGTGTTTTAATATGATTGTAAAGTTGGAGAGGGGTGAGATTTGGTAGGGTAGTGGCGGGTGGTTGGTTCATCCATTCCCACCCCCAATTATTTACAATATGTGTTGTGCAGGGTTTTTCGAACGCTTTTCAGTGAACCTCTTACTCAGTATTTGCGCAAAGATATTTGCCTTTTCCTTTGGGATGGATATTTTCCCTTGTGAGGTAACCAATGATTCTGAACTTGAGATTTCTTCAGAGTAGGATCCGAAGGCTCGAAGTAAAGCCTATTTGGAAGCATCCCTATGTGTAACTGCCATTAGCTTTCTTTCAAAGTGTGCATGTTTTTCTACGCAAACCTGTTGTCCAATGACCGACCGTAACCACTGTGCTAATGATCTGTAGACTGCGCGCCGTGTATTCCGCCACTGTCGCAGGTATTTCTTTCTTATGCCTAGCTGTCTTTCTATATTCGGGAAGGATGTGAAAGGGAAGGCAGCTGGGGTGTACGAGGTGGATTTTGTTTTGGCAGTTTTTATGAATGCAGTGAGGTCTGCGACCCTTTTTTCAAGCTCTTGGACGTTTGTGTACTCTTTCGGGCTTGGCCATTTATTGAGTAAGATTTTGAACTTGTACCAGTGTGTGTTCTGTATGTAGGTCTTGATTGTTCGTGTGATGGTTGCTCGTCCACCTGTATTGAATTTTATGGGAAAATGGTCAGAGCCCAGACTGTAGTACACTGCAGGGTGACGAGGCTGTAAATTCCCTATAAAGGATTAGATCCGATGTGTCGATAGGAATGGTGGGGTTATGGTGCCAGTAGGAGTGATCCAGTGCAGTTCTAATTTACATGTTATGATGGAGCAGAGCGAAGTCTAGTAGGGCGTGTCAGTTTTGGTGATGGTGCCAGTACGAGTGATCCAGTGCAGTTCTAATTTATATGTTATGATGGAGCAGAACGAGGGTGTGTGAGCTTTGGGTCAAGCTATGGAATGCCAGAGGGTATGGCTGGCATTTAGGACTCCTGCTACAATGATTTTTTGGCTATGCATTTGTTAATTGTCCAAGCCGCGAATCATTCCTCCTGGGCTTCAGGTGGGGTGACGGTAGGCTGCCAGGATGGAGATTCGCTGTATATTTACCATTACGCCCCAAAGCTTCCAGTTGCGGTAGTACTAGTGCTGTGCTTATGGCTAGGTTGTTTTTGGCAATGACTGCAGTGCCGCCTCCTGAAAGCTGTCCAGGCTTGTCCACCCTGTGCACTTTTATATGAAATTTCTTATGTGGTTTCAGATTTGTTTCCGTTACAAATGCTATATCCATCATATTTTTGAAAGAAGGAAACCATTTCGTATGTGTTACCAAGAGTGCTATTCGCATTTCACAGGAGGGCGTTTAGTTTGTCGTGTCTATTGTTTCGTTGTGTAGCCATTTATAAGTCGAACTGAAAAATTACCTCTAATTTGTAAGCAAGCCCTGTTGCTCTATCGAATTTTCTTAACAGTTTCTGTTTGAATTACGTGTACTTTGTTTAGGTCAAATTTGTTTAAAGAGTGCCACAATTTCTTTAATAGAGAACATCTCTGTTGTTATTGTGTTTGCATCGCCACTTGAGGTGACTGCTAAGTATCTCGTGGTTACAATGGTGCACTGTGTTTGATAGGGGTCGGAGTGGGTAGGTTTTGTTTTGCTGCATTTATCTTTTTGGCGTACGTGAGTTTTTGCCTTCTGTCCCTTTCATTTTGGAAAATTATACATCCCCTGTAATTTGCAGGATATTCCCTGTTGCAGTTGTGCAAGTTGGGGTGAACTTGTTGGGACAATATTGTACCATGTGCAAGTCACTACACAATGGTGGAGGGTATACATTTAAATGTGTGACCGGTTTGTTGAAAATTATTACATTGTGCTATGTGGTTTTGTGACCGCTGATGTTCAACTTAGATGATAACGTTCATCACCTAACGTTCCTGTATGAAGTATTTTCATTTTTCAGTGCTGTCATGTGTAACCAGGTAGAGGGGAAGGAGCCTACCTAGAGCCTCAAGCTGCTTACAATTCTGTAGAGGACACTGGTTGGCTTTTATGGCTTCAGAGATATTCTATAGTTCCATGCCTCGAAATCACGTAGAGAAATGGTTGTTCGCTTTTTTCAACATATGAACAGTATTGAATGACTGCCTTCTGTGGCTCTGTGTGGATCGCTTTAAATGACTGAAACTTGTTGAGCAGTACTTTCAGTCCGTAATATGTAAACCCTGGCATGGCAAGTATTTTGCAAAATTTGCGTTATGCTTTTGAGTATAGTGATGTTAGGGATTATAATCTGGGGCCCTTTGTGGGAGAGGGCCTCCTGTGGCCTGTGTTTGTGTGATGTCTTTTTGTTGAGTTTGTACATGTTTGGTAGCATTTGTTTGGCTATTCGTGCTGCCTGAATTTTGTAGGTTTTGGATCATGATTTGGATTTGTTTTGTAGTTATTTTGACCGGTTTGGTGGTGTTTGAAGTTGATTTGGAAGGAGTGGTTTTTTTTATAGACTAGCTGTCTTTTTGTGTGGGTTCTTTATCTAGAAGTGTTGTCTTCTATTATTTTCCCTGAGCCTGACTAAATGGTAAGCTGGGTTAGTAACCAGCTCATGTACGGATGCTGGGTACCTCCCGCCTGTGGGCTTAACCGCATTGTGGGAGAAAGGGTACTGGAGGATTGGGTGGTAAAGGGATGTGGATTTTGGAAACAGTGCTCTTGACTGCTCCTGATGCTATGGGTAGATATAGTGTCCAATATGGGTATGTCCTAAAAGCTCTAATTTGGGTTTTAATACGGCTATATTGCTTCTGAATCACTGTTTGGCTTATTTAAGTGCAACTGTGTTGAAATAACTACGTAATTTCCGTTATATGGATTTTTACAATTGTCATTCAAATGCCCCCAGGACAGGCGTGGTACCTTGAATTTGAATATGTCCCTGCCTTCCCGTGAATTACAGAGCAATTGATACAATTAACATTTACAATTTTAGAATAAGCAACTCTGTAAATAGGTGCAAGTATGCTTGCATTTTCTTTTTGTAGTTACTTTAATGACAATTAGAATTAATATTCTATAGTTTTTAATTGAATTCATAAATTTTAATTATTGTAATATTAAGGGAAAAATGTAAAAATGTAACCAGGTAAGGGAAAGCTCTCAGCTTTCTCCGTACGCAAAAGGGAGACAATGCAAGGTAATCCCTATTGATTTGCGGCTTGGGTAGCAAATGCCCCTGGCTCAGGGAAAACACGCGGCAAAATTTGCATGTGTCTCAGTAAAAGAATCGCTGACAGTAAAGCATGAAATCTATTTAAATTCATCATACTGACGAATGGCGAAACATTTGAAGCATTTGAATTGAATATTTTATTCCAGCGAATAGAAATAAAATTCAGCGAGGTAAGCACTCACCTATGAGACACGTTAACACAAAATTGGAGGGAGAATTTCGCGACTTTACTCATGGATAGAGTCATTTTGTGTTGTGTATAAAATGGCTATATTTTGCCCAAAAGGGGGCAATTTCAGAATTTCCAGGCGCAGATACGTGTTGCTGCCATATGCCTGCAGCAAAAGCGGCATAAGTAGCAAGTACAAAGCTCTGGCAACGAAGTTTGAGCGTGAGTCACCACGCGAACTGACGACACATCGTTGAACTGCAGTGAGTATTCAGTTAAATTAACCATTTCCTCTCACTCACAACCATTTTGGCCAATAAACGTACGCGTTTACCAACATTATTTTGCCCGTGGTTCGACGAGAGAGCGGATTTCACCCAAATATTCATGTTAAGAGAGTAAACTATATAAGCGAAGTAAACAACGAAGTGTTATTTGTCATCACCTTCGAAGTCCCGTTCAACTCAGGTCCGGAGGCTAGTTCACATCCGCCAAAATACAGCGAAAGACCCTCCACAGAGTCTCATCGAAGAACAATATGGGTGGTCTGCATCAGCCGTGGCGAAACTTGCTATCACCTGGCATAAATTATTTACCGCAGCACCCATAAACCTCCATTCCCTTCTTCCACCAACATTCCTAATTTAAACTGGCCAAAACGTGTGGGCACATTGAAAACATTTCAAGGTACCACCCATCTCCCACCATATAGTTAGGTTTCAAATCTGGGCTTTGGCCTACTTTGGCATTTTAGTTGCCTAAGGATCGGATGAGAGCACTTTCGTGGTATAGTAATTTACGGTAAAATTTCTGGGAAAAGGTTTCATGAAGCAGTCTGCTCGGGAAGCACCGATATAAACAATAAATTGCACGAAGCCCCTTATTCTGCGCCCTTTGAATGAGTGACAGCCAACTATCAACTGCCATACCGCAAATCTCGCAAGCGGAGAAGAGAACGTTGATCAGAGCTTTAAAGAGGTGGAGTTTTAAGTTAAATGGAATCGCTTCCGAACTAAATACAGGGTTCAGTTGAGCAATATCTCTCTGGGCCCTGTGAGCAGTCCTAGAGATGTGTTCCTGAAAACTCAATCCTTTATCTAGCTGAACAAGCAAATAAGAAAGAGAATCCTTCCACTGCATCCTTTGCCTATTGTAGGTAAGTGTAGGGCAGTTTGCCGGAGTGCCATTTTTGGGAAATATGACGGCGTGGCTTTTTGCTGGATTAACGGACATTCTCCAAAAGGTGCTTCACCTCTCTATTATATGTGACAGTTTTTGAACGGGAATTATGGGTCTGGCCATGTGTACTTTTGTGTTATATACAAAGACGTCGTCTGCATGCTGTGCCATGTTAAGGCACGTTGTTTGAGGGAAGTATGCCATTTATATGTGGAAAAGGACTGCAGAAAGAACAGAGCCTTCTGGCACTTAGGCGCATATTTACCTCAGTGTGGAGCTGTTTCCCGCCACAGTAATAGTGAAAGTTCGGTGTTTGGTGTGGGAGTGTAATAGTTGTATGTAGGGTGTGTGGAAGCCCAAGGGAGATGAGTTTGTACAGGAATCCGGCATGCCAGGTCGTAGAGAAGGCCTTTTCTATATCCAGAGATACCGCGGAGGTGAATGCCTTGCCCTGAAAACCCAGAGATGCAGCATCCACCACCCCCAGCAGCTGTTGGGTAGTAGAGTGTCCAGCACGGAAGCCAAATTGATGAGTGGGGTATGACTTGAATGTTCCCAAGAAGGGGTGACAGGCGGACCAGTGAAAGTCTCTCAAAGACTTTCGCAAGTGTCGAGAGGAGGCTGATGGAGCGGAAACTGGAAGAATGATTTGAGTCTTTGTCCGATTTCAATATCCATATCATGCTCGCTCAGGTGACATGGGCTTCATGGCGCAATCTCCTCCAGAGTCTTCTTATTGTCATTGGAATAATTTGCGGGCTACTCAAGATTGCCGAAAAAGGAGCTCTAGGTCCAGTGGAATGAGGTCTGGGTATGGGAGAAGGAGGTATGGACTGAGAGGATATGAGCTAATCGTTTAACCGTGAGGGAGAAGGGTGAGACTGCTGTCTCTAAGAAGGGGATGTATGTGATTTATGGGTTGAGACAATCGTTAACGATTTTCAAGTCGATTTAGCGGTTTAGACCTGCGACATCGTGGCTAGCAACCCTTGTGTTGAACTCTACCTGCACGGGATCATGGTCGAAATGTAGAGCTTTGATTGATTCGAAGGTGATATGGTGTAGGAATTGTTTGATGATCGCGAACACAATGACTGAAGGTTGTCCTCTACTGAGCGGAAAATGTGTGGGTTGCCAGGGACCCTGTACTCGTAGTTGTGGGTTCTGATCTACTAAGAGAGCGTTTGTCATGCCTCTGTAATCTGCCCCTTGAGAGCAAATCAATGGGCGTGTTTGGCATTGAAGTCATAGGCCAGAATATTACAAGGATGTAAGGCTACGCTGGATTGACAGTCGGGTTCTACGATTGCTCAGGAAGGAGAGTGGTATTCAGATATTAGCCAAACCTCCCTGCCTCCGATTTCTACAAATGCGGCCGTGGCCTCCTACGTCTCATGTGCCGGAATCTGGAATACACGGTGGACTACGTTTCTCCTTACTAGTAACGCTGTGCTTCCTCCTGGGCAACCACGATCAGTTCACAGGCTGATGTATCCCTGAAGGCGGATTTAGTAATAGTGATGGAAATGCGTCAGTCTAACTAGTAAGGCGTCCAGGGCTTACTGAAATGCAAAATGTTGAAGTTCATCCCTTCGTTCAATAAGGTCATTCGCATTCCAGAATGCCAAACGGAATGAGGTGCGAGACCTAATTCCGCAACCCATTTTGGTCGACTCGGTCTCCGTTACAAAGTAGGGTGACAGCTTAAAAGGCTATCAGTATTTTACTTGAGAGGTCAGGATCGTTTGGGAAACGAGTGCAAAGGCCCTACAGCCGCTTGCCACATGTTTGCCAAATATTTGACAGCAGTTGCAGCAGCTCAAAGGTATTTCCCCTCTCTTGGGTGCGGTTTTGTAGTTCTGGGTCTGGTGGGGGTGGTATGTTTGTAGTAGGCCTAGAGGTCGTCCGCCGCTCCTCGGTCTCACCCACCGGTTGGGGGACAACTGGCTGGAAATTTCCACCAGCCGTGCTCCCTTCAGCCGGTACGACCGAGAAGACCTTCCATTTTTGGATTTGGAGAGTAGTCAGGTAAAGGGTGTTTTGTTTGGGCGTTGGAGGCTGTGATTGTTATTTTGCAGCTCAGGTATGAAGACGTTTATCAGAGGTCTGGTTTTGCACCATTGCTGCGTAGCAGATTTGTCGCTGCGTAGTGGTTGCTGTTGGAGTTGCGGCCTGAGCTGCTGTTGAGTTGGCTGATGTGGTTGCTCTGGTGCTCTGTCTGTTTGGAGCATAAGTTGCATCTCTGTCCGATGTATCTCCATTTTCTGGAAGTTCCCTTCGGGTTTTGTTTATGAATCGTCAGCCTTACTGGAAATCGACAATAACCGGCAACGTGTTCTGCTTTGCAGTTAGCGCAAGTAGCACTATCAGTGAGAGCTCGTTGGCTGACATCACGAGGATGGGATATACCGCGTCTAGTGCAGTGGGAGTTCCGGAATCAGAACTGGTTCGGTGGTTGAAGCCCAAGTAGCGGTGGCACTGAGTAGGGCCGCCAGGGCATCCAGAAGTTTCTATCTCTACTCTGGGGAACAAATGGATTGGATTTTTTTTTTTTTTCTATTTTGATCTCACTTTCATCTGTTTTGTTTTCGATTTCATTTATTTACGGGCGGTTTTTAACATCTCAGGTCATCTTGTTCCATTCAATTCAGGGAGTGAAACGGCAGACAAATTTTGCTCAGAGGCCTCTTTTTTCAGGATGGAGGTTCTTTTTCGTCCCGTAAATGTACGACACGGAACCCACTGCTTTACTTCCCTTCCGAAAAAACTATACTTAGGTTTTTTCACGCCCGAAAAATCCATAACTCCTGGCCGTGTTTGAACACACTATCTAGGGTTTAGAAGGCGCGTGTGGTTACCACTAAACTACCAGGAACGACGGGGTCATCTTCCCCCCACTATAATTAGAAAGAGGGGTATGGGAATTCTGTCTGGGGGTTGTTCCTCAGGAGCGGGTTTCGACAGCTGCTTCACTATATCGGGTGTTATGCCCTGACGTTTGAGGTATGTCTCGAAATCACCCACCGGAGTACCCTCAGGATTAATTCCCCTTAGATCCCTCACTTTGTCAATAGCAAAGGAAAGCTTTTGACTTTCCTCTTTTTCAAACAGGCCAGCAGTTTCTGTAGGCCCTCGGCAGATCGTGCTTGGAATCTAAAGATGTTTCCCTTTCAAAACGCCTTGCACTCCCCCATGAGGATGGGCATTACTTCCTTGAGGAAGCCCGTCATCCCCTGGAAGGAGTCCACTATGATTGGTGGGTTGTTTTTCTTTGTGATTCTGCTCGGTGAATTTGTCAAGGTTGTCTGTCCAGTCAAAGCGGAGCCTTCATTCGCTGGCTGTGGGCGAGAGCGTCGCTTCCTCTTACCAGCTACTATCTGAAATTCAGCTTCATCGGGGTCTAAAGCCAAGTCTGATGAGTTGTCTCCCTCCTCCATATAAGAGCATTGTATAGAGAGAAGACATGGGTTTTCTCTGAGTCAGAAGAAAATCGGCGAAAGAAGTCCCACCGTAAGAAGTGATCACTGAGTAAACTAATTTTTAGCCTGCTCGAATATGAAACATTAGGTTGAAAGGCGCTCATCCGCGCTCTTTAAAGAGACTTTCCACCAGCTTTTCGTTGACTGAAAGTCTTTTTCTTTTTTGAGAGGTCAGAAACTGGTCTGGACACCTTCTCTGAAGAATTTGATAGCCTTGGAGTATCCTGAGTACCAGAAGCACTTATTTTATCTGAGCTAAAAGTAGCACTAGAGTTCATGATTCTGATGCAAAGCTCGCAAATAGGAACTGCACACTGCAAAGCAAAATGTGCAGTGCACTACGACCATACAGCCAAAGACGAAGCTAGCTGACAGGCTGAGGTTAGTGATCAGCCTGTGTGTGTTTGCTGCGTACCTACTCTGTGTTTGGGTTTAACCCCAGAAAACCGATAAGGATGTAAGTTGCTTTTATTGTTTTGGGTGTGGGTTGAAGGAAGTGGGCTTAAACGTTGCTCTATGATGATGTGTGCGGATTTGATATCCTTGGAAGTTGCTTGTTATGTACATGCTGCTAACTTGTTAACCAGCGTGGACATGCCGCTATTTGGTATAGTGTTTTCCGTCTCAGTTTTCTTGGAAAGTGTTTTGTTGATAACTTTTGTCTTTCGTTATCCATCATGGCCACACGCCAAGAGTGGCACTTCGAATTTTGGCTTTGGCTTATAGCGAGAGGAGTAGCTGCTGAGTGACATGATAAAGCAAATGGGCGTATAATTGTTTGCCCCAGCTTCTAATTTCTTCCTCAATATATGGGAGAGAGGAGGTTTCATGCAGTAGCCGGACTGGAGAGCAGCGATATATGGAACAGTTGGAGCTGAATCCTCTATTCTGTACCCCTTGTGGAAGTGCCAGCCCACTGTTGGGGCCATACCCTTGATTTTCACAGGCGTATATCATGACAGTGTTGATCAAGGTGTTAAAAACCGTAGTTTCTTGCAAGCTGCCATGGCCTTGGAACTGAGCACGTAAAATAGTTGACACAGGAATGTGTCCCTTTAAAGTTAAACATTTGTCGAGTTGCACAACCAAGTAGATTATGAAATTTTCCCATTTTATCCCGTGATGTCTGTATATGAATGTGGGGGAAGTTGCGGGTACGCGGTGTTTTGTGAATATCAGGGCGTTGCATTTTTAGGGTTGACTGACATTTTTTTAAATTTATTTATTTATTTATTTACATGTTAGTATTTTTTACATTTATTTTCCATCTATGAGAATTTGGAAGTTTTGACTCAAAACATTTTAAAAATTATATTTTAATAATCAAGTTAAATTAACAAAACAACATAATAAAAGTCACACATCTATACATACAGCCTCTTCTACGGATGCTGGCGCGATGCGGCGGCTGAGTGGTGGTCCAACTGTTTTTTTTTTTTAATTTTTATTTATTTATTTATTTATTTATTTTTTTGTATTTAAATTAAATCTTCAAACTCAAGTAAATATTGTCCAATACGTCGCAACACTGCCATTCGTTGAGCTACTGAGAACCAACTAAATACTGGAAATGTCAAATAATGGGGTTCAAAACATTTCTCAGAGACGTCCAGGAATCGGAGGATCTTGGCCTGCACCCTCCGCCATGCTGATGCAGTAGCACCGCATTCTAAACGATGGAGTATTGTATCTTGAAGGCCGGAAGCATCACAGTTAGGAGATATCTTCATTCCAATACGATCTAGACGCTCATTGGTAGGGAAGAGATTATTCACCAGTTGGTACCAGACACTCCGTTGGTAAGTGTTGAGTGCAGGATGTCGAATGTTGGACAAGATTCGGCGCAATTTGTACACTGGGTGTTGGAGCACTACTTTGGAAGCCAGCAATTGTAATAACCAGGCAGTATACAAGTCTCTGGTTTTCGGTGGTAGGCCATGTAGGTCGACAGGACAGTATGCGATTAACTGAAGTAGCTTCTTAACCTGGGGTGCCTGAATCGGCAACCCTCGATGATCTGGTGGATTCTTGAGACGGTGTTCCGACAACCACTGGGTGAGAAACTCATGACTATAAGAAACGCCATAGTCTCCTAGGTGTGCCCAGTTTGTCCGGAGAAACAGACAATCAGCTTTTGCCTGTGGATCAATGGCATTTAGACCCCCTTCAGAGGTTGGAAGTGTGAGTAGATTTCTAGGTACTCGTAACAAAAACCTTTCCAAATAAACCATTCTGTAGCCGATTTCAACTTAGCGCCGAAGATGGATGGTAACGGCAGAACCTGACTCACAAACCATACTTTGGACAGTGAGAATATATTAACAAAAATGAACACGTTGTAACAAATTAAGGGAACGAAATTGATGCTCTTGAAGAACTTTACGAGCACTGTTAATAACACAGTTCCAATTATATTGAATGATCGCCGGTAGCGTGGAAAAAACGTAATACCCAATATTGAAATGACTGAAGCCATACATATCCACGAGGGTGGGACTATAGAAGTAGAGCCAACGAGCATATATCTTGATTTATTCACATTGAGTAGCGCTCCAGAATCTCTACAATAATTATTCACAATTTCGTGAATATGAGGAAGAAGAGAACCACGTGAGATCAGCAAAGTGACATCATCAGCAAATGCTCTAATAAGAGAGTGACCATCAGAACGAAGACACTGTTGTAATTTTCTTAGGAGAGGTTCAATGAACATCACAAACAAGTGCATAGCCATCAGACAGCCCTGTCTGACAGACGCTCTCACAGGAAAGGAATGAGTGAAATAGCCGTTCACTAAAATTTTGCAAGTAACTGCATTTAATATATTGCGAATTAGGTAGCAGTATGTATCAGGGATTCCTAAGTTCATCATAGTTTTAATTAAATAACTATGTTTCACCCGGTCAAATGCATTGTCAAAGTCCAGGGAGATCAAAAGTTTCCCAACCCGCGAAATATGAGTGTCGCTTAAAGCGTCACGAAGAGCACATAAGGCATACAGTATGTTGCCACCACGTCGAATGGACTGTTATACCGGTGCAAGAATATCAGCAATAATTGGTGGTAAGCGATATTTAATACAACGCATGAACAATTTATAATCAGTATTGAGCATTGTTAAAGGACGAAAGTCCTGTGCAATATTGGATGGCTACATTTAGGTACAAGGACCAATACACCATGGACAAATGCAGAGGGGATCAAGGTGGCACACAGTAGCTCATTGAAAATTGCAAGAAGTGCATCCTTCAGCAACGGCCAAAATGCAGAGTAAAATTCTGCAGGTAGTCCATCTACTCCAGGTGATTTATTTCGAGGACAGGCAAGTAAAGTTGCATGCAGTTTCGCCATGGTAAAAGGAGGAATATTATCGCTGGGCCCAGAAGAGTTTGGAACCGTAATTTCCTCTGTACCAAGGAGTTGGTCAGGTGTGATATCAGAATATAGCTTCTGAAAATATTCAAACACAGCAGAACGGATATCCATTTGGCTACTTAAAGAACCATGGGGGTCATTGTGAATGCTATGAATATATTTACGCCTGGCACGCCGTTGTTCACGGACATAATGATATATGGACGGAGATTCCATATGAACGAACGTAGCTCGGGAACGCACCTGAATGCCCCTCAAATCGTCCAGTTGACGTTTAAGAATCCGAGCTTTAATTCTTTTTATTTCAATACTACAATGTCTATCAACCACAGGGCGACTGTAGAAATTTCGCAATACCCCATAAAGAAACTGGCGATAACACTGTTTTCTGCGGTATTTATCACCAGACACATATATTGCAGAAACCGTTTTATCTTTATTTTGATGACAAGCCACCATTCCAGTTTAGTAGAGTAAAATCGTTGCTGATAAGTCCAACAGCGCCACCGCTCTGCAAAGAGTTCCTGAACATCTTTGTCAGAAAGAATCTGCACATTAAGTTTCCAATAACCACGACCCTATGAGGGAGAGGACGCAGGTAGCGTAATGGAAGTAAGGTATCCACAATGATCAGAGAGCTCTGTCGGACATATATCCACAGTACTGATACAAAGAGCGCGATCAACATAAATGCGATCGAGTCGTGCTCCGGAGAGATTGCGTTGAAATGTGTAAAGCGGACGATCACCATTCACGACTTCCCATGTATCGCGTAACTGAAGTCGATGAACTAAATCTACAAATGCAGTACAAGGCAAGTAAACCCCTGTGCAATCTTTAGGAGATAAAACAGTATTAAAATCGCCACCTAATAACACATGAGGAGAATTAGAAAACAAAGAAGCTACCTCTTCAGCAAAGAATTTTTGTCTTTCCTTCCGCATATCGGTGCCAGAAGGACCATGCACAATGATAATATTGAGATTCCCTAGGATAAGATTGACACCCCTAAAATTTATAGTCATACGCACATCCGTATATTGCAAGTGATCTATAAGCAATATGGCAGTACCACGGGCAACAAAATCAGTATTAATTTCAGCATTATATCCATATAAGCGAGTTATAAACGGAGAACGTACCTCCTGAAGAAGAGCAATGTCAATATCCAGGGAATGAAAAGTTTTTGCAAGAAGACGAAAATTTTCAGGAGTTTGGATATTACTAATATTCAGGGTGAGAATGTTATATGCCTGTGACATAAAGAGGGACAAGTTAGTCCAAGAACAATTAAAAGAATAAGAGCTAGAGGACAGGAGTAAGAAATTATTCTCCAAGCGGGAGTTCTAAGGTTGCATGAGGCGTGTCCCCTGACATAGGCTCAGTAGGACTTTCAGATAGCGGCAGAGATTTCCCAGTTTTATCACTGTTAACATGACGTTTAGAAGACAAGCCACCCTGTAAGCGCGGATCTCGAGTTGAAATCGCTGGTTTATTATTGAGTAAAGACAGAGCATCCAAGTCATGCAAAGGAGTCGCCGTAGATTGGGATATTTCGCGTACTTTTTGTTTCTTTGCATTTGGTCCGATATTTATCTCCTCCGCACATAATGGTGCAGTAGCTACCTGATCAGTGAACCGCCTGTGGTGCCTCAGTAGTGAAAACGGGCGTTAAACACTACTAATATATACTGATCAGTGTTACTATCAGGTGGGGATAGGGGAGGTATGTCATGCCGTTGCGACAACAACAAGGTCGGATTCATAGGTTCCAAGGGAGAGGCGGGCTGTTGAGAGGGCTCGGAAGGGGGGAGAGCGTCTGCCTGCTGATTAGGTTGAATGGGGCTGGAAGCAGAAATTTCCTGAGGGGTAATAATATTTTCCTGAGGGAATAGTTCGCTCATTAATGTTGGACGAGGTACTTGTGGAATCTTTGAAGTAAATTTCTTGTAAGGACAATGATCACGGAAATGCGCGGTTTCTCTACACGTATTACACGTGGGAGGTTGCCCTGCGTAACTAATGTAAGCCTCGTGACCAGCAATCATCAAATTAGATGGAATAGGTTTTTTCAAATCAATTTGAATAGAACGAATTCCATTTTGCACCCGATACTTATAGCCGAGAGACCAGTGTTCATCTTCAATTTTAATTACAGAGCCGTATACCTGTAATGATTGACGTATTTTATCACTTGATAATTCCGGGGGTAAATTAAACACACCGGCATGGGTATATTATGCACTGGCATCACTGATGGTTACGGAAGTCACTGATCCGTCTTCAGTTACAAAGGGAGATGTGCCCTGGTGTACATTTAACAACTGTTCGAAAATCACTCTACTGTGTAACTTGATCAATACTGCATTTTGCTTACCAATTAATTGAAGTGTGTCCAATTGATCCTCGGCTATACGTAGGGTGGTATCCAACCAGAGATGTACATCTAATGGTGCAGGCCGAGGCTTACTTTTATCGAAGGCAGCTTTTTTTAAAGTGTTTACTCGTGTGATCTTGTTCATAATTACAATTTGCTAGACAACCATGAAAGTGTCGCAAAGGAAATGTGATGAGAAAATTTAACTAAGAAGAAACTGACAAAAACTGAATAGCACAAAACGAAACGCAGTCAACTGTTACTGCAGCGGACTGCGCATTCGCCAACGCCTACACCACATTTCGATTAGGAGTAGCAGTATTTGAATGGGTATGCTAGCTCTGTTTGTTTTGCATAACACGGCGTCATCTGCATTTTGAGCAATATTGACGACTGTTGTGTGAGGGAAGTCTGACATGTAGATGTTGAATAGTACTGGGGAGAGTGCAGAACTTCGGGGACTCCGCTGCGTATGGGTCTTGGTGTTGAATTATCTTCCGCCACGGTTACTTTGAAAGTGAGGTATTTTAAGTAAGAGTGTATAAACTGAATAAATGTTTTACGTAGCTCGAGAAGTATGAGTTTTTGTAAAAGTCGGGAGTACCAGCTGGTCGAGAAGGCATTTTCATTATCCAAGAACACCGCTGGGGTGAAGGACCTCTCCTGAAATCCCAGGGCTGAGGTCCCTCTCACCCTCAGCAGCTGTTGTATATAGAATGCCCAGGACAAAAACCAAATTCATGGGGGATGGCCTGTATGTATCCCGACAGGGGAAGCAAACGGTCAAGTATTAATCTTTCGAACTCTTTTGAGAATGTGGAATGGAGGCTGATGGATCGGAAACTGGAAGGGTGGGCTGTGTCTTTGCCCTGCTTCAGTATGCATATCACCCATGCCTCCCTCCATTCTCGTTAAAAAGGGCCCAGGCTGATGCAAATATTGCAAAAATTTTGTGACAGAGCGTACAGCCTTGAAAGGAAGGTTGTGGAGTATGAGGAGAGTTATCCCGTCAGGTCCGGCAGCCTTTTTGAAGTTGAGACGTTGTGAGGGTAAAGATAGGAATGTTTTAATCGTCTTCGTCTGGCCTGGTTAGAATAATGCAAAATCAAAATTAACCCCCAGAAATATATTCCAGTGTACTTTTCGAAAAAAAATCTAAAGTCTCGGATTTGGAAATAGCAGTTGACGGGCAAATACCACTGTTTCGTTGAAGTTCAAAATATCTCGGAGTCACACTCGACTCAAAAATGACGTGTTGGAATCACATCCAAAATAGTGCCAACAGTGGACGGCAGCGCCTAAAAATGTATGCCCACCATCTTTAGGAGCAAGCAGGTTACTCTGCAAACAACAGTAATTACGTCTACAAATCGTTTATTTTAAACTTCGTATGTCGCCAAATCTTCACTACGGAAACTATAAAATGGACAAGATTTAAAGCGCAGGAAGCTAATGTGCGTTCCATTGCTAATTACAAATGCTACCATACATCGGGGGACGAGAATGTAGCCGCTGGCGGATATTATTGAGAATAAAGTTCCCAAATTATGGGCAAAAATTCGCGTCCCCCCAATTAATAGTTCAAAATATAGATAGTGACCGAACCCATGAACCGCAAACACGAGAGAATAAAAATTCCTTATTTATAAACAACATTTGAGGCATATCTTCTGTATATAGTGTACATAATAGAATAGTTATAAGTACATTAAGTTTCCTATGTTTATAATTTTCTAAAAAATGTACATCCCCCTAATACCAAAATCTACTATTTTAGCTTTTACTACTATCAAAGAACCATGTTAACTTACACTATGATTAAAGAAAAGGTACACGTACTAAAGACTACAATAAACAATTTCTCTTGGTTGGGCCCTGCCCATGTATGTGTTTATTTCTTTAGAAGTCACAAAAAAATCTTGGAAAATGTACACATATGTAAAATCATACCTCAAGGCCGTCCTCTGTAGGCCATGATACTCATTGATTGATAAAGAAATCTGAATCTGATCCATAGCATTTCAGCAACAGATCCGCGAAGAAGATGGCAGAGACAGCCATCGAAAGCTTGGTATATTCACCACATAGGACCCAAGTTGCTCTCCTGAGAACTAGTCTATAACATCATTATTGTATTAAAATTCCAGTAATCATTCCTGGATTTTCACCAAATTAAAAACTACTTTCTTAATTTTCATTTCATAATTGTATCAAATTATAGGCCAGTATAAATCATTGAATAAAGAATCCAAAATATAGGAAAGTATTAATAGTGTTGTCGGATTCATTGTCACCCCCACGGGATTATTTATGCCAGAAATTTGTACATGAATACCTTAGGGTTAAGGACCCACTCCCTCCAAATAATACTTATTTTGCTCCTGAGGGAATCAACTTCTTACATATTGTAACACATCCTTTAAAAAAACGTAGAAATCTATTCTACAAAAAAAATGCATTTTATCTGGGCTTGTAGGTTGTTGTTCAATTTGTGAGCTTGAAGGAACTAACATTTGCTGAGAAATGCACTTGGCATTCTTAATGTGGTTAAGTAAAGTATGCCAACTCCAGAACTCTATTTGAAGTGGAGTTTTGGAATCAATATACTTAACCTGACCACAATGAGGATAAGTGCAGTTCTCAACAAAATATTAACTCCTTAAAGCCTTCAAATTGGACCATGGTCTACAATTCCAGATATCATATTATAGAGTATGACGCCAGCTGTATAACTCTTAGAGGTTATGATATTCTCTTGTTAATACATATATTGAAATCATAAAAGCTTGACATTTTGATTCTGATTTTGAGGCTGGTCTAACCTAGTGTGTATTAATGGCTTCCTTTCTTACTCTTTAAACTTTCCTGTCTTATTTGTCTGCCTCTTCCTCCACACACACACACACACACACACACACACACACACACACACACACACACACACACACAAAATTCACATTTGTTATTATAAACCAATGAATATAGAAAAGAAAAAGTATAAAAATATTTTACTTTAAATGTAGTCTCCCTAAAATTTCCATTAAGAATACGCTTAAAAATATATTATGTACATTATTTTCTTTTGTTATTGTTGACTGCAACGTGCATACAATTAACAAAATTTTAGCCAATTAACCTGTATATATTATCTATTAGGAGTAAAAGCTTCCAAAACACACTACATTTCAATGAATATTCTCAAAAGCTTTTAAGTGTATTGCTGATATCCTCTAAGATGTACATATAAAATGTTAATTTTAATTAATCTGTCGTCTAACACACTCTTAAGCTTTACTTATTTTTAAATACGGTGGGACCTGTTCAAAGACACATCCTCTCCATCTTCAACCAACTTGACGACTAGTACAGAAAACTAAATTCTATGAGGACGTGTTGCTCCATACTGGTGGTGTTTTTTCTTCATAAACTGGAAATTGGTATTACATTCCCTTATAATGTGGAAATTCATAAGATGATGCCTATGTTAATGAATGTAAATCTTCCCCCATATGTCCAATTCTGTACATCCGTGTGCTTCTTTAAGTAACTTTATTTCTGTTTTTATGTTGTGATTATTTTCCAAAAATGGCGTGCCACTGCTGACCTACCAATCTGTTTGTACTTCACATTCCTCAGATGCTCCTTTAACAGTATTCCTATGATCCTTTTAGATTTTCCAGTATATCTTATCATATTCTTTACGTTATTTTGTGGATGCCTGACTTTTTCTCCTGTGCAAATTTTACATTTGCAGGGGAATTCTCTAAACAGAAAACAGGACTACAATGGGAAATCCTTTGTCCCGCTTTCTGGCAGATTTAGTTATGAGTACATTTGAAACTCAACTAATTTCCGCCCTCCCACATTATTTTAATTGCTGGTACAGATACGTTGATGACATTTTTATTATAGTGAAAAATGAATATGTTGAAGATGCTTTGAAGCTATCAAATATACAAGATAGGAATATATCCTTCACACTGGAAACAGAAACAAAGGGAATGTTGCCGTTTTTAGATATAAATATTAATAATAATGATGGAAATTTAGAATTTGGAATCTATAGAAATGATACCCACACATAAAACTATTTAATCAAATGGGTTTAGCCCCATAGCTCACAAACACCCAATTTTCAACAGCTTAATATATAGACTGGTGAATTTACCAATCAGTAACATAAGTATAAAAAAAATGGAGAAGATACAGGAGATTGCCATTATAAATGGTTTTAACAAAAATTTTGTAAACAAAAAGATTCCTAAAGAAGAAATTGATCAATAATACCACAACACTATTAACTGAAAAAGAGAAACCGGTTTTTAAAAATATCACCTACCATCCAGTAGCTATGAATAAACTCCAAAAAAAATTATAAAGATATTAACATTAAACTGGCACCTGTTAACAAATACACTATGAAAAATGCTTTAGTGGACAACAGTTTTAATAACATTCCACAAGAGAAAAAGTCAGGCATCTTCAAAATAACATGTAAAGAATGTAATAAGATATACATTTGCAAAACCAAAACGAACAAAGGAACACAGTTAAAGGAGCATCTCAGGAACATTAAGTACAAACAGATTGATAGGTCAGCAATGGCACACCATTTTTGGAAAGATAATCACGACCAGGGGGTGTTCACGCAAAGGAGGTGGTTGGTCCCTTGTGTTTAGTACTCCCCCACTCGGTATGTAGCGCTAGTGTAGCACTTGGGGCGAAGGTGTGCGGGTGGTGTGCAAGTGAGACAGTGAACGAGAGAGAAACTTTAGTATCACCAACACAACTTGAAAATGAAACCAAGGAAAACCATTTCAATCACTAGTATAACTACTTTTTTAACTCTAAAATGCTGTATATTTATTAATTTCATATTTTGGAAGTTATTGCTGTGTGATTCCGTGAAATTCACACAATTAAAATATATTCATTTTGATTTTTGAGGTTGCAAACATGCTTTCTGCTTGCGTTGTATGTGATGGCGTCTTTTATGATTGGAAGCCAGAGCAAGAAAATTTGTTAGCAAAAAGCGCTGATTTCTTAAGCTTGTGGTAAGTATTTTATAAGATCATTATGTATTAAAAGATATTTGGCTTGAAATAGCTTGCTAAATACTTGTAGGATAATATAATTCTGTGAAAGATCATTTAGAATGAGATGAAATATAACGAATGCAGTTATTGAAATTTAAGATACACATTCAAACGTATTATCTACTTAAAGCCTAAATGTGTGTAGGTTGCTTTTTATTAGCTAAATATCCTGTATGTTCTTATTTGTTTCAGATAATGGTTAATAAATCTTGCTGCGTTCCAAATTGCGAGAGTAAAGGCTGGAAGAGTGAACATGGAAGCAAAACATCGCTTCACCGCTTTCTCCGCCCTGAAGAAAGGTAAGGCAACAGAAATGCATAGATATGTAGCAGATTATCGAGTTATTAATTGTAATATGAAAAATCTGTGCACACGTAATGGCTCAAAAGCATTTAAAGAGCACGGCTACGATGCGATAATGTATGGCTTTTGTGTTGTATTTCACTTCCAAAGGAGAATTTACCCCTTTTTCTGAAAGGTTACTGGCCAAGCTAACGTCATTAGTGTAATAAACACATGTAAAACTAATCACTGTTTAATATTATGCTCCTTTATTATACACTCGTTCTCACCTAATTTAATACGTTCTGTTTCGTTCAATACGAACTGAGCATGTAACTACTAACTGCAACTTTTTGAACTTAGTGTAAATATTACATTACATTATTTGTAGTTTTAATGTAAATATTACATTACATTATTTGTAGTTTCAATGCTTGTGTACCAACAATAGACGGAACTGATTTTAGTGCTATAGTTCTATAAATACTTCTTTGCAGGTAAATGTAATTTTTAATCTCTCCTTCACTTTGAGTATATTCGTTTTGAGAGCTTGCATATAATTGTAATTTCTTCGCAGGCAATGAAGTAGTAAGTGAATGTTGGTTATAAAATAGCTGCATTAAAATTTTGGATTTTATGCATACAGGCTTTTAAAGCACTTTGCATCCATCTTTTCAACTTCCTGTGTACAACTGTTTTAGGCAATAATTTTTTAAGTGTTCTTAAAAAAATTGGGATGTGTACTGTTCAAATATCAGTTTACTTTTGTCAAGCTTATAATATTAATTACATTTACTTGTAGGCGCAGAATTTGGATTCAGCAGATTGATGTATCACTAGCTTCAAAGTCTGGCAAGGAAATGAATGAGCTACGTGTTTGTGGATTGCATTTCACAGAAGATAAGTATATTAATGCTTTTCGCAAATTATTATTGCACGATGCTATTCCAAATATTAATTTGCCTGTTTTACATTGTTCTAGGGTATGTGAGAAGATTAATGATTCTGATTCTGCTGATGTCTCATACAGCTCTCCTACAAAAGATCAACTGGCAACTTCAGAAAAAACTAGTGTCTGCTTCAGGTGCTTCAAGAGATCAACCATCAACATACGCAGAATCTTGTGTTTTTTCTACTCCTGTTTTAGGTGCTACAGGTAGCAGAGTTTGTCGTAGGAGGCATTTATTAGAAGAACTGGAGATAAGCAGGAATGAAGTGACTCCAAGAAAGAAAAGAATTCTTAAGTTTGCAGCGAAAACTATGAAGAACTACAACCGTCTCAGGAAGCGTATCCAGATGACCCATGGCAGAATGAAGAAGCTCGTTAAGGTAGCAGACACTACTAATATGATTTTTTTTTTTACAGAATTACGTGTCACCTGCAGCAGCATTATCCTGTGGAGATGCTAGGAACAGATTTGTAAGGCCCCAGCATCGTCCCTGGACAAGAAGAGAGAAGTTATTAGCACTTGCTCTTTATAAACGTAGTCCTAAGGCTTATACATTTTAAAGTTTTCTGATTGTTCTACCATCTAGGAGCTCGTTGAGTAGACTATTAAATATGTTTCCTTTTAATTCAGGTATCAATGAAGGAATCATAAAGCATCTTGGATGTGAGGTACAAAAGTTGAATCAAAACCAGAGTGGCCACGAGTTTTGTATACTTTATTTAATGAAATTTCTCTAAGAAGTGGTTTGTTTTACAGGGTTGATGGGTTTGAAGATTATGGAGAACTGGGTAGGACGAAGCGGCAAGCTGACCATGCCTTGGTGTTCATTGCTAGAGGTCTGCGAAAGCAGTGGACACAGCCTGTGGCATACTACTTCTGCCGGTCTACTACACCTGCTGATATTTTAGAAGAACTGGTTATTAATGTAATTAAAGCTTTGTTTTCTGCAGGACTGATTGTGAAGACTGTTGTATGTGATCAGGGCAGCACAAATCGCTCAGCATTGAAGAATTTAGTGCAACGATTTCCTACAGAAAATAAAGAAAAGTTTTTGTTTCAGATTGGTGAAGAGAAGATTTCAACCATTTATGATGTGCCTCATTTATTAAAAAGTGTGCGTGACAATTTTTTGAATTATGATGTAAAAATAGGAAATGGTGTGGCAAAATGGGAACATGTGCAGCTGCTGTTGGCTGCTAATGAAAATTGTTTGTATAGATTAATTAATAAAATTACAGATATACATGTGCAGCCCAAAGGAAAAGATAAGATGCGGGTAAGTCTGGCTGCCCAGATCTTTAGTAAGACTATGTCTAGTGCCATGCTTGTGTTAGTTGATGGTTTTCCTCAGCATATGTCTTCTGATGTAAGAGCTACAGCTTCAGTTTTGTTATTTATGAATGATAGTCTTAATGGTTCCAGAAAATTTGCTCCTCCTCGTTGTCCACCAAGATGTTGCTTAACTCCAACATAAGGTCATCTGGCATTTTGGGAAAATGCAATTGCAGTTTTGACTAATATGCAGTTTGTTAATTCTGTTACAGGAAAGATTATTCGGCCTGCTTGTCAGGAAGGATGGCTGATTAGTATTCAAGCAGTGCAATATTTGTGGCATGAACTTAGAAATAGAGGGTTTAATAACTTAAATCTAAGAATTCTTAATCAAGATGGCCTGGAGAATTTTTTTGCAGTAATCTGTCAGCATGGAGGTGACAATAACAATCCAACTTATTCTCGGTTTATTTCAGCCTTTAAATCATGTGTGCTGAATGGGCTTTGTTCTTCTAATTCAAAGTCCAAGAACTGTGAGGATGACGAGGGACAGCTACTCTCTCGATTAGATAATTTTATTACAGATGGCATTGATGATTTGGTGCCAAGCAGTTCTTCTGATGTTTTGCATAATGATGTTTCTGTGAGTGTTTTAGGATTTGTGGAAGGCCAGTCTGCTCATTATGTGAGTGGTTATTTTGTTAAATGTTTATTATCTAACAGGCATTTTGCAGATTGCAGCAGTATGCTGACATCAGCTGAAGCCAGGGAAGGAGCTGATCATGATATCAAAGGTGCAAGAGATGCGGGAGGGAGACTGATGTATCCATCGAGGGAATTTTCTCATGATGTAGAACTTGCTGTTTCTGTATCAAAAAATTTGTTACCAGGTATTATTCATTCAAATAATGTCGGAGGTCAACTTTCAGAAGCAGTACAGCAGCAGTGTTCATTCTCATTGTCCCAGTGTAGCAAGCATAAAACAGAATTGTTACGTGAATTTCTTTCCATTTTTTCCAAAGTTATTACAGTAAATTCTTCTCTGTATCAGGTGATGTTGATAGCAGTAATTTAAGTAATTACAGTAAATTCTTCTCTGTTTTAGGTATTGTTGGTAGAAACAGTAATGAAATAGTAAACCAATGTTGCCTGGGTAAGGTTTTTCTCCGCAGTTTTCCCTTGCCCTGAAAAGGTAAATGCCAGGCTATTATAGGCACCCCTGACTCCGGAAGTATTTGCGCCATCATTTTATTAATTCCATTCATTTGAAATTAAAGATAATTTATATTTTTAAAAATAAAATCAAATAAAATATTACTTTTGAAATTACATGTACTGATGTTATATTTTAAATAGAAACCTTTCCTTTTAATTTTCCTTTTCCTTTACCTTACTTCAATATATATTACACACAGTGAAAATGCAGATTGTCATTTTGCAGTAATATTATCTTCAATTGTATGTTTTACTGTGTATCTAATAAAATATTGCATTTTTGCTATCTGCAAAAGAAAGATGTTTATAGTAATGAAATCATGTTATCACAGTTTCTCAAAGATGGGGCCTTTAAATGTTAAAATTAGGCTCCATTTACGAGAAACTGTAATAACATGATTTCATACTATAAGCAATATAAAAATATGAGGCCAATGGGATAACATTACCGGCCAGTAAGTGGTTTGCGAATTGGCCGATAGAGGCGCTAGTGCAGGCATCATATAGTACTCCCCCACTCGGTAGAGGTCACTGGTGTTTAGGGACCAACGGTTAACATTGCTGTGAGCCATCTACTTTAGAGGGTTATCTATGATCACGACATAAAGAGAGAAATAAAGTTACTTAAAGAAGCACATGGACGTACAGAATTGGACACATGGGAGAAGATTTATATTTATAAACATACGGATTATCACACGAATTTGGACATTGTAGGGGAATGTAGAACCAATTTCCAGTTTACAAAGAGAAAAACACACCAGGATGGAGCCACAGGTACTCAAAGATGTTAGTTTCTCTTATCAGTTGTCAAGTTGGTTCAAGATGGAGAGGATGTCCCTTCGAAACCGGCCCCACCGTATTTAAAAGTAAGTGAACCATAAGAGTGTGTTAGACGACAAATTAATTATAATTTACATTTAACAAGCTTCGCTGTGCGAGTTCCAACAGAATATACATATTAAAATTTACACATCTAAAGTTAAGTCAAATGCACTTGATTTTTCAACTGTACTTTCAAAATAAACTGAGCAAGGTTATAAGGCACAACTTGAGAACTGCATTTAGCTAATATCTCTGTTACTATTATACAAAACAGTGTTTGTACAACTGGAGACAATCTAACTTATCTGCAAAGATTTATTTACCATTTATCATTAATATTAAAAAATATCACAAATTTATATATAATTTGCCACTGTCAGTTAATAAACATGCTACAAGTAATATCCCTGAATGATGCTTACCTTCTAATCAAAATTTAATGAAATTTTTTAGCAACCAACAAATATATACAATAAAGACCATAAGGTAAAAAGTATGGTTTTATAAACAACACTTCTGCAGGTTTATCTTACATAATTTTTTTGGCATCATTTTACAAACTGACTAGTCTTAATGCAATAAAATTGAAAATAGATTCTATTATAATAAAAATTTGCAAAAAAATTAATTACATAATACAGAAACATTAAATATAAAACACACATACTGGCTCTGTGTTTAACACATTTCTCTAATTATCAATATAATACTTCTTTAGGCCAAAGGCCATCTGAGCTGCTTTTGGTCCTGCAGTGGAGGGGTTGCTGTCACACATTTCCAAAGACTAATTTTGCAAAAATAGTCTTAACCAAAACGGACATTACATTTTCTCTAGGTCCTCGATCATTTTGATTCTATGAGTTGGTGGGGGATTTTTTCTAATCATCACTGCTGCCCGTATCACATCTTTAAAGACCTGCAATTAAACACAATTAATTATCAAACATAAGGCCTTGTATACCAAAATATTTTTTTAATATTTGTGGCAAATAAATAGGTAGCAAACACCTTGATGACAGATCCTGTATTACTGCAAAATGTGGCTGCTCATCATTCAGAATTTGCATATGTAAAACTGAACACAATGTGATTCATTTATGATGTACGAATCACCAAATTTCACACTGCATTTGGTACCTCAGTGATAAATATAGGGTTAAAAACAAAATTTTTAAAAAATAAATGCTAAACCTTACTAAATGTATTGCTTTAAACAATAATTAAGCAAGATGCCACAAGAGAAATTTATCTCCTGCAAAGTTAAAATGCAATCTGTCCCTTTCATTCCGATAATTATTTTCACATTAGTTCAATATTTGGAAAACTTATCCGTTAGACCTCAAAACATTACATTTTTTCAAAATACCATACTTTCCAGTCAATTATCTGCTAGCAATTCATGTAATGGCCAACCAGCCAACAGCCAAATGAACAAATCCTGGCATTATTGATCCCCTGGTACATAAATAAATAAATAAAAGGATGGTATATAGTAAAGTTAAGAAGTTCATCATGTACAAATTGCAATACAAAGTCAAGTAAAAGAGGCTTTCCCCTTAAATTTGTTTATAGTTTTCATAAATGCTTACCTAAAATATACACAGCCATCACTAATTATTAACAGGCGGTAAACATTTTTAAAAAAAAAAATCACTACTTGAACAAACATGTTTCCATGTACCAAGTAACAATACAGACAAGTGCATGTGGTCGCATTGGTAGTCACAGCATTCCACCTTGATATTGGTATTTGTTTGGATTTCAATGTTTGGCTGTCATGTAGATTTTGTTATCAGTAAATGTACATGTTCTTTGCAATTAATCTCTAACACAAACTGCAAATGAACCACTGAGCAACAGGTTTTTGTACTGGAAACAGAATAATATTGGTGATAGCAAGTTTTGAATTGCTGTTCAAATTCCAACATATCAAACAATGCAAAATTTGAACAAGAGCAGCTGCTGATGATTTCATAACAATAGCACTGCCAGATGCATTTTGCTATTGCCAAGGATGGCAATTATGTAGTCGGCCTTCAATAGCATGCACAACTTACTGCTAGAGCTTAGCACCACCACTCATATGCTTTCATAACTATGCTACTCATATGAAAAATTATGATTGTGTCAAATGCATTGAATTTTGTTCATTAGTTTGAAAGTTATAAGAGTAACTGGGGGCCAAAAGCGACTGAAACGCTGATAGTAAATGTTGCCAGTCCTGCTCATTTTTGTTCTGGCATGTTTGAAAACTCTGAAGAAAGTCAGTGACATTTGTGTCAACTTGGCATTCTAGCAAACGCATGGAAAACTTATGCATATACTTGTCATAAGACTTCTTTCTTACGAGGTAGCTCAACAATAAATATACTTACTAAATGGTGTATGTAAGCATTATTATAAAACACATTTTTATAATAACTGCTGCCAATCATTTTGTCATTGATGCACATTGAATGATTATATGCTCATATCTGCTACTGTGATATTTTTATAGACAGCATTTGCCAAATACATTTTGATTTTTCCCAAGAGAAACTCTTGACTGATTTATGCTGTAGTAAAACTTTGTGTTTTATTTTATTACTGCACTCATAAGAAATTTTTTTGGTGAAAATTAAATTCTATGAAGATTATGTCCTGAAAAAGGTGTAAACTCTTGGCTATTCTGCACTGCACAAAAAAGAGCATTAGTTTTAAGCTCCTTATATTTTATCATAAATCATACTGGCTGATTTAGACTCCTATAATTATTCGATTTAATGCCACAAAATTAACCCAGGGCAGTTTTAAACAAATATCTGACAATGCTTACTCTGCGAACATTTGTTCCATCGAATGCTGATACGTAAAACACAGGAATACGGTTTCTTGCTGGAAAGTCAAAAACTTTCCGAGCAGCCCTCTCGCTCACTGAAACAAACATGCAGCAGAGTATTTTCATTAGCTTACCTTCAATACTTTTTATTTATGAATTAGAAATGTTGTAAATGAACATGTATTTCTTGGGGGTTCAATGCTTACTTAAGTGCAACATTATATTACCATCAGTATTCACCCCAAAAATGCATATTCGTAAATATTCCATAATTACAGAGAATAAATCATTTTCATAGCAATTATTTACAAAAATAATTTATTGATTTTGGTTATTTTCTTTACTCACCAAATATCAATATTTACTTTATGAAGACAGATTTAATTATTTTGTCATTGCAGCACCTCAGATTTAACAAAAGAGGTTCCTTCAGTCCAAGAGGTTTAAAATCTCATACAACCTACATCATATAAATAACCTTCAACAATATTCAAATGCATGTAAATTGATCTAAACTTCAAAAAATATTTTACTCATCGGTTTAATCTCGGCACTAAAGTGCCTGCCTGTTAATTCTGGGCCTGGATCAATTCTTGGTTAGGACATGTCTAGCAGATATTTTTCTCCTTGTTTTCTCTTCCTTTAACAAACGCCACATGACTTTAGATAACAATGAAATTTTGGCTTATTTTCACCTCAAATAAATAATTTTATTCAATGTTTCAAAGGACTATTGCAATTTGCCATAGAACCTTAATAGCTTGTTTAGAAAAGCATTAGAATGCAAGTATCATAACATACATGGCCATAGTGGGCAAATTGTAATGTATTTCCAATAGTAGCCATAGCTTATACTTATGTGTTTCCATTCTCAATGCAACTCAACATTTCGTTCTCATTAATTCTACTGCGTACTTTTGCTTTGAACATCACGATTTTTTGTCTAATGAATTATAAACTACATGATAAAAGTACAACCACAACAGTAATAATAATGGTAACAATAATAACTGGAAGCAAAGATCAGAGTAGTTTCAATGACATACCTGTAAGAAAATTATTATACTGCTCAACAAAATTAATTTTGATAATAAATATATTTCAAAAAACTGAAATTTTATTAGAATCGCTTGTAAGTTATATTTGGAGCACCTACTTCAAAAAACATCAAAATAGTATTTGAGTAAATAGTCTTAACGAGATCATTTTTCTATGGATTACCTTGCATTGTGGGATTAATGGAAATAAACTGACAGAATCTGTTGCAGAATGTATATCAGGCACATTTACTCCAATCAATAAAATAAATTCTCAAAAGTAAATTCTATTTCATTTAGAGAACATACAGCAACAATAAAATTTAATCCAAATCTTTTCAAATAATATCAAAAAATGCTAAAAATATTTTGCAAACTTCCTGAAAAGTTGAAGTTGCAATGTTCAACTGAAAATATATCATAACTGTTGAACCATCTCCAATGAATAGGAACCTCGAGCGCATCTTTCCACATTCTGTGAAATTCTAATGAAGAAATGAACATGAAACATCTCGGAATAGATACAGCTTTAATGACAAAAGGAAATATGCAAAATTAAAAAATAGTATGCTGAAATATAAAATTAATTTACCAGAACATTATGTATATAATGCTTTCATATATGCCCTTGTGCAAATTATTAATGTGAACAGAACTACTGCTTCAAGCAAAGTGTATCATTTGTCATCAACTTACATTTTTTGAGTATAACATTATTTAATTATTTTTGTCTTTCTGTAAAATTAATAAACTTCTGCATGCATCTAGGCATTGAATTCATGAACACTTTGAATTTTTTGGTTACAGAGTCCCACTTGCATTTAGTTACAAATAAGTTTTTATTTAGCAGATCAATAATTCTTTCTCAGTTTGTATTTACATACATTTCATAAATTCTCAACAGGATTCTTGTCGAAGAAAGCAAGACAGCAGACATATCCCTTGGTAAAGCAGTTACTCAACTGCCAGTTTCCAGCACCATCCTATATGTAAAACAAGGCTCAAACAAATGAATGTGCAACATTTTCTGTCCAGTCACGCCGAGTTCTTCATGACAGATGTATGCCAATAGTCAAGCTGTTAAAAGCTGATGGTTATAAGCAGGTGTCTAGTAATTAGAATTACCAAAGTTTGAATTCTGCCCAAGCTGAACAACATCACAGGAGCCTGTTAAACCCTTTTTAGTCATGTTATTATTACCAATCAGCAAACAGAACAGAAAGAGCAGGTGTGCTCCCATAAAGTACCTGCAACTTAATATGACTTATCTTAGAAGTGCTTCTATCACTAACTTACGGGGCCTGTGTGGTGCTGGAACAGGTATTTAGGTAAATGGTCATGATATCAAACTTATTATTGTCCCCATGCATACGTATGCTATAAAAGTTTGTTGTTACACAATTACATGCATATGCATCAATTCTACTGAACTTCAATTCAATACATTAAAACCACTCTCTTAAAGTTCTGTGCTGGGGCAAATTTAATGGTATGTCCTCTTCCTCATCATCACTATCTTCATTGTCATTCAGCAATCATTTGTGTCACTGTCATCTCTTAAATCAATAACAATTGCTATTTACTTAAATGTAAATTGGAACTTGCACAGTGAAGCCAATCATATTAATTGATATCATTGTATGATTCTGTTGAACTACACACTCTTAAAGCTTCACTTACTTTTCATAAATGTATGGAACCGGTTTCGAGAACATTTTGTTCCCATCTTCAGCCATGCTAAAGTTGAACTGTCGAATCATTCGTTGAGCTATGGGAATGTATATTCTGCTCTGGTGGCGGTGTGATAAACTTGTAGTTTATGTTTTCATCCCGGACAATGCGGAAGTTCATTATGCTGTCTTTGTATTTGTAGATGTAGATTTTCTCCCAGGTTGCTAATTCCGTAGGTCCTTGTACTGATTTTAATAATTTTGTTTTATTTATTATGTCGTGATTTTGTGTCCAAAAATGATATGCTACTGCTGATTTCTCCATTTGCTTGTACTTTATGTTCCTGAAATGTTCCTTTAACCGTGTGCCTATGTTTCTCTTTGTTTTCCCTATGTAGATTTTTTCACATTCTGCACAGTTTATTTTGTAAATACCTGATTTTTCTTCTTGTGGAATACTGTCATTAACATTATCTATCAGCAAATTTTGAACATTAAATCTATTAATCGGTGCCAACCTGATATTAAAATCTTTAAGAATATTCTGAAATTTTTTGTGGCCCATGCCCATGCCCATGTGAATTTTTTAAAAATAAGTTTAAAAATAAGTTTATCTTTTTTTTGCTGAAAGTGTTGTGGTTTCTTTGATATGTTTTTGTCTCTTGAATTTCTGCACCTTTTTATGTACTAGTTCTTTTTTAAAACCATTTTTAACTGCTGTTTCTTCTATTTGTTTGTATTCTTTAAAATATTCTTCTTTGCTAATTTGTAGGTTAACTAGCCGGTGTGTTAAACTGTTAATTACTGCATGTTTGTGTGCTGTAGGGTTAAAACTGTCAGTTGTCAAATTATTAAAATCAGTACAAGGACCTACGGAATTAGCAACCTGGGAGAAAATCTACATCTACAAATACAAAGACAGCATAATGACCTTCGACATTGTCGGGGATGAAAACATAAACTACAAGTTTATCACACCGCCACCAGAGCAGAATATACATTCCCACAGCTCAACGAATGATCCGACAGTTGAACTTTAGCATGGCTGAAGATGGGAACAAAATGTTCTCGAAACCGGTTCCATACATTTATGAAAAGTAAGTGAAGCTTTAAGAGTGTGTAGTTCGATTGAATCATACAATGATATCAATTAACAATTGCTATTGCATATGCCTTGATGGTCAGTTCTTGGTACTTAACAAAGATAAGTCAGTGGATTATGATTTTCTTCACATTCATGTTTCCTGAAGAAATCGTAAACATTAAACATAATATATGAATAAATTGATTTGATATATGTGACACTAAACACTCTTATTGGTTCACTTACTAAAGCAATAAGAGTGTTCAGTATGACATATATCACATGAATTTATTCATATGACTTGGTTTCACTGTGTTAGTTCCATATAATTTCTTTTTTAAAAGATGTGTTTTATTTAAAGATAATTTTCTCTACTTTGCTACTGTATTTGTTAAATTAATCACTTTCGCTAGTAATAACCTTCCTAAGCAACATTACTAAGGTGCTTATACATGGAAATTTAAACTAGGTGTTACGATTTACTAAATTACTTACTGATGCACCACAGTCAATGCAATGAGAAACTGGACTGTCAATCTCATTTGTGATTTCAAATGCCTTTTGTCCACAAATTTTATTCTTTGCTAATAATCAGAGAACCCTTATGACTATGTGTGATAAATACCTACGTAAATAAGCGTCACCTGAAATGGTGAGATTCAATAACAAAAATATCATAATATTAAGATATTCAGTGGTTTTTGAGTAATGTATTAAAATTTCTTCTAAAAACCAATGACTACAAACATATGTATTAATTATTAAGAGTTTTGAAATTTGTATAAAAACAGATTTACATTGCCATAATTAATCTACTGGATATTTTATACTGGTTTTCACTGTGACGGTTCTGAATATATTCGAATTGGTAATATAAGGGATGTTCTAATAATAAACTAATAGAGCAACTTGCCATTCTAAAATCTTTAGAACAATTAAAGGAACTTCATAATATAAAGCATGGCATAAAATTTGCATAAATATAGACAGATGGCAAAAAAGCTTACATCTACTCTAAAACACAACCAAACTTTACAGAATCATAAGATCCATAAGGAACAAGATTATTGCACTGACAGAATATGCAATAGATCACACACTTTGGTTGGATAAAGGAACATGTAGGGGATGAGCTGGATTATCGACTTGCTAAAGAAGCTTCTCTAAAAGATGGAGAAGTGGCATACAACAAAATACCCGGTAACCATTGTCATGCATGAGAAGGAAAAGTGGCAACAGGAAGGGACAAATTATTCTTTTTGAAAGGTATTTAATGCCCATTTTTACTACTGACACACCACAGGCAGTATGGACAAATATGTCTAAAGGAGTAGTAACCAAGGTTTTCTTGGCATCAGTGTATAATAAAATAAAAAGGAATATTAATTATTCACAGAGTTTATAATTCTGGTAACAGGATATGGAAACTATGATCATACAACAGCAGATTTGGATCTACAGATAAAGCAAAATGCATGTGCAGTGAATATGAACATACAGTGAACAATTTTATATATAAAACTATATAATATTATGTAAGCAAAGGGACAAAATGATTTAGGACATTAGAAGAGCTAAAAGTGTTTGGCCTATGAGCAATGAATGACTGGTGAACAACTACCTTCAAATCTTCATGAAATTCATTTAATAAGACTTTTCTAATCTTGGAACATAGGACACAAAGTCATATTTTGTCTTTATGAGGAAAAGATAGGTGCATGCAATAGAATAATAAGTTTGATAAAAGGTTTATAACAGAATAGAAGATTTACAAATGTAATGGGAAAATAAACTGCAAAATAAATTATTAGAATAGTAAAAAAGTTATCTACATAATACAAAACAAATGCACAATACGTTCATTTGACTATAAGTCAGATATAATATGAAATTAATATATAGCAGGCTAATGCAGTTCTATATACAGGATGTAACAAAATGGGTTAAAACTTTGGGTAACATTTCTTGCATATGAGAATGCAAATATGTGTTTAACACCCATTTATACCACTGAGACACCACAGACGGTGGAAACTGATGATACCTGAAGTGAAATGATATATTGGGAAAGGATTTTCTGTTTTAAGGAAGGAAATGTTCCAGGCCTAAGTTTAGGGTACCTTCCTGGCATTTACCATTTATGAGTACTGAGGAAATCCTAGAACAAACCTCAGGAAGAGCATCCTGGTGGGAATAGAACCCCAAATCTCCCACTCACAAGTCCACACCTTAACCACCTCGGCCACCCGTGGCGGTATATTTTCTTTTTAGAGCAATTTAACTACAACTCTGCTTACACTGTGTGATATGTAAGCTAGAATGCCAGCATAGCTGTCCTGTGACAATAATCCCACAACAAAACAGTTACTAATACATACTTTAGGTCAACATTTGCTTTCACCCCTGATGAAATGGCATACGAGTGCTGTAACTATACTTAGTTCCTAAGTTCACAAAGTTTATGGTCATTTTGTACCATGTAGTCTACTTGTTATGCTCTTCACTTTATTGCTTGATGTAGCACCTAGAGCATACAGTCGGTTCTTTGTATTTATGGATATTGTTTCAGGTACAGTAAAATGAGGTATTCAAATGTGAGGTTGGCAGATGCTCAAATTATTTATGGATTAGCTGAAGGTGTATAAAGTCTTCATGACCCTACTCTGCAAGGCTGCCAGACAATACGAGATACTCCAGGGATACATCAGCACATTAAGGAGTCCAAACGATGGTGGTATATTATGGAGGACATTTTGAACATTTCATGTGATTTTCTGTTTCCTACAGTTGCAGCAGTTTTTACTAAAGATAAAGGTGATAATAGAGGATATGATGTGGTCGATGTGGGACTTAAGTTAATTGACTATTAGAATGGATTATGGGTTGGATTAACGATTCAGATTTCAGGGTTAAAGTTTACTTCTCCCTCTCCCTCTCCCTAGTTTAGACTCTGCTGCTGAATATTTTTATGGTCCTGTAGCCATTAGAGAAGTAGTCTTGGAGATTAATACAATTTCTCATTATAGCAGGTGAAACACAATTTGTTGTTCATAGTCTTTTCCCGCGTAAAAATGTGTTGCCATTATATTCTGGAGAATATGTGTCATTTTGCACTAACTATGGCAATCAATACGATTTTAATGCACTTTAATAACTCTAATACTCTGATCCAGAACCCCAATAAATTAAACTAATTCTGAGACGCATCTGCATACTCTTCACTGATAAATTTCCACTAACAATACTCTTCGACTGAACTGAATTAAATTGATAATTGAAATGAATTCTCTTGGCACAGACCTAACTTGAACTAAATTGAGGATTCACTGAAGAAATGCGTATCTTCCAAACTTCTAAAGGTCCAACCTGACTGCGCTTCCAACTATCTATTCCTGGACTGAATACTCTCTCCACTCCCTCCACTTCCAACTCAACTCAGACTGCCACGAACTGAACTGAGAGAATCTGGATCAATAGCCCCTGGGCCGCAAAATTGCAAGATTAAATAAACATGACAGTCTGCCAGTCTCACGATGATATCTTTATTCTTTCAAATGTTTTAGAAAAGTCTACAATATTTTCTCCCATCTTTGCATCTCTATTGGGTAGTCTGTTTTCCTCCAATTCTTCTCTGCTACATTATTGGTCTGATGACTTATGTGACTTCTTGCATGTCACCCACATATATATTTCATGAAACCATTAGGATCACCCTTCCAGAGGTTATCAGCCTGTCTTTTCACTCCCGTAGTCATCATATTCTTTATTACATCTTCCTTGCCTAATAAATAACTGCAAACCTTTCAGATAATGTACAAAGAAACATCCTTTTCCACGGCCCCTGCTTAAGAATTTCTCCAGAAAATATTGGTTTGCCATTTGCTTGGGCCCTCTATACACATGTTGATACAAGACAACAGAAATTCCCAAGTCAGATTTTTATAGCTGGGGTAGCTTTCTGCACTCTGGCAAAAATAAAATAAAAAACAATAATCTAAAACTTGTACAGAAAAAGAAATAAAGTTACACTCATGATAAAAATAAGGAAGTTATATAAAATTACTTACTATAACCACTCTAATTAAATTTGGGGGTGGCAGCTTATCAATACTGTCTCACAGTTCTGTTTTTCAATATTCTGCCACATGGTATACAAGTGTACAAAAACTGCCACAGGTGGCTGAGGTCGTTAAGGAGCGACAGGTCTGGGGTCGAATCCCACCAGGACTGTCCTCCCTGATGGAAATTTTTTCCAGGTCTTTCAACCCTCATAAATTGCAAATGCCAGGTAAGTACCCTAAACTTAGTTTTGGAACATTTCCTTCCGTAAAAAAAATAATTTTCCAATATATCATTTCATCCCATGTATCATCAGTGTCCACTGCCTGTAGCGCTTCAGTAGTAAAAATAGGCGTTAAATACTGATAAAAAAAAAACATAGAAAAGAAGTCTTACAAGGAAAAAAAGGAATTCAAAACCCTCATATTATATATTTTTATCCCGTACATGCAAGTAATTTTCCCCAAAGTTTTGACATAGCTTTTTGTTACATCCTGTATAATAGAAGCATAATTAAATAATAAGATAGTAATATAACAAAATCTAATTAGAGTGGAAGAGAGGTGGGTCAGTAAATTTAAATGCCACAAGTGTATATCACATAAAGTGTATAATATAAATCAATGAAAATAGAGGGAAAAGTCGTGTAACATCTGCCAGTATGCAGGGCAATTACATGTAATATTACTTTGTAATGTGGCACTATTAATTAAAAAAAATGCATGCATGCAATCTTTGTTTTCACACCTATTTTTAAGTTAAGTAAAGCAAATTTATATTTTCCTTTTTAAGTTTTCAATTTAGAATATTCAATAATGTGGCATTCATTTTGAATAGGAAGATGATGAATTTACATTTTTGTGTTTTTAGCATAAATGCCTTAAAATTTAAATATTTGTTGTCCATTAAAAATATATGATTGTTATATATTAAACACTAATTTTACTTGTAAGCACTACCAAATAAAAAATTAAATCATAATGAGCGTTCAAACCCAGTTTTTATTACCAGACATGTGCTTTAGTCTGCTCAGTCATCAGAGCACATAATCCGAGCAAATGCATTTCTTGTTTAAGGTGTAACTTTAACATGAACAGAAGGTGGTATTAAAAACAGTAATGTGAACCCAGCATTAACAAATACTTTCAATTTTTTCATATTTGATCAAGACTTCTTGTTGTTGCTTTATGTTTTTTTCCTTTTTCTTTTTTGCTTAAGTAGGAACAATAATCATTATATCTATGACAAGTTTGGTACAGAAGGTGTAAAAAGGTGCATTAATAATATGATACAATTTAAATTACAACACAAGCACAACACTTCAATGAAAATATTTCAGCATTTAAGTTTCGCAAAAAGTAATAAAATTATGAAAATTATTACCATCTATCTTATTTGCTGCAAAGACAACAGGTATACATCTTGGATAGCTAAGAATCTCTTTATACCAATACTTAATATGTTTGTAAGGTTTTTTTCTTGTGACATCAATTACCATTAGGCACGCATGGGCCCGACAGTAATAAGTTGGGTGCAATGATTTAAACTTTTTTTGTCCAGCAATGACCCAAAAATCTGGAAATAACAGAACAACAGGTTTTATAAAAATATTAGCAGCAAGGAAAAAATATATTCACAAAAAATATTAGTGTACAACAATAAATTTATTTAAATTTAAGAAATAAAACAAAGCATTTTGGAAAAATCCACATCTATAACAGATGTGAATGGATTATTCAAATGCTAAAATACACTTAAGGATTATTTTCATGAAAAACATGTTGACATGTTAAATAAACTCCTCTTTTCAATATTTTTACCTTCGGCTGTTAATGTCCTAAATCAATACTGGTAGGATGATGGAGCAGTTCACAGAATGAATGGCAAGCTAAAATATTCATGAGGAAACATACCTAAGTACCACATCATGTCATAAGTTCCATGCCTAGTTGGGATCAAACTTGTACTTTCCGATTGAACACGAGCAGCCTGACAACAGCACTGCCTATTTAAAACTAAGAACCAGGCCAATCCAATATGTTTATTTTAATATATTATAGGTAGAGTGTAGTGTTGGAAATTATCAATTGTACTGTAATAATATAATTTTATCGTTACTTTATGTATAAATAATTATGATGAGTGCAAAAAATTGTCTCATTGCCCTGAACAATGAACAATGACAGAGTTAGGTGTGGGCACACTTGTTTCCTATTAGCTTTAGTTCAATATTCAAACAGAGAATGGTATTCATAGGAAATGACATAATATGGTAAATTAATGCAAGAACTATTGAAACATAGTATAAGAAGCCACTGGGCCTATTACTTGTGAAAATGATTTACTATTACTACTATACGCTGATGACATCAGATGTTAAAGAGCATCCATAAATAAATCAATCAAACTATTACCATTATCATCATTATTATTAGTGCTATCCTTCTGGAACAGCATTTAACATAGTAAACTCAACAGCTATAAGTTAAGGTTTAATTAGAATCATGCACATCGATGGTAATTTTTATGCATGCTATCTATGCCATTTTCAGGCTGTATACCCCAGGCTTACAAGAAACAATACCAAGAAAAAAAAAGCATGCTGTGGAAACACAACTCACCTACAATAAAAATTTCATTCTTAAATTTAATTGCAAAACGGTATAATGTCACTCCATCAGAAGAAATCACCTGTTTCTTGTACTTCTCATGAAGAAAGCTCTTCATTAACCTAAAACAAACTCAAGCATTAATCAAAACACTATTCCTACAAAATTATAATAAGTACTTTCTGTCTACTTCTCATGAAGAAAGCTCTTCATTAACCTAAAACAAACTCAAGCATTAATCAAAACACTATTCCTACAAAATTATAATAAGTGCATTAATCAAAACACTATTCCTACAAAATTATAATAAGTACTTTCTGTCTACTTCTGTGAACCAAGCAAAGTGCAACTGATTAAAGCAATGCCAAAGGTCAAAGCAGACGAAACTTGCAAAAAAAAAAAAATTGATACAGCCATGTGGGAACAAATAACAAAAGTATAACACAGGAAAAACCTGAAATTGCAGTTATACCTACTGTTTACCTTTAAAGCCCCATGCAAAATGCTTAGGATGTATGTGAGAAGACAAAATGAAAAGACCTTTTACAAAAAAACAAACAGATGGAAAAATTCTCTTATTCAAGTAACATTTAAGATGACTTTTTCCAGATGGAAAAAGTATTATATATTCAAAGAAAATAAAAAATATATTTTTTTGCATGAAGAAAATATCAGTTTTTACTTGTATTTAGCAAAATGAATCACTTGATCAATCCAAAAGTCATAAAGTCCTGCATGAAAACAAAGGCATTACATAATGTCAGGAAATAACTACAATTATGCTTATAACCTTTAAACACACCTTTAAGAGTATGCAGAGTGCAGCAGCTGACAAATGTATTCACTATGGCAACTCAGAAGATTCTGTACAGATCCCATTTTGATGTTATCTGGGATAGATTCTATACGCAGAATAGATAGCTTTCAACAACCACAGATACCAACCATAGTTGGATGCACCACTGCAAACCAATGAAATAATATTTTGTTTATATCTATCTCTCCTTACTATCCTCTTTAAAACTGAAGAAAATGAAAAAAATCTCTACAGAGCTAAAGATTTAGTTCTGCAAACTTCAAATGTTAACAAATTAAAGTGTCTGTGAATGTGACCTTCAAAAGGCATTTTTTTAGTAATGACTAAAATTTTTTTGTGAATAGGACTTGAAACTTTTAAGGTGGTGACTACTGATTTATGGCTTCTTGGGTGATCAGCCATGTCATCTTCCAATATGGAAATAAATGCTGATGAAAAAATAGATGCTGTGTTTGAGTGGAGTGTTTGCAGGAATCAGCTAGAGAAGCATTCCAAGCTGGAGCAATCAGAGCTTATCCACACCCCCGCCTAGGAAGATGACTGCCTATTTGTTCACTTCTTGCACATAGTATTCCTATCCTATACACTTTTCACTTCCGACGATGGCAAAAAGCTGCAATTTATTCATTTGACATGATTGATCAACAAAGAAGCCATAATTTGTTTGCAAGTGTTTATAATGTGTTTTTAATAACTGCATAGATCAGCCCTTACATTTCAAGAATCTGAAGGCTGTTTCATCCCCTGGGAGCTTGGAAACTAATTCTAATATTTGCCTTGGAGAATCTATCCAATTCTCAGGTAAACACTTCCTAGTGAAGAGAACTTTTTAATACAATAAAAAAGTGATACCATTATTCTCAACCAGATTGACCGGGCATCCAGCTTTTGTAGAACATGTCCTTTTGCTTTTTTTGCTTCTGTTCTTCAGGCATTTAAAAATTAGGAAATATTAAGATGCAAACAACTGCAATGCATGTCTCAACTTCACAAGAAGATTGTAAGAGGACCCCATAGGTCCACAGAAGCTTATCCTGCCTGAGTAATGGTTTGATGGGAAGTGAAACATGTGTTGGTATCACCAAGCTTTTTTTTTTGTCATAAGCAATTTAAAGTAAATCTCAAAGTTTCAAATGCAACTTATGTGGAACCTGAGGTGAAAAGCCAGAAACACAATTTTGTTCAAGAACAGGAATTGGATTTTCCAGCAATGCTCAACTCATGCCCACAATGCAAGGTTAGGTCCACCCAGACTTGGCTTCAGAAAAATTCCCAGATTTTAATACTGTTCAAGGTTGGCCTTCTACCAATTTAGACCTCAGACCTTAACCCCATGGAGTAAAAACTGTGGCCATTGCTTGACAGTATGGTTTGCAAGAAAAGGAAACTTAAACTGAGAGTCTCTAGTGTGTTCTTTCAATCAGCAGTGGCATATTTTTCAAATGGAGGTAGTGTATGCTGCAATAGATAAATTGCTAGAGAAACTTCATTAATATGTGAGGTCAAAAGGGGGTCATTTTGAGAGCTGATTGGAGCTAAATGTTTGGAATACGTATGTGAACAACACATTAAAAGCAGATGGTAAAATAAAAAATTAACCTTAAATTTCACTTTGCGGAATTACCAATTGTTCCTTTTTCTTTTATAGTTTTGGCCTCTAAGTGCCAAGTGAACTTTATTATTTCTCTTTAATGATTCCAATTAAAATAAAAAAAAATGTTGAGAATAGAGTGACCAAATGATAAAGAGCAACCGGGAACTTTTAGCTATTCAATCATAATACACAATATGTGCAACCAATATATGGTCAGAGTTTTAATGGTTTACCCTATTTAAGATATCTTCATCATCATCATCATCATCATCATCATCATCATCATCATCATCATCATCATCATCATCTTTTAAAAGTCTTGCAACAACAATATAGAGAATATAAGAGATAGTGTAGGAACATACACTAAAAAACTGAAGTACATTAAATACAAATCAATGCTACATGTGCACTGTATAGTTAACAATTAATATTTTGTGTATAACAGTTACAGGATACTGGTAACAACAGTGCAATATGTCCTACATCAGAAAACTGCTATCTACAGCTCAGAAGCTGATGAAATTTGCATTCAATAAAGTCGCTACTTATTGAACAATATATTTAATATTTATCGCAAAAATTAAATTAACAAAAGTAAACAAAACGCTACTTATGTTACTAAATTTTAACTTTTTCTTTGTATACAGCTTGCATGATAAGATGCCCTAAGGCCTTAGGAGTAAAATTCATAATTTTCATTTTTTCAGTTTCTATTTGCAGCCCACCTTATCTTCTATGTTTTGCGTCTTTTAATCGTGCCACAGAGCTCCGGTCCTACTTAGAAATATGAATAACATGATGAGTGAAGATTTGTTGAAATGCGCCTTTGAGCATAGGCTGGTATTATACCATTTCGTTTTTCAACTACTAAGAAATCCCAAGAAAAGGAATTTCCGATATTTACCGAATGCCAAATTCCTAATTCATTCGCTGCGTGTCAACCCAACCATTTATGCTATTATTGATAAACCTGGTTTAACACATTTTAATTTTGAAAACCTCTATCCTCTATCCAAAAATGACACGTGGCATAGCATATATGAAATTTTATCATTATTCTTACATCGTTTTACCCACTGCTCTCTCACCAATACATAATATTTTAATTCTTAAATACTTCTTGGTATTATCCTCATAATCCAATTGATTTGCTAATCTCCAAGCCATTTTCAAGCACGACCTTTGCGAAACAATTTCGAATTCGTCACAATTATTAGGTGATGTCAGTAGTACCAATATATTACCTAACTTCAAGTAGTGCCAACCTCCAACAGAATGAAAACAAAAGACATTAGGTGTGCACAATATTGCCTGCCCGTTCAAAAAAAAAAAAAAAAGAACAAAACTAATCGATCTGGATGATGGTCCACTTGACCTTACCCTAATTCTAAACCATGTTTACAGGTAAAATTTGTTAACACTACTTGTACATTATCCAAATGATGATTATGGAGGAGGTGGTGGTGGTGGTGATAATGAGAATTTCTTTTGAATGGTGTTTAAGGCCGTTTTTACTACTGAGGCACATTAGGTCCCAATTATATATTGGGAAAGGATTTTTTATGGAAGGGAACGTTCTAGGCATAAGTATTAGGGTACATCCTCGATATTTGCCATTTATGAGGACAGAGTAAAACCTGGGGAAAAAAATGTCAGAGAGGACGATTCTGGTGGGATTCGAACACCAGACCTCCCGCTCACAATACCGCGCCCAAACGATCTCGCCCCCCCCCCCCCCCCGCGGCAGTGATGATGGTGATGATATCCCACACAAATCCTTCTCCTACATCTGCATTACAAAATTTGAAATAATTTTTCCAACTCCATATTTTTGCCTATTTATCAAGAGAATAAACTATATATGTTCAACTCCCGTTCCTCTCCACAGACATACTTCCAGATGACAAAATCTTCAGCTTGGCGTGCTTGTTATTTTATATGCCCCTATATGTTGTGTGTCGGTCATGGTGGTGTAGTAGTTACCATACTTGCCTCCTAAACCCAAGATCGCGGGTTCGAACCCGGCCAGGACCGATGGGTTTTTCGGGGCGTAAAAATCCTAAGTATGGCTTCCTTCAAAAGGGAAGTAAAGCCGTGGTTTCCGTGTCGTACATTTGCGGCACGACAAAGAACCTCAAGCCTGAAAGAGAGGCCTTTGAGCAAAATTAGTCGGCCGTTTCACGCCCTGAGTTGAATGGGACGCTGATGACCTGAGATGTTAAAGAGCGTCCATAAATAAATCAATCCAAAAAAAATCCTATATGTTGTAATGCAGAAAAAAATGCTTTCTGCTGATGCAGATGACAGGGGCAGTTAACAAAACTGCTAAAACTTGTAAAACAACAAGAAATTACTTCAAGTCTTAAATACACCAATATGTAGCTTTAACCATCATTCATTTTACAACGACTCACTAGTTTTCCAGCTTTTTGTTCAAGTTTAATGTTGAATTTGAAAAGCCATGAAAGTCAGGAAGTTTCTTTTATGTTCATTACATTGTTTAATGAATGTTGGCCCAAAAAGTTGCATTCACCAATGGTGACAAGATGCTAAAATTTTCCAGTTACAGGTTTTAAACTACAAGTCTAGGCAAAACTGTCCAAAATCCAGTCATTTCTAACATCTACGGAATGCGGCGGGAAATAATGATGATTAATAAATTGAGAGGATGAAAGGTAATTAATTAATAGGTATTTATGCCTGGGATAGATTGATTGTTCTCTGGTTTACTTATTTTACACCCGTCCGGGGAATGTTTGGGTTGGGCGAGTTTGAGATAGTGTGTGGCTTCGGAAGATTTCCTGATGTAATTCTCGATCCTCTTCTCGGCGTGCTGATTCAAAGGTGAGACTGTGTTGTGAAGTCTCGGTCTTCTCGTGCTACGAGTATATGAGAGTTCAATCTACTGGCTTTTTTGGGAATGTAAAACAATTCTCGGTTCGAGGAATTGAATAGATTGGCCTCGAGAGTGGAGACAAAATGAGTCTAGATCACACAAGTATTTTATTGATGGTACATCTTTACACTCCGTGATTAAAGTTAGTTAATGGTAATTGTGTGTTAGGAACGACTATATGTGGCACGTATTTAAATTACTGTTTGTTACAGTGCGAAATCAGTCAGAGAAAAGTTTCATTTTGATAAAGCACAATTATTGAGTCTTTACGGTGCGTTTTTCTAATGCAACTCAGCATCAACTGGATCGAACTTCCACTGATCTACCTTCTAACCAACTTCCTCTCCCTAACAACTCCAATCCCTAGAATTGGATTGAAGCATATTAAACCGCTGGTCCATTAAACCAAACAACCTTTTGGTTTAATCAACCAGGGTGTTTCTATTGACAATATTCTGAAACAACTCCGACTTCAAATGCTTTAATTCGTATCTTTCCGATAGTTTTATCTGGCGACAGTCTGACTGTACGTATGACGCTTCTTGGGTCTTAATTTTAGTTAATTTGCTCTTTTAATCATTCTAATATCCCGTTCATTGACTGTTCATTGCGATTTATGTTACGAAACCTTCTAATTGATAAATCTTTTTGCGCTTCTTATGTCTAGAGGCGGAGGTGTTATAATCTAGTTCGTGAAAAGATATACAGTAACTTGCTTTTCGTTTGCTGTACACGAAGAAGTTTACGTAATATTTTTCCCTAGCTGGTGCAATAGTCGATGTTCTTTTATTTGCCTTACATAAAAGATTCTAACGGCATATAGTCAGTTTCAGGGTCACCTTGGTTATTGCGAGAAGAAGCGATCGAGCCCATTATGGCCCTCCATCCGCCCTTCTCGTGAAACAAAATATTCTCTTTTGCCATACTGACTCCTTTGTGATATTTGGAAAGTTACTTGACTTTTCACTTCAACTTCAAATGTTATGCCTTCTAATTTTTATACTAATTTAATCTTCTTATGATCATCGTGAATACCTGGGTGTTTGCGTGTAATGGGAATATATTGTTTCTAGAATAGCATAGTTTTTGATAAACATTTTTTTTTTGTTCGCTGAACTATTTCTACAATAACTGGCAACTACTGGGGAAAAATACTTAAATAAGGCGGGGGGGGGGGGAAGCAGAAGTCACTTCAATAGTTTTTGTATCACTTGTTAATAGCATGGTAGCGAAAGTGAATTCACCATTTTAGAATTCCATTAAACCTATGTAAAACTTGCACAAGTAATTGCTCAATTATGAAACATAATCATTTAGTTCACCTAAAGAATGTCTATATAGTTGTGCAAATCAGTGAAAATTTCTCTTTTCTTCTCGCCCCAGTTATTCATTGATCTGCAAACATTTCTAGTTATACATATGGGGACTAAACATGAAGAAATAATTGGGCTGCTGTCCCCTCAAAAATACAAAACAAAATTTAAAAAAATAATTTTATTAGGCATTTTAATATTTGCTAAAATAATTTACATACTTTAAATATTCTAAACTTTTTTAACAAAAAAAGGCTTTTTATAACAAAAAAACTTTTTAGACAATTTAATGTAAGCTTATTTATTTATTAATATTTCTAATTATTTTGTTAGGCAAATGGTAGCTCAGCAAGTGTTGAAGCATCTTTTCTCCTCATTTGAACCATCCTGCCGCATAAAAATGTATACGAGCAGAAAAGGATGAATCATTGCATTTTTTCATTCTGTTTCAGAAACTAAATTATTAGTATAAGTGAATACTTATAAGGTAAAATATTAAAAACTCTGTGTAATGTTAAAATGCATTCAAATATAAAATTGTTAAAAGCACTAGGCATACAAGTTATTTCACTTATTTACAAAATGTCCATATTTACACAAGTCATATAATTTACATAGGAATTATAGTTGGAATACCTAATATATTTTTTCTTAATAGCAAATTAAAATTGCCGACAATAATAATTCAAATTTCTAGATAAGTGATTATACAAAAATATACTAATTACCTAGGTGTGGATCTTTGATTATAGACTTATTATATGTAGATCCAAATTGTACCTTATGCTATATAAATGCACTTAACTTTTGGTTCTACAATTTATTGCCTTTATGAGAAAAACTGCTCTATACTATAAAGTGATACTAAAAATTTCCTCTCCTCTAAAGACTCTCATACATGTCTCCCTTCTTTTCAGTCTATATATTATTCTCCAACCTTTCTTCTGAAACTTTGAAACCCTCTCCAATAAGACATCACTACAATATTACGATCTTATACTCCTGAAGCTATTAACAGTGCCGCAGTAAAATAATATTGATGTAGAGTTGGTTTGGTGAAACTTAACCTATTTTTTAGTTGGACATTTCGAGAACATTCACTCCCATCAGCAGGAGAAGAGCAAGTTCAAAATTATCCAGTAATGGTATCTAGATTTTTTTTTACCTAATATCTCATGTAGTATTCTCACTGGCAGGCAGCGATATACACCATAAATGGGTTTAAGTTCTCTATTCTGTACTCTTTGCTTTGCCAGCCAACTGTCGGCTGCTATATCCTGGATTTCACAGGCGTATAGTATAACAGTGATGACGGAGGCTTTAAAAAGTTGTAATTTCCAGTGGAAAGGCATCGCCTTGGAACTGAGCACAGGGAACAGTTAAACTGTTGCTCTCATTGCCATTTGAGTAGTCTCGGCTATGTGTCCCTTTAAGGTTAGATCTTTGACGAGTTGCACACCCAAGTAGTTTATGAAACTTTCCCACTTTATTCTTTGATGTATGTATATGAATTTGGGGCGTTTGCGAGTATACGTGTTTTGTGAATATTATGGAGTTTGCTTTTTGCCGAGTTGATTGACATTCGTCAAAGCCTACACCACCTTCTATTAGGAGTAGCAATCTTTGATTGCGAATTATGGCTCTGTTTAGATTTTTATTTATTTTGTATAACAGTACGTCATCTGCGTATTGAGCAAAGTTGACGTCTGTTGTGTGTGGGAAGTCTGACATGTAGATATTGAATAGTATTGGGGAAAGAACAGAACTTTCGGGGACTCCCCTCGTGCGGGTCTTAGTGTTGAGCTGTTTCCTAACACCATAACTTTGAAAGTGCAATGTTTTAAGTATGAGTGTATTAAATGATTGTATTGCTTGGGTATTTCCAGGAGTATAGGTTTTTGTAGGAGTCCGACGTACTAGGTGGTTGAGAAGGCCTCTCCTGGGATCCCAGGGGTGAGGCCTCCAGCACCCTAAAGATCTGTTAGGTTGTAGAATCCCCAGGACACAAACCAAATTGACGGGGGAATAGGTTGGATTTTTCCCAGCAGGCGAAGCAAACTGGCTAGATTTAATCTCTCGAACACATTTGAGAGTGTGGAAAAGAGACTGATGGCTCGGTAACTGGATGGGTGGGATGGGCCTTTGCCCTGCTTTAGTATGCATATACATGTGCCTTCCTCCACTCTCGTGGAAAGTGGCCCAGGCTGATGCGCATTATGAAAAATTTTGTGACAAAGAGCACAGCCTTGAAAGGAAGGTTGAGGAGTATGACGGTAGTTATCCCGGCAGGTCTGGCAGCCTTTTTAAGGTTCAGGCGATGTAGTGCCTCATGGACTTCGTGGGGAATTTTTTTGAATGATTTATTTATGGACGCTCTTTAACAGCTCAGATCATCAGCGTCCCATTCAACTCAGGGCGTGAAACGGCCGACAAACTTTTGCTCAGAGGCCTCTCTTTCAAGCTTGAGGTTCCTTTTTGTGCCGTAAATGTACGACACGGGACCCACGGCTTTACTTCCCTTCCGAAGGAAGCCATACTTAGGATTTTTAACTTCGTGGGGATGGAAGATAGGAAACTTATAGTCGTCTTCGTCAGTCGGCCGTCGGAGAAATCGACGGACGTCGCGACGAATCTGACTTCAGAAAGTATTGTCCTGGGGGGTCGTTTCTAGGCATGAATAGACATTCCAGGTTGTCAGCTAGAGCTTTGGATTTGACATGAGGATCATGAACGAGGACTCCAGTTTTTATTCTTTATTTATTTTTTTTGTATGGTTTTGTTTTTTACCACAATTCTTAAGAGGAAACATTTTGTGCAGCAGGATACTCCGGCAGGAAATTCTACTGACAGAAGTAATGACCTTCCGAACGCCAGCTCATCTGCCCTGCCCGCATTGCAATCCCATCCTTCAGACCACCACACGTACCGCAGACGATCCACTCCACCTACGCTGAGCACCAGTAATGAAGACCAGTCAGCACCGACTATTATCACATATTCCGCAATGAAAAAACTGAGGACGATCAGAACGCTTACGTATGCAAAGACTACCCCCAAAATAACTTAACAAGAATAGACAATATACAAGATAACTTTAATTAAATCAACAGGAAGAGAATATTAGAAGTAGGAGATAAAGGTAAGGGAGAAGGGAATGATGGAGATGAAAATACCTAAATTTATAATAGACAGCGATAATTTTGATTTACAGCCTGAAGTAGAGAATATACCTATACGTTTTTGCCACCGGGAAACAGGTGGAAAACGGAAGATTACAGAAGGAGATGGAAGGGTGTTGGAGATGCACGGAAATGAGCCGCGGGAGGAGATAGAGGATGGAGAAGCGGTGTCCGGAGAGGAGGAGTAGAGCGCGAGAAATGGTACAACCAGGGGACCAGGAGGATCAAGCGAGATGGAAGAAAAGTTGGAGGGTGATATGGTGGAAGCAATGTGATAGTGTTTAATCAGTTGAAGTGTTGGGACAAATAAATGAAATGAGTAGGAAAGATTAATAATGATAAATAAACTTTAACTTAAGTAAGTTGTTAAAGAGAAGGATATTATTATGAATGATATAAAGTAAGGAGATTTGAAACAATTAACTGTAATGTCCAATTTAAGAGAATCTCTGCCAAGTTCTGGAAACCGGTACATACCGCTGGTAACCAGTGGTTAGTAGTAGTATAGTTGTATAGTAATGGAATAAATAGCCTACCAGCTATAATTCTTACTGGTACCAGTAATATTGTTAATTTGGTAGTTTTTGTAGACTTTGGAAGATAATTTTGTGAAGTATTTAGGTATATTTATATTTTGGTTTAATTTCATTATTATTTTCTCTTGCTTTTTTATTATATTATTTGAATCTGGTTATTAGGAAAATCGGTAAAATCATGTATTAAGAGATTATTGAATTGTATAGTTATAACAATAAATGGAAAATTTGATATATACGCCCGGGTTTTAAAAACCAGGTACCAGGGTGGCGAATACAGATTTTATCTATTTATTTGTTTGTTTGTTTGTTTGTTTGTTTGTTTGTTTGTTTGTTTAGGCCTCACCAGCGTGCGCAGACACATGACTGAAAGCTACCTACTCCACAAAGTACGAATCCGCTGCTACTCCGCCGTCAAAGCATTGCGCATAGGATCTATGATTGGTCCATCTCCACTTGCACGCTTAATCTTTTTACAAGAGGCAGACTTCAGCGACGCAATACTTACTGCCTTACAAATCGCAGGCCAGCACCATCAGTTCAAGCCAAGACTCACGCACCGCACCTTCACATGTCGCAGGTATTGCGCTTACGGCCACACCGCTGAAACCTACACGCAACATCGGCGCTAACTCAACATAACTTAACTCGCCGATGCCGTTACTGTGTCTCGTGCGGGGTAAGGAATCACTTCAGGGGCCAGGCAACCTGTCCACTCGCAACTGGACATTCACCACAGGCTATACCATTACTGAAACTCAGAAACGGCATCACACCAACTTTAACTTACCTCAGCGCATCACTTCAAGCGGAACAAGGCGTTGCTCTCGCCTTCACGTATCAGCTTAAGCAGCTCAACTCGCAGTTCATACCGGTTTGGATATGGTGCAGCACTTAGTTAAGAACTTCAAAATTATGCAGGAAACTGTCTCTGAGCGCGTCAGTGCCTTGGAGGAGGCATTAACTGGGTACCACATCTACTCCACAAACAGCCAAGAACAACTACGACAGATACTATAAAATCAGCACAAGAAAACTACAAGTCAGTCCAGCGACGCAACAGAACAACCTACGCGACACTTGGAAAGCTTAGCTCAAATAGGCGATAAAGCCAAAATACTTCAAGCACTTACGTCAATATCACATCTTGATAGCACATACTCAACTGATACACATCAGCTGCAAAACGCACCATCACACCCCTTTTTACTCCATTCATTTAGGACACTCCAGAACATCAATCAAAACTCCAGCAGTGCCTGAAATGGCGGCCTGCACTCCAACATTAAAAAAAAAAAAATTGTTCGCTTTAGTGTTCTTCTAAAAACACACCTTAAAATTATTGATTAAAATCAACCCTTTTACAATTCCTTCCACAATTTTCTTAAATTTGTTGGGGGATCAAGTAAGGCGTCTGCCATTCTTGGCCCCTGACTCTCCATCTTACTGCTCCCAGTTACCAACTGTTAGTCAATTTAAAAATATTAAGAGGTTGCATAAGCGAACCTCGCAAAACCACTCTATTCCTTTACCTTACCATACTTAGGCCTTAAGAAGACCTCTGGTAGAATTTTATCAGATTTTGTGCTTTATTCTATTTTTTCTCTCTGTGGCTGTTACACTGTACAGCCTTTCTGGTTAATTTACATATATTATATTTTTTATCTGTGTTTTGGGTGAAGGTTTGCTTTAGAAACCCATACATGGCCAAAAACTGCTCCAGAGAACAGTTTCTTTAGAATTCGCATAAGCCAGGAATTTTAGGATAGGGCATGTTTTTACCTTGCTTAATGTATTGTACTGACAAGAACGTAACTTACCTACATCTTTGTTATAATCTATTTACAATATGCAAAATGTGCTTTTGGGGATTGTACGTTTGGGTGGATGGTTAGAAAGTACGGATTCTTTTATGCTTGCGATGCTGGGTTTTTTTGGGCAGTTTGTTGTATTGGGGGTTGTGGTGATTTTTGTTGTGATCTATGTGTTTGTGCAGCGGTTTTGAAATGTCTGTAGGAAGGTAGGGGTTTATAGTTCATTATAGGTGGTTCTATTGGTGTTAAGGTTTGGAAACCGTAGGAATTTTTGTATACATATATTTTGTCTGCATTGTAAGGAGAGGAGGTTGGTTTTGGATGTATTTGCCCATGCTGTGTAGACGTATAATATGAATTGTTTTATAAACGTTTTAAAAAGGATGATTTTTGTTTTTGTCTGTATTTGTTTGCTGATTAGTAATGCAGATCTCACATAGGTACTATATTTGGCCCTTTTTCTTTATTGTGTTTTCAATGTGTTCGTTCCACGTTAGTTTTCTGTCTAATATGGTTCCCAGGTACTTAATAATAGGTTGACGCTGCTGTTTCTGTACATGTAGTTGTAATTCTATTTGGTGGTTTTTTCTTGTTTTTGTGAAGTTGGTTTTTCTCGGCACTTATTATTATTTTCCAATTGGCGTCCCATTTCAGAAGTATGTCAAAGTATCTTTGTAACTTTAGGTGTGGGCTGTGTTTGTAGACTGCTATGTCGTCAGCGTATTGTTGCGTTTTGAATTTGTGGTCAATGCGTATGTCGCGAGTGTACAGGGTGTACAGATATGCGACTTGAACTGCTCCTTGTGGCACTCCAGCTATTATAGGGGAGGTTGGGTATTTATCGTGTGCTACTTGGACGTGAAAGAAGCGTGTCTTCAGCAAGCTGGCTAGTATGTGTAGGTGTGGTCTTAGGGCTGTGATATATTTTGTATAATAGACCATTGTGCCAGCACCTGTCGAAGGTTGCTTCCACGTCCGGTGCTGTTGTTGTTGAACTGTGTGCTGATATAGTCGGTAAGTTTCAGTATTTGTATTTATGTGGAGTGAAGTCGTCGAAACCTAAACTATTGATTCGACAGTACGGCGGATAATGGTACATTTCCCTTCATTTGTTGGTTGAGGATCTTCTGCAGTACTTTCCCCATGACCGGAAACAGGCTGATGGGTTTGTAATTTTCTGGGTTATGTCAGCCGTTGCCTAATTTTGATATCATTTTAATTTTGGTCTCCTTCCAGGATTGGGGAAAATAGTGAAGTTGGATGCATGAGTTTATTATTTGTGTTAGGTGGACTAAGACTTTTCCTGAGAAATGTTTGAGATCTTCATTGGGGATGCCTTCCGGTCCTGCAACATTGTACTTTATTAGTGTTTTAATATGATTGTAAAGTTGGAGAGGGGTGAGATTTGGTAGGGTAGTGGCGGGTGGTTGGTTCATCCATTCCTACCCCCAATTATTTACAATATGTGTTGTGCAGGGTTTTTCGAACGCTTTTCAGTGAACCTCTTACTCAGTATTTGCGCAAAGATATTTGCCTTTTCCTTTGGGATGGATATTTTCCCTTGTGAGGTAACCAATGATTCTGAACTTGAGATTTCTTCAGAGTAGGATCCGAAGGCTCGAAGTAAAGCCTATTTGGAAGCATCCCTATGTGTAACTGCCATTAGCTTTCTTTCAAAGTGTGCATGTTTTTCTACGCAAACCTGTTGTCCAATGACCGACCGTAACCACTGTGCTAATGATCTGTAGACTGCGCGCCGTGTATTCCGCCACTGTCGCAGGTATTTCTTTCTTATGCCTAGCTGTCTTTCTATATTCGGGAAGGATGTGAAAGGGAAGGCAGCTGGGGTGTACGAGGTGGATTTTGTTTTGGCAGTTTTTATGAATGCAGTGAGGTCTGCGACCCTTTTTTCAAGCTCTTGGACGTTTGTGTACTCTTTCGGGCTTGGCCATTTATTGAGTAAGATTTTGAACTTGTACCAGTCTGTGTTCTGTATGTAGGTCTTGATTGTTCGTGTGATGGTTGCTCGTCCACCTGTATTGAATTTTATGGGAAAATGGTCAGAGCCCAGACTGTAGTACACTGCAGGGTGACGAGGCTGTAAATTCCCTATAAAGGATTAGATCCGATGTGTCGATAGGAATGGTGGGGTTATGGTGCCAGTAGGAGTGATCCAGTGCAGTTCTAATTTACATGTTATGATGGAGCAGAGCGAAGTCTAGTAGGGCGTGTCAGTTTTGGTGATGGTGCCAGTATGAGTGATCCAGTGCAGTTCTAATTTATATGTTATGATGGAGCAGAACGAGGGTGTGTGAGCTTTGGGTCAAGCTATGGAATGCCAGAGGGTATGGCTGGCATTTAGGACTCCTGCTACAATGATTTTTTGGCTATGCATTTGTTAATTGTCCAAGCCGCGAATCATTCCTCCTGGGCTTCAGGTGGGGTGACGGTAGGCTGCCAGGATGGAGATTCGCTGTATATTTACCATTACGCCCCAAAGCTTCCAGTTGCGGTAGTACTAGTGCTGTGCTTATGGCTAGGTTGTTTTTGGCAATGACTGCAGTGCCGCCTCCTGAAAGCTGTCCAGGCTTGTCCACCCTGTGCACTTTTATATGAAATTTCTTATGTGGTTTCAGATTTGTTTCCGTTACAAATGCTATATCCATCATATTTTTGAAAGAAGGAAACCATTTCGTATGTGTTACCAAGAGTGCTATTCGCATTTCACAGGAGGGCGTTTAGTTTGTCGTGTCTATTGTTTCTTTGTGTAGCCATTTATAAGTCGAACTGAAAAATTACCTCTAATTTGTAAGCAAGCCCTGTTGCTCTATCGAATTTTCTTAACAGTTTCTGTTTGAATTACGTGTACTTTGTTTAGGTCAAATTTGTTTAAAGAGTGCCACAATTTCTTTAATAGAGAACATCTCTGTTGTTATTGTGTTTGCATCGCCACTTGAGGTGACTGCTAAGTATCTCGTGGTTACAATGGTGCACTGTGTTTGATAGGGGTCGGAGTGGGTAGGTTTTGTTTTGCTGCATTTATCTTTTTGGCGTACGTGAGTTTTTGCCTTCTGTCCCTTTCATTTTGGAAAATTATACATCCCCTGTAATTTGCAGGATATTCCCTGTTGCAGTTGTGCAAGTTGGGGTGAACTTGTTGGGACAATATTGTACCATGTGCAAGTCACTACACAATGGTGGAGGGTATACATTTAAATGTGTGACCGGTTTGTTGAAAATTATTACATTGTGCTATGTGGTTTTGTGACCGCTGATGTTCAACTTAGATGATAACGTTCATCACCTAACGTTCCTGTATGAAGTATTTTCATTTTTCAGTGCTGTCATGTGTAACCAGGTAGAGGGGAAGGAGCCTACCTAGAGCCTCAAGCTGCTTACAATTCTGTAGAGGACACTGGTTGGCTTTTATGGCTTCAGAGATATTCTATAGTTCCATGCCTCGAAATCACGTAGAGAAATGGTTGTTCGCTTTTTTCAACATATGAACAGTATTGAATGACTGCCTTCTGTGGCTCTGTGTGGATCGCTTTAAATGACTGAAACTTGTTGAGCAGTACTTTCAGTCCGTAATATGTAAACCCTGGCATGGCAAGTATTTTGCAAAATTTGCGTTATGCTTTTGAGTATAGTGATGTTAGGGATTATAATCTGGGGCCCTTTGTGGGAGAGGGCCTCCTGTGGCCTGTGTTTGTGTGATGTCTTTTTGTTGAGTTTGTACATGTTTGGTAGCATTTGTTTGGCTATTCGTGCTGCCTGAATTTTGTAGGTTTTGGATCATGATTTGGATTTGTTTTGTAGTTATTTTGACCGGTTTGGTGGTGTTTGAAGTTGATTTGGAAGGAGTGGTTTTTTTTATAGACTAGCTGTCTTTTTGTGTGGGTTCTTTATCTAGAAGTGTTGTCTTCTATTATTTTCCCTGAGCCTGACTAAATGGTAAGCTGGGTTAGTAACCAGCTCATGTACGGATGCTGGGTACCTCCCGCCTGTGGGCTTAACCGCATTGTGGGAGAAAGGGTACTGGAGGATTGGGTGGTAAAGGGATGTGGATTTTGGAAACAGTGCTCTTGACTGCTCCTGATGCTATGGGTAGATATAGTGTCCAATATGGGTATGTCCTAAAAGCTCTAATTTGGGTTTTAATACGACTATATTGCTTCTGAATCACTGTTTGGCTTATTTAAGTGCAACTGTGTTGAAATAACTACGTAATTTCCGTTATATGGATTTTTACAATTGTCATTCAAATGCCCCCAGGACAGGCGTGGTACCTTGAATTTGAATATGTCCCTGCCTTCCCGTGAATTACAGAGCAATTGATATAATTAACATTTACAATTTTAGAATAAGCAACTCTGTAAATAGGTGCAAGTATGCTTGCATTTTCTTCTTTGTAGTTACTTTAATGACAATTAGAATTAATATTCTATAGTTTTTAATTGAATTCATAAATTTTAATTATTGTAATATTAAGGGAAAAATGTAAAAATGTAACCAGGTAAGGGAAAGCTCTCAGCTTTCTCCGTACGCAAAAGGGAGACAATGCAAGGTAATCCCTATTGATTTGCGGCTTGGGTAGCAAATGCCCCTGGCTCAGGGAAAACACGCGGCAAAATTTGCATGTGTCTCAGTAAAAGAATCGCTGACAGTAAAGCATGAAATCTATTTAAATTCATCATACTGACGAATGGCGAAACATTTGAAGCATTTGAATTGAATATTTTATTCCAGCGAATAGAAATAAAATTCAGCGAGGTAAGCACTCACCTATGAGACACGTTAACACAAAATTGGAGGGAGAATTTCGCGACTTTACTCATGGATAGAGTCATTTTGTGTTGTGTATAAAATGGCTATATTTTGCCCAAAAGGGGGCAATTTCAGAATTTCCAGGCGCAGATACGTGTTGCTGCCATATGCCTGCAGCAAAAGCGGCATAAGTAGCAAGTACAAAGCTCTGGCAACGAAGTTTGAGCGTGAGTCACCACGCGAACTGACGACACATCGTTGAACTGCAGTGAGTATTCAGTTAAATTAACCATTTCCTCTCACTCACAACCATTTTGGCCAATAAACGTACGCGTTTACCAACATTATTTTGCCCGTGGTTCGACGAGAGAGCGGATTTCACCCAAATATTCATGTTAAGAGAGTAAACTATATAAGCGAAGTAAACAACGAAGTGTTATTTGTCATCACCTTCGAAGTCCCGTTCAACTCAGGTCCGGAGGCTAGTTCACATCCGCCAAAATACAGCGAAAGACCCTCCACAGAGTCTCATCGAAGAACAATATGGGTGGTCTGCATCAGCCGTGGCGAAACTTGCTATCACCTGGCATAAATTATTTACCGCAGCACCCATAAACCTCCATTCCCTTCTTCCACCAACATTCCTAATTTAAACTGGCCAAAACGTGTGGGCACATTGAAAACATTTCAAGGTACCACCCATCTCCCACCATATAGTTAGGTTTCAAATCTGGGCTTTGGCCTACTTTGGCATTTTAGTTGCCTAAGGATCGGATGAGAGCACTTTCGTGGTATAGTAATTTACGGTAAAATTTCTGGGAAAAGGTTTCATGAAGCAGTCTGCTCGGGAAGCACCGATATAAACAATAAATTGCACGAAGCCCCTTATTCTGCGCCCTTTGAATGAGTGACAGCCAACTATCAACTGCCATACCGCAAATCTCGCAAGCGGAGAAGAGAACGTTGATCAGAGCTTTAAAGAGGTGGAGTTTTAAGTTAAATGGAATCGCTTCCGAACTAAATACAGGGTTCAGTTGAGCAATATCTCTCTGGGCCCTGTGAGCAGTCCTAGAGATGTGTTCCTGAAAACTCAATCCTTTATCTAGCTGAACAAGCAAATAAGAAAGAGAATCCTTCCACTGCATCCTTTGCCTATTGTAGGTAAGTGTAGGGCAGTTTGCCGGAGTGCCATTTTTGGGAAATATGACGGCGTGGCTTTTTGCTGGATTAACGGACATTCTCCAAAAGGTGCTTCACCTCTCTATTATATGTGACAGTTTTTGAACGGGAATTATGGGTCTGGCCATGTGTACTTTTGTGTTATATACAAAGACGTCGTCTGCATGCTGTGCCATGTTAAGGCACGTTGTTTGAGGGAAGTATGCCATTTATATGTGGAAAAGGACTGCAGAAAGAACAGAGCCTTCTGGCACTTAGGCGCATATTTACCTCAGTGTGGAGCTGTTTCCCGCCACAGTAATAGTGAAAGTTCGGTGTTTGGTGTGGGAGTGTAATAGTTGTATGTAGGGTGTGTGGAAGCCCAAGGGAGATGAGTTTGTACAGGAATCCGGCATGCCAGGTCGTAGAGAAGGCCTTTTCTATATCCAGAGATACCGCGGAGGTGAATGCCTTGCCCTGAAAACCCAGAGATGCAGCATCCACCACCCCCAGCAGCTGTTGGGTAGTAGAGTGTCCAGCACGGAAGCCAAATTGATGAGTGGGGTATGACTTGAATGTTCCCAAGAAGGGGTGACAGGCGGACCAGTGAAAGTCTCTCAAAGACTTTCGCAAGTGTCGAGAGGAGGCTGATGGAGCGGAAACTGGAAGAATGATTTGAGTCTTTGTCCGATTTCAATATCCATATCATGCTCGCTCAGGTGACATGGGCTTCATGGCGCAATCTCCTCCAGAGTCTTCTTATTGTCATTGGAATAATTTGCGGGCTACTCAAGATTGCCGAAAAAGGAGCTCTAGGTCCAGTGGAATGAGGTCTGGGTATGGGAGAAGGAGGTATGGACTGAGAGGATATGAGCTAATCGTTTAACCGTGAGGGAGAAGGGTGAGACTGCTGTCTCTAAGAAGGGGATGTATGTGATTTATGGGTTGAGACAATCGTTAACGATTTTCAAGTCGATTTAGCGGTTTAGACCTGCGACATCGTGGCTAGCAACCCTTGTGTTGAACTCTACCTGCACGGGATCATGGTCGAAATGTAGAGCTTTGATTGATTCGAAGGTGATATGGTGTAGGAATTGTTTGATGATCGCGAACACAATGACTGAAGGTTGTCCTCTACTGAGCGGAAAATGTGTGGGTTGCCAGGGACCCTGTACTCGTAGTTGTGGGTTCTGATCTACTAAGAGAGCGTTTGTCATGCCTCTGTAATCTGCCCCTTGAGAGCAAATCAATGGGCGTGTTTGGCATTGAAGTCATAGGCCAGAATATTACAAGGATGTAAGGCTACGCTGGATTGACAGTCGGGTTCTACGATTGCTCAGGAAGGAGAGTGGTATTCAGATATTAGCCAAACCTCCCTGCCTCCGATTTCTACAAATGCGGCCGTGGCCTCCTACGTCTCATGTGCCGGAATCTGGAATACACGGTGGACTACGTTTCTCCTTACTAGTAGCGCTGTGCTTCCTCCTGGGCAACCACGATCAGTTCACAGGCTGATGTATCCCTGAAGGCGGATTTAGTAATAGTGATGGAAATGCGTCAGTCTAACTAGTAAGGCGTCCAGGGCTTACTGAAATGCAAAATGTTGAAGTTCATCCCTTCGTTCAATAAGGTCATTCGCATTCCAGAATGCCAAACGGAATGAGGTGCGAGACCTAATTCCGCAACCCATTTTGGTCGACTCGGTCTCCGTTACAAAGTAGGGTGACAGCTTAAAAGGCTATCAGTATTTTACTTGAGAGGTCAGGATCGTTTGGGAAACGAGTGCAAAGGCCCTACAGCCGCTTGCCACATGTTTGCCAAATATTTGACAGCAGTTGCAGCAGCTCAAAGGTATTTCCCCTCTCTTGGGTGCGGTTTTGTAGTTCTGGGTCTGGTGGGGGTGGTATGTTTGTAGTAGGCCTAGAGGTCGTCCGCCGCTCCTCGGTCTCACCCACCGGTTGGGGGACAACTGGCTGGAAATTTCCACCAGCCGTGCTCCCTTCAGCCGGTACGACCGAGAAGACCTTCCATTTTTGGATTTGGAGAGTAGTCAGGTAAAGGGTGTTTTGTTTGGGCGTTGGAGGCTGTGATTGTTATTTTGCAGCTCAGGTATGAAGACGTTTATCAGAGGTCTGGTTTTGCACCATTGCTGCGTAGCAGATTTGTCGCTGCGTAGTGGTTGCTGTTGGAGTTGCGGCCTGAGCTGCTGTTGAGTTGGCTGATGTGGTTGCTCTGGTGCTCTGTCTGTTTGGAGCATAAGTTGCATCTCTGTCCGATGTATCTCCATTTTCTGGAAGTTCCCTTCGGGTTTTGTTTATGAATCGTCAGCCTTACTGGAAATCGACAATAACCGGCAACGTGTTCTGCTTTGCAGTTAGCGCAAGTAGCACTATCAGTGAGAGCTCGTTGGCTGACATCACGAGGATGGGATATACCGCGTCTAGTGCAGTGGGAGTTCCGGAATCAGAACTGGTTCGGTGGTTGAAGCCCAAGTAGCGGTGGCACTGAGTAGGGCCGCCAGGGCATCCAGAAGTTGCTATCTCTACTCTGGGGAACAAATGGATTGGATTTTTTTTTTTTTCTATTTTGATCTCACTTTCATCTGTTTTGTTTTCGATTTCATTTATTTACGGGCGGTTTTTAACATCTCAGGTCATCTTGTTCCATTCAATTCAGGGAGTGAAACGGCAGACAAATTTTGCTCAGAGGCCTCTTTTTTCAGGATGGAGGTTCTTTTTCGTCCCGTAAATGTACGACACGGAACCCACTGCTTTACTTCCCTTCCGAAAAAACTATACTTAGGTTTTTTCACGCCCGAAAAATCCATAACTCCTGGCCGTGTTTGAACACACTATCTAGGGTTTAGAAGGCGCGTGTGGTTACCACTAAACTACCAGGAACGACGGGGTCATCTTCCCCCCACTATAATTAGAAAGAGGGGTATGGGAATTCTGTCTGGGGGTTGTTCCTCAGGAGCGGGTTTCGACAGCTGCTTCACTATATCGGGTGTTATGCCCTGACGTTTGAGGTATGTCTCGAAATCACCCACCGGAGTACCCTCAGGATTAATTCCCCTTAGATCCCTCACTTTGTCAATAGCAAAGGAAAGCTTTTGACTTTCCTCTTTTTCAAACAGGCCAGCAGTTTCTGTAGGCCCTCGGCAGATCGTGCTTGGAATCTAAAGATGTTTCCCTTTCAAAACGCCTTGCACTCCCCCATGAGGATGGGCATTACTTCCTTGAGGAAGCCCGTCATCCCCTGGAAGGAGTCCACTATGATTGGTGGGTTGTTTTTCTTTGTGATTCTGCTCGGTGAATTTGTCAAGGTTGTCTGTCCAGTCAAAGCGGAGCCTTCATTCGCTGGCTGTGGGCGAGAGCGTCGCTTCCTCTTACCAGCTACTATCTGAAATTCAGCTTCATCGGGGTCTAAAGCCAAGTCTGATGAGTTGTCTCCCTCCTCCATATAAGAGCATTGTATAGAGAGAAGACATGGGTTTTCTCTGAGTCAGAAGAAAATCGGCGAAAGAAGTCCCACCGTAAGAAGTGATCACTGAGTAAACTAATTTTTAGCCTGCTCGAATATGAAACATTAGGTTGAAAGGCGCTCATCCGCGCTCTTTAAAGAGACTTTCCACCAGCTTTTCGTTGACTGAAAGTCTTTTTCTTTTTTGAGAGGTCAGAAACTGGTCTGGACACCTTCTCTGAAGAATTTGATAGCCTTGGAGTATCCTGAGTACCAGAAGCACTTATTTTATCTGAGCTAAAAGTAGCACTAGAGTTCATGATTCTGATGCAAAGCTCGCAAATAGGAACTGCACACTGCAAAGCAAAATGTGCAGTGCACTACGACCATACAGCCAAAGACGAAGCTAGCTGACAGGCTGAGGTTAGTGATCAGCCTGTGTGTGTTTGCTGCGTACCTACTCTGTGTTTGGGTTTAACCCCAGAAAACCGATAAGGATGTAAGTTGCTTTTATTGTTTTGGGTGTGGGTTGAAGGAAGTGGGCTTAAACGTTGCTCTATGATGATGTGTGCGGATTTGATATCCTTGGAAGTTGCTTGTTATGTACATGCTGCTAACTTGTTAACCAGCGTGGACATGCCGCTATTTGGTATAGTGTTTTCCGTCTCAGTTTTCTTGGAAAGTGTTTTGTTGATAACTTTTGTCTTTCGTTATCCATCATGGCCACACGCCAAGAGTGGCACTTCGAATTTTGGCTTTGGCTTATAGCGAGAGGAGTAGCTGCTGAGTGACATGATAAAGCAAATGGGCGTATAATTGTTTGCCCCAGCATCTAATTTCTTCCTCAATATATGGGAGAGAGGAGGTTTCATGCAGTAGCCGGACTGGAGAGCAGCGATATATGGAACAGTTGGAGCTGAATCCTCTATTCTGTACCCCTTGTGGAAGTGCCAGCCCACTGTTGGGGCCATACCCTTGATTTTCACAGGCGTATATCATGACAGTGTTGATCAAGGTGTTAAAAACCGTAGTTTCTTGCAAGCTGCCATGGCCTTGGAACTGAGCACGTAAAATAGTTGACACAGGAATGTGTCCCTTTAAAGTTAAACATTTGTCGAGTTGCACAACCAAGTAGATTATGAAATTTTCCCATTTTATCCCGTGATGTCTGTATATGAATGTGGGGGAAGTTGCGGGTACGCGGTGTTTTGTGAATATCAGGGCGTTGCATTTTTAGGGTTGACTGACATTTTTTTAAATTTATTTATTTATTTATTTACATGTTAGTATTTTTTACATTTATTTTCCATCTATGAGAATTTGGAAGTTTTGACTCAAAACATTTTAAAAATTATATTTTAATAATCAAGTTAAATTAACAAAACAACATAATAAAAGTCACACATCTATACATACAGCCTCTTCTACGGATGCTGGCGCGATGCGGCGGCTGAGTGGTGGTCCAACTGTTTTTTTTTTTTTAATTTTTATTTATTTATTTATTTATTTATTTTTTTGTATTTAAATTAAATCTTCAAACTCAAGTAAATATTGTCCAATACGTCGCAACACTGCCATTCGTTGAGCTACTGAGAACCAACTAAATACTGGAAATGTCAAATAATGGGGTTCAAAACATTTCTCAGAGACGTCCAGGAATCGGAGGATCTTGGCCTGCACCCTCCGCCATGCTGATGCAGTAGCACCGCATTCTAAACGATGGAGTATTGTATCTTGAAGGCCGGAAGCATCACAGTTAGGAGATATCTTCATTCCAATACGATCTAGACGCTCATTGGTAGGGAAGAGATTATTCACCAGTTGGTACCAGACACTCCGTTGGTAAGTGTTGAGTGCAGGATGTCGAATGTTGGACAAGATTCGGCGCAATTTGTACACTGGGTGTTGGAGCACTACTTTGGAAGCCAGCAATTGTAATAACCAGGCAGTATACAAGTCTCTGGTTTTCGGTGGTAGGCCATGTAGGTCGACAGGACAGTATGCGATTAACTGAAGTAGCTTCTTAACCTGGGGTGCCTGAATCGGCAACCCTCGATGATCTGGTGGATTCTTGAGACGGTGTTCCGACAACCACTGGGTGAGAAACTCATGACTATAAGAAACGCCATAGTCTCCTAGGTGTGCCCAGTTTGTCCGGAGAAACAGACAATCAGCTTTTGCCTGTGGATCAATGGCATTTAGACCCCCTTCAGAGGTTGGAAGTGTGAGTAGATTTCTAGGTACTCGTAACAAAAACCTTTCCAAATAAACCATTCTGTAGCCGATTTCAACTTAGCGCCGAAGATGGATGGTAACGGCAGAACCTGACTCACAAACCATACTTTGGACAGTGAGAATATATTAACAAAAATGAACACGTTGTAACAAATTAAGGGAACGAAATTGATGCTCTTGAAGAACTTTACGAGCACTGTTAATAACACAGTTCCAATTATATTGAATGATCGCCGGTAGCGTGGAAAAAACGTAATACCCAATATTGAAATGACTGAAGCCATACATATCCACGAGGGTGGGACTATAGAAGTAGAGCCAACGAGCATATATCTTGATTTATTCACATTGAGTAGCGCTCCAGAATCTCTACAATAATTATTCACAATTTCGTGAATATGAGGAAGAAGAGAACCACGTGAGATCAGCAAAGTGACATCATCAGCAAATGCTCTAATAAGAGAGTGACCATCAGAACGAAGACACTGTTGTAATTTTCTTAGGAGAGGTTCAATGAACATCACAAACAAGTGCATAGCCATCAGACAGCCCTGTCTGACAGACGCTCTCACAGGAAAGGAATGAGTGAAATAGCCGTTCACTAAAATTTTGCAAGTAACTGCATTTAATATATTGCGAATTAGGTAGCAGTATGTATCAGGGATTCCTAAGTTCATCATAGTTTTAATTAAATAACTATGTTTCACCCGGTCAAATGCATTGTCAAAGTCCAGGGAGATCAAAAGTTTCCCAACCCGCGAAATATGAGTGTCGCTTAAAGCGTCACGAAGAGCACATAAGGCATACAGTATGTTGCCACCACGTCGAATGGACTGTTATACCGGTGCAAGAATATCAGCAATAATTGGTGGTAAGCGATATTTAATACAACGCATGAACAATTTATAATCAGTATTGAGCATTGTTAAAGGACGAAAGTCCTGTGCAATATTGGATGGCTACATTTAGGTACAAGGACCAATACACCATGGACAAATGCAGAGGGGATCAAGGTGGCACACAGTAGCTCATTGAAAATTGCAAGAAGTGCATCCTTCAGCAACGGCCAAAATGCAGAGTAAAATTCTGCAGGTAGTCCATCTACTCCAGGTGATTTATTTCGAGGACAGGCAAGTAAAGTTGCATGCAGTTTCGCCATGGTAAAAGGAGGAATATTATCGCTGGGCCCAGAAGAGTTTGGAACCGTAATTTCCTCTGTACCAAGGAGTTGGTCAGGTGTGATATCAGAATATAGCTTCTGAAAATATTCAAACACAGCAGAACGGATATCCATTTGGCTACTTAAAGAACCATGGGGGTCATTGTGAATGCTATGAATATATTTACGCCTGGCACGCCGTTGTTCACGGACATAATGATATATGGACGGAGATTCCATATGAACGAACGTAGCTCGGGAACGCACCTGAATGCCCCTCAAATCGTCCAGTTGACGTTTAAGAATCCGAGCTTTAATTCTTTTTATTTCAATACTACAATGTCTATCAACCACAGGGCGACTGTACAAATTTCGCAATACCCCATAAAGAAACTGGCGATAACACTGTTTTCTGCGGTATTTATCACCAGACACATATATTGCAGAAACCGTTTTATCTTTATTTTGATGACAAGCCACCATTCCAGTTTAGTAGAGTAAAATCGTTGCTGATAAGTCCAACAGCGCCACCGCTCTGCAAAGAGTTCCTGAACATCTTTGTCAGAAAGAATCTGCACATTAAGTTTCCAATAACCACGACCCTATGAGGGAGAGGACGCAGGTAGCGTAATGGAAGTAAGGTATCCACAATGATCAGAGAGCTCTGTCGGACATATATCCACAGTACTGATACAAAGAGCGCGATCAACATAAATGCGATCGAGTCGTGCTCCGGAGAGATTGCGTTGAAATGTGTAAAGCGGACGATCACCATTCACGACTTCCCATGTATCGCGTAACTGAAGTCGATGAACTAAATCTACAAATGCAGTACAAGGCAAGTAAACCCCTGTGCAATCTTTAGGAGATAAAACAGTATTAAAATCGCCACCTAATAACACATGAGGAGAATTAGAAAACAAAGAAGCTACCTCTTCAGCAAAGAATTTTTGTCTTTCCTTCCGCATATCGGTGCCAGAAGGACCATGCACAATGATAATATTGAGATTCCCTAGGATAAGATTGACACCCCTAAAATTTATAGTCATACGCACATCCGTATATTGCAAGTGATCTATAAGCAATATGGCAGTACCACGGGCAACAAAATCAGTATTAATTTCAGCATTATATCCATATAAGCGAGTTATAAACGGAGAACGTACCTCCTGAAGAAGAGCAATGTCAATATCCAGGGAATGAAAAGTTTTTGCAAGAAGACGAAAATTTTCAGGAGTTTGGATATTACTAATATTCAGGGTGAGAATGTTATATGCCTGTGACATAAAGAGGGACAAGTTAGTCCAAGAACAATTAAAAGAATAAGAGCTAGAGGACAGGAGTAAGAAATTATTCTCCAAGCGGGAGTTCTAAGGTTGCATGAGGCGTGTCCCCTGACATAGGCTCAGTAGGACTTTCAGATAGCGGCAGAGATTTCCCAGTTTTATCACTGTTAACATGACGTTTAGAAGACAAGCCACCCTGTAAGCGCGGATCTCGAGTTGAAATCGCTGGTTTATTATTGAGTAAAGACAGAGCATCCAAGTCATGCAAAGGAGTCGCCGTAGATTGGGATATTTCGCGTACTTTTTGTTTCTTTGCATTTGGTCCGATATTTATCTCCTCCGCACATAATGGTGCAGTAGCTACCTGATCAGTGAACCGCCTGTGGTGCCTCAGTAGTGAAAACGGGCGTTAAACACTACTAATATATACTGATCAGTGTTACTATCAGGTGGGGATAGGGGAGGTATGTCATGCCGTTGCGACAACAACAAGGTCGGATTCATAGGTTCCAAGGGAGAGGCGGGCTGTTGAGAGGGCTCGGAAGGGGGGAGAGCGTCTGCCTGCTGATTAGGTTGAATGGGGCTGGAAGCAGAAATTTCCTGAGGGGTAATAATATTTTCCTGAGGGAATAGTTCGCTCATTAATGTTGGACGAGGTACTTGTGGAATCTTTGAAGTAAATTTCTTGTAAGGACAATGATCACGGAAATGCGCGGTTTCTCTACACGTATTACACGTGGGAGGTTGCCCTGCGTAACTAATGTAAGCCTCGTGACCAGCAATCATCAAATTAGATGGAATAGGTTTTTTCAAATCAATTTGAATAGAACGAATTCCATTTTGCACCCGATACTTATAGCCGAGAGACCAGTGTTCATCTTCAATTTTAATTACAGAGCCGTATACCTGTAATGATTGACGTATTTTATCACTTGATAATTCCGGGGGTAAATTAAACACACCGGCATGGGTATATTATGCACTGGCATCACTGATGGTTACGGAAGTCACTGATCCGTCTTCAGTTACAAAGGGAGATGTGCCCTGGTGTACATTTAACAACTGTTCGAAAATCACTCTACTGTGTAACTTGATCAATACTGCATTTTGCTTACCAATTAATTGAAGTGTGTCCAATTGATCCTCGGCTATACGTAGGGTGGTATCCAACCAGAGATGTACATCTAATGGTGCAGGCCGAGGCTTACTTTTATCGAAGGCAGCTTTTTTTAAAGTGTTTACTCGTGTGATCTTGTTCATAATTACAATTTGCTAGACAACCATGAAAGTGTCGCAAAGGAAATGTGATGAGAAAATTTAACTAAGAAGAAACTGACAAAAACTGAATAGCACAAAACGAAACGCAGTCAACTGTTACTGCAGCGGACTGCGCATTCGCCAACGCCTACACCACATTTCGATTAGGAGTAGCAGTATTTGAATGGGTATGCTAGCTCTGTTTGTTTTGCATAACACGGCGTCATCTGCATTTTGAGCAATATTGACGACTGTTGTGTGAGGGAAGTCTGACATGTAGATGTTGAATAGTACTGGGGAGAGTGCAGAACTTCGGGGACTCCGCTGCGTATGGGTCTTGGTGTTGAATTATCTTCCGCCACGGTTACTTTGAAAGTGAGGTATTTTAAGTAAGAGTGTATAAACTGAATAAATGTTTTACGTAGCTCGAGAAGTATGAGTTTTTGTAAAAGTCGGGAGTACCAGCTGGTCGAGAAGGCATTTTCATTATCCAAGAACACCGCTGGGGTGAAGGACCTCTCCTGAAATCCCAGGGCTGAGGTCCCTCTCACCCTCAGCAGCTGTTGTATATAGAATGCCCAGGACAAAAACCAAATTCATGGGGGATGGCCTGTATGTATCCCGACAGGGGAAGCAAACGGTCAAGTATTAATCTTTCGAACTCTTTTGAGAATGTGGAATGGAGGCTGATGGATCGGAAACTGGAAGGGTGGGCTGTGTCTTTGCCCTGCTTCAGTATGCATATCACCCATGCCTCCCTCCATTCTCGTTAAAAAGGGCCCAGGCTGATGCAAATATTGCAAAAATTTTGTGACAGAGCGTACAGCCTTGAAAGGAAGGTTGTGGAGTATGAGGAGAGTTATCCCGTCAGGTCCGGCAGCCTTTTTGAAGTTGAGACGTTGTGAGGGTAAAGATAGGAATGTTTTAATCGTCTTCGTCTGGCCTGGTTAGAATAATGCAAAATCAAAATTAACCCCCAGAAATATATTCCAGTGTACTTTTCGAAAAAAAATCTAAAGTCTCGGATTTGGAAATAGCAGTTGACGGGCAAATACCACTGTTTCGTTGAAGTTCAAAATATCTCGGAGTCACACTCGACTCAAAAATGACGTGTTGGAATCACATCCAAAATAGTGCCAACAGTGGACGGCAGCGCCTAAAAATGTATGCCCACCATCTTTAGGAGCAAGCAGGTTACTCTGCAAACAACAGTAATTACGTCTACAAATCGTTTATTTTAAACTTCGTATGTCGCCAAATCTTCACTACGGAAACTATAAAATGGACAAGATTTAAAGCGCAGGAAGCTAATGTGCGTTCCATTGCTAATTACAAATGCTACCATACATCGGGGGACGAGAATGTAGCCGCTGGCGGATATTATTGAGAATAAAGTTCCCAAATTATGGGCAAAAATTCGCGTCCCCCCAATTAATAGTTCAAAATATAGATAGTGACCGAACCCATGAACCGCAAACACGAGAGAATAAAAATTCCTTATTTATAAACAACATTTGAGGCATATCTTCTGTATATAGTGTACATAATAGAATAGTTATAAGTACATTAAGTTTCCTATGTTTATAATTTTCTAAAAAATGTACATCCCCCTAATACCAAAATCTACTATTTTAGCTTTTACTACTATCAAAGAACCATGTTAACTTACACTATGATTAAAGAAAAGGTACACGTACTAAAGACTACAATAAACAATTTCTCTTGGTTGGGCCCTGCCCATGTATGTGTTTATTTCTTTAGAAGTCACAAAAAAATCTTGGAAAATGTACACATATGTAAAATCATACCTCAAGGCCGTCCTCTGTAGGCCATGATACTCATTGATTGATAAAGAAATCTGAATCTGATCCATAGCATTTCAGCAACAGATCCGCGAAGAAGATGGCAGAGACAGCCATCGAAAGCTTGGTATATTCACCACATAGGACCCAAGTTGCTCTCCTGAGAACTAGTCTATAACATCATTATTGTATTAAAATTCCAGTAATCATTCCTGGATTTTCACCAAATTAAAAACTACTTTCTTAATTTTCATTTCATAATTGTATCAAATTATAGGCCAGTATAAATCATTGAATAAAGAATCCAAAATATAGGAAAGTATTAATAGTGTTGTCGGATTCATTGTCACCCCCACGGGATTATTTATGCCAGAAATTTGTACATGAATACCTTAGGGTTAAGGACCCACTCCCTCCAAATAATACTTATTTTGCTCCTGAGGGAATCAACTTCTTACATATTGTAACACATCCTTTAAAAAAACGTAGAAATCTATTCTACAAAAAAAAATGCATTTTATCTGGGCTTGTAGGTTGTTGTTCAATTTGTGAGCTTGAAGGAACTAACATTTGCTGAGAAATGCACTTGGCATTCTTAATGTGGTTAAGTAAAGTATGCCAACTCCAGAACTCTATTTGAAGTGGAGTTTTGGAATCAATATACTTAACCTGACCACAATGAGGATAAGTGCAGTTCTCAACAAAATATTAACTCCTTAAAGCCTTCAAATTGGACCATGGTCTACAATTCCAGATATCATATTATAGAGTATGACGCCAGCTGTATAACTCTTAGAGGTTATGATATTCTCTTGTTAATACATATATTGAAATCATAAAAGCTTGACATTTTGATTCTGATTTTGAGGCTGGTCTAACCTAGTGTGTATTAATGGCTTCCTTTCTTACTCTTTAAACTTTCCTGTCTTATTTGTCTGCCTCTTCCTCCACACACACACACACACACACACACACACACACACACACACACACACACACAAAATTCACATTTGTTATTATAAACCAATGAATATAGAAAAGAAAAAGTATAAAAATATTTTACTTTAAATGTAGTCTCCCTAAAATTTCCATTAAGAATACGCTTAAAAATATATTATGTACATTATTTTCTTTTGTTATTGTTGACTGCAACGTGCATACAATTAACAAAATTTTAGCCAATTAACCTGTATATATTATCTATTAGGAGTAAAAGCTTCCAAAACACACTACATTTCAATGAATATTCTCAAAAGCTTTTAAGTGTATTGCTGATATCCTCTAAGATGTACATATAAAATGTTAATTTTAATTAATCTGTCGTCTAACACACTCTTAAGCTTTACTTATTTTTAAATACGGTGGGACCTGTTCAAAGACACATCCTCTCCATCTTCAACCAACTTGACGACTAGTACAGAAAACTAAATTCTATGAGGACGTGTTGCTCCATACTGGTGGTGTTTTTTCTTCATAAACTGGAAATTGGTATTACATTCCCTTATAATGTGGAAATTCATAAGATGATGCCTATGTTAATGAATGTAAATCTTCCCCCATATGTCCAATTCTGTACATCCGTGTGCTTCTTTAAGTAACTTTATTTCTGTTTTTATGTTGTGATTATTTTCCAAAAATGGCGTGCCACTGCTGACCTACCAATCTGTTTGTACTTCACATTCCTCAGATGCTCCTTTAACAGTATTCCTATGATCCTTTTAGATTTTCCAGTATATCTTATCATATTCTTTACGTTATTTTGTGGATGCCTGACTTTTTCTCCTGTGCAAATTTTACATTTGCAGGGGAATTCTCTAAACAGAAAACAGGACTACAATGGGAAATCCTTTGTCCCGCTTTCTGGCAGATTTAGTTATGAGTACATTTGAAACTCAACTAATTTCCGCCCTCCCACATTATTTTAATTGCTGGTACAGATACGTTGATGACATTTTTATTATAGTGAAAAATGAATATGTTGAAGATGCTTTGAAGCTATCAAATATACAAGATAGGAATATATCCTTCACACTGGAAACAGAAACAAAGGGAATGTTGCCGTTTTTAGATATAAATATTAATAATAATGATGGAAATTTAGAATTTGGAATCTATAGAAATGATACCCACACATAAAACTATTTAATCAAATGGGTTTAGCCCCATAGCTCACAAACACCCAATTTTCAACAGCTTAATATATAGACTGGTGAATTTACCAATCAGTAACATAAGTATAAAAAAAATGGAGAAGATACAGGAGATTGCCATTATAAATGGTTTTAACAAAAATTTTGTAAACAAAAAGATTCCTAAAGAAGAAATTGATCAATAATACCACAACACTATTAACTGAAAAAGAGAAACCGGTTTTTAAAAATATCACCTACCATCCAGTAGCTATGAATAAACTCCAAAAAAAATTATAAAGATATTAACATTAAACTGGCACCTGTTAACAAATACACTATGAAAAATGCTTTAGTGGACAACAGTTTTAATAACATTCCACAAGAGAAAAAGTCAGGCATCTTCAAAATAACATGTAAAGAATGTAATAAGATATACATTTGCAAAACCAAAACGAACAAAGGAACACAGTTAAAGGAGCATCTCAGGAACATTAAGTACAAACAGATTGATAGGTCAGCAATGGCACACCATTTTTGGAAAGATAATCACGACCAGGGGGTGTTCACGCAAAGGAGGTGGTTGGTCCCTTGTGTTTAGTACTCCCCCACTCGGTATGTAGCGCTAGTGTAGCACTTGGGGCGAAGGTGTGCGGGTGGTGTGCAAGTGAGACAGTGAACGAGAGAGAAACTTTAGTATCACCAACACAACTTGAAAATGAAACCAAGGAAAACCATTTCAATCACTAGTATAACTACTTTTTTAACTCTAAAATGCTGTATATTTATTAATTTCATATTTTGGAAGTTATTGCTGTGTGATTCCGTGAAATTCACACAATTAAAATATATTCATTTTGATTTTTGAGGTTGCAAACATGCTTTCTGCTTGCGTTGTATGTGATGGCGTCTTTTATGATTGGAAGCCAGAGCAAGAAAATTTGTTAGCAAAAAGCGCTGATTTCTTAAGCTTGTGGTAAGTATTTTATAAGATCATTATGTATTAAAAGATATTTGGCTTGAAATAGCTTGCTAAATACTTGTAGGATAATATAATTCTGTGAAAGATCATTTAGAATGAGATGAAATATAACGAATGCAGTTATTGAAATTTAAGATACACATTCAAACGTATTATCTACTTAAAGCCTAAATGTGTGTAGGTTGCTTTTTATTAGCTAAATATCCTGTATGTTCTTATTTGTTTCAGATAATGGTTAATAAATCTTGCTGCGTTCCAAATTGCGAGAGTAAAGGCTGGAAGAGTGAACATGGAAGCAAAACATCGCTTCACCGCTTTCTCCGCCCTGAAGAAAGGTAAGGCAACAGAAATGCATAGATATGTAGCAGATTATCGAGTTATTAATTGTAATATGAAAAATCTGTGCACACGTAATGGCTCAAAAGCATTTAAAGAGCACGGCTACGATGCGATAATGTATGGCTTTTGTGTTGTATTTCACTTCCAAAGGAGAATTTACCCCTTTTTCTGAAAGGTTACTGGCCAAGCTAACGTCATTAGTGTAATAAACACATGTAAAACTAATCACTGTTTAATATTATGCTCCTTTATTATACACTCGTTCTCACCTAATTTAATACGTTCTGTTTCGTTCAATACGAACTGAGCATGTAACTACTAACTGCAACTTTTTGAACTTAGTGTAAATATTACATTACATTATTTGTAGTTTTAATGTAAATATTACATTACATTATTTGTAGTTTCAATGCTTGTGTACCAACAATAGACGGAACTGATTTTAGTGCTATAGTTCTATAAATACTTCTTTGCAGGTAAATGTAATTTTTAATCTCTCCTTCACTTTGAGTATATTCGTTTTGAGAGCTTGCATATAATTGTAATTTCTTCGCAGGCAATGAAGTAGTAAGTGAATGTTGGTTATAAAATAGCTGCATTAAAATTTTGGATTTTATGCATACAGGCTTTTAAAGCACTTTGCATCCATCTTTTCAACTTCCTGTGTACAACTGTTTTAGGCAATAATTTTTTAAGTGTTCTTAAAAAAATTGGGATGTGTACTGTTCAAATATCAGTTTACTTTTGTCAAGCTTATAATATTAATTACATTTACTTGTAGGCGCAGAATTTGGATTCAGCAGATTGATGTATCACTAGCTTCAAAGTCTGGCAAGGAAATGAATGAGCTACGTGTTTGTGGATTGCATTTCACAGAAGATAAGTATATTAATGCTTTTCGCAAATTATTATTGCACGATGCTATTCCAAATATTAATTTGCCTGTTTTACATTGTTCTAGGGTATGTGAGAAGATTAATGATTCTGATTCTGCTGATGTCTCATACAGCTCTCCTACAAAAGATCAACTGGCAACTTCAGAAAAAACTAGTGTCTGCTTCAGGTGCTTCAAGAGATCAACCATCAACATACGCAGAATCTTGTGTTTTTTCTACTCCTGTTTTAGGTGCTACAGGTAGCAGAGTTTGTCGTAGGAGGCATTTATTAGAAGAACTGGAGATAAGCAGGAATGAAGTGACTCCAAGAAAGAAAAGAATTCTTAAGTTTGCAGCGAAAACTATGAAGAACTACAACCGTCTCAGGAAGCGTATCCAGATGACCCATGGCAGAATGAAGAAGCTCGTTAAGGTAGCAGACACTACTAATATGAATTTTTTTTTTACAGAATTACGTGTCACCTGCAGCAGCATTATCCTGTGGAGATGCTAGGAACAGATTTGTAAGGCCCCAGCATCGTCCCTGGACAAGAAGAGAGAAGTTATTAGCACTTGCTCTTTATAAACGTAGTCCTAAGGCTTATACATTTTAAAGTTTTCTGATTGTTCTACCATCTAGGAGCTCGTTGAGTAGACTATTAAATATGTTTCCTTTTAATTCAGGTATCAATGAAGGAATCATAAAGCATCTTGGATGTGAGGTACAAAAGTTGAATCAAAACCAGAGTGGCCACGAGTTTTGTATACTTTATTTAATGAAATTTCTCTAAGAAGTGGTTTGTTTTACAGGGTTGATGGGTTTGAAGATTATGGAGAACTGGGTAGGACGAAGCGGCAAGCTGACCATGCCTTGGTGTTCATTGCTAGAGGTCTGCGAAAGCAGTGGACACAGCCTGTGGCATACTACTTCTGCCGGTCTACTACACCTGCTGATATTTTAGAAGAACTGGTTATTAATGTAATTAAAGCTTTGTTTTCTGCAGGACTGATTGTGAAGACTGTTGTATGTGATCAGGGCAGCACAAATCGCTCAGCATTGAAGAATTTAGTGCAACGATTTCCTACAGAAAATAAAGAAAAGTTTTTGTTTCAGATTGGTGAAGAGAAGATTTCAACCATTTATGATGTGCCTCATTTATTAAAAAGTGTGCGTGACAATTTTTTGAATTATGATGTAAAAATAGGAAATGGTGTGGCAAAATGGGAACATGTGAAGCTGCTGTTGGCTGCTAATGAAAATTGTTTGTATAGATTAATTAATAAAATTACAGATATACATGTGCAGCCCAAAGGAAAAGATAAGATGCGGGTAAGTCTGGCTGCCCAGATCTTTAGTAAGACTATGTCTAGTGCCATGCTTGTGTTAGTTGATGGTTTTCCTCAGCATATGTCTTCTGATGTAAGAGCTACAGCTTCAGTTTTGTTATTTATGAATGATAGTCTTAATGGTTCCAGAAAATTTGCTCCTCCTCGTTGTCCACCAAGATGTTGCTTAACTCCAACATAAGGTCATCTGGCATTTTGGGAAAATGCAATTGCAGTTTTGACTAATATGCAGTTTGTTAATTCTGTTACAGGAAAGATTATTCGGCCTGCTTGTCAGGAAGGATGGCTGATTAGTATTCAAGCAGTGCAATATTTGTGGCATGAACTTAGAAATAGAGGGTTTAATAACTTAAATCTAAGAATTCTTAATCAAGATGGCCTGGAGAATTTTTTTGCAGTAATCTGTCAGCATGGAGGTGACAATAACAATCCAACTTATTCTCGGTTTATTTCAGCCTTTAAATCATGTGTGCTGAATGGGCTTTGTTCTTCTAATTCAAAGTCCAAGAACTGTGAGGATGACGAGGGACAGCTACTCTCTCGATTAGATAATTTTATTACAGATGGCATTGATGATTTGGTGCCAAGCAGTTCTTCTGATGTTTTGCATAATGATGTTTCTGTGAGTGTTTTAGGATTTGTGGAAGGCCAGTCTGCTCATTATGTGAGTGGTTATTTTGTTAAATGTTTATTATCTAACAGGCATTTTGCAGATTGCAGCAGTATGCTGACATCAGCTGAAGCCAGGGAAGGAGCTGATCATGATATCAAAGGTGCAAGAGATGCGGGAGGGAGACTGATGTATCCATCGAGGGAATTTTCTCATGATGTAGAACTTGCTGTTTCTGTATCAAAAAATTTGTTACCAGGTATTATTCATTCAAATAATGTCGGAGGTCAACTTTCAGAAGCAGTACAGCAGCAGTGTTCATTCTCATTGTCCCAGTGTAGCAAGCATAAAACAGAATTGTTACGTGAATTTCTTTCCATTTTTTCCAAAGTTATTACAGTAAATTCTTCTCTGTATCAGGTGATGTTGATAGCAGTAATTTAAGTAATTACAGTAAATTCTTCTCTGTTTTAGGTATTGTTGGTAGAAACAGTAATGAAATAGTAAACCAATGTTGCCTGGGTAAGGTTTTTCTCCGCAGTTTTCCCTTGCCCTGAAAAGGTAAATGCCAGGCTATTATAGGCACCCCTGACTCCGGAAGTATTTGCGCCATCATTTTATTAATTCCATTCATTTGAAATTAAAGATAATTTATATTTTTAAAAATAAAATCAAATAAAATATTACTTTTGAAATTACATGTACTGATGTTATATTTTAAATAGAAACCTTTCCTTTTAATTTTCCTTTTCCTTTTCCTTTACCTTACTTCAATATATATTACACACAGTGAAAATGCAGATTGTCATTTTGCAGTAATATTATCTTCAATTGTATGTTTTACTGTGTATCTAATAAAATATTGCATTTTTGCTATCTGCAAAAGAAAGATGTTTATAGTAATGAAATCATGTTATCACAGTTTCTCAAAGATGGGGCCTTTAAATGTTAAAATTAGGCTCCATTTACGAGAAACTGTAATAACATGATTTCATACTATAAGCAATATAAAAATATGAGGCCAATGGGATAACATTACCGGCCAGTAAGTGGTTTGCGAATTGGCCGATAGAGGCGCTAGTGCAGGCATCATATAGTACTCCCCCACTCGGTAGAGGTCACTGGTGTTTAGGGACCAACGGTTAACATTGCTGTGAGCCATCTACTTTAGAGGGTTATCTATGATCACGACATAAAGAGAGAAATAAAGTTACTTAAAGAAGCACATGGACGTACAGAATTGGACACATGGGAGAAGATTTATATTTATAAACATACGGATTATCACACGAATTTGGACATTGTAGGGGAATGTAGAACCAATTTCCAGTTTACAAAGAGAAAAACACACCAGGATGGAGCCACAGGTACTCAAAGATGTTAGTTTCTCTTATCAGTTGTCAAGTTGGTTCAAGATGGAGAGGATGTCCCTTCGAAACCGGCCCCACCGTATTTAAAAGTAAGTGAACCATAAGAGTGTGTTAGACGACAAATTAATTATAATTTACATTTAACAAGCTTCGCTGTGCGAGTTCCAACAGAATATACATATTAAAATTTACACATCTAAAGTTAAGTCAAATGCACTTGATTTTTCAACTGTACTTTCAAAATAAACTGAGCAAGGTTATAAGGCACAACTTGAGAACTGCATTTAGCTAATATCTCTGTTACTATTATACAAAACAGTGTTTGTACAACTGGAGACAATCTAACTTATCTGCAAAGATTTATTTACCATTTATCATTAATATTAAAAAATATCACAAATTTATATATAATTTGCCACTGTCAGTTAATAAACATGCTACAAGTAATATCCCTGAATGATGCTTACCTTCTAATCAAAATTTAATGAAATTTTTTAGCAACCAACAAATATATACAATAAAGACCATAAGGTAAAAAGTATGGTTTTATAAACAACACTTCTGCAGGTTTATCTTACATAATTTTTTTGGCATCATTTTACAAACTGACTAGTCTTAATGCAATAAAATTGAAAATAGATTCTATTATAATAAAAATTTGCAAAAAAATTAATTACATAATACAGAAACATTAAATATAAAACACACATACTGGCTCTGTGTTTAACACATTTCTCTAATTATCAATATAATACTTCTTTAGGCCAAAGGCCATCTGAGCTGCTTTTGGTCCTGCAGTGGAGGGGTTGCTGTCACACATTTCCAAAGACTAATTTTGCAAAAATAGTCTTAACCAAAACGGACATTACATTTTCTCTAGGTCCTCGATCATTTTGATTCTATGAGTTGGTGGGGGATTTTTTCTAATCATCACTGCTGCCCGTATCACATCTTTAAAGACCTGCAATTAAACACAATTAATTATCAAACATAAGGCCTTGTATACCAAAATATTTTTTTAATATTTGTGGCAAATAAATAGGTAGCAAACACCTTGATGACAGATCCTGTATTACTGCAAAATGTGGCTGCTCATCATTCAGAATTTGCATATGTAAAACTGAACACAATGTGATTCATTTATGATGTACGAATCACCAAATTTCACACTGCATTTGGTACCTCAGTGATAAATATAGGGTTAAAAACAAAATTTTTAAAAAATAAATGCTAAACCTTACTAAATGTATTGCTTTAAACAATAATTAAGCAAGATGCCACAAGAGAAATTTATCTCCTGCAAAGTTAAAATGCAATCTGTCCCTTTCATTCCGATAATTATTTTCACATTAGTTCAATATTTGGAAAACTTATCCGTTAGACCTCAAAACATTACATTTTTTCAAAATACCATACTTTCCAGTCAATTATCTGCTAGCAATTCATGTAATGGCCAACCAGCCAACAGCCAAATGAACAAATCCTGGCATTATTGATCCCCTGGTACATAAATAAATAAATAAAAGGACGGTATATAGTAAAGTTAAGAAGTTCATCATGTACAAATTGCAATACAAAGTCAAGTAAAAGAGGCTTTCCCCTTAAATTTGTTTATAGTTTTCATAAATGCTTACCTAAAATATACACAGCCATCACTAATTATTAACAGGCGGTAAACATTTTTAAAAAAAAAAATCACTACTTGAACAAACATGTTTCCATGTACCAAGTAACAATACAGACAAGTGCATGTGGTCGCATTGGTAGTCACAGCATTCCACCTTGATATTGGTATTTGTTTGGATTTCAATGTTTGGCTGTCATGTAGATTTTGTTATCAGTAAATGTACATGTTCTTTGCAATTAATCTCTAACACAAACTGCAAATGAACCACTGAGCAACAGGTTTTTGTACTGGAAACAGAATAATATTGGTGATAGCAAGTTTTGAATTGCTGTTCAAATTCCAACATATCAAACAATGCAAAATTTGAACAAGAGCAGCTGCTGATGATTTCATAACAATAGCACTGCCAGATGCATTTTGCTATTGCCAAGGATGGCAATTATGTAGTCGGCCTTCAATAGCATGCACAACTTACTGCTAGAGCTTAGCACCACCACTCATATGCTTTCATAACTATGCTACTCATATGAAAAATTATGATTGTGTCAAATGCATTGAATTTTGTTCATTAGTTTGAAAGTTATAAGAGTAACTGGGGGCCAAAAGCGACTGAAACGCTGATAGTAAATGTTGCCATTCCTGCTCATTTTTGTTCTGGCATGTTTGAAAACTCTGAAGAAAGTCAGTGACATTTGTGTCAACTTGGCATTCTAGCAAACGCATGGAAAACTTATGCATATACTTGTCATAAGACTTCTTTCTTACGAGGTAGCTCAACAATAAATATACTTACTAAATGGTGTATGTAAGCATTATTATAAAACACATTTTTATAATAACTGCTGCCAATCATTTTGTCATTGATGCACATTGAATGATTATATGCTCATATCTGCTACTGTGATATTTTTATAGACAGCATTTGCCAAATACATTTTGATTTTTCCCAAGAGAAACTCTTGACTGATTTATGCTGTAGTAAAACTTTGTGTTTTATTTTATTACTGCACTCATAAGAAATTTTTTTGGTGAAAATTAAATTCTATGAAGATTATGTCCTGAAAAAGGTGTAAACTCTTGGCTATTCTGCACTGCACAAAAAAGAGCATTAGTTTTAAGCTCCTTATATTTTATCATAAATCATACTGGCTGATTTAGACTCCTATAATTATTCGATTTAATGCCACAAAATTAACCCAGGGCAGTTTTAAACAAATATCTGACAATGCTTACTCTGCGAACATTTGTTCCATCGAATGCTGATACGTAAAACACAGGAATACGGTTTCTTGCTGGAAAGTCAAAAACTTTCCGAGCAGCCCTCTCGCTCACTGAAACAAACATGCAGCAGAGTATTTTCATTAGCTTACCTTCAATACTTTTTATTTATGAATTAGAAATGTTGTAAATGAACATGTATTTCTTGGGGGTTCAATGCTTACTTAAGTGCAACATTATATTACCATCAGTATTCACCCCAAAAATGCATATTCGTAAATATTCCATAATTACAGAGAATAAATCATTTTCATAGCAATTATTTACAAAAATAATTTATTGATTTTGGTTATTTTCTTTACTCACCAAATATCAATATTTACTTTATGAAGACAGATTTAATTATTTTGTCATTGCAGCACCTCAGATTTAACAAAAGAGGTTCCTCCAGTCCAAGAGGTTTAAAATCTCATACAACCTACATCATATAAATAACCTTCAACAATATTCAAATGCATGTAAATTGATCTAAACTTCAAAAAATATTTTACTCATCGGTTTAATCTCGGCACTAAAGTGCCTGCCTGTTAATTCTGGGCCTGGATCAATTCTTGGTTAGGACATGTCTAGCAGATATTTTTCTCCTTGTTTTCTCTTCCTTTAACAAACGCCACATGACTTTAGATAACAATGAAATTTTGGCTTATTTTCACCTCAAATAAATAATTTTATTCAATGTTTCAAAGGACTATTGCAATTTGCCATAGAACCTTAATAGCTTGTTTAGAAAAGCATTAGAATGCAAGTATCATAACATACATGGCCATAGTGGGCAAATTGTAATGTATTTCCAATAGTAGCCATAGCTTATACTTATGTGTTTCCATTCTCAATGCAACTCAACATTTCGTTCTCATTAATTCTACTGCGTACTTTTGCTTTGAACATCACGATTTTTTGTCTAATGAATTATAAACTACATGATAAAAGTACAACCACAACAGTAATAATAATGGTAACAATAATAACTGGAAGCAAAGATCAGAGTAGTTTCAATGACATACCTGTAAGAAAATTATTATACTGCTCAACAAAATTAATTTTGATAATAAATATATTTCAAAAAACTGAAATTTTATTAGAATCGCTTGTAAGTTATATTTGGAGCACCTACTTCAAAAAACATCAAAATAGTATTTGAGTAAATAGTCTTAACGAGATCATTTTTCTATGGATTACCTTGCATTGTGGGATTAATGGAAATAAACTGACAGAATCTGTTGCAGAATGTATATCAGGCACATTTACTCCAATCAATAAAATAAATTCTCAAAAGTAAATTCTATTTCATTTAGAGAACATACAGCAACAATAAAATTTAATCCAAATCTTTTCAAATAATATCAAAAAATGCTAAAAATATTTTGCAAACTTCCTGAAAAGTTGAAGTTGCAATGTTCAACTGAAAATATATCATAACTGTTGAACCATCTCCAATGAATAGGAACCTCGAGCGCATCTTTCCACATTCTGTGAAATTCTAATGAAGAAATGAACATGAAACATCTCGGAATAGATACAGCTTTAATGACAAAAGGAAATATGCAAAATTAAAAAATAGTATGCTGAAATATAAAATTAATTTACCAGAACATTATGTATATAATGCTTTCATATATGCCCTTGTGCAAATTATTAATGTGAACAGAACTACTGCTTCAAGCAAAGTGTATCATTTGTCATCAACTTACATTTTTTGAGTATAACATTATTTAATTATTTTTGTCTTTCTGTAAAATTAATAAACTTCTGCATGCATCTAGGCATTGAATTCATGAACACTTTGAATTTTTTGGTTACAGAGTCCCACTTGCATTTAGTTACAAATAAGTTTTTATTTAGCAGATCAATAATTCTTTCTCAGTTTGTATTTACATACATTTCATAAATTCTCAACAGGATTCTTGTCGAAGAAAGCAAGACAGCAGACATATCCCTTGGTAAAGCAGTTACTCAACTGCCAGTTTCCAGCACCATCCTATATGTAAAACAAGGCTCAAACAAATGAATGTGCAACATTTTCTGTCCAGTCATGCCGAGTTCTTCATGACAGATGTATGCCAATAGTCAAGCTGTTAAAAGCTGATGGTTTTAAGCAGGTGTCTAGTAATTAGAATTACCAAAGTTTGAATTCTGCCCAAGCTGAACAACATCACAGGAGCCTGTTAAACCCTTTTTAGTCATGTTATTATTACCAATCAGCAAACAGAACAGAAAGAGCAGGTGTGCTCCCATAAAGTACCTGCAACTTAATATGACTTATCTTAGAAGTGCTTCTATCACTAACTTACGGGGCCTGTGTGGTGCTGGAACAGGTATTTAGGTAAATGGTCATGATATCAAACTTATTATTGTCCCCATGCATACGTATGCTATAAAAGTTTGTTGTTACACAATTACATGCATATGCATCAATTCTACTGAACTTCAATTCAATACATTAAAACCACTCTCTTAAAGTTCTGTGCTGGGGCAAATTTAATGGTATGTCCTCTTCCTCATCATCACTATCTTCATTGTCATTCAGCAATCATTTGTGTCACTGTCATCTCTTAAATCAATAACAATTGCTATTTACTTAAATGTAAATTGGAACTTGCACAGTGAAGCCAATCATATTAATTGATATCATTGTATGATTCTGTTGAACTACACACTCTTAAAGCTTCACTTACTTTTCATAAATGTATGGAACCGGTTTCGAGAACATTTTGTTCCCATCTTCAGCCATGCTAAAGTTCAACTGTCGAATCATTCGTTGAGCTATGGGAATGTATATTCTGCTCTGGTGGCGGTGTGATAAACTTGTAGTTTATGTTTTCATCCCGGACAATGCGGAAGTTCATTATGCTGTCTTTGTATTTGTAGATGTAGATTTTCTCCCAGGTTGCTAATTCCGTAGGTCCTTGTACTGATTTTAATAATTTTGTTTTATTTATTATGTCGTGATTTTGTGTCCAAAAATGATATGCTACTGCTGATTTCTCCATTTGCTTGTACTTTATGTTCCTGAAATGTTCCTTTAACCGTGTGCCTATGTTTCTCTTTGTTTTCCCTATGTAGATTTTTTCACATTCTGCACAGTTTATTTTGTAAATACCTGATTTTTCTTCTTGTGGAATACTGTCATTAACATTATCTATCAGCAAATTTTGAACATTAAATCTATTAATCGGTGCCAACCTGATATTAAAATCTTTAAGAATATTCTGAAATTTTTTGTGGCCCATGCCCATGCCCATGTGAATTTTTTAAAAATAAGTTTAAAAATAAGTTTATCTTTTTTTTGCTGAAAGTGTTGTGGTTTCTTTGATATGTTTTTGTCTCTTGAATTTCTGCACCTTTTTATGTACTAGTTCTTTTTTAAAACCATTTTTAACTGCTGTTTCTTCTATTTGTTTGTATTCTTTAAAATATTCTTCTTTGCTAATTTGTAGGTTAACTAGCCGGTGTGTTAAACTGTTAATTACTGCATGTTTGTGTGCTGTAGGGTTAAAACTGTCAGTTGTCAAATTATTAAAATCAGTACAAGGACCTACGGAATTAGCAACCTGGGAGAAAATCTACATCTACAAATACAAAGACAGCATAATGACCTTCGACATTGTCGGGGATGAAAACATAAACTACAAGTTTATCACACCGCCACCAGAGCAGAATATACATTCCCACAGCTCAACAAATGATCCGACAGTTGAACTTTAGCATGGCTGAAGATGGGAACAAAATGTTCTCGAAACCGGTTCCATACATTTATGAAAAGTAAGTGAAGCTTTAAGAGTGTGTAGTTCGATTGAATCATACAATGATATCAATTAACAATTGCTATTGCATATGCCTTGATGGTCAGTTCTTGGTACTTAACAAAGATAAGTCAGTGGATTATGATTTTCTTCACATTCATGTTTCCTGAAGAAATCGTAAACATTAAACATAATATATGAATAAATTGATTTGATATATGTGACACTAAACACTCTTATTGGTTCACTTACTAAAGCAATAAGAGTGTTCAGTATGACATATATCACATGAATTTATTCATATGACTTGGTTTCACTGTGTTAGTTCCATATAATTTCTTTTTTAAAAGATGTGTTTTATTTAAAGATAATTTTCTCTACTTTGCTACTGTATTTGTTAAATTAATCACTTTCGCTAGTAATAACCTTCCTAAGCAACATTACTAAGGTGCTTATACATGGAAATTTAAACTAGGTGTTACGATTTACTAAATTACTTACTGATGCACCACAGTCAATGCAATGAGAAACTGGACTGTCAATCTCATTTGTGATTTCAAATGCCTTTTGTCCACAAATTTTATTCTTTGCTAATAATCAGAGAACCCTTATGACTATGTGTGATAAATACCTACGTAAATAAGCGTCACCTGAAATGGTGAGATTCAATAACAAAAATATCATAATATTAAGATATTCAGTGGTTTTTGAGTAATGTATTAAAATTTCTTCTAAAAACCAATGACTACAAACATATGTATTAATTATTAAGAGTTTTGAAATTTGTATAAAAACAGATTTACATTGCCATAATTAATCTACTGGATATTTTATACTGGTTTTCACTGTGACGGTTCTGAATATATTCGAATTGGTAATATAAGGGATGTTCTAATAATAAACTAATAGAGCAACTTGCCATTCTAAAATCTTTAGAACAATTAAAGGAACTTCATAATATAAAGCATGGCATAAAATTTGCATAAATATAGACAGATGGCAAAAAAGCTTACATCTACTCTAAAACACAACCAAACTTTACAGAATCATAAGATCCATAAGGAACAAGATTATTGCACTGACAGAATATGCAATAGATCACACACTTTGGTTGGATAAAGGAACATGTAGGGGATGAGCTGGATTATCGACTTGCTAAAGAAGCTTCTCTAAAAGATGGAGAAGTGGCATACAACAAAATACCCGGTAACCATTGTCATGCATGAGAAGGAAAAGTGGCAACAGGAAGGGACAAATTATTCTTTTTGAAAGGTATTTAATGCCCATTTTTACTACTGACACACCACAGGCAGTATGGACAAATATGTCTAAAGGAGTAGTAACCAAGGTTTTCTTGGCATCAGTGTATAATAAAATAAAAAGGAATATTAATTATTCACAGAGTTTATAATTCTGGTAACAGGATATGGAAACTATGATCATACAACAGCAGATTTGGATCTACAGATAAAGCAAAATGCATGTGCAGTGAATATGAACATACAGTGAACAATTTTATATATAAAACTATATAATATTATGTAAGCAAAGGGACAAAATGATTTAGGACATTAGAAGAGCTAAAAGTGTTTGGCCTATGAGCAATGAATGACTGGTGAACAACTACCTTCAAATCTTCATGAAATTCATTTAATAAGACTTTTCTAATCTTGGAACATAGGACACAAAGTCATATTTTGTCTTTATGAGGAAAAGATAGGTGCATGCAATAGAATAATAAGTTTGATAAAAGGTTTATAACAGAATAGAAGATTTACAAATGTAATGGGAAAATAAACTGCAAAATAAATTATTAGAATAGTAAAAAAGTTATCTACATAATACAAAACAAATGCACAATACGTTCATTTGACTATAAGTCAGATATAATATGAAATTAATATATAGCAGGCTAATGCAGTTCTATATACAGGATGTAACAAAATGGGTTAAAACTTTGGGTAACATTTCTTGCATATGAGAATGCAAATATGTGTTTAACACCCATTTATACCACTGAGACACCACAGACGGTGGAAACTGATGATACCTGAAGTGAAATGATATATTGGGAAAGGATTTTCTGTTTTAAGGAAGGAAATGTTCCAGGCCTAAGTTTAGGGTACCTTCCTGGCATTTACCATTTATGAGTACTGAGGAAATCCTAGAACAAACCTCAGGAAGAGCATCCTGGTGGGAATAGAACCCCAAATCTCCCACTCACAAGTCCACACCTTAACCACCTCGGCCACCCGTGGCGGTATATTTTCTTTTTAGAGCAATTTAACTACAACTCTGCTTACACTGTGTGATATGTAAGCTAGAATGCCAGCATAGCTGTCCTGTGACAATAATCCCACAACAAAACAGTTACTAATACATACTTTAGGTCAACATTTGCTTTCACCCCTGATGAAATGGCATACGAGTGCTGTAACTATACTTAGTTCCTAAGTTCACAAAGTTTATGGTCATTTTGTACCATGTAGTCTACTTGTTATGCTCTTCACTTTATTGCTTGATGTAGCACCTAGAGCATACAGTCGGTTCTTTGTATTTATGGATATTGTTTCAGGTACAGTAAAATGAGGTATTCAAATGTGAGATTGGCAGATGCTCAAATTATTTATGGATTAGCTGAAGGTGTATAAAGTCTTCATGACCCTACTCTGCAAGGCTGCCAGACAATACGAGATACTCCAGGGACACATCAGCACATTAAGGAGTCCAAACGATGGTGGTATATTATGGAGGACATTTTGAACATTTCATGTGATTTTCTGTTTCCTACAGTTGCAGCAGTTTTTACTAAAGATAAAGGTGATAATAGAGGATATGATGTGGTCGATGTGGGACTTAAGTTAATTGACTATTAGAATGGATTATGGGTTGGATTAACGATTCAGATTTCAGGGTTAAAGTTTACTTCTCCCTCTCCCTCTCCCTAGTTTAGACTCTGCTGCTGAATATTTTTATGGTCCTGTAGCCATTAGAGAAGTAGTCTTGGAGATTAATACAATTTCTCATTATAGCAGGTGAAACACAATTTGTTGTTCATAGTCTTTTCCCGCGTAAAAATGTGTTGCCATTATATTCTGGAGAATATGTGTCATTTTGCACTAACTATGGCAATCAATACGATTTTAATGCACTTTAATAACTCTAATACTCTGATCCAGAACCCCAATAAATTAAACTAATTCTGAGACGCATCTGCATACTCTTCACTGATAAATTTCCACTAACAATACTCTTCGACTGAACTGAATTAAATTGATAATTGAAATGAATTCTCTTGGCACAGACCTAACTTGAACTAAATTGAGGATTCACTGAAGAAATGCGTATCTTCCAAACTTCTAAAGGTCCAACCTGACTGCGCTTCCAACTATCTATTCCTGGACTGAATACTCTCTCCACTCCCTCCACTTCCAACTCAACTCAGACTGCCACGAACTGAACTGAGAGAATCTGGATCAATAGCCCCTGGGCCGCAAAATTGCAAGATTAAATAAACATGACAGTCTGCCAGTCTCACGATGATATCTTTATTCTTTCAAATGTTTTAGAAAAGTCTACAATATTTTCTCCCATCTTTGCATCTCTATTGGGTAGTCTGTTTTCCTCCAATTCTTCTCTGCTACATTATTGGTCTGATGACTTATGTGACTTCTTGCATGTCACCCACATATATATTTCATGAAACCATTAGGATCACCCTTCCAGAGGTTATCAGCCTGTCTTTTCACTCCCGTAGTCATCATATTCTTTATTACATCTTCCTTGCCTAATAAATAACTGCAAACCTTTCAGATAATGTACAAAGAAACATCCTTTTCCACGGCCCCTGCTTAAGAATTTCTCCAGAAAATATTGGTTTGCCATTTGCTTGGGCCCTCTATACACATGTTGATACAAGACAACAGAAATTCCCAAGTCAGATTTTTATAGCTGGGGTAGCTTTCTGCACTCTGGCAAAAATAAAATAAAAAACAATAATCTAAAACTTGTACAGAAAAAGAAATAAAGTTACACTCATGATAAAAATAAGGAAGTTATATAAAATTACTTACTATAACCACTCTAATTAAATTTGGGGGTGGCAGCTTATCAATACTGTCTCACAGTTCTGTTTTTCAATATTCTGCCACATGGTATACAAGTGTACAAAAACTGCCACAGGTGGCTGAGGTCGTTAAGGAGCGACAGGTCTGGGGTCGAATCCCACCAGGACTGTCCTCCCTGATGGAAATTTTTTCCAGGTCTTTCAACCCTCATAAATTGCAAATGCCAGGTAAGTACCCTAAACTTAGTTTTGGAACATTTCCTTCCGTAAAAAAAATAATTTTCCAATATATCATTTCATCCCATGTATCATCAGTGTCCACTGCCTGTAGTGCTTCAGTAGTAAAAATAGGCGTTAAATACTGATAAAAAAAAAACATAGAAAAGAAGTCTTACAAGGAAAAAAAGGAATTCAAAACCCTCATATTATATATTTTTATCCCGTACATGCAAGTAATTTTCCCCAAAGTTTTGACATAGCTTTTTGTTACATCCTGTATAATAGAAGCATAATTAAATAATAAGATAGTAATATAACAAAATCCAATTAGAGTGGAAGAGAGGTGGGTCAGTAAATTTAAATGCCACAAGTGTATATCACATAAAGTGTATAATATAAATCAATGAAAATAGAGGGAAAAGTCGTGTAACATCTGCCAGTATGCAGGGCAATTACATGTAATATTACTTTGTAATGTGGCACTATTAATTAAAAAAAATGCATGCATGCAATCTTTGTTTTCACACCTATTTTTAAGTTAAGTAAAGCAAATTTATATTTTCCTTTTTAAGTTTTCAATTTAGAATATTCAATAATGTGGCATTCATTTTGAATAGGAAGATGATGAATTTACATTTTTGTGTTTTTAGCATAAATGCCTTAAAATTTAAATATTTGTTGTCCATTAAAAATATATGATTGTTATATATTAAACACTAATTTTACTTGTAAGCACTACCAAATAAAAAATTAAATCATAATGAGCGTTCAAACCCAGTTTTTATTACCAGACATGTGCTTTAGTCTGCTCAGTCATCAGAGCACATAATCCGAGCAAATGCATTTCTTGTTTAAGGTGTAACTTTAACATGAACAGAAGGTGGTATTAAAAACAGTAATGTGAACCCAGCATTAACAAATACTTTCATTTTTTTCATATTTGATCAAGACTTCTTGTTGTTGCTTTATGTTTTTTTCCTTTTTCTTTTTTGCTTAAGTAGGAACAATAATCATTATATCTATGACAAGTTTGGTACAGAAGGTGTAAAAAGGTGCATTAATAATATGATACAATTTAAATTACAACACAAGCACAACACTTCAATGAAAATATTTCAGCATTTAAGTTTCGCAAAAAGTAATAAAATTATGAAAATTATTACCATCTATCTTATTTGCTGCAAAGACAACAGGTATACATCTTGGATAGCTAAGAATCTCTTTATACCAATACTTAATATGTTTGTAAGGTTTTTTTCTTGTGACATCAATTACCATTAGGCACGCATGGGCCCGACAGTAATAAGTTGGGTGCAATGATTTAAACTTTTTTTGTCCAGCAATGACCCAAAAATCTGGAAATAACAGAACAACAGGTTTTATAAAAATATTAGCAGCAAGGAAAAAATATATTCACAAAAAATATTAGTGTACAACAATAAATTTATTTAAATTTAAGAAATAAAACAAAGCATTTTGGAAAAATCCACATCTATAACAGATGTGAATGGATTATTCAAATGCTAAAATACACTTAAGGATTATTTTCATGAAAAACATGTTGACATGTTAAATAAACTCCTCTTTTCAATATTTTTACCTTCGGCTGTTAATGTCCTAAATCAATACTGGTAGGATGATGGAGCAGTTCACAGAATGAATGGCAAGCTAAAATATTCATGAGGAAACATACCTAAGTACCACATCATGTCATAAGTTCCATGCCTAGTTGGGATCAAACTTGTACTTTCCGATTGAACACGAGCAGCCTGACAACAGCACTGCCTATTTAAAACTAAGAACCAGGCCAATCCAATATGTTTATTTTAATATATTATAGGTAGAGTGTAGTGTTGGAAATTATCAATTGTACTGTAATAATATAATTTTATCGTTACTTTATGTATAAATAATTATGATGAGTGCAAAAAATTGTCTCATTGCCCTGAACAATGAACAATGACAGAGTTAGGTGTGGGCACACTTGTTTCCTATTAGCTTTAGTTCAATATTCAAACAGAGAATGGTATTCATAGGAAATGACATAATATGGTAAATTAATGCAAGAACTATTGAAACATAGTATAAGAAGCCACTGGGCCTATTACTTGTGAAAATGATTTACTATTACTACTATACGCTGATGACATCAGATGTTAAAGAGCATCCATAAATAAATCAATCAAACTATTACCATTATCATCATTATTATTAGTGCTATCCTTCTGGAACAGCATTTAACATAGTAAACTCAACAGCTATAAGTTAAGGTTTAATTAGAATCATGCACATCGATGGTAATTTTTATGCATGCTATCTATGCCATTTTCAGGCTGTATACCCCAGGCTTACAAGAAACAATACCAAGAAAAAAAAAGCATGCTGTGGAAACACAACTCACCTACAATAAAAATTTCATTCTTAAATTTAATTGCAAAACGGTATAATGTCACTCCATCAGAAGAAATCACCTGTTTCTTGTACTTCTCATGAAGAAAGCTCTTCATTAACCTAAAACAAACTCAAGCATTAATCAAAACACTATTCCTACAAAATTATAATAAGTACTTTCTGTCTACTTCTCATGAAGAAAGCTCTTCATTAACCTAAAACAAACTCAAGCATTAATCAAAACACTATTCCTACAAAATTATAATAAGTGCATTAATCAAAACACTATTCCTACAAAATTATAATAAGTACTTTCTGTCTACTTCTGTGAACCAAGCAAAGTGCAACTGATTAAAGCAATGCCAAAGGTCAAAGCAGACGAAACTTGCAAAAAAAAAAAAATTGATACAGCCATGTGGGAACAAATAACAAAAGTATAACACAGGAAAAACCTGAAATTGCAGTTATACCTACTGTTTACCTTTAAAGCCCCATGCAAAATGCTTAGGATGTATGTGAGAAGACAAAATGAAAAGACCTTTTACAAAAAAACAAACAGATGGAAAAATTCTCTTATTCAAGTAACATTTAAGATGACTTTTTCCAGATGGAAAAAGTATTATATATTCAAAGAAAATAAAAAATATATTTTTTTGCATAAAGAAAATATCAGTTTTTACTTGTATTTAGCAAAATGAATCACTTGATCAATCCAAAAGTCATAAAGTCCTGCATGAAAACAAAGGCATTACATAATGTCAGGAAATAACTACAATTATGCTTATAACCTTTAAACACACCTTTAAGAGTATGCAGAGTGCAGCAGCTGACAAATGTATTCACTATGGCAACTCAGAAGATTCTGTACAGATCCCATTTTGATGTTATCTGGGATAGATTCTATACGCAGAATAGATAGCTTTCAACAACCACAGATACCAACCATAGTTGGATGCACCACTGCAAACCAATGAAATAATATTTTGTTTATATCTATCTCTCCTTACTATCCTCTTTAAAACTGAAGAAAATGAAAAAAATCTCTACAGAGCTAAAGATTTAGTTCTGCAAACTTCAAATGTTAACAAATTAAAGTGTCTGTGAATGTGACCTTCAAAAGGCATTTTTTTAGTAATGACTAAAATTTTTTTGTGAATAGGACTTGAAACTTTTAAGGTGGTGACTACTGATTTATGGCTTCTTGGGTGATCAGCCATGTCATCTTCCAATATGGAAATAAATGCTGATGAAAAAATAGATGCTGTGTTTGAGTGGAGTGTTTGCAGGAATCAGCTAGAGAAGCATTCCAAGCTGGAGCAATCAGAGCTTATCCACACCCCCGCCTAGGAAGATGACTGCCTATTTGTTCACTTCTTGCACATAGTATTCCTATCCTATACACTTTTCACTTCCGACGATGGCAAAAAGCTGCAATTTATTCATTTGACATGATTGATCAACAAAGAAGCCATAATTTGTTTGCAAGTGTTTATAATGTGTTTTTAATAACTGCATAGATCAGCCCTTACATTTCAAGAATCTGAAGGCTGTTTCATCCCCTGGGAGCTTGGAAACTAATTCTAATATTTGCCTTGGAGAATCTATCCAATTCTCAGGTAAACACTTCCTAGTGAAGAGAACTTTTTAATACAATAAAAAAGTGATACCATTATTCTCAACCAGATTGACCGGGCATCCAGCTTTTGTAGAACATGTCCTTTTGCTTTTTTTGCTTCTGTTCTTCAGGCATTTAAAAATTAGGAAATATTAAGATGCAAACAACTGCAATGCATGTCTCAACTTCACAAGAAGATTGTAAGAGCACCCCATAGGTCCACAGAAGCTTATCCTGCCTGAGTAATGGTTTGATGGGAAGTGAAACATGTGTTGGTATCACCAAGCTTTTTTTTTTGTCATAAGCAATTTAAAGTAAATCTCAAAGTTTCAAATGCAACTTATGTGGAACCTGAGGTGAAAAGCCAGAAACACAATTTTGTTCAAGAACAGGAATTGGATTTTCCAGCAATGCTCAACTCATGCCCACAATGCAAGGTTAGGTCCACCCAGACTTGGCTTCAGAAAAATTCCCAGATTTTAATACTGTTCAAGGTTGGCCTTCTACCAATTTAGACCTCAGACCTTAACCCCATGGAGTAAAAACTGTGGCCATTGCTTGACAGTATGGTTTGCAAGAAAAGGAAACTTAAACTGAGAGTCTCTAGTGTGTTCTTTCAATCAGCAGTGGCATATTTTTCAAATGGAGGTAGTGTATGCTGCAATAGATAAATTGCTAGAGAAACTTCATTAATATGTGAGGTCAAAAGGGGGTCATTTTGAGAGCTGATTGGAGCTAAATGTTTGGAATACGTATGTGAACAACACATTAAAAGCAGATGGTAAAATAAAAAATTAACCTTAAATTTCACTTTGCGGAATTACCAATTGTTCCTTTTTCTTTTATAGTTTTGGCCTCTAAGTGCCAAGTGAACTTTATTATTTCTCTTTAATGATTCCAATTAAAATAAAAAAAAATGTTGAGAATAGAGTGACCAAATGATAAAGAGCAACCGGGAACTTTTAGCTATTCAATCATAATACACAATATGTGCAACCAATATATGGTCAGAGTTTTAATGGTTTACCCTATTTAAGATATCTTCATCATCATCATCATCATCATCATCATCATCATCATCATCATCTTTTAAAAGTCTTGCAACAACAATATAGAGAATATAAGAGATAGTGTAGGAACATACACTAAAAAACTGAAGTACATTAAATACAAATCAATGCTACATGTGCACTGTATAGTTAACAATTAATATTTTGTGTATAACAGTTACAGGATACTGGTAACAACAGTGCAATATGTCCTACATCAGAAAACTGCTATCTACAGCTCAGAAGCTGATGAAATTTGCATTCAATAAAGTCGCTACTTATTGAACAATATATTTAATATTTATCGCAAAAATTAAATTAACAAAAGTAAACAAAACGCTACTTATGTTACTAAATTTTAACTTTTTCTTTGTATACAGCTTGCATGATAAGATGCCCTAAGGCCTTAGGAGTAAAATTCATAATTTTCATTTTTTCAGTTTCTATTTGCATCCCACCTTATCTTCTATGTTTTGCGTCTTTTAATCGTGCCACAGAGCTCCGGTCCTACTTAGAAATATGAATAACATGATGAGTGAAGATTTGTTGAAATGCGCCTTTGAGCATAGGCTGGTATTATACCATTTCGTTTTTCAACTACTAAGAAATCCCAAGAAAAGGAATTTCCGACATTTACCGAATGCCAAATTCCTAATTCATTCGCTGCGTGTCAACCCAACCATTTATGCTATTATTGATAAACCTGGTTTAACACATTTTAATTTTGAAAACCTCTATCCTCTATCCAAAAATGACACGTGGCATAGCATATATGAAATTTTATCATTATTCTTACATCGTTTTACCCACTGCTCTCTCACCAATACATAATATTTTAATTCTTAAATACTTCTTGGTATTATCCTCATAATCCAATTGATTTGCTAATCTCCAAGCCATTTTCAAGCACGACCTTTGCGAAACAATTTCGAATTCGTCACAATTATTAGGTGATGTCAGTAGTACCAATATATTACCTAACTTCAAGTAGTGCCAACCTCCAACAGAATGAAAACAAAAGACATTAGGTGTGCAAAATATTGCCTGCCCGTTCAAAAAAAAAAAAAAAAGAACAAAACTAATCGATCTGGATGATGGTCCACTTGACCTTACCCTAATTCTAAACCATGTTTACTGGTAAAATTTGTTAACACTACTTGTACATTATCCAAATGATGATTATGGAGGAGGTGGTGGTGGTGGTGATAATGAGAATTTCTTTTGAATGGTGTTTAAGGCCGTTTTTACTACTGAGGCACATTAGGTCCCAATTATATATTGGGAAAGGATTTTTTATGGAAGGGAACGTTCTAGGCATAAGTATTAGGGTACATCCTCGATATTTGCCATTTATGAGGACAGAGTAAAACCTGGGGAAAAAAATGTCAGAGAGGACGATTCTGGTGGGATTCGAACACCAGACCTCCCGCTCACATTACCGCGCCCAAACGATCTCGCCCCCCCCCCCCGCGGCAGTGATGATGGTGATGATATCCCACACAAATCCTTCTCCTACATCTGCATTACAAAATTTGAAATAATTTTTCCAACTCCATATTTTTGCCTATTTATCAAGAGAATAAACTATATATGTTCAACTCCCGTTCCTCTCCACAGACATACTTCCAGATGACAAAATCTTCAGCTTGGCGTGCTTGTTATTTTATATGCCCCTATATGTTGTGTGTCGGTCATGGTGGTGTAGTAGTTACCATACTTGCCTCCTAAACCCAAGATCGCGGGTTCGAACCCGGCCAGGACCGATGGGTTTTTCGGGGCGTAAAAATCCTAAGTATGGCTTCCTTCAAAAGGGAAGTAAAGCCGTGGTTTCCGTGTCGTACATTTGCGGCACGACAAAGAACCTCAAGCCTGAAAGAGAGGCCTTTGAGCAAAATTAGTCGGCCGTTTCACGCCCTGAGTTGAATGGGACGCTGATGACCTGAGATGTTAAAGAGCGTCCATAAATAAATCAATCCAAAAAAAATCCTATATGTTGTAATGCAGAAAAAAAATGCTTTCTGCTGATGCAGATGACAGGGGCAGTTAACAAAACTGCTAAAACTTGTAAAACAACAAGAAATTACTTCAAGTCTTAAATACACCAATATGTAGCTTTAACCATCATTCATTTTACAACGACTCACTAGTTTTCCAGCTTTTTGTTCAAGTTTAATGTTGAATTTGAAAAGCCATGAAAGTCAGGAAGTTTCTTTTATGTTCATTACATTGTTTAATGAATGTTGGCCCAAAAAGTTGCATTCACCAATGGTGACAAGATGCTAAAATTTTCCAGTTACAGGTTTTAAACTACAAGTCTAGGCAAAACTGTCCAAAATCCAGTCATTTCTAACATCTACGGAATGCGGCGGGAAATAATGATGATTAATAAATTGAGAGGATGAAAGGTAATTAATTAATAGGTATTTATGCCTGGGATAGATTGATTGTTCTCTGGTTTACTTATTTTACACCCGTCCGGGGAATGTTTGGGTTGGGCGAGTTTGAGATAGTGTGTGGCTTCGGAAGATTTCCTGATGTAATTCTCGATCCTCTTCTCGGCGTGCTGATTCAAAGGTGAGACTGTGTTGTGAAGTCTCGGTCTTCTCCTGCTACGAGTATATGAGAGTTCAATCTACTGGCTTTTTTGGGAATGTAAAACAATTCTCGGTTCGAGGAATTGAATAGATTGGCCTCGAGAGTGGAGACAAAATGAGTCTAGATCACACAAGTATTTTATTGATGGTACATCTTTACACTCCGTGATTAAAGTTAGTTAATGGTAATTGTGTGTTAGGAACGACTATATGTGGCACGTATTTAAATTACTGTTTGTTACAGTGCGAAATCAGTCAGAGAAAAGTTTCATTTTGATAAAGCACAATTATTGAGTCTTTACGGTGCGTTTTTCTAATGCAACTCAGCATCAACTGGATCGAACTTCCACTGATCTACCTTCTAACCAACTTCCTCTCCCTAACAACTCCAATCCCTAGAATTGGATTGAAGCATATTAAACCGCTGGTCCATTAAACCAAACAACCTTTTGGTTTAATCAACCAGGGTGTTTCTATTGACAATATTCTGAAACAACTCCGACTTCAAATGCTTTAATTCGTATCTTTCCGATAGTTTTATCTGGCGACAGTCTGACTGTACGTATGACGCTTCTTGGGTCTTAATTTTAGTTAATTTGCTCTTTTAATCATTCTAATATCCCGTTCATTGACTGTTCATTGCGATTTATGTTACGAAACCTTCTAATTGATAAATCTTTTTGCGCTTCTTATGTCTAGAGGCGGAGGTGTTATAATCTAGTTCGTGAAAAGATATACAGTAACTTGCTTTTCGTTTGCTGTACACGAAGAAGTTTACGTAATATTTTTCCCTAGCTGGTGCAATAGTCGATGTTCTTTTATTTGCCTTACATAAAAGATTCTAACGGCATATAGTCAGTTTCAGGGTCACCTTGGTTATTGCGAGAAGAAGCGATCGAGCCCATTATGGCCCTCCATCCGCCCTTCTCGTGAAACAAAATATTCTCTTTTGCCATACTGACTCCTTTGTGATATTTGGAAAGTTACTTGACTTTTCACTTCAACTTCAAATGTTATGCCTTCCAATTTTTATACTAATTTAATCTTCTTATGATCATCGTGAATACCTGGGTGTTTGCGTGTAATGGGAATATATTGTTTCTAGAATAGCATAGTTTTTGATAAACATTTTTTTTTTGTTCGCTGAACTATTTCTACAATAACTGGCAACTACTGGGGAAAAATACTTAAATAAGGCGGGGGGGGGGGGGGGAAGCAGAAGTCACTTCAATAGTTTTTGTATCACTTGTTAATAGCATGGTAGCGAAAGTGAATTCACCATTTTAGAATTCCATTAAACCTATGTAAAACTTGCACAAGTAATTGCTCAATTATGAAACATAATCATTTAGTTCACCTAAAGAATGTCTATATAACTGTGCAAATCAGTGAAAATTTCTCTTTTCTTCTCGCCCCAGTTATTCATTGATCTGCAAACATTTCTAGTTATACATATGGGGACTAAACATGAAGAAATAATTGGGCTGCTGTCCCCTCAAAAATACAAAACAAAATTTAAAAAAATAATTTTATTAGGCATTTTAATATTTGCTAAAATAATTTACATACTTTAAATATTCTAAACTTTTTTAACAAAAAAAGGCTTTTTATAACAAAAAAACGTTTTAGACAATTTAATGTAAGCTTATTTATTTATTAATATTTCTAATTATTTTGTTTGGCAAATGGTAGCTCAGCAAGTGTTGAAGCATCTTTTCTCCTCATTTGAACCATCCTGCCGCATAAAAATGTATACGAGCAGAAAAGGATGAATCATTGCATTTTTTCATTCTGTTTCAGAAACTAAATTATTAGTATAAGTGAATACTTATAAGGTAAAATATTAAAAACTCTGTGTAATGTTAAAATGCATTCAAATATAAAATTGTTAAAAGCACTAGGCATACAAGTTATTTCACTTATTTACAAAATGTCCATATTTACACAAGTCATATAATTTACATAGGAATTATAGTTGGAATACCTAATATATTTTTTCTTAATAGCAAATTAAAATTGCCGACAATAATAATTCAAATTTCTAGATAAGTGATTATACAAAAATATACTAATTACCTAGGTGTAGATCTTTGATTATAGACTTATTATATGTAGATCCAAATTGTACCTTATGCTATATAAATGCACTTAACTTTTGGTTCTACAATTTATTGCCTTTATGAGAAAAACTGCTCTATACTATAAAGTGATACTAAAAATTTCCTCTCCTCTAAAGACTCTCATACATGTCTCCCTTCTTTTCAGTCTATATATTATTCTCCAACCTTTCTTCTGAAACTTTGAAACCCTCTCCAATAAGACATCACTACAATATTACGATCTTATACTCCTGAAGCTATTAACAGTGCCGCAGTAAAATAATATTGATGTAGAGTTGGTTTGGTGAAACTTAACCTATTTTTTAGTTGGACATTTCGAGAACATTCACTCCCATCAGCAGGAGAAGAGCAAGTTCAAAATTATCCAGTAATGGTATCTAGATTTTTTTTTACCTAATATCTCATGTAGTATTCTCACTGGCAGGCAGCGATATACACCATAAATGGGTTTAAGTTCTCTATTCTGTACTCTTTGCTTTGCCAGCCAACTGTCGGCTGCTATATCCTGGATTTCACAGGCGTATAGTATAACAGTGATGACGGAGGCTTTAAAAAGTTGTAATTTCCAGTGGAAAGGCATCGCCTTGGAACTGAGCACAGGGAACAGTTAAACTGTTGCTCTCATTGCCATTTGAGTAGTCTCGGCTATGTGTCCCTTTAAGGTTAGATCTTTGACGAGTTGCACACCCAAGTAGTTTATGAAACTTTCCCACTTTATTCTTTGATGTATGTATATGAATTTGGGGCGTTTGCGAGTATACGTGTTTTGTGAATATTATGGAGTTTGCTTTTTGCCGAGTTGATTGACATTCGTCAAAGCCTACACCACCTTCTATTAGGAGTAGCAATCTTTGATTGCGAATTATGGCTCTGTTTAGATTTTTATTTATTTTGTATAACAGTACGTCATCTGCGTATTGAGCAAAGTTGACGTCTGTTGTGTGTGGGAAGTCTGACATGTAGATATTGAATAGTATTGGGGAAAGAACAGAACTTTCGGGGACTCCCCTCGTGCGGGTCTTAGTGTTGAGCTGTTTCCTAACACCATAACTTTGAAAGTGCAATGTTTTAAGTATGAGTGTATTAAATGATTGTATTGCTTGGGTATTTCCAGGAGTATAGGTTTTTGTAGGAGTCCGACGTACTAGGTGGTTGAGAAGGCCTCTCCTGGGATCCCAGGGGTGAGGCCTCCAGCACCCTAAAGATCTGTTAGGTTGTAGAATCCCCAGGACACAAACCAAATTGACGGGGGAATAGGTTGGATTTTTCCCAGCAGGCGAAGCAAACTGGCTAGATTTAATCTCTCGAACACATTTGAGAGTGTGGAAAAGAGACTGATGGCTCGGTAACTGGATGGGTGGGATGGGCCTTTGCCCTGCTTTAGTATGCATATACATGTGCCTTCCTCCACTCTCGTGGAAAGTGGCCCAGGCTGATGCGCATTATGAAAAATTTTGTGACAAAGAGCACAGCCTTGAAAGGAAGGTTGAGGAGTATGACGGTAGTTATCCCGGCAGGTCTGGCAGCCTTTTTAAGGTTCAGGCGATGTAGTGCCTCATGGACTTCGTGGGGAATTTTTTTGAATGATTTATTTATGGACGCTCTTTAACAGCTCAGATCATCAGCGTCCCATTCAACTCAGGGCGTGAAACGGCCGACAAACTTTTGCTCAGAGGCCTCTCTTTCAAGCTTGAGGTTCCTTTTTGTGCCGTAAATGTACGACACGGGACCCACGGCTTTACTTCCCTTCCGAAGGAAGCCATACTTAGGATTTTTAACTTCGTGGGGATGGAAGATAGGAAACTTATAGTCGTCTTCGTCAGTCGGCCGTCGGAGAAATCGACGGACGTCGCGACGAATCTGACTTCAGAAAGTATTGTCCTGGGGGGTCGTTTCTAGGCATGAATAGACATTCCAGGTTGTCAGCTAGAGCTTTGGATTTGACATGAGGATCATGAACGAGGACTCCAGTTTTTATTCTTTATTTATTTTTTTTGTATGGTTTTGTTTTTTACCACAATTCTTAAGAGGAAACATTTTGTGCAGCAGGATACTCCGGCAGGAAATTCTACTGACAGAAGTAATGACCTTCCGAACGCCAGCTCATCTGCCCTGCCCGCATTGCAATCCCATCCTTCAGACCACCACACGTACCGCAGACGATCCACTCCACCTACGCTGAGCACCAGTAATGAAGACCAGTCAGCACCGACTATTATCACATATTCCGCAATGAAAAAACTGAGGACGATCAGAACGCTTACGTATGCAAAGACTACCCCCAAAATAACTTAACAAGAATAGACAATATACAAGATAACTTTAATTAAATCAACAGGAAGAGAATATTAGAAGTAGGAGATAAAGGTAAGGGAGAAGGGAATGATGGAGATGAAAATACCTAAATTTATAATAGACAGCGATAATTTTGATTTACAGCCTGAAGTAGAGAATATACCTATACGTTTTTGCCACCGGGAAACAGGTGGAAAACGGAAGATTACAGAAGGAGATGGAAGGGTGTTGGAGATGCACGGAAATGAGCCGCGGGAGGAGATAGAGGATGGAGAAGCGGTGTCCGGAGAGGAGGAGTAGAGCGCGAGAAATGGTACAACCAGGGGACCAGGAGGATCAAGCGAGATGGAAGAAAAGTTGGAGGGTGATATGGTGGAAGCAATGTGATAGTGTTTAATCAGTTGAAGTGTTGGGACAAATAAATGAAATGAGTAGGAAAGATTAATAATGATAAATAAACTTTAACTTAAGTAAGTTGTTAAAGAGAAGGATATTATTATGAATGATATAAAGTAAGGAGATTTGAAACAATTAACTGTAATGTCCAATTTAAGAGAATCTCTGCCAAGTTCTGGAAACCGGTACATACCGCTGGTAACCAGTGGTTAGTAGTAGTATAGTTGTATAGTAATGGAATAAATAGCCTACCAGCTATAATTCTTACTGGTACCAGTAATATTGTTAATTTGGTAGTTTTTGTAGACTTTGGAAGATAATTTTGTGAAGTATTTAGGTATATTTATATTTTGGTTTAATTTCATTATTATTTTCTCTTGCTTTTTTATTATATTATTTGAATCTGGTTATTAGGAAAATCGGTAAAATCATGTATTAAGAGATTATTGAATTGTATAGTTATAACAATAAATGGAAAATTTGATATATACGCCCGGGTTTTAAAAACCAGGTACCAGGGTGGCGAATACAGATTTTATCTATTTATTTGTTTGTTTGTTTGTTTGTTTGTTTGTTTGTTTAGGCCTCACCAGCGTGCGCAGACACATGACTGAAAGCTACCTACTCCACAAAGTACGAATCCGCTGCTACTCCGCCGTCAAAGCATTGCGCATAGGATCTATGATTGGTCCATCTCCACTTGCACGCTTAATCTTTTTACAAGAGGCAGACTTCAGCGACGCAATACTTACTGCCTTACAAATCGCAGGCCAGCACCATCAGTTCAAGCCAAGACTCACGCACCGCACCTTCACATGTCGCAGGTATTGCGCTTACGGCCACACCGCTGAAACCTACACGCAACATCGGCGCTAACTCAACATAACTTAACTCGCCGATGCCGTTACTGTGTCTCGTGCGGGGTAAGGAATCACTTCAGGGGCCAGGCAACCTGTCCACTCGCAACTGGACATTCACCACAGGCTATACCATTACTGAAACTCAGAAACGGCATCACACCAACTTTAACTTACCTCAGCGCATCACTTCAAGCGGAACAAGGCGTTGCTCTCGCCTTCACGTATCAGCTTAAGCAGCTCAACTCGCAGTTCATACCGGTTTGGATATGGTGCAGCACTTAGTTAAGAACTTCAAAATTATGCAGGAAACTGTCTCTGAGCGCGTCAGTGCCTTGGAGGAGGCATTAACTGGGTACCACATCTACTCCACAAACAGCCAAGAACAACTACGACAGATACTATAAAATCAGCACAAGAAAACTACAAGTCAGTCCAGCGACGCAACAGAACAACCTACGCGACACTTGGAAAGCTTAGCTCAAATAGGCGATAAAGCCAAAATACTTCAAGCACTTACGTCAATATCACATCTTGATAGCACATACTCAACTGATACACATCAGCTGCAAAACGCACCATCACACCCCTTTTTACTCCATTCATTTAGGACACTCCAGAACATCAATCAAAACTCCAGCAGTGCCTGAAATGGCGGCCTGCACTCCAACATTAAAAAAAAAAAAATTGTTCGCTTTAGTGTTCTTCTAAAAACACACCTTAAAATTATTGATTAAAATCAACCCTTTTACAATTCCTTCCACAATTTTCTTAAATTTGTTGGGGGATCAAGTAAGGCGTCTGCCATTCTTGGCCCCTGACTCTCCATCTTACTGCTCCCAGTTACCAACTGTTAGTCAATTTAAAAATATTAAGAGGTTGCATAAGCGAACCTCGCAAAACCACTCTATTCCTTTACCTTACCATACTTAGGCCTTAAGAAGACCTCTGGTAGAATTTTATCAGATTTTGTGCTTTATTCTATTTTTTCTCTCTGTGGCTGTTACACTGTACAGCCTTTCTGGTTAATTTACATATATTATATTTTTTATCTGTGTTTTGGGTGAAGGTTTGCTTTAGAAACCCATACATGGCCAAAAACTGCTCCAGAGAACAGTTTCTTTAGAATTCGCATAAGCCAGGAATTTTAGGATAGGGCATGTTTTTACCTTGCTTAATGTATTGTACTGACAAGAACGTAACTTACCTACATCTTTGTTATAATCTATTTACAATATGCAAAATGTGCTTTTGGGGATTGTACGTTTGGGTGGATGGTTAGAAAGTACGGATTCTTTTATGCTTGCGATGCTGGGTTTTTTTGGGCAGTTTGTTGTATTGGGGGTTGTGGTGATTTTTGTTGTGATCTATGTGTTTGTGCAGCGGTTTTGAAATGTCTGTAGGAAGGTAGGGGTTTATAGTTCATTATAGGTGGTTCTATTGGTGTTAAGGTTTGGAAACCGTAGGAATTTTTGTATACATATATTTTGTCTGCATTGTAAGGAGAGGAGGTTGGTTTTGGATGTATTTGCCCATGCTGTGTAGACGTATAATATGAATTGTTTTATAAACGTTTTAAAAAGGATGATTTTTGTTTTTGTCTGTATTTGTTTGCTGATTAGTAATGCAGATCTCACATAGGTACTATATTTGGCCCTTTTTCTTTATTGTGTTTTCAATGTGTTCGTTCCACGTTAGTTTTCTGTCTAATATGGTTCCCAGGTACTTAATAATAGGTTGACGCTGCTGTTTCTGTACATGTAGTTGTAATTCTATTTGGTGGTTTTTTCTTGTTTTTGTGAAGTTGGTTTTTCTCGGCACTTATTATTATTTTCCAATTGGCGTCCCATTTCAGAAGTATGTCAAAGTATCTTTGTAACTTTAGGTGTGGGCTGTGTTTGTAGACTGCTATGTCGTCAGCGTATTGTTGCGTTTTGAATTTGTGGTCAATGCGTATGTCGCGAGTGTACAGGGTGTACAGATATGCGACTTGAACTGCTCCTTGTGGCACTCCAGCTATTATAGGGGAGGTTGGGTATTTATCGTGTGCTACTTGGACGTGAAAGAAGCGTGTCTTCAGCAAGCTGGCTAGTATGTGTAGGTGTGGTCTTAGGGCTGTGATATATTTTGTATAATAGACCATTGTGCCAGCACCTGTCGAAGGTTGCTTCCACGTCCGGTGCTGTTGTTGTTGAACTGTGTGCTGATATAGTCGGTAAGTTTCAGTATTTGTATTTATGTGGAGTGAAGTCGTCGAAACCTAAACTATTGATTCGACAGTACGGCGGATAATGGTACATTTCCCTTCATTTGTTGGTTGAGGATCTTCTGCAGTACTTTCCCCATGACCGGAAACAGGCTGATGGGTTTGTAATTTTCTGGGTTATGTCAGCCGTTGCCTAATTTTGATATCATTTTAATTTTGGTCTCCTTCCAGGATTGGGGAAAATAGTGAAGTTGGATGCATGAGTTTATTATTTGTGTTAGGTGGACTAAGACTTTTCCTGAGAAATGTTTGAGATCTTCATTGGGGATGCCTTCCGGTCCTGCAACATTGTACTTTATTAGTGTTTTAATATGATTGTAAAGTTGGAGAGGGGTGAGATTTGGTAGGGTAGTGGCGGGTGGTTGGTTCATCCATTCCTACCCCCAATTATTTACAATATGTGTTGTGCAGGGTTTTTCGAACGCTTTTCAGTGAACCTCTTACTCAGTATTTGCGCAAAGATATTTGCCTTTTCCTTTGGGATGGATATTTTCCCTTGTGAGGTAACCAATGATTCTGAACTTGAGATTTCTTCAGAGTAGGATCCGAAGGCTCGAAGTAAAGCCTATTTGGAAGCATCCCTATGTGTAACTGCCATTAGCTTTCTTTCAAAGTGTGCATGTTTTTCTACGCAAACCTGTTGTCCAATGACCGACCGTAACCACTGTGCTAATGATCTGTAGACTGCGCGCCGTGTATTCCGCCACTGTCGCAGGTATTTCTTTCTTATGCCTAGCTGTCTTTCTATATTCGGGAAGGATGTGAAAGGGAAGGCAGCTGGGGTGTACGAGGTGGATTTTGTTTTGGCAGTTTTTATGAATGCAGTGAGGTCTGCGACCCTTTTTTCAAGCTCTTGGACGTTTGTGTACTCTTTCGGGCTTGGCCATTTATTGAGTAAGATTTTGAACTTGTACCAGTCTGTGTTCTGTATGTAGGTCTTGATTGTTCGTGTGATGGTTGCTCGTCCACCTGTATTGAATTTTATGGGAAAATGGTCAGAGCCCAGACTGTAGTACACTGCAGGGTGACGAGGCTGTAAATTCCCTATAAAGGATTAGATCCGATGTGTCGATAGGAATGGTGGGGTTATGGTGCCAGTAGGAGTGATCCAGTGCAGTTCTAATTTACATGTTATGATGGAGCAGAGCGAAGTCTAGTAGGGCGTGTCAGTTTTGGTGATGGTGCCAGTATGAGTGATCCAGTGCAGTTCTAATTTATATGTTATGATGGAGCAGAACGAGGGTGTGTGAGCTTTGGGTCAAGCTATGGAATGCCAGAGGGTATGGCTGGCATTTAGGACTCCTGCTACAATGATTTTTTGGCTATGCATTTGTTAATTGTCCAAGCCGCGAATCATTCCTCCTGGGCTTCAGGTGGGGTGACGGTAGGCTGCCAGGATGGAGATTCGCTGTATATTTACCATTACGCCCCAAAGCTTCCAGTTGCGGTAGTACTAGTGCTGTGCTTATGGCTAGGTTGTTTTTGGCAATGACTGCAGTGCCGCCTCCTGAAAGCTGTCCAGGCTTGTCCACCCTGTGCACTTTTATATGAAATTTCTTATGTGGTTTCAGATTTGTTTCCGTTACAAATGCTATATCCATCATATTTTTGAAAGAAGGAAACCATTTCGTATGTGTTACCAAGAGTGCTATTCGCATTTCACAGGAGGGCGTTTAGTTTGTCGTGTCTATTGTTTCGTTGTGTAGCCATTTATAAGTCGAACTGAAAAATTACCTCTAATTTGTAAGCAAGCCCTGTTGCTCTATCGAATTTTCTTAACAGTTTCTGTTTGAATTACGTGTACTTTGTTTAGGTCAAATTTGTTTAAAGAGTGCCACAATTTCTTTAATAGAGAACATCTCTGTTGTTATTGTGTTTGCATCGCCACTTGAGGTGACTGCTAAGTATCTCGTGGTTACAATGGTGCACTGTGTTTGATAGGGGTCGGAGTGGGTAGGTTTTGTTTTGCTGCATTTATCTTTTTGGCGTACGTGAGTTTTTGCCTTCTGTCCCTTTCATTTTGGAAAATTATACATCCCCTGTAATTTGCAGGATATTCCCTGTTGCAGTTGTGCAAGTTGGGGTGAACTTGTTGGGACAATATTGTACCATGTGCAAGTCACTACACAATGGTGGAGGGTATACATTTAAATGTGTGACCGGTTTGTTGAAAATTATTACATTGTGCTATGTGGTTTTGTGACCGCTGATGTTCAACTTAGATGATAACGTTCATCACCTAACGTTCCTGTATGAAGTATTTTCATTTTTCAGTGCTGTCATGTGTAACCAGGTAGAGGGGAAGGAGCCTACCTAGAGCCTCAAGCTGCTTACAATTCTGTAGATGACACTGGTTGGCTTTTATGGCTTCAGAGATATTCTATAGTTCCATGCCTCGAAATCACGTAGAGAAATGGTTGTTCGCTTTTTTCAACATATGAACAGTATTGAATGACTGCCTTCTGTGGCTCTGTGTGGATCGCTTTAAATGACTGAAACTTGTTGAGCAGTACTTTCAGTCCGTAATATGTAAACCCTGGCATGGCAAGTATTTTGCAAAATTTGCGTTATGCTTTTGAGTATAGTGATGTTAGGGATTATAATCTGGGGCCCTTTGTGGGAGAGGGCCTCCTGTGGCCTGTGTTTGTGTGATGTCTTTTTGTTGAGTTTGTACATGTTTGGTAGCATTTGTTTGGCTATTCGTGCTGCCTGAATTTTGTAGGTTTTGGATCATGATTTGGATTTGTTTTGTAGTTATTTTGACCGGTTTGGTGGTGTTTGAAGTTGATTTGGAAGGAGTGGTTTTTTTTATAGACTAGCTGTCTTTTTGTGTGGGTTCTTTATCTAGAAGTGTTGTCTTCTATTATTTTCCCTGAGCCTGACTAAATGGTAAGCTGGGTTAGTAACCAGCTCATGTACGGATGCTGGGTACCTCCCGCCTGTGGGCTTAACCGCATTGTGGGAGAAAGGGTACTGGAGGATTGGGTGGTAAAGGGATGTGGATTTTGGAAACAGTGCTCTTGACTACTCCTGATGCTATGGGTAGATATAGTGTCCAATATGGGTATGTCCTAAAAGCTCTAATTTGGGTTTTAATACGACTATATTGCTTCTGAATCACTGTTTGGCTTATTTAAGTGCAACTGTGTTGAAATAACTACGTAATTTCCGTTATATGGATTTTTACAATTGTCATTCAAATGCCCCCAGGACAGGCGTGGTACCTTGAATTTGAATATGTCCCTGCCTTCCCGTGAATTACAGAGCAATTGATATAATTAACATTTACAATTTTAGAATAAGCAACTCTGTAAATAGGTGCAAGTATGCTTGCATTTTCTTCTTTGTAGTTACTTTAATGACAATTAGAATTAATATTCTATAGTTTTTAATTGAATTCATAAATTTTAATTATTGTAATATTAAGGGAAAAATGTAAAAATGTAACCAGGTAAGGGAAAGCTCTCAGCTTTCTCCGTACGCAAAAGGGAGACAATGCAAGGTAATCCCTATTGATTTGCGGCTTGGGTAGCAAATGCCCCTGGCTCAGGGAAAACACGCGGCAAAATTTGCATGTGTCTCAGTAAAAGAATCGCTGACAGTAAAGCATGAAATCTATTTAAATTCATCATACTGACGAATGGCGAAACATTTGAAGCATTTGAATTGAATATTTTATTCCAGCGAATAGAAATAAAATTCAGCGAGGTAAGCACTCACCTATGAGACACGTTAACACAAAATTGGAGGGAGAATTTCGCGACTTTACTCATGGATAGAGTCATTTTGTGTTGTGTATAAAATGGCTATATTTTGCCCAAAAGGGGGCAATTTCAGAATTTCCAGGCGCAGATACGTGTTGCTGCCATATGCCTGCAGCAAAAGCGGCATAAGTAGCAAGTACAAAGCTCTGGCAACGAAGTTTGAGCGTGAGTCACCACGCGAACTGACGACACATCGTTGAACTGCAGTGAGTATTCAGTTAAATTAACCATTTCCTCTCACTCACAACCATTTTGGCCAATAAACGTACGCGTTTACCAACATTATTTTGCCCGTGGTTCGACGAGAGAGCGGATTTCACCCAAATATTCATGTTAAGAGAGTAAACTATATAAGCGAAGTAAACAACGAAGTGTTATTTGTCATCACCTTCGAAGTCCCGTTCAACTCAGGTCCGGAGGCTAGTTCACATCCGCCAAAATACAGCGAAAGACCCTCCACAGAGTCTCATCGAAGAACAATATGGGTGGTCTGCATCAGCCGTGGCGAAACTTGCTATCACCTGGCATAAATTATTTACCGCAGCACCCATAAACCTCCATTCCCTTCTTCCACCAACATTCCTAATTTAAACTGGCCAAAACGTGTGGGCACATTGAAAACATTTCAAGGTACCACCCATCTCCCACCATATAGTTAGGTTTCAAATCTGGGCTTTGGCCTACTTTGGCATTTTAGTTGCCTAAGGATCGGATGAGAGCACTTTCGTGGTATAGTAATTTACGGTAAAATTTCTGGGAAAAGGTTTCATGAAGCAGTCTGCTCGGGAAGCACCGATATAAACAATAAATTGCACGAAGCCCCTTATTCTGCGCCCTTTGAATGAGTGACAGCCAACTATCAACTGCCATACCGCAAATCTCGCAAGCGGAGAAGAGAACGTTGATCAGAGCTTTAAAGAGGTGGAGTTTTAAGTTAAATGGAATCGCTTCCGAACTAAATACAGGGTTCAGTTGAGCAATATCTCTCTGGGCCCTGTGAGCAGTCCTAGAGATGTGTTCCTGAAAACTCAATCCTTTATCTAGCTGAACAAGCAAATAAGAAAGAGAATCCTTCCACTGCATCCTTTGCCTATTGTAGGTAAGTGTAGGGCAGTTTGCCGGAGTGCCATTTTTGGGAAATATGACGGCGTGGCTTTTTGCTGGATTAACGGACATTCTCCAAAAGGTGCTTCACCTCTCTATTATATGTGACAGTTTTTGAACGGGAATTATGGGTCTGGCCATGTGTACTTTTGTGTTATATACAAAGACGTCGTCTGCATGCTGTGCCATGTTAAGGCACGTTGTTTGAGGGAAGTATGCCATTTATATGTGGAAAAGGACTGCAGAAAGAACAGAGCCTTCTGGCACTTAGGCGCATATTTACCTCAGTGTGGAGCTGTTTCCCGCCACAGTAATAGTGAAAGTTCGGTGTTTGGTGTGGGAGTGTAATAGTTGTATGTAGGGTGTGTGGAAGCCCAAGGGAGATGAGTTTGTACAGGAATCCGGCATGCCAGGTCGTAGAGAAGGCCTTTTCTATATCCAGAGATACCGCGGAGGTGAATGCCTTGCCCTGAAAACCCAGAGATGCAGCATCCACCACCCCCAGCAGCTGTTGGGTAGTAGAGTGTCCAGCACGGAAGCCAAATTGATGAGTGGGGTATGACTTGAATGTTCCCAAGAAGGGGTGACAGGCGGACCAGTGAAAGTCTCTCAAAGACTTTCGCAAGTGTCGAGAGGAGGCTGATGGAGCGGAAACTGGAAGAATGATTTGAGTCTTTGTCCGATTTCAATATCCATATCATGCTCGCTCAGGTGACATGGGCTTCATGGCGCAATCTCCTCCAGAGTCTTCTTATTGTCATTGGAATAATTTGCGGGCTACTCAAGATTGCCGAAAAAGGAGCTCTAGGTCCAGTGGAATGAGGTCTGGGTATGGGAGAAGGAGGTATGGACTGAGAGGATATGAGCTAATCGTTTAACCGTGAGGGAGAAGGGTGAGACTGCTGTCTCTAAGAAGGGGATGTATGTGATTTATGGGTTGAGAAATCGTTAACGATTTTCAAGTCGATTTAGCGGTTTAGACCTGCGACATCGTGGCTAGCAACCCTTGTGTTGAACTCTACCTGCACGGGATCATGGTCGAAATGTAGAGCTTTGATTGATTCGAAGGTGATATGGTGTAGGAATTGTTTGATGATCGCGAACACAATGACTGAAGGTTGTCCTCTACTGAGCGGAAAATGTGTGGGTTGCCAGGGACCCTGTACTCGTAGTTGTGGGTTCTGATCTACTAAGAGAGCGTTTGTCATGCCTCTGTAATCTGCCCCTTGAGAGCAAATCAATGGGCGTGTTTGGCATTGAAGTCATAGGCCAGAATATTACAAGGATGTAAGGCTACGCTGGATTGACAGTCGGGTTCTACGATTGCTCAGGAAGGAGAGTGGTATTCAGATATTAGCCAAACCTCCCTGCCTCCGATTTCTACAAATGCGGCCGTGGCCTCCTACGTCTCATGTGCCGGAATCTGGAATACACGGTGGACTACGTTTCTCCTTACTAGTAACGCTGTGCTTCCTCCTGGGCAACCACGATCAGTTCACAGGCTGATGTATCCCTGAAGGCGGATTTAGTAATAGTGATGGAAATGCGTCAGTCTAACTAGTAAGGCGTCCAGGGCTTACTGAAATGCAAAATGTTGAAGTTCATCCCTTCGTTCAATAAGGTCATTCGCATTCCAGAATGCCAAACGGAATGAGGTGCGAGACCTAATTCCGCAACCCATTTTGGTCGACTCGGTCTCCGTTACAAAGTAGGGTGACAGCTTAAAAGGCTATCAGTATTTTACTTGAGAGGTCAGGATCGTTTGGGAAACGAGTGCAAAGGCCCTACAGCCGCTTGCCACATGTTTGCCAAATATTTGACAGCAGTTGCAGCAGCTCAAAGGTATTTCCCCTCTCTTGGGTGCGGTTTTGTAGTTCTGGGTCTGGTGGGGGTGGTATGTTTGTAGTAGGCCTAGAGGTCGTCCGCCGCTCCTCGGTCTCACCCACCGGTTGGGGGACAACTGGCTGGAAATTTCCACCAGCCGTGCTCCCTTCAGCCGGTACGACCGAGAAGACCTTCCATTTTTGGATTTGGAGAGTAGTCAGGTAAAGGGTGTTTTGTTTGGGCGTTGGAGGCTGTGATTGTTATTTTGCAGCTCAGGTATGAAGACGTTTATCAGAGGTCTGGTTTTGCACCATTGCTGCGTAGCAGATTTGTCGCTGCGTAGTGGTTGCTGTTGGAGTTGCGGCCTGAGCTGCTGTTGAGTTGGCTGATGTGGTTGCTCTGGTGCTCTGTCTGTTTGGAGCATAAGTTGCATCTCTGTCCGATGTATCTCCATTTTCTGGAAGTTCCCTTCGGGTTTTGTTTATGAATCGTCAGCCTTACTGGAAATCGACAATAACCGGCAACGTGTTCTGCTTTGCAGTTAGCGCAAGTAGCACTATCAGTGAGAGCTCGTTGGCTGACATCACGAGGATGGGATATACCGCGTCTAGTGCAGTGGGAGTTCCGGAATCAGAACTGGTTCGGTGGTTGAAGCCCAAGTAGCGGTGGCACTGAGTAGGGCCGCCAGGGCATCCAGAAGTTGCTATCTCTACTCTGGGGAACAAATGGATTGGATTTTTTTTTTTTTTCTATTTTGATCTCACTTTCATCTGTTTTGTTTTCGATTTCATTTATTTACGGGCGGTTTTTAACATCTCAGGTCATCTTGTTCCATTCAATTCAGGGAGTGAAACGGCAGACAAATTTTGCTCAGAGGCCTCTTTTTTCAGGATGGAGGTTCTTTTTCGTCCCGTAAATGTACGACACGGAACCCACTGCTTTACTTCCCTTCCGAAAAAACTATACTTAGGTTTTTTCACGCCCGAAAAATCCATAACTCCTGGCCGTGTTTGAACACACTATCTAGGGTTTAGAAGGCGCGTGTGGTTACCACTAAACTACCAGGAACGACGGGGTCATCTTCCCCCCACTATAATTAGAAAGAGGGGTATGGGAATTCTGTCTGGGGGTTGTTCCTCAGGAGCGGGTTTCGACAGCTGCTTCACTATATCGGGTGTTATGCCCTGACGTTTGAGGTATGTCTCGAAATCACCCACCGGAGTACCCTCAGGATTAATTCCCCTTAGATCCCTCACTTTGTCAATAGCAAAGGAAAGCTTTTGACTTTCCTCTTTTTCAAACAGGCCAGCAGTTTCTGTAGGCCCTCGGCAGATCGTGCTTGGAATCTAAAGATGTTTCCCTTTCAAAACGCCTTGCACTCCCCCATGAGGATGGGCATTACTTCCTTGAGGAAGCCCGTCATCCCCTGGAAGGAGTCCACTATGATTGGTGGGTTGTTTTTCTTTGTGATTCTGCTCGGTGAATTTGTCAAGGTTGTCTGTCCAGTCAAAGCGGAGCCTTCATTCGCTGGCTGTGGGCGAGAGCGTCGCTTCCTCTTACCAGCTACTATCTGAAATTCAGCTTCATCGGGGTCTAAAGCCAAGTCTGATGAGTTGTCTCCCTCCTCCATATAAGAGCATTGTATAGAGAGAAGACATGGGTTTTCTCTGAGTCAGAAGAAAATCGGCGAAAGAAGTCCCACCGTAAGAAGTGATCACTGAGTAAACTAATTTTTAGCCTGCTCGAATATGAAACATTAGGTTGAAAGGCGCTCATCCGCGCTCTTTAAAGAGACTTTCCACCAGCTTTTCGTTGACTGAAAGTCTTTTTCTTTTTTGAGAGGTCAGAAACTGGTCTGGACACCTTCTCTGAAGAATTTGATAGCCTTGGAGTATCCTGAGTACCAGAAGCACTTATTTTATCTGAGCTAAAAGTAGCACTAGAGTTCATGATTCTGATGCAAAGCTCGCAAATAGGAACTGCACACTGCAAAGCAAAATGTGCAGTGCACTACGACCATACAGCCAAAGACGAAGCTAGCTGACAGGCTGAGGTTAGTGATCAGCCTGTGTGTGTTTGCTGCGTACCTACTCTGTGTTTGGGTTTAACCCCAGAAAACCGATAAGGATGTAAGTTGCTTTTATTGTTTTGGGTGTGGGTTGAAGGAAGTGGGCTTAAACGTTGCTCTATGATGATGTGTGCGGATTTGATATCCTTGGAAGTTGCTTGTTATGTACATGCTGCTAACTTGTTAACCAGCGTGGACATGCCGCTATTTGGTATAGTGTTTTCCGTCTCAGTTTTCTTGGAAAGTGTTTTGTTGATAACTTTTGTCTTTCGTTATCCATCATGGCCACACGCCAAGAGTGGCACTTCGAATTTTGGCTTTGGCTTATAGCGAGAGGAGTAGCTGCTGAGTGACATGATAAAGCAAATGGGCGTATAATTGTTTGCCCCAGCTTCTAATTTCTTCCTCAATATATGGGAGAGAGGAGGTTTCATGCAGTAGCCGGACTGGAGAGCAGCGATATATGGAACAGTTGGAGCTGAATCCTCTATTCTGTACCCCTTGTGGAAGTGCCAGCCCACTGTTGGGGCCATACCCTTGATTTTCACAGGCGTATATCATGACAGTGTTGATCAAGGTGTTAAAAACCGTAGTTTCTTGCAAGCTGCCATGGCCTTGGAACTGAGCACGTAAAATAGTTGACACAGGAATGTGTCCCTTTAAAGTTAAACATTTGTCGAGTTGCACAACCAAGTAGATTATGAAATTTTCCCATTTTATCCCGTGATGTCTGTATATGAATGTGGGGGAAGTTGCGGGTACGCGGTGTTTTGTGAATATCAGGGCGTTGCATTTTTAGGGTTGACTGACATTTTTTTAAATTTATTTATTTATTTATTTACATGTTAGTATTTTTTACATTTATTTTCCATCTATGAGAATTTGGAAGTTTTGACTCAAAACATTTTAAAAATTATATTTTAATAATCAAGTTAAATTAAGAAACAACATAATAAAAGTCACACATCTATACATACAGCCTCTTCTACGGATGCTGGCGCGATGCGGCGGCTGAGTGGTGGTCCAACTGTTTTTTTTTTTTTAATTTTTATTTATTTATTTATTTATTTATTTTTTTGTATTTAAATTAAATCTTCAAACTCAAGTAAATATTGTCCAATACGTCGCAACACTGCCATTCGTTGAGCTACTGAGAACCAACTAAATACTGGAAATGTCAAATAATGGGGTTCAAAACATTTCTCAGAGACGTCCAGGAATCGGAGGATCTTGGCCTGCACCCTCCGCCATGCTGATGCAGTAGCACCGCATTCTAAACGATGGAGTATTGTATCTTGAAGGCCGGAAGCATCACAGTTAGGAGATATCTTCATTCCAATACGATCTAGACGCTCATTGGTAGGGAAGAGATTATTCACCAGTTGGTACCAGACACTCCGTTGGTAAGTGTTGAGTGCAGGATGTCGAATGTTGGACAAGATTCGGCGCAATTTGTACACTGGGTGTTGGAGCACTACTTTGGAAGCCAGCAATTGTAATAACCAGGCAGTATACAAGTCTCTGGTTTTCGGTGGTAGGCCATGTAGGTCGACAGGACAGTATGCGATTAACTGAAGTAGCTTCTTAACCTGGGGTGCCTGAATCGGCAACCCTCGATGATCTGGTGGATTCTTGAGACGGTGTTCCGACAACCACTGGGTGAGAAACTCATGACTATAAGAAACGCCATAGTCTCCTAGGTGTGCCCAGTTTGTCCGGAGAAACAGACAATCAGCTTTTGCCTGTGGATCAATGGCATTTAGACCCCCTTCAGAGGTTGGAAGTGTGAGTAGATTTCTAGGTACTCGTAACAAAAACCTTTCCAAATAAACCATTCTGTAGCCGATTTCAACTTAGCGCCGAAGATGGATGGTAACGGCAGAACCTGACTCACAAACCATACTTTGGACAGTGAGAATATATTAACAAAAATGAACACGTTGTAACAAATTAAGGGAACGAAATTGATGCTCTTGAAGAACTTTACGAGCACTGTTAATAACACAGTTCCAATTATATTGAATGATCGCCGGTAGCGTCGAAAAAACGTAATACCCAATATTGAAATGACTGAAGCCATACATATCCACGAGGGTGGGACTATAGAAGTAGAGCCAACGAGCATATATCTTGATTTATTCACATTGAGTAGCGCTCCAGAATCTCTACAATAATTATTCACAATTTCGTGAATATGAGGAAGAAGAGAACCACGTGAGATCAGCAAAGTGACATCATCAGCAAATGCTCTAATAAGAGAGTGACCATCAGAACGAAGACACTGTTGTAATTTTCTTAGGAGAGGTTCAATGAACATCACAAACAAGTGCATAGCCATCAGACAGCCCTGTCTGACAGACGCTCTCACAGGAAAGGAATGAGTGAAATAGCCGTTCACTAAAATTTTGCAAGTAACTGCATTTAATATATTGCGAATTAGGTAGCAGTATGTATCAGGGATTCCTAAGTTCATCATAGTTTTAATTAAATAACTATGTTTCACCCGGTCAAATGCATTGTCAAAGTCCAGGGAGATCAAAAGTTTCCCAACCCGCGAAATATGAGTGTCGCTAAAAGCGTCACGAAGAGCACATAAGGCATACAGTATGTTGCCTCCACGTCGAATGGACTGTTATACCGGTGCAAGAATATCAGCAATAATTGGTGATAAGCGATATTTAATACAACGCATGAACAATTTATAATCAGTATTGAGCATTGTTAAAGGACGAAAGTCCTGTGCAATATTGGATGGCTACATTTAGGTACAAGGACCAATACACCATGGACAAATGCAGAGGGGATCAAGGTGGCACACAGTAGCTCATTGAAAATTGCAAGAAGTGCATCCTTCAGCAACGGCCAAAATGCAGAGTAAAATTCTGCAGGTAGTCCATCTACTCCAGGTGATTTATTTCGAGGACAGGCAAGTAAAGTTGCATGCAGTTTCGCCATGGTAAAAGGAGGAATATTATCGCTGGGCCCAGAAGAGTTTGGAACCGTAATTTCCTCTGTACCAAGGAGTTGGTCAGGTGTGATATCAGAATATAGCTTCTGAAAATATTCAAACACAGCAGAACGGATATCCATTTGGCTACTTAAAGAACCATGGGGGTCATTGTGAATGCTATGAATATATTTACGCCTGGCACGCCGTTGTTCACGGACATAATGATATATGGACGGAGATTCCATATGAACGAACGTAGCTCGGGAACGCACCTGAATGCCCCTCAAATCGTCCAGTTGACGTTTAAGAATCCGAGCTTTAATTCTTTTTATTTCAATACTACAATGTCTATCAACCACAGGGCGACTGTACAAATTTCGCAATACCCCATAAAGAAACTGGCGATAACACTGTTTTCTGCGGTATTTATCACCAGACACATATATTGCAGAAACCGTTTTATCTTTATTTTGATGACAAGCCACCATTCCAGTTTAGTAGAGTAAAATCGTTGCTGATAAGTCCAACAGCGCCACCGCTCTGCAAAGAGTTCCTGAACATCTTTGTCAGAAAGAATCTGCACATTAAGTTTCCAATAACCACGACCCTATGAGGGAGAGGACGCAGGTAGCGTAATGGAAGTAAGGTATCCACAATGATCAGAGAGCTCTGTCGGACATATATCCACAGTATTGATACAAAGAGCGCGATCAACATAAATGCGATCGAGTCGTGCTCCGGAGAGATTGCGTTGAAATGTGTAAAGCGGACGATCACCATTCACGACTTCCCATGTATCGCGTAACTGAAGTCGATGAACTAAATCTACAAATGCAGTACAAGGCAAGTAAACCCCTGTGCAATCTTTAGGAGATAAAACAGTATTAAAATCGCCACCTAATAACACATGAGGAGAATTAGAAAACAAAGAAGCTACCTCTTCAGCAAAGAATTTTTGTCTTTCCTTCCGCATATCGGTGCCAGAAGGACCATGCACAATGATAATATTGAGATTCCCTAGGATAAGATTGATACCCCTAAAATTTATAGTCATACGCACATCCGTATATTGCAAGTGATCTATAAGCAATATGGCAGTACCACGGGCAACAAAATCAGTATTAATTTCAGCATTATATCCATATAAGCGAGTTATAAACGGAGAACGTACCTCCTGAAGAAGAGCAATGTCAATATCCAGGGAATGAAAAGTTTTTGCAAGAAGACGAAAATTTTCAGGAGTTTGGATATTACTAATATTCAGGGTGAGAATGTTATATGCCTGTGACATAAAGAGGGACAAGTTAGTCCAAGAACAATTAAAAGAATAAGAGCTAGAGGACAGGAGTAAGAAATTATTCTCCAAGCGGGAGTTCTAAGGTTGCATGAGGCGTGTCCCCTGACATAGGCTCAGTAGGACTTTCAGATAGCGGCAGAGATTTCCCAGCTTTATCACTGTTAACATGACGTTTAGAAGACAAGCCACCCTGTAAGCGCGGATCTCGAGTTGAAATCGCTGGTTTATTATTGAGTAAAGACAGAGCATCCAAGTCATGCAAAGGAGTCGCCGTAGATTGGGATATTTCGCGTACTTTTTGTTTCTTTGCATTTGGTCCGATATTTATCTCCTCCGCACATAATGGTGCAGTAGCTACCTGATCAGTGAACCGCCTGTGGTGCCTCAGTAGTGAAAACGGGCGTTAAACACTACTAATATATACTGATCAGTGTTACTATCAGGTGGGGATAGGGGAGGTATGTCATGCCGTTGCGACAACAACAAGGTCGGATTCATAGGTTCCAAGGGAGAGGCGGGCTGTTGAGAGGGCTCGGAAGGGGGGAGAGCGTCTGCCTGCTGATTAGGTTGAATGGGGCTGGAAGCAGAAATTTCCTGAGGGGTAATAATATTTTCCTGAGGGAATAGTTCGCTCATTAATGTTGGACGAGGTACTTGTGGAATCTTTGAAGTAAATTTCTTGTAAGGACAATGATCACGGAAATGCGCGGTTTCTCTACACGTATTACACGTGGGAGGTTGCCCTGCGTAACTAATGTAAGCCTCGTGACCAGCAGTCATCAAATTAGATGGAATAGGTTTTTTCAAATCAATTTGAATAGAACGAATTCCATTTTGCACCCGATACTTATAGCCGAGAGACCAGTGTTCATCTTCAATTTTAATTACAGAGCCGTATACCTGTAATGATTGACGTATTTTATCACTTGATAATTCCGGGGGTAAATTAAACACACCGGCATGGGTATATTATGCACTGGCATCACTGATGGTTACGGAAGTCACTGATCCGTCTTCAGTTACAAAGGGAGATGTGCCCTGGTGTACATTTAACAACTGTTCGAAAATCACTCTACTGTGTAACTTGATCAATACTGCATTTTGCTTACCAATTAATTGAAGTGTGTCCAATTGATCCTCGGCTATACGTAGGGTGGTATCCAACCAGAGATGTACATCTAATGGTGCAGGCCGAGGCTTACTTTTATCGAAGGCAGCTTTTTTTAAAGTGTTTACTCGTGTGATCTTGTTCATAATTACAATTTGCTAGACAACCATGAAAGTGTCGCAAAGGAAATGTGATGAGAAAATTTAACTAAGAAGAAACTGACAAAAACTGAATAGCACAAAACGAAACGCAGTCAACTGTTACTGCAGCGGACTGCGCATTCGCCAACGCCTACTCCACATTTCGATTAGGAGTAGCAGTATTTGAATGGGTATGCTAGCTCTGTTTGTTTTGCATAACACGGCGTCATCTGCATTTTGAGCAATATTGACGACTGTTGTGTGAGGGAAGTCTGACATGTAGATGTTGAATAGTACTGGGGAGAGTGCAGAACTTCGGGGACTCCGCTACGTATGGGTCTTGGTGTTGAATTATCTTCCGCCACGGTTACTTTGAAAGTGAGGTATTTTAAGTAAGAGTGTATAAACTGAATAAATGTTTTACGTAGCTCGAGAAGTATGAGTTTTTGTAAAAGTCGGGAGTACCAGCTGGTCGAGAAGGCATTTTCATTATCCAAGAACACCGCTGGGGTGAAGGACCTCTCCTGAAATCCCAGGGCTGAGGTCCCTCTCACCCTCAGCAGCTGTTGTATATAGAATGCCCAGGACAAAAACCAAATTCATGGGGGATGGCCTGTATGTATCCCGACAGGGGAAGCAAACGGTCAAGTATTAATCTTTCGAACTCTTTTGAGAATGTGGAATGGAGGCTGATGGATCGGAAACTGGAAGGGTGGGCTGTGTCTTTGCCCTGCTTCAGTATGCATATCACCCATGCCTCCCTCCATTCTCGTTAAAAAGGGCCCAGGCTGATGCAAATATTGCAAAAATTTTGTGACAGAGCGTACAGCCTTGAAAGGAAGGTTGTGGAGTATGAGGAGAGTTATCCCGTCAGGTCCGGCAGCCTTTTTGAAGTTGAGACGTTGTGAGGGTAAAGATAGGAATGTTTTAATCGTCTTCGTCTGGCCTGGTTAGAATAATGCAAAATCAAAATTAACCCCCAGAAATATATTCCAGTGTACTTTTCGAAAAAAAATCTAAAGTCTCGGATTTGGAAATAGCAGTTGACGGGCAAATACCACTGTTTCGTTGAAGTTCAAAATATCTCGGAGTCACACTCGACTCAAAAATGACGTGTTGGAATCACATCCAAAATAGTGCCAACAGTGGACGGCAGCGCCTAAAAATGTATGCCCACCATCTTTAGGAGCAAGCAGGTTACTCTGCAAACAACAGTAATTACGTCTACAAATCGTTTATTTTAAACTTCGTATGTCGCCAAATCTTCACTACGGAAACTATAAAATGGACAAGATTTAAAGCGCAGGAAGCTAATGTGCGTTCCATTGCTAATTACAAATGCTACCATACATCGGGGGACGAGAATGTAGCCGCTGGCGGATATTATTGAGAATAAAGTTCCCAAATTATGGGCAAAAATTCGCGTCCCCCCAATTAATAGTTCAAAATATAGATAGTGACCGAACCCATGAACCGCAAACACGAGAGAATAAAAATTCCTTATTTATAAACAACATTTGAGGCATATCTTCTGTATATAGTGTACATAATAGAATAGTTATAAGTACATTAAGTTTCCTATGTTTATAATTTTCTAAAAAATGTACATCCCCCTAATACCAAAATCTACTATTTTAGCTTTTACTACTATCAAAGAACCATGTTAACTTACACTATGATTAAAGAAAAGGTACACGTACTAAAGACTACAATAAACAATTTCTCTTGGTTGGGCCCTGCCCATGTATGTGTTTATTTCTTTAGAAGTCACAAAAAAATCTTGGAAAATGTACACATATGTAAAATCATACCTCAAGGCCGTCCTCTGTAGGCCATGATACTCATTGATTGATAAAGAAATCTGAATCTGATCCATAGCATTTCAGCAACAGATCCGCGAAGAAGATGGCAGAGACAGCCATCGAAAGCTTGGTATATTCACCACATAGGACCCAAGTTGCTCTCCTGAGAACTAGTCTATAACATCATTATTGTATTAAAATTCCAGTAATCATTCCTGGATTTTCACCAAATTAAAAACTACTTTCTTAATTTTCATTTCATAATTGTATCAAATTATAGGCCAGTATAAATCATTGAATAAAGAATCCAAAATATAGGATAAGTATTAATAGTGTTGTCGGATTCATTGTCACCCCCACGGGATTATTTATGCCAGAAATTTGTACATGAATACCTTAGGGTTAAGGACCCACTCCCTCCAAATAATACTTATTTTGCTCCTGAGGGAATCAACTTCTTACATATTGTAACACATCCTTTAAAAAAACGTAGAAATCTATTCTACAAAAAAAATGCATTTTATCTGGGCTTGTAGGTTGTTGTTCAATTTGTGAGCTTGAAGGAACTAACATTTGCTGAGAAATGCACTTGGCATTCTTAATGTGGTTAAGTAAAGTATGCCAACTCCAGAACTCTATTTGAAGTGGAGTTTTGGAATCAATATACTTAACCTGACCACAATGAGGATAAGTGCAGTTCTCAACAAAATATTAACTCCTTAAAGCCTTCAAATTGGACCATGGTCTACAATTCCAGATATCATATTATAGAGTATGACGCCAGCTGTATAACTCTTAGAGGTTATGATATTCTCTTGTTAATACATATATTGAAATCATAAAAGCTTGACATTTTGATTCTGATTTTGAGGCTGGTCTAACCTAGTGTGTATTAATGGCTTCCTTTCTTACTCTTTAAACTTTCCTGTCTTATTTGTCTGCCTCTTCCTCCACACACACACACACACACACACACACACACACACACACACACACACAAAATTCACATTTGTTATTATAAACCAATGAATATAGAAAAGAAAAAGTATAAAAATATTTTACTTTAAATGTAGTCTCCCTAAAATTTCCATTAAGAATACGCTTAAAAATATATTATGTACATTATTTTCTTTTGTTATTGTTGACTGCAACGTGCATACAATTAACAAAATTTTAGCCAATTAACCTGTATATATTATGTATTAGGAGTAAAAGCTTCCAAAACACACTACATTTCAATGAATATTCTCAAAAGCTTTTAAGTGTATTGTTGATATCCTCTAAGATGTACATATAAAATGTTAATTTTAATTAATCTGTCGTCTAACACACTCTTAAGCTTTACTTATTTTTAAATACGGTGGGACCTGTTCAAAGACACATCCTCTCCATCTTCAACCAACTTGACGACTAGTACAGAAAACTAAATTCTATGAGGACGTGTTGCTCCATACTGGTGGTGTTTTTTCTTCATAAACTGGAAATTGGTATTACATTCCCTTATAATGTGGAAATTCATAAGATGATGCCTATGTTAATGAATGTAAATCTTCCCCCATATGTCCAATTCTGTACATCCGTGTGCTTCTTTAAGTAACTTTATTTCTGTTTTTATGTTGTGATTATTTTCCAAAAATGGCGTGCCACTGCTGACCTACCAATCTGTTTGTACTTCACATTCCTCAGATGCTCCTTTAACAGTATTCCTATGATCCTTTTAGATTTTCCAGTATATCTTATCATATTCTTTACGTTATTTTGTGGATGCCTGACTTTTTCTCCTGTGCAAATTTTACATTTGCAGGGGAATTCTCTAAACAGAAAACAGGACTACAATGGGAAATCCTTTGTCCCGCTTTCTGGCAGATTTAGTTATGAGTACATTTGAAACTCAACTAATTTCCGCCCTCCCACATTATTTTAATTGCTGGTACAGATACGTTGATGACATTTTTATTATAGTGAAAAATGAATATGTTGAAGATGCTTTGAAGCTATCAAATATACAAGATAGGAATATATCCTTCACACTGGAAACAGAAACAAAGGGAATGTTGCCGTTTTTAGATATAAATATTAATAATAATGATGGAAATTTAGAATTTGGAATCTATAGAAATGATACCCACACATAAAACTATTTAATCAAATGGGTTTAGCCCCATAGCTCACAAACACCCAATTTTCAACAGCTTAATATATAGACTGGTGAATTTACCAATCAGTAACATAAGTATAAAAAAAATGGAGAAGATACAGGAGATTGCCATTATAAATGGTTTTAACAAAAATTTTGTAAACAAAAAGATTCCTAAAGAAGAAATTGATCAATAATACCACAACACTATTAACTGAAAAAGAGAAACCGGTTTTTAAAAATATCACCTACCATCCAGTAGCTATGAATAAACTCCAAAAAAAATTATAAAGATATTAACATTAAACTGGCACCTGTTAACAAATACACTATGAAAAATGCTTTAGTGGACAACAGTTTTAATAACATTCCACAAGAGAAAAAGTCAGGCATCTTCAAAATAACATGTAAAGAATGTAATAAGATATACATTTGCAAAACCAAAACGAACAAAGGAACACAGTTAAAGGAGCATCTCAGGAACATTAAGTACAAACAGATTGATAGGTCAGCAATGGCACACCATTTTTGGAAAGATAATCACGACCAGGGGGTGTTCACGCAAAGGAGGTGGTTGGTCCCTTGTGTTTAGTACTCCCCCACTCGGTATGTAGCGCTAGTGTAGCACTTGGGGCGAAGGTGTGCGGGTGGTGTGCAAGTGAGACAGTGAACGAGAGAGAAACTTTAGTATCACCAACACAACTTGAAAATGAAACCAAGGAAAACCATTTCAATCACTAGTATAACTACTTTTTTAACTCTAAAATGCTGTATATTTATTAATTTCATATTTTGGAAGTTATTGCTGTGTGATTCCGTGAAATTCACACAATTAAAATATATTCATTTTGATTTTTGAGGTTGCAAACATGCTTTCTGCTTGCGTTGTATGTGATGGCGTCTTTTATGATTGGAAGCCAGAGCAAGAAAATTTGTTAGCAAAAAGCGCTGATTTCTTAAGCTTGTGGTAAGTATTTTATAAGATCATTATGTATTAAAAGATATTTGGCTTGAAATAGCTTGCTAAATACTTGTAGGATAATATAATTCTGTGAAAGATCATTTAGAATGAGATGAAATATAACGAATGCAGTTATTGAAATTTAAGATACACATTCAAACGTATTATCTACTTAAAGCCTAAATGTGTGTAGGTTGCTTTTTATTAGCTAAATATCCAGTATGTTCTTATTTGTTTCAGATAATGGTTAATAAATCTTGCTGCGTTCCAAATTGCGAGAGTAAAGGCTGGAAGAGTGAACATGGAAGCAAAACATCGCTTCACCGCTTTCTCCGCCCTGAAGAAAGGTAAGGCAACAGAAATGCATAGATATGTAGCAGATTATCGAGTTATTAATTGTAATATGAAAAATCTGTGCACACGTAATGGCTCAAAAGCATTTAAAGAGCACGGCTACGATGCGATAATGTATGGCTTTTGTGTTGTATTTCACTTCCAAAGGAGAATTTACCCCTTTTTCTGAAAGGTTACTGGCCAAGCTAACGTCATTAGTGTAATAAACACATGTAAAACTAATCACTGTTTAATATTATGCTCCTTTATTATACACTCGTTCTCACCTAATTTAATACGTTCTGTTTCGTTCAATACGAACTGAGCATGTAACTACTAACTGCAACTTTTTGAACTTAGTGTAAATATTACATTACATTATTTGTAGTTTTAATGTAAATATTACATTACATTATTTGTAGTTTCAATGCTTGTGTACCAACAATAGACGGAACTGATTTTAGTGCTATAGTTCTATAAATACTTCTTTGCAGGTAAATGTAATTTTTAATCTCTCCTTCACTTTGAGTATATTCGTTTTGAGAGCTTGCATATAATTGTAATTTCTTCGCAGGCAATGAAGTAGTAAGTGAATGTTGGTTATAAAATAGCTGCATTAAAATTTTGGATTTTATGCATACAGGCTTTTAAAGCACTTTGCATCCATCTTTTCAACTTCCTGTGTACAACTGTTTTAGGCAATAATTTTTTAAGTGTTCTTAAAAAAATTGGGATGTGTACTGTTCAAATATCAGTTTACTTTTGTCAAGCTTATAATATTAATTACATTTACTTGTAGGCGCAGAATTTGGATTCAGCAGATTGATGTATCACTAGCTTCAAAGTCTGGCAAGGAAATGAATGAGCTACGTGTTTGTGGATTGCATTTCACAGAAGATAAGTATATTAATGCTTTTCGCAAATTATTATTGCACGATGCTATTCCAAATATTAATTTGCCTGTTTTACATTGTTCTAGGGTATGTGAGAAGATTAATGATTCTGATTCTGCTGATGTCTCATACAGCTCTCCTACAAAAGATCAACTGGCAACTTCAGAAAAAACTAGTGTCTGCTTCAGGTGCTTCAAGAGATCAACCATCAACATACGCAGAATCTTGTGTTTTTTCTACTCCTGTTTTAGGTGCTACAGGTAGCAGAGTTTGTCGTAGGAGGCATTTATTAGAAGAACTGGAGATAAGCAGGAATGAAGTGACTCCAAGAAAGAAAAGAATTCTTAAGTTTGCAGCGAAAACTATGAAGAACTACAACCGTCTCAGGAAGCGTATCCAGATGACCCATGGCAGAATGAAGAAGCTCGTTAAGGTAGCAGACACTACTAATATGAATTTTTTTTTTACAGAATTACGTGTCACCTGCAGCAGCATTATCCTGTGGAGATGCTAGGAACAGATTTGTAAGGCCCCAGCATCGTCCCTGGACAAGAAGAGAGAAGTTATTAGCACTTGCTCTTTATAAACGTAGTCCTAAGGCTTATACATTTTAAAGTTTTCTGATTGTTCTATCATCTAGGAGCTCGTTGAGTAGACTATTAAATATGTTTCCTTTTAATTCAGGTATCAATGAAGGAATCATAAAGCATCTTGGATGTGAGGTACAAAAGTTGAATCAAAACCATAGTGGCCACGAGTTTTGTATACTTTATTTAATGAAATTTCTCTAAGAAGTGGTTTGTTTTACAGGGTTGATGGGTTTGAAGATTATGGAGAACTGGGTAGGACGAAGCGGCAAGCTGACCATGCCTTGGTGTTCATTGCTAGAGGTCTGCGAAAGCAGTGGACACAGCCTGTGGCATACTACTTCTGCCGGTCTACTACACCTGCTGATATTTTAGAAGAACTGGTTATTAATGTAATTAAAGCTTTGTTTTCTGCAGGACTGATTGTGAAGACTGTTGTATGTGATCAGGGCAGCACAAATCGCTCAGCATTGAAGAATTTAGTGCAACGATTTCCTACAGAAAATAAAGAAAAGTTTTTGTTTCAGATTGGTGAAGAGAAGATTTCAACCATTTATGATGTGCCTCATTTATTAAAAAGTGTGCGTGACAATTTTTTGAATTATGATGTAAAAATAGGAAATGGTGTGGCAAAATGGGAACATGTGAAGCTGCTGTTGGCTGCTAATGAAAATTGTTTGTATAGATTAATTAATAAAATTACAGATATACATGTGCAGCCCAAAGGAAAAGATAAGATGCGGGTAAGTCTGGCTGCCCAGATCTTTAGTAAGACTATGTCTAGTGCCATGCTTGTGTTAGTTGATGGTTTTCCTCAGCATATGTCTTCTGATGTAAGAGCTACAGCTTCAGTTTTGTTATTTATGAATGATAGTCTTAATGGTTCCAGAAAATTTGCTCCTCCTCGTTGTCCACCAAGATGTTGCTTAACTCCAACATAAGGTCATCTGGCATTTTGGGAAAATGCAATTGCAGTTTTGACTAATATGCAGTTTGTTAATTCTGTTACAGCAAAGATTATTCGGCCTGCTTGTCAGGAAGGATGGCTGATTAGTATTCAAGCAGTGCAATATTTGTGGCATGAACTTAGAAATAGAGGGTTTAATAACTTAAATCTAAGAATTCTTAATCAAGATGGCCTGGAGAATTTTTTTGCAGTAATCTGTCAGCATGGAGGTGACAATAACAATCCAACTTATTCTCGGTTTATTTCAGCCTTTAAATCATGTGTGCTGAATGGGCTTTGTTCTTCTAATTCAAAGTTCAAGAACTGTGAGGATGACGAGGGACAGCTACTCTCTCGATTAGATAATTTTATTACAGATGGCATTGATGATTTAGTGCCAAGCAGTTCTTCTGATGTTTTGCATAATGATGTTTCTGTGAGTGTTTTAGGATTTGTGGAAGGCCAGTCTGCTCATTATGTGAGTGGTTATTTTGTTAAATGTTTATTATCTAACAGGCATTTTGCAGATTGCAGCAGTATGCTGACATCAGCTGAAGCCAGGGAAGGAGCTGATCATGATATCAAAGGTGCAAGAGATGCAGGAGGGAGACTGATGTATCCATCGAGGGAATTTTCTCATGATGTAGAACTTGCTGTTTCTGTATCAAAAAATTTGTTACCAGGTATTATTCATTCAAATAATGTCGGAGGTCAACTTTCAGAAGCAGTACAGCAGCAGTGTTCATTCTCATTGTCCCAGTGTAGCAAGCATAAAACAGAATTGTTACGTGAATTTCTTTCCATTTTTTCAAAGTTATTACAGTAAATTCTTCTCTGTATCAGGTGATGTTGATAGCAGTAATTTAAGTAATTACAGTAAATTCTTCTCTGTTTTAGGTATTGTTGGTAGAAACAGTAATGAAATAGTAAACCAATGTTGCCTGGGTAAGGTTTTTCTCCGCAGTTTTCCCTTGCCCTGAAAAGGTAAATGCCAGGCTATTATAGGCACCCCTGACTCCGGAAGTATTTGCGCCATCATTTTATTAATTCCATTCATTTGAAATTAAAGATAAATTATATTTTTAAAAATAAAATCAAATAAAATATTACTTTTGAAATTACATGTACTGATGTTATATTTTAAATAGAAACCTTTCCTTTTAATTTTCCTTTTCCTTTTCCTTTACCTTACTTCAATATATATTACACACAGTGAAAATGCAGATTGTCATTTTGCAGTAATATTATCTTCAATTGTATGTTTTACTGTGTATCTAATAAAATATTGCATTTTTGCTATCTGCAAAAGAAAGATGTTTATAGTAATGAAATCATGTTATCACAGTTTCTCAAAGATGGGGCCTTTAAATGTTAAAATTAGGCTCCATTTACGAGAAACTGTAATAACATGATTTCATACTATAAGCAATATAAAAATATGAGGCCAATGGGATAACGTTACCGGCCAGTAAGTGGTTTGCGAATTGGCCGATAGAGGCGCTAGTGCAGGCATCATATAGTACTCCCCCACTCGGTAGAGGTCACTGGTGTTTAGGGACCAACGGTTAACATTGCTGTGAGCCATCTACTTTAGAGGGTTATCTATGATCACGACATAAAGAGAGAAATAAAGTTACTTAAAGAAGCACATGGACGTACAGAATTGGACACATGGGAGAAGATTTATATTTATAAACATACGGATTATCACACGAATTTGGACATTGTAGGGGAATGTAGAACCAATTTCCAGTTTACAAAGAGAAAAACACACCAGGATGGAGCCACAGGTACTCAAAGATGTTAGTTTCTCTTATCAGTTGTCAAGTTGGTTCAAGATGGAGAGGATGTCCCTTCGAAACCGGCCCCACCGTATTTAAAAGTAAGTGAACCATAAGAGTGTGTTAGACGACAAATTAATTATAATTTACATTTAACAAGCTTCGCTGTGCGAGTTTCAACAGAATATACATATTAAAATTTACACATCTAAAGTTAAGTCAAATGCACTTGATTTTTCAACTGTACTTTCAAAATAAACTGAGCAAGGTTATAAGGCACAACTTGAGAACTGCATTTAGCTAATATCTCTGTTACTATTATACAAAACAGTGTTTGTACAACTGGAGACAATCTAACTTATCTGCAAAGATTTATTTACCATTTATCATTAATATTAAAAAATATCACAAATTTATATATAATTTGCCACTGTCAGTTAATAAACATGCTACAAGTAATATCCCTGAATGATGCTTACCTTCTAATCAAAATTTAATGAAATTTTTTAGCAACCAACAAATATATACAATAAAGACCATAAGGTAAAAAGTATGGTTTTATAAACAACACTTCTGCAGGTTTATCTTACATAATTTTTTTGGCATCATTTTACAAACTGACTAGTCTTAATGCAATAAAATTGAAAATAGATTCTATTATAATAAAAATTTGCAAAAAAATTAATTACATAATACAGAAACATTAAATATAAAACATACATACTGGCTCTGTGTTTAACACATTTCTCTAATTGTCAATATAATACTTCTTTAGGCCAAAGGCCATCTGAGCTGCTTTTGGTCCTGCAGTGGAGGGGTTGCTGTCACACATTTCCAAAGACTAATTTTGCAAAAATAGTCTTAACCAAAACGGACATTACATTTTCTCTAGGTCCTCGATCATTTTGATTCTATGAGTTGGTGGGGGATTTTTTCTAATCATCACTGCTGCCCGTATCACATCTTTAAAGACCTGCAATTAAACACAATTAATTATCAAACATAAGGCCTTGTATACCAAAATATTTTTTTAATATTTGTGGCAAATAAATAGGTAGCAAACACCTTGATGACAGATCCTGTATTACTGCAAAATGTGGCTGCTCATCATTCAGAATTTGCATATGTAAAACTGAACACAATGTGATGCATTTATGATGTACGAATCACCAAATTTCACACTGCATTTGGTACCTCAGTGATAAATATAGGGTTAAAAACAAAATTTTTAAAAAATAAATGCTAAACCTTACTAAATGTATTGCTTTAAACAATAATTAAGCAAGATGCCACAAGAGAAATTTATCTCCTGCAAAGTTAAAATGCAATCTGTCCCTTTCATTCCGATAATTATTTTCACATTAGTTCAATATTTGGAAAACTTATCCGTTAGACCTCAAAACATTACATTTTTTCAAAATACCATACTTTCCAGTCAATTATCTGCTAGCAATTCATGTAATGGCCAACCAGCCAACAGCCAAATGAACAAATCCTGGCATTATTGATCCCCTGGTACATAAATAAATAAATAAAAGGATGGTATATAGTAAAGTTAAGAAGTTCATCATGTACAAATTGCAATACAAAGTCAAGTAAAAGAGGCTTTCCCCTTAAATTTGTTTATAGTTTTCATAAATGCTTACCTAAAATATACACAGCCATCACTAATTATTAACAGGCGGTAAACATTTTTAAAAAAAAAAAATCACTACTTGAACAAACATGTTTCCATGTACCAAGTAACAATACAGACAAGTGCATGTGGTCGCATTGGTAGTCACAGCATTCCACCTTGATATTGGTATTTGTTTGGATTTCAATGTTTGGCTGTCATGTAGATTTTGTTATCAGTAAATGTACATGTTCTTTGCAATTAATCTCTAACACAAACTGCAAATGAACCACTGAGCAACAGGTTTTTGTACTGGAAACAGAATAATATTGGTGATAGCAAGTTTTGAATTGCTGTTCAAATTCCAACATATCAAACAATGCAAAATTTGAACAAGAGCAGCTGCTGATGATTTCATAACAATAGCACTGCCAGATGCATTTTGCTATTGCCAAGGATGGCAATTATGTAGTCGGCCTTCAATAGCATGCACAACTTACTGCTAGAGCTTAGCACCACCACTCATATGCTTTCATAACTATGCTACTCATATGAAAAATTATGATTGTGTCAAATGCATTGAATTTTGTTCATTAGTTTGAAAGTTATAAGAGTAACTGGGGGCCAAAAGCGACTGAAACGCTGATAGTAAATGTTGCCAGTCCTGCTCATTTTTGTTCTGGCATGTTTGAAAACTCTGAAGAAAGTCAGTGACATTTGTGTCAACTTGGCATTCTAGCAAACGCATGGAAAACTTATGCATATACTTGTCATAAGACTTCTTTCTTACGAGGTAGCTCAACAATAAATATACTTACTAAATGGTGTATGTAAGCATTATTATAAAACACATTTTTATAATAACTGCTGCCAATCATTTTGTCATTGATGCACATTGAATGATTATATGCTCATATCTGCTACTGTGATATTTTTATAGACAGCATTTGCCAAATACATTTTGATTTTTCCCAAGAGAAACTCTTGACTGATTTATGCTGTAGTAAAACTTTGTGTTTTATTTTATTACTGCACTCATAAGAAATTTTTTTGGTGAAAATTAAATTCTATGAAGATTATGTCCTGAAAAAGGTGTAAACTCTTGGCTATTCTGCACTGCACAAAAAAGAGCATTAGTTTTAAGCTCCTTATATTTTATCATAAATCATACTGGCTGATTTAGACTCCTATAATTATTCGATTTAATGCCACAAAATTAACCCAGGGCAGTTTTAAACAAATATCTGACAATGCTTACTCTGCGAACATTTGTTCCATCGAATGCTGATACGTAAAACACAGGAATACGGTTTCTTGCTGGAAAGTCAAAAACTTTCCGAGCAGCCCTCTCGCTCACTGAAACAAACATGCAGCAGAGTATTTTCATTAGCTTACCTTCAATACTTTTTATTTATGAATTAGAAATGTTGTAAATGAACATGTATTTCTTGGGGGTTCAATGCTTACTTAAGTGCAACATTATATTACCATCAGTATTCACCCCAAAAATGCATATTCGTAAATATTCCATAATTACAGAGAATAAATCATTTTCATAGCAATTATTTACAAAAATAATTTATTGATTTTGGTTATTTTCTTTACTCACCAAATATCAATATTTACTTTATGAAGACAGATTTAATTATTTTGTCATTGCAGCACCTCAGATTTAACAAAAGAGGTTCCTCCAGTCCAAGAGGTTTAAAATCTCATACAACCTACATCATATAAATAACCTTCAACAATATTCAAATGCATGTAAATTGATCTAAACTTCAAAAAATATTTTACTCATCGGTTTAATCTCGGCACTAAAGTGCCTGCCTGTTAATTCTGGGCCTGGATCAATTCTTGGTTAGGACATGTCTAGCAGATATTTTTCTCCTTGTTTTCTCTTCCTTTAACAAACGCCACATGACTTTAGATAACAATGAAATTTTGGCTTATTTTCACCTCAAATAAATAATTTTATTCAATGTTTCAAAGGACTATTGCAATTTGCCATAGAACCTTAATAGCTTGTTTAGAAAAGCATTAGAATGCAAGTATCATAACATACATGGCCATAGTGGGCAAATTGTAATGTATTTCCAATAGTAGCCATAGCTTATACTTATGTGTTTCCATTCTCAATGCAACTCAACATTTCGTTCTCATTAATTCTACTGCGTACTTTTGCTTTGAACATCACGATTTTTTGTCTAATGAATTATAAACTACATGATAAAAGTACAACCACAACAGTAATAATAATGGTAACAATAATAACTGGAAGCAAAGATCAGAGTAGTTTCAATGACATACCTGTAAGAAAATTATTATACTGCTCAACAAAATTAATTTTGATAATAAATATATTTCAAAAAACTGAAATTTTATTAGAATCGCTTGTAAGTTATATTTGGAGCACCTACTTCAAAAAACATCAAAATAGTATTTGAGTAAATAGTCTTAACGAGATCATTTTTCTATGGATTACCTTGCATTGTGGGATTAATGGAAATAAACTGACAGAATCTGTTGCAGAATGTATATCAGGCACATTTACTCCAATCAATAAAATAAATTCTCAAAAGTAAATTCTATTTCATTTAGAGAACATACAGCAACAATAAAATTTAATCCAAATCTTTTCAAATAATATCAAAAAATGCTAAAAATATTTTGCAAACTTCCTGAAAAGTTGAAGTTGCAATGTTCAACTGAAAATATATCATAACTGTTGAACCATCTCCAATGAATAGGAACCTCGAGCGCATCTTTCCACATTCTGTGAAATTCTAATGAAGAAATGAACATGAAACATCTCGGAATAGATACAGCTTTAATGACAAAAGGAAATATGCAAAATTAAAAAATAGTATGCTGAAATATAAAATTAATTTACCAGAACATTATGTATATAATGCTTTCATATATGCCCTTGTGCAAATTATTAATGTGAACAGAACTACTGCTTCAAGCAAAGTGTATCATTTGTCATCAACTTACATTTTTTGAGTATAACATTATTTAATTATTTTTGTCTTTCTGTAAAATTAATAAACTTCTGCATGCATCTAGGCATTGAATTCATGAACACTTTGAATTTTTTGGTTACAGAGTCCCACTTGCATTTAGTTACAAATAAGTTTTTATTTAGCAGATCAATAATTCTTTCTCAGTTTGTATTTACATACATTTCATAAATTCTCAACAGGATTCTTGTCGAAGAAAGCAAGACAGCAGACATATCCCTTGGTAAAGCAGTTACTCAACTGCCAGTTTCCAGCACCATCCTATATGTAAAACAAGGCTCAAACAAATGAATGTGCAACATTTTCTGTCCAGTCATGCCGAGTTCTTCATGACAGATGTATGCCAATAGTCAAGCTGTTAAAAGCTGATGGTTTTAAGCAGGTGTCTAGTAATTAGAATTACCAAAGTTTGAATTCTGCCCAAGCTGAACAACATCACAGGAGCCTGTTAAACCCTTTTTAGTCATGTTATTATTACCAATCAGCAAACAGAACAGAAAGAGCAGGTGTGCTCCCATAAAGTACCTGCAACTTAATATGACTTATCTTAGAAGTGCTTCTATCACTAACTTACGGGGCCTGTGTGGTGCTGGAACAGGTATTTAGGTAAATGGTCATGATATCAAACTTATTATTGTCCCCATGCATACGTATGCTATAAAAGTTTGTTGTTACACAATTACATGCATATGCATCAATTCTACTGAACTTCAATTCAATACATTAAAACCACTCTCTTAAAGTTCTGTGCTGGGGCAAATTTAATGGTATGTCCTCTTCCTCATCATCACTATCTTCATTGTCATTCAGCAATCATTTGTGTCACTGTCATCTCTTAAATCAATAACAATTGCTATTTACTTAAATGTAAATTGGAACTTGCACAGTGAAGCCAATCATATTAATTGATATCATTGTATGATTCTGTTGAACTACACACTCTTAAAGCTTCACTTACTTTTCATAAATGTATGGAACCGGTTTCGAGAACATTTTGTTCCCATCTTCAGCCATGCTAAAGTTCAACTGTCGAATCATTCGTTGAGCTATGGGAATGTATATTCTGCTCTGGTGGCGGTGTGATAAACTTGTAGTTTATGTTTTCATCCCGGACAATGCGGAAGTTCATTATGCTGTCTTTGTATTTGTAGATGTAGATTTTCTCCCAGGTTGCTAATTCCGTAGGTCCTTGTACTGATTTTAATAATTTTGTTTTATTTATTATGTCGTGATTTTGTGTCCAAAAATGATATGCTACTGCTGATTTCTCCATTTGCTTGTACTTTATGTTCCTGAAATGTTCCTTTAACCGTGTGCCTATGTTTCTCTTTGTTTTCCCTATGTAGATTTTTTCACATTCTGCACAGTTTATTTTGTAAATACCTGATTTTTCTTCTTGTGGAATACTGTCATTAACATTATCTATCAGCAAATTTTGAACATTAAATCTATTAATCGGTGCCAACCTGATATTAAAATCTTTAAGAATATTCTGAAATTTTTTGTGGCCCATGCCCATGTGAATTTTTTAAAAATAAGTTTAAAAATAAGTTTATCTTTTTTTTGCTGAAAGTGTTGTGGTTTCTTTGATATGTTTTTGTCTCTTGAATTTCTGCACCTTTTTATGTACTAGTTCTTTTTTAAAACCATTTTTAACTGCTGTTTCTTCTATTTGTTTGTATTCTTTAAAATATTCTTCTTTGCTAATTTGTAGGTTAACTAGCCGGTGTGTTAAACTGTTAATTACTGCATGTTTGTGTGCTGTAGGGTTAAAACTGTCAGTTGTCAAATTATTAAAATCAGTACAAGGACCTACGGAATTAGCAACCTGGGAGAAAATCTACATCTACAAATACAAAGACAGCATAATGACCTTCGACATTGTCGGGGATGAAAACATAAACTACAAGTTTATCACACCGCCACCAGAGCAGAATATACATTCCCACAGCTCAACGAATGATCCGACAGTTGAACTTTAGCATGGCTGAAGATGGGAACAAAATGTTCTCGAAACCGGTTCCATACATTTATGAAAAGTAAGTGAAGCTTTAAGAGTGTGTAGTTCGATTGAATCATACAATGATATCAATTAACAATTGCTATTGCATATGCCTTGATGGTCAGTTCTTGGTACTTAACAAAGATAAGTCAGTGGATTATGATTTTCTTCACATTCATGTTTCCTGAAGAAATCGTAAACATTAAACATAATATATGAATAAATTGATTTGATATATGTGACACTAAACACTCTTATTGGTTCACTTACTAAAGCAATAAGAGTGTTCAGTATGACATATATCACATGAATTTATTCATATGACTTGGTTTCACTGTGTTAGTTCCATATAATTTCTTTTTTAAAAGATGTGTTTTATTTAAAGATAATTTTCTCTACTTTGCTACTGTATTTGTTAAATTAATCACTTTCGCTAGTAATAACCTTCCTAAGCAACATTACTAAGGTGCTTATACATGGAAATTTAAACTAGGTGTTACGATTTACTAAATTACTTACTGATGCACCACAGTCAATGCAATGAGAAACTGGACTGTCAATCTCATTTGTGATTTCAAATGCCTTTTGTCCACAAATTTTATTCTTTGCTAATAATCAGAGAACCCTTATGACTATGTGTGATAAATACCTACGTAAATAAGCGTCACCTGAAATGGTGAGATTCAATAACAAAAATATCATAATATTAAGATATTCAGTGGTTTTTGAGTAATGTATTAAAATTTCTTCTAAAAACCAATGACTACAAACATATGTATTAATTATTAAGAGTTTTGAAATTTGTATAAAAACAGATTTACATTGCCATAATTAATCTACTGGATATTTTATACTGGTTTTCACTGTGACGGTTCTGAATATATTCGAATTGGTAATATAAGGGATGTTCTAATAATAAACTAATAGAGCAACTTGCCATTCTAAAATCTTTAGAACAATTAAAGGAACTTCATAATATAAAGCATGGCATAAAATTTGCATAAATATAGACAGATGGCAAAAAAGCTTACATCTACTCTAAAACACAACCAAACTTTACAGAATCATAAGATCCATAAGGAACAAGATTATTGCACTGACAGAATATGCAATAGATCACACACTTTGGTTGGATAAAGGAACATGTAGGGGATGAGCTGGATTATCGACTTGCTAAAGAAGCTTCTCTAAAAGATGGAGAAGTGGCATACAACAAAATACCCGGTAACCATTGTCATGCATGAGAAGGAAAAGTGGCAACAGGAAGGGACAAATTATTCTTTTTGAAAGGTATTTAATGCCCATTTTTACTACTGACACACCACAGGCAGTATGGACAAATATGTCTAAAGGAGTAGTAACCAAGGTTTTCTTGGCATCAGTGTATAATAAAATAAAAAGGAATATTAATTATTCACAGAGTTTATAATTCTGGTAACAGGATATGGAAACTATGATCATACAACAGCAGATTTGGATCTACAGATAAAGCAAAATGCATGTGCAGTGAATATGAACATACAGTGAACAATTTTATATATAAAACTATATAATATTATGTAAGCAAAGGGACAAAATGATTTAGGACATTAGAAGAGCTAAAAGTGTTTGGCCTATGAGCAATGAATGACTGGTGAACAACTACCTTCAAATCTTCATGAAATTCATTTAATAAGACTTTTCTAATCTTGGAACATAGGACACAAAGTCATATTTTGTCTTTATGAGGAAAAGATAGGTGCATGCAATAGAATAATAAGTTTGATAAAAGGTTTATAACAGAATAGAAGATTTACAAATGTAATGGGAAAATAAACTGCAAAATAAATTATTAGAATAGTAAAAAAGTTATCTACATAATACAAAACAAATGCACAATACGTTCATTTGACTATAAGTCAGATATAATATGAAATTAATATATAGCAGGCTAATGCAGTTCTATATACAGGATGTAACAAAATGGGTTAAAACTTTGGGTAACATTTCTTGCATATGAGAATGCAAATATGTGTTTAACACCCATTTATACCACTGAGACACCACAGACGGTGGAAACTGATGATACCTGAAGTGAAATGATATATTGGGAAAGGATTTTCTGTTTTAAGGAAGGAAATGTTCCAGGCCTAAGTTTAGGGTACCTTCCTGGCATTTACCATTTATGAGTACTGAGGAAATCCTAGAACAAACCTCAGGAAGAGCATCCTGGTGGGAATAGAACCCCAAATCTCCCACTCACAAGTCCACACCTTAACCACCTCGGCCACCCGTGGCGGTATATTTTCTTTTTAGAGCAATTTAACTACAACTCTGCTTACACTGTGTGATATGTAAGCTAGAATGCCAGCATAGCTGTCCTGTGACAATAATCCCACAACAAAACAGTTACTAATACATACTTTAGGTCAACATTTGCTTTCACCCCTGATGAAATGGCATACGAGTGCTGTAACTATACTTAGTTCCTAAGTTCACAAAGTTTATGGTCATTTTGTACCATGTAGTCTACTTGTTATGCTCTTCACTTTATTGCTTGATGTAGCACCTAGAGCATACAGTCGGTTCTTTGTATTTATGGATATTGTTTCAGGTACAGTAAAATGAGGTATTCAAATGTGAGATTGGCAGATGCTCAAATTATTTATGGATTAGCTGAAGGTGTATAAAGTCTTCATGACCCTACTCTGCAAGGCTGCCAGACAATACGAGATACTCCAGGGACACATCAGCACATTAAGGAGTCCAAACGATGGTGGTATATTATGGAGGACATTTTGAACATTTCATGTGATTTTCTGTTTCCTACAGTTGCAGCAGTTTTTACTAAAGATAAAGGTGATAATAGAGGATATGATGTGGTCGATGTGGGACTTAAGTTAATTGACTATTAGAATGGATTATGGGTTGGATTAACGATTCAGATTTCAGGGTTAAAGTTTACTTCTCCCTCTCCCTCTCCTTAGTTTAGACTCTGCTGCTGAATATTTTTATGGTCCTGTAGCCATTAGAGAAGTAGTCTTGGAGATTAATACAATTTCTCATTATAGCAGGTGAAACACAATTTGTTGTTCATAGTCTTTTCCCGCGTAAAAATGTGTTGCCATTATATTCTGGAGAATATGTGTCATTTTGCACTAACTATGGCAATCAATACGATTTTAATGCACTTTAATAACTCTAATACTCTGATCCAGAACCCCAATAAATTAAACTAATTCTGAGACGCATCTGCATACTCTTCACTGATAAATTTCCACTAACAATACTCTTCGACTGAACTGAATTAAATTGATAATTGAAATGAATTCTCTTGGCACAGACCTAACTTGAACTAAATTGAGGATTCACTGAAGAAATGCGTATCTTCCAAACTTCTAAAGGTCCAACCTGACTGCGCTTCCAACTATCTATTCCTGGACTGAATACTCTCTCCACTCCCTCCACTTCCAACTCAACTCAGACTGCCACGAACTGAACTGAGAGAATCTGGATCAATAGCCCCTGGGCCGCAAAATTGCAAGATTAAATAAACATGACAGTCTGCCAGTCTCACGATGATATCTTTATTCTTTCAAATGTTTTAGAAAAGTCTACAATATTTTCTCCCATCTTTGCATCTCTATTGGGTAGTCTGTTTTCCTCCAATTCTTCTCTGCTACATTATTGGTCTGATGACTTATGTGACTTCTTGCATGTCACCCACATATATATTTCATGAAACCATTAGGATCACCCTTCCAGAGGTTATCAGCCTGTCTTTTCACTCCCGTAGTCATCATATTCTTTATTACATCTTCCTTGCCTAATAAATAACTGCAAACCTTTCAGATAATGTACAAAGAAACATCCTTTTCCACGGCCCCTGCTTAAGAATTTCTCCAGAAAATATTGGTTTGCCATTTGCTTGGGCCCTCTATACACATGTTGATACAAGACAACAGAAATTCCCAAGTCAGATTTTTATAGCTGGGGTAGCTTTCTGCACTCTGGCAAAAATAAAATAAAAAACAATAATCTAAAACTTGTACAGAAAAAGAAATAAAGTTACACTCATGATAAAAATAAGGAAGTTATATAAAATTACTTACTATAACCACTCTAATTAAATTTGGGGGTGGCAGCTTATCAATACTGTCTCACAGTTCTGTTTTTCAATATTCTGCCACATGGTATACAAGTGTACAAAAACTGCCACAGGTGGCTGAGGTCGTTAAGGAGCGACAGGTCTGGGGTCGAATCCCACCAGGACTGTCCTCCCTGATGGAAATTTTTTCCAGGTCTTTCAACCCTCATAAATTGCAAATGCCAGGTAAGTACCCTAAACTTAGTTTTGGAACATTTCCTTCCGTAAAAAAAATAATTTTCCAATATATCATTTCATCCCATGTATCATCAGTGTCCACTGCCTGTAGTGCTTCAGTAGTAAAAATAGGCGTTAAATACTGATAAAAAAAAAACATAGAAAAGAAGTCTTACAAGGAAAAAAAGGAATTCAAAACCCTCATATTATATATTTTTATCCCGTACATGCAAGTAATTTTCCCCAAAGTTTTGACATAGCTTTTTGTTACATCCTGTATAATAGAAGCATAATTAAATAATAAGATAGTAATATAACAAAATCCAATTAGAGTGGAAGAGAGGTGGGTCAGTAAATTTAAATGCCACAAGTGTATATCACATAAAGTGTATAATATAAATCAATGAAAATAGAGGGAAAAGTCGTGTAACATCTGCCAGTATGCAGGGCAATTACATGTAATATTACTTTGTAATGTGGCACTATTAATTAAAAAAAATGCATGCATGCAATCTTTGTTTTCACACCTATTTTTAAGTTAAGTAAAGCAAATTTATATTTTCCTTTTTAAGTTTTCAATTTAGAATATTCAATAATGTGGCATTCATTTTGAATAGGAAGATGATGAATTTACATTTTTGTGTTTTTAGCATAAATGCCTTAAAATTTAAATATTTGTTGTCCATTAAAAATATATGATTGTTATATATTAAACACTAATTTTACTTGTAAGCACTACCAAATAAAAAATTAAATCATAATGAGCGTTCAAACCCAGTTTTTATTACCAGACATGTGCTTTAGTCTGCTCAGTCATCAGAGCACATAATCCGAGCAAATGCATTTCTTGTTTAAGGTGTAACTTTAACATGAACAGAAGGTGGTATTAAAAACAGTAATGTGAACCCAGCATTAACAAATACTTTCATTTTTTTCATATTTGATCAAGACTTCTTGTTGTTGCTTTATGTTTTTTTCCTTTTTCTTTTTTGCTTAAGTAGGAACAATAATCATTATATCTATGACAAGTTTGGTACAGAAGGTGTAAAAAGGTGCATTAATAATATGATACAATTTAAATTACAACACAAGCACAACACTTCAATGAAAATATTTCAGCATTTAAGTTTCGCAAAAAGTAATAAAATTATGAAAATTATTACCATCTATCTTATTTGCTGCAAAGACAACAGGTATACATCTTGGATAGCTAAGAATCTCTTTATACCAATACTTAATATGTTTGTAAGGTTTTTTTCTTGTGACATCAATTACCATTAGGCACGCATGGGCCCGACAGTAATAAGTTGGGTGCAATGATTTAAACTTTTTTTGTCCAGCAATGACCCAAAAATCTGGAAATAACAGAACAACAGGTTTTATAAAAATATTAGCAGCAAGGAAAAAATATATTCACAAAAAATATTAGTGTACAACAATAAATTTATTTAAATTTAAGAAATAAAACAAAGCATTTTGGAAAAATCCACATCTATAACAGATGTGAATGGATTATTCAAATGCTAAAATACACTTAAGGATTATTTTCATGAAAAACATGTTGACATGTTAAATAAACTCCTCTTTTCAATATTTTTACCTTCGGCTGTTAATGTCCTAAATCAATACTGGTAGGATGATGGAGCAGTTCACAGAATGAATGGCAAGCTAAAATATTCATGAGGAAACATACCTAAGTACCACATCATGTCATAAGTTCCATGCCTAGTTGGGATCAAACTTGTACTTTCCGATTGAACACGAGCAGCCTGACAACAGCACTGCCTATTTAAAACTAAGAACCAGGCCAATCCAATATGTTTATTTTAATATATTATAGGTAGAGTGTAGTGTTGGAAATTATCAATTGTACTGTAATAATATAATTTTATCGTTACTTTATGTATAAATAATTATGATGAGTGCAAAAAATTGTCTCATTGCCCTGAACAATGAACAATGACAGAGTTAGGTGTGGGCACACTTGTTTCCTATTAGCTTTAGTTCAATATTCAAACAGAGAATGGTATTCATAGGAAATGACATAATATGGTAAATTAATGCAAGAACTATTGAAACATAGTATAAGAAGCCACTGGGCCTATTACTTGTGAAAATGATTTACTATTACTACTATACGCTGATGACATCAGATGTTAAAGAGCATCCATAAATAAATCAATCAAACTATTACCATTATCATCATTATTATTAGTGCTATCCTTCTGGAACAGCATTTAACATAGTAAACTCAACAGCTATAAGTTAAGGTTTAATTAGAATCATGCACATCGATGGTAATTTTTATGCATGCTATCTATGCCATTTTCAGGCTGTATACCCCAGGCTTACAAGAAACAATACCAAGAAAAAAAAAGCATGCTGTGGAAACACAACTCACCTACAATAAAAATTTCATTCTTAAATTTAATTGCAAAACGGTATAATGTCACTCCATCAGAAGAAATCACCTGTTTCTTGTACTTCTCATGAAGAAAGCTCTTCATTAACCTAAAACAAACTCAAGCATTAATCAAAACACTATTCCTACAAAATTATAATAAGTACTTTCTGTCTACTTCTCATGAAGAAAGCTCTTCATTAACCTAAAACAAACTCAAGCATTAATCAAAACACTATTCCTACAAAATTATAATAAGTGCATTAATCAAAACACTATTCCTACAAAATTATAATAAGTACTTTCTGTCTACTTCTGTGAACCAAGCAAAGTGCAACTGATTAAAGCAATGCCAAAGGTCAAAGCAGACGAAACTTGCAAAAAAAAAAAAATTGATACAGCCATGTGGGAACAAATAACAAAAGTATAACACAGGAAAAACCTGAAATTGCAGTTATACCTACTGTTTACCTTTAAAGCCCCATGCAAAATGCTTAGGATGTATGTGAGAAGACAAAATGAAAAGACCTTTTACAAAAAAACAAACAGATGGAAAAATTCTCTTATTCAAGTAACATTTAAGATGACTTTTTCCAGATGGAAAAAGTATTATATATTCAAAGAAAATAAAAAATATATTTTTTTGCATAAAGAAAATATCAGTTTTTACTTGTATTTAGCAAAATGAATCACTTGATCAATCCAAAAGTCATAAAGTCCTGCATGAAAACAAAGGCATTACATAATGTCAGGAAATAACTACAATTATGCTTATAACCTTTAAACACACCTTTAAGAGTATGCAGAGTGCAGCAGCTGACAAATGTATTCACTATGGCAACTCAGAAGATTCTGTACAGATCCCATTTTGATGTTATCTGGGATAGATTCTATACGCAGAATAGATAGCTTTCAACAACCACAGATACCAACCATAGTTGGATGCACCACTGCAAACCAATGAAATAATATTTTGTTTATATCTATCTCTCCTTACTATCCTCTTTAAAACTGAAGAAAATGAAAAAAATCTCTACAGAGCTAAAGATTTAGTTCTGCAAACTTCAAATGTTAACAAATTAAAGTGTCTGTGAATATGACCTTCAAAAGGCATTTTTTTAGTAATGACTAAAATTTTTTTGTGAATAGGACTTGAAACTTTTAAGGTGGTGACTACTGATTTATGGCTTCTTGGGTGATCAGCCATGTCATCTTCCAATATGGAAATAAATGCTGATGAAAAAATAGATGCTGTGTTTGAGTGGAGTGTTTGCAGGAATCAGCTAGAGAAGCATTCCAAGCTGGAGCAATCAGAGCTTATCCACACCCCCGCCTAGGAAGATGACTGCCTATTTGTTCACTTCTTGCACATAGTATTCCTATCCTATACACTTTTCACTTCCGACGATGGCAAAAAGCTGCAATTTATTCATTTGACATGATTGATCAACAAAGAAGCCATAATTTGTTTGCAAGTGTTTATAATGTGTTTTTAATAACTGCATAGATCAGCCCTTACATTTCAAGAATCTGAAGGCTGTTTCATCCCCTGGGAGCTTGGAAACTAATTCTAATATTTGCCTTGGAGAATCTATCCAATTCTCAGGTAAACACTTCCTAGTGAAGAGAACTTTTTAATACAATAAAAAAGTGATACCATTATTCTCAACCAGATTGACCGGGCATCCAGCTTTTGTAGAACATGTCCTTTTGCTTTTTTTGCTTCTGTTCTTCAGGCATTTAAAAATTAGGAAATATTAAGATGCAAACAACTGCAATGCATGTCTCAACTTCACAAGAAGATTGTAAGAGGACCCCATAGGTCCACAGAAGCTTATCCTGCCTGAGTAATGGTTTGATGGGAAGTGAAACATGTGTTGGTATCACCAAGCTTTTTTTTTTGTCATAAGCAATTTAAAGTAAATCTCAAAGTTTCAAATGCAACTTATGTGGAACCTGAGGTGAAAAGCCAGAAACACAATTTTGTTCAAGAACAGGAATTGGATTTTCCAGCAATGCTCAACTCATGCCCACAATGCAAGGTTAGGTCCACCCAGACTTGGCTTCAGAAAAATTCCCAGATTTTAATACTGTTCAAGGTTGGCCTTCTACCAATTTAGACCTCAGACCTTAACCCCATGGAGTAAAAACTGTGGCCATTGCTTGACAGTATGGTTTGCAAGAAAAGGAAACTTAAACTGAGAGTCTCTAGTGTGTTCTTTCAATCAGCAGTGGCATATTTTTCAAATGGAGGTAGTGTATGCTGCAATAGATAAATTGCTAGAGAAACTTCATTAATATGTGAGGTCAAAAGGGGGTCATTTTGAGAGCTGATTGGAGCTAAATGTTTGGAATACGTATGTGAACAACACATTAAAAGCAGATGGTAAAATAAAAAATTAACCTTAAATTTCACTTTGCGGAATTACCAATTGTTCCTTTTTCTTTTATAGTTTTGGCCTCTAAGTGCCAAGTGAACTTTATTATTTCTCTTTAATGATTCCAATTAAAATAAAAAAAAATGTTGAGAATAGAGTGACCAAATGATAAAGAGCAACCGGGAACTTTTAGCTATTCAATCATAATACACAATATGTGCAACCAATATATGGTCAGAGTTTTAATGGTTTACCCTATTTAAGATATCTTCATCATCATCATCATCATCATCATCATCATCATCATCATCATCATCATCTTTTAAAAGTCTTGCAACAACAATATAGAGAATATAAGAGATAGTGTAGGAACATACACTAAAAAACTGAAGTACATTAAATACAAATCAATGCTACATGTGCACTGTATAGTTAACAATTAATATTTTGTGTATAACAGTTACAGGATACTGGTAACAACAGTGCAATATGTCCTACATCAGAAAACTGCTATCTACAGCTCAGAAGCTGATGAAATTTGCATTCAATAAAGTCGCTACTTATTGAACAATATATTTAATATTTATCGCAAAAATTAAATTAACAAAAGTAAACAAAACGCTACTTATGTTACTAAATTTTAACTTTTTCTTTGTATACAGCTTGCATGATAAGATGCCCTAAGGCCTTAGGAGTAAAATTCATAATTTTCATTTTTTCAGTTTCTATTTGCATCCCACCTTATCTTCTATGTTTTGCGTCTTTTAATCGTGCCACAGAGCTCCGGTCCTACTTAGAAATATGAATAACATGATGAGTGAAGATTTGTTGAAATGCGCCTTTGAGCATAGGCTGGTATTATACCATTTCGTTTTTCAACTACTAAGAAATCCCAAGAAAAGGAATTTCCGACATTTACCGAATGCCAAATTCCTAATTCATTCGCTGCGTGTCAACCCAACCATTTATGCTATTATTGATAAACCTGGTTTAACACATTTTAATTTTGAAAACCTCTATCCTCTATCCAAAAATGACACGTGGCATAGCATATATGAAATTTTATCATTATTCTTACATCGTTTTACCCACTGCTCTCTCACCAATACATAATATTTTAATTCTTAAATACTTCTTGGTATTATCCTCATAATCCAATTGATTTGCTAATCTCCAAGCCATTTTCAAGCACGACCTTTGCGAAACAATTTCGAATTCGTCACAATTATTAGGTGATGTCAGTAGTACCAATATATTACCTAACTTCAAGTAGTGCCAACCTCCAACAGAATGAAAACAAAAGACATTAGGTGTGCACAATATTGCCTGCCCGTTCAAAAAGAAAAAAAAAAAAGAACAAAACTAATCGATCTGGATGATGGTCCACTTGACCTTACCCTAATTCTAAACCATGTTTACTGGTAAAATTTGTTAACACTACTTGTACATTATCCAAATGATGATTATGGAGGAGGTGGTGGTGGTGGTGATAATGAGAATTTCTTTTGAATGGTGTTTAAGGCCGTTTTTACTACTGAGGCACATTAGGTCCCAATTATATATTGGGAAAGGATTTTTTATGGAAGGGAACGTTCTAGGCATAAGTATTAGGGTACATCCTCGATATTTGCCATTTATGAGGACAGAGTAAAACCTGGGGAAAAAAATGTCAGAGAGGACGATTCTGGTGGGATTCGAACACCAGACCTCCCGCTCACAATACCGCGCCCAAACGATCTCGCCCCCCCCCCCCCCGCGGCAGTGATGATGGTGATGATATCCCACACAAATCCTTCTCCTACATCTGCATTACAAAATTTGAAATAATTTTTCCAACTCCATATTTTTGCCTATTTATCAAGAGAATAAACTATATATGTTCAACTCCCGTTCCTCTCCACAGACATACTTCCAGATGACAAAATCTTCAGCTTGGCGTGCTTGTTATTTTATATGCCCCTATATGTTGTGTGTCGGTCATGGTGGTGTAGTAGTTACCATACTTGCCTCCTAAACCCAAGATCGCGGGTTCGAACCCGGCCAGGACCGATGGGTTTTTCGGGGCGTAAAAATCCTAAGTATGGCTTCCTTCAAAAGGGAAGTAAAGCCGTGGTTTCCGTGTCGTACATTTGCGGCACGACAAAGAACCTCAAGCCTGAAAGAGAGGCCTTTGAGCAAAATTAGTCGTCCGTTTCACGCCCTGAGTTGAATGGGACGCTGATGACCTGAGATGTTAAAGAGCGTCCATAAATAAATCAATCCAAAAAAAATCCTATATGTTGTAATGCAGAAAAAAATGCTTTCTGCTGATGCAGATGACAGGGGCAGTTAACAAAACTGCTAAAACTTGTAAAACAACAAGAAATTACTTCAAGTCTTAAATACACCAATATGTAGCTTTAACCATCATTCATTTTACAACGACTCACTAGTTTTCCAGCTTTTTGTTCAAGTTTAATGTTGAATTTGAAAAGCCATGAAAGTCAGGAAGTTTCTTTTATGTTCATTACATTGTTTAATGAATGTTGGCCCAAAAAGTTGCATTCACCAATGGTGACAAGATGCTAAAATTTTCCAGTTACAGGTTTTAAACTACAAGTCTAGGCAAAACTGTCCAAAATCCAGTCATTTCTAACATCTACGGAATGCGGCGGGAAATAATGATGATTAATAAATTGAGAGGATGAAAGGTAATTAATTAATAGGTATTTATGCCTGGGATAGATTGATTGTTCTCTGGTTTACTTATTTTACACCCGTCCGGGGAATGTTTGGGTTGGGCGAGTTTGAGATAGTGTGTGGCTTCGGAAGATTTCCTGATGTAATTCTCGATCCTCTTTTCGGCGTGCTGATTCAAAGGTGAGACTGTGTTGTGAAGTCTGGGTCTTCTCCTGCTACGAGTATATGAGAGTTCAATCTACTGGCTTTTTTGGGAATGTAAAACAATTCTCGGTTCGAGGAATTGAATAGATTGGCCTCGAGAGTGGAGACAAAATGAGTCTAGATCACACAAGTATTTTATTGATGGTACATCTTTACACTCCGTGATTAAAGTTAGTTAATGGTAATTGTGTGTTAGGAACGACTATATGTGGCACGTATTTAAATTACTGTTTGTTACAGTGCGAAATCAGTCAGAGAAAAGTTTCATTTTGATAAAGCACAATTATTGAGTCTTTACGGTGCGTTTTTCTAATGCAACTCAGCATCAACTGGATCGAACTTCCACTGATCTACCTTCTAACCAACTTCCTCTCCCTAACAACTCCAATCCCTAGAATTGGATTGAAGCATATTAAACCGCTGGTCCATTAAACCAAACAACCTTTTGGTTTAATCAACCAGGGTGTTTCTATTGACAATATTCTGAAACAACTCCGACTTCAAATGCTTTAATTCGTATCTTTCCGATAGTTTTATCTGGCGACAGTCTGACTGTACGTATGACGCTTCTTGGGTCTTAATTTTAGTTAATTTGCTCTTTTAATCATTCTAATATCCCGTTCATTGACTGTTCATTGCGATTTATGTTACGAAACCTTCTAATTGATAAATCTTTTTGCGCTTCTTATGTCTAGAGGCGGAGGTGTTATAATCTAGTTCGTGAAAAGATATACAGTAACTTGCTTTTCGTTAGCTGTACACGAAGAAGTTTACGTAATATTTTTCCCTAGCTGGTGCAATAGTCGATGTTCTTTTATTTGCCTTACATAAAAGATTCTAACGGCATATAGTCAGTTTCAGGGTCACCTTGATTATTGCGAGAAGAAGCGATCGAGCCCATTATGGCCCTCCATCCGCCCTTCTCGTGAAACAAAATATTCTCTTTTGCCATACTGACTCCTTTGTGATATTTGGAAAGTTACTTGACTTTTCACTTCAACTTCAAATGTTATGCCTTCCAATTTTTATACTAATTTAATCTTCTTATGATCATCGTGAATACCTGGGTGTTTGCGTGTAATGGGAATATATTGTTTCTAGAATAGCATAGTTTTTGATAAACATTTTTTTTTTTTGTTCGCTGAACTATTTCTACAATAACTGGCAACTACTGGGGAAAAATACTTAAATAAGGCGGGGGGGGGGGGGAAGCAGAAGTCACTTCAATAGTTTTTGTATCACTTGTTAATAGCATGGTAGCGAAAGTGAATTCACCATTTTAGAATTCCATTAAACCTATGTAAAACTTGCACAAGTAATTGCTCAATTATGAAACATAATCATTTAGTTCACCTAAAGAATGTCTATATAACTGTGCAAATCAGTGAAAATTTCTCTTTTCTTCTCGCCCCAGTTATTCATTGATCTGCAAACATTTCTAGTTATACATATGGGGACTAAACATGAAGAAATAATTGGGCTGCTGTCCCCTCAAAAATACAAAACAAAATTTAAAAAAATAATTTTATTAGGCATTTTAATATTTGCTAAAATAATTTACATACTTTAAATATTCTAAACTTTTTAACAAAAAAAAGGCTTTTTATAACAAAAAAACTTTTTAGACAATTTAATGTAAGCTTATTTATTTATTAATATTTCTAATTATTTTGTTTGGCAAATGGTAGCTCAGCAAGTGTTGAAGCATCTTTTCTCCTCATTTGAACCATCCTGCCGCATAAAAATGTATACGAGCAGAAAAGGATGAATCATTGCATTTTTTCATTCTGTTTCAGAAACTAAATTATTAGTATAAGTGAATACTTATAAGGTAAAATATTAAAAACTCTGTGTAATGTTAAAATGCATTCAAATATAAAATTGTTAAAAGCACTAGGCATACAAGTTATTTCACTTATTTACAAAATGTCCATATTTACACAAGTCATATAATTTACATAGGAATTATAGTTGGAATACCTAATATATTTTTTCTTAATAGCAAATTAAAATTGCCGACAATAATAATTCAAATTTCTAGATAAGTGATTATACAAAAATATACTAATTACCTAGGTGTGGATCTTTGATTATAGACTTATTATATGTAGATCCAAATTGTACCGTATGCTATATAAATGCACTTAACTTTTGGTTCTACAATTTATTGCCTTTATGAGAAAAACTGCTCTATACTATAAAGTGATACTAAAAATTTCCTCTCCTCTAAAGACTCTCATACATGTCTCCCTTCTTTTCAGTCTATATATTATTCTCCAACCTTTCTTCTGAAACTTTGAAACCCTCTCCAATAAGACATCACTACAATATTACGATCTTATACTCCTGAAGCTATTAACAGTGCCGCAGTAAAATAATATTGATGTAGAGTTGGTTTGGTGAAACTTAACCTATTTTTTAGTTGGACATTTCGAGAACATTCACTCCCATCAGCAGGAGAAGAGCAAGTTCAAAATTATCCAGTAATGGTATCTAGATTTTTTT